>CM068866.1:4765000-5965000 GCA_035149815.1 Branchiostoma lanceolatum
GGTTCTACTTCGTGTATTCGGGCTCGGTGTTCGTGAACGCCGAGGACAAGAACCAGGCCACGGGCGAGGCGTTCATGCGGACCGAGGCCGTGCTGGGCAGGGGGGACTCATTCGGGGTGGGTACTTTATGTACATGTTAGCATTGCACGTGAAAAAATAGCCATTTTGACAGTCTTCCCATCACCAACATTTTCTTTCACTGTGATGTGACCTACTCGTAGCAATGGTTTATTAGCTGTAAATCTTATCTCAGAAGGGTTACGAGATGAAGGCTTTTCGGTACCAAGAAGAGTGCTATTACACTGCAGTACTTACTAAAACAGTAAGGAGAGATAGAGGCGCTTTTGCATTAGTAGAAGATGGAGTATCTACAGGCAAGCAGGTGCAGCAGCAGCTAGTTACATTACACTGAATGATCTGTCCACCTAACTTTGCACTGACTGCAAGTTCTGTTTAAAGCTATCTAATGATGCTTCTACTGTACTGCACAATAGTTACAGCAAACAATGAATCCATTGTTTGATATCGAATTGTTCTGTTCTGTATCTGTGTTTATATCTACCACCTCCCGCCCTTTCTACAGGAGATCGCCCTGCTCCGCGGCTGCCCCCGCACCGCCAGTGTGACCGTCAGAGAGCCGTGCGAGCTCCTGATTGTGGACGACAAGATTTTCGCCGAGGTCTGCCCCAAGATCTTCGACGCCGAGCTGGACGAGAGAGTCAAATTTCTCAGGTTGCTTGCGTTTTATATAAACCATCATTGTTGTCATTACATAGGACATAAGTTTCAATTTTACTCCGTTACTTCTGGTAGAGGGTTAAAAGTAATGATCGACTGTCTCAAGAAATAGAAACAAGAATATTATATCAAATCTTGAGCATTCGATCTAAGACTGAAAACTTACCATCTTGTCTTGATAAGGATTGATACAAGGACGGCCAGATGTAGCTGGAAATGGATTTTCACCATGTATGAAAAATAATTCTTATAAAGTGTCTGGTCCGTCGATAAAGATCTTGAAGAAAATTGAAGTCATCCATACTGTCTTGTAAACTACGAAATGTTCTTATTGTACGAAATACATCACATTGGAATAGTCGTCCCATCAATGTTTGTCTACCCAGTCAATATCAATTCGTGATCTACCAGTTAACTCTGCATTTCCACCCGTAACAGACAGGTGCCGCTGTTTGCCCATCGCTACTGGCCGCCGGAAGCGTTACGCCAGCTGTGTATCGAGACACAGATGCAGGAGGTAAGAACAAGAGGGCGCCTCTTTATAAGCTTGTTCACGGTTTGAAGTGCGCATGTGCAAATTTGAAGCCCAGAATGTCATGGGGCCTTCAGCTTTGACACAACGCACACTGCACATGAGCACTTCAAACCGTGAACTAGCCTATAACTTTATGTTTTCGGTATTTGGTGTGATTTTCTTTCTGCGTGTAGTTGTTTTTGCTTGTCTCATCTGGTTTTTATGATCGCCTTTTCAGTTCAAGTCTGACCACATCATAGTAGACGACAGTGAGGAGGATGAGTGGATCTACGTGTGCGCTGAGGTAACAACAACAACAACAACAACAAGAACAGCGAATAAACAATAGATAGATGCAACAGACCTATTCTGCGTTAGATAATGGGAAAAAAATCTTTTATTCTTTGTAATATATTTCCCAGTAAGAATTTCAGAGGACCTTTCATAGAAATTAGCCTGGGTACCAGACTCCCGCGCTACAATCGCTAATTCTTCGGCCGGGGAAGCAAATTTCCCCGCCACCACAGTTAGCACACGGCCCCTCTCGCGCTCGCCAAGCACTATAGTATAGATATAAAAGATCGGGTGCCAAGAGAGACCAGGTGCCAATTTTATAGGCTACAACGGATACTTAAGCAGGCGTTGAATTCAAGCTCTTACTTTCCCTCCCAGGGCCAGTGTAAGGTTCTGAAGAGCCTGGTTCTGGAGAAGGAAAGTCTGACGCGCCCAGCGAGTCCGCGCGGGGACCCGCCCAGTGACGTCGACACAAGAAGGGTCTCCTTCGCAGTTCATGATGACGTCATCGAGGATGACGACGATGTTTTCCACGGTGAGATAGGGGCCTTTGCCCGTTGTATAATTCGTGCCTCATTCATATCCCGGTGACTCGATGTCATTTAAAACGGACATGTCTGCTTACTAGTACCTTATTCAAAGTCGGGGTATATGTCTTTGTAGAGTTTGTGATCTGGCAGAATCCCAGAGTCTACCAGTAGAGTTTGCATTTTACAGGGACTCTGATCATCTAGTTAGAAATGTGCTAGGATGATGTGCCGTGTAGAAATCCTAAATTTCAAGTCAATTCATTAACCTGAAGCGATATGAATTAAAATCAAAAAGTTCGGACTGCCTTTTAATCGAATATCCACAATGTGGTGCTCTCATGATAATCTTTACCCACACATCTACACGACGTGTCCATTTTTCTGTCATATTCAGATGAAGACCCGGATAGTGAAGAGGAAGAAGAGGCTACGATAGACAGGTCAGAGAGCATGCGCAGCAAGTCAGAGCGCATGCTCCGTTCGATCCGCGGGGACCACACCGAGGACAACGACCAGGATCCACAGGTCAGTCAACTATATAAAAAAACTTTTCTCTAAACGTTAAATCGCGGTCGCTGTCAATCACTTCCAAAGTGTCAAAATTGTCAATCTGAAAACGTCTTTGGAAAGCTGACACCTTCCACCATCTTACTGGCGAGTTTGTCGGGAAATGGCTGATAAGAATCTTAGTTTCAATGCGATTCACGTGGTTTGATTGGTCGGGGTGTTCTAATGGCAAATGTTGTAAAATTTGTGATGATGATAACCGTTGAATATACCACCAGACTTATATTTTTGTTGTTGTTTTGCTTTGCTTTGCTTTGAGCTGTTTTCTGTTCATAGTGAAAGCGTACAGTTTCTCTGTTTCGAATTAATAGTGTCAATAAGATACATTTTAGCTTATTTAACCATATCAAGTTCATATCAGCTGAGTTATGTCTATATCATAAACAGAACTCTACCTACATTGCATTACGTGGTTGATTTTACATAAAGAACGATTGATTGATTGATTGATGACAATTTGACCAGGCTTCTATGGACGTGTTCACGGTGGAGGTTGATGACGGGTCGCATGACGTGAGTCGGGCGGGCAGACAGCGTAGGCCGCCTGAGGAACTCGACATGACGCTACGGTCCCTCATCGAGGCGCAGCTCAGGCAGAGGAGGAAAAACGACGTGGTTTATGTGGAGATCGGGATATTGAAGAGAGGAGACATTTTCGTAAGTAAAATATTTCCATTTACCAGTACTGCAAAACCAAGAGTGCCACCTAGCATTAAAAAGATATACTGCAGGGCTGAGCTTTCCAGTACAAAGCTGAAATTACAAGGAATTCGTTTTTCAGAAGTAACTTAAGCCATTACAGCCACGAGAAAGGTGGCTGGCAAACATGGAAACTTTAATCATTGATCAGTCGACTTAATGCAAGTATTCACTGAAAAGTCTACCATTGGGATGTCGGACGTTTCGCGGTACCTGGACAGTTCAACCCAAAGCAAGGAAATCAGGACGATTCGGTACCAGGTCCAAGACAGTTCGACGCCTAACTCTAACCATAACCTCAACCATAGCCCTAGTTTTAGCTCAATCCTAACCTGATATTCTAACTTTAACCCGAGTCATTCTGGACCCGGTACCGAACTATCATGATCGGCTATATATAGCTAGTGGCCGAACTGTAAAGGTACTGAAACGTCCTGTAATGATGCAATGCAAAATGTAATCTGCATCTCGCTATATTTTATCTTAACCTTACCTCTTCCCTGATGACCTCAATAGAAAGCGGCCTGCTGGCCGATCTGAGTTTCTCATGAATTAGCAAAGGTTCAAACAAACCAACACTCGCTCGACTTTCTTACTGTATACATGTAGGGACTACAGGAAACCGTAGGCGTGTCCGACTCGGGCCCGCTGATCCTGATGAGTTTTGGTATCGGGACGAGAATCTACAGACTCAAACGCGCCAACTTAAGAGACCTCGCCTCGGAGGAGGCCACGGAGCACGCCAAACTTTTAGGATACGAAAAGAAGTAAGTGCTACGAAATGCGTGTCTCCAAGTTTTCTGTCTTATTTTGTATCTTGTTTTTCAATGAAAGGTTACAAATCGATGATGTATATGAAGATTCAGTGCGGATTTAATACCTGTACGCCATCGCGCCACCTTGCGATACTTCAAGGGCTTACAGTCATTTTAGATTCGTCATCTTGGAATTCGAATCTGTACCACACAACTTTGAATCCTTTGCAAAATATAATCATCAAACCGCAGTGGAAAAAAATCTACCAATACAATATAGCTATATCACAGGATATAAAAACGTGCTCAAATATACAATACATTCTTATCACTGCAGAAAATACTCATTCAAATATGCGAAATTTTCTTCCTGTAGGTACCCTTCAGCCGAGGCGTTGTTGATAGCTCTACAGGAACAGTCCAAGTGGGACGTCTACAAACAGACCGTGGTAGAAGAAGTGCTTCGCAACCACAGACGTCCCGATCGCTTTCCTTTGAGATCTCCAACCGAGGAGAAACTTCGTTCAAGGAAGGTGAACCGTCTGGTGTCCACCTTGAGTAGGTGCAGCGACGACATCCTCGGCCTTCCGGAAAATGCCGAGAACACCCGAAAGATTACCGAACCTATCGACGCGCCCAGTGACGATCGCGAGCGAGAGGACATCAGACGAGCGAGGAAATTCGATACTCCGATCGTCATGCGGCCCAAAACGATGGTTGCTAGGTGTGGCAGCATGTTGGCAAGGGCGGGTACCGACCACACGTTAAACAGCGGGAAGATTTCGCCGCACCAGAGACTGGTCAGACACAGGGTTAGCGCTGTTAGCTCAACGTCGTCTGATAGCTCGGAAGCAGCAAACGGTGTCTGATAAACATTAATATTGATACAATATGTTGCTGCTACATATACAAAACAAACGAAATGTTGCAATTCTTTGATGTTTAATGTCACAGAAACAATACATGTTTCCTTCCAACATTTTTATGCTGCATGAGGAATAAAGTGTAACTCGTCGCTTATATGCCGTATACGTAGTATAGTAATTAAGAGTGTCTGCACGTGGCACCACAGTCGCCATGCCAGGTGGTTAAACCAAGAAGAGTCAGAGATACAGATTTCCTTGTTCTTTTACAACGTAAGCCTTCTCATCAACTGATCGGTCGCTTGTTTGATTGGCGTCCGAACACAAGACCACAATTTATATGCCAAGAACATACACTTTACTTGCAATGTATAGACTGGTTAATATATAGACAGGTTTGCTGAAAATACTGTACTGTGTGTCTAACGAATTCATGTTGACTCAAATATGAAGCATAAAAAAAGATAAGACGTAGAACCTTGGTTTGAATACACGTCCAATCTACAGTTCCAGACTGCGATGGATAAAATAGGTACGGTCAATGCCGATGGTGTCCCTGGTGTATGGGGCCACACGGTTAGCAGCGACCCCTACCGGACATTTTGATAAGTTTAGCTCCGTGTTATGTTTACATATTATGTATGCAAAGCAGGCTATAAAGCAACGCAGTAACGCCTTCTTCCAAAGTCTCCTTCCAAACGTAATTGTTCTCACTTTTAATATATATATACAATTTGATATATATACACAAAACATTTGCCATACATTAGTATACAATATGCGCCAAAATGGCAGAAAACGACTCAAGGACGAGCCTGTATATGTATGATAATTACATGAATGAACGATTATCACAGTGGATACATGCAGACGTCGGGTTGACTGATGCGAAGGTGATTCATGAAATACTTATAACCTCACAGGGATTTAACACCGCCCCTTCTAGCAGCGGCAGTAATTAAAGCGATAAACCATAAAAGGTGTGTTTGACTAAAATGCTAATATCAGTGTTGATATCTAGGTGTTGTAGAAATGTAATGACAATAATGATGGACAACGCTGAATTCTTTTGAGTAGCTATATAGGCAGATCAACAAAAAGTGGTTAATCGATTTTCAAGTTCTAAAACGAAACGATTCATCGATTGTTTTCTCACAAGAAGAACGTGAACAGAGAGATGGATTTTCTTAGTTGTTGATTTTCTCGGAACCCGGTCATATGATCAAGACCGGTCATTTAGCATATTCAAGCCGTGTGAAGAAACTCACAATTTCAGGTTAACAAACTTTTAAGACGAATGAACTCCTATTCACTTGTTTTATGACGACTTTCGTCATATATGAATTATACATCTGATTCAATAGAGCTGATGTCTGCCTTGGGCGAATTCCAGGTGTGTCAGTGCAGCAAATGCTGCGGTAGAAATCGCCTAACTGTGCATTTTAGCGAGTAGGCAGGTATGTGCTCGTGATCGCAAAGTTAGGCAAATCTTTGTTTAATTCACAGAGAAGCGTGTTTCAATACACGAGTTTCCAGTTTTTCTGAAACATTTAAAGGTCATTGGGTGTTGCACTCACGTGACTCTGACGCCATTTTTCCCCGCCATGATGGATGGTCAAACCTGGAAGTAGACAGGCACATTTGTCATTACTGTGACGTAGTCATGAGGTAAAATACAGTTTATACGCACGGATTAAGACCAGACGCCTCCAGATGTACAACTCGTACTGTCGCTGTGACGTCATGTGCAAACAACCAATGGAAAAGTAGGTTGTTCCAATCCATGTGGCGTTCGGACGTGTGCCCGTCACAAACAACAGGTGACCCGTTACCTGGAGGAGACAATGGAGACAAGCAGAGAAGATCGATCAGCTGAGAACGAGGCAGGTGAGGGTGACGTGAACACACATTGAGGTGATGTCACCAGAAGTGCTGTTCGCAACACGTCACAATATGATGTCACTAGAAAGTACACAGATCGTACTTTATAAGTCTGGGTGTACGTATTGTGAGGAAAGTTTTTGGAACAGTTTTGGGGTGCTTTAAGTGGTGATCAACTGCATCATCTGAAGTCAGCATGTCGGTCCGGTGTGTCGCTGCTCTCCTGCTGTGCGTTGTGGTTGCCGATGGAGCGAAGCTGTCCTCTATAAAGGCAAGTACTGTTATATACATACGCACGTTTTGATTGCCAAAGGGTATCTAGTTTTTGATAGGGCAAATCTTTGACTTTATTTCGATCTCCAGTTAGCTTGACAGTCCAGCCATCATTCCTGTGAGCTAGTTAAGAATCATATTTGACCTTTTATGGTGCCGGGAATAGGTCAATCGGGTTACTAACTCTACGAAGAAGTGTCTTAAAATATCTTACAGGTTGTTTACTGTCACTGTCGACAAAAAAAAAGTAGAATTTATCGAAAGAAGAAGGATTATTTGCCGGGGGTTTTTTGCCAACATGTTGCCAGCTCAGTTAGAACATGTTGCCCTCACAAAAGGCTCGCCCTCCTGGCCGATATGCCAAATTCTACTATCCATAACCCTTTAGGAAGGCCTGGTTAGAGGCTACAGGTTGTACACCATTCTTTACTTTAACAAAGGGCAAACCGTTTATTCTTGTAGCGTTCTCAGATTGAAATGGAGCGGTTCATCCACTCCTGGGCCGTGAACTCCGCTGTGCAGACGGACAGTAACGATGACGAGGGCAGCGGGGGGAACATTATCGAAGGTAACGAAGAAACACTTCCTTTCTACAATAACTGATTTTTTTAAAATATCAGGGCTCTCAATCCAGTAGACAGTCAAGGCAACATTGAGATTGGATATTCGTTTCAAATCAACTTTAATGATGACGCAAGTTGGTGTGAATAGCGAGTATAATGATTTACATGTGACGTTCTGTGGAACCGTTGGTGTCTGACATGACTGGATGAGTTCTTTGGTAACTTTCATTAGAAAACTTCACCAACTAGACACTGTGCCACTATTAACATACATTATAGGGAATACGGGATAGATTACCAATCCGACCCACCATCGCCAAAAAGGTTATGTTTTTGTTGCCGCCAATGTGCTTGTTTGTTTGTAGACGGCATAACACAAGTTATGGGCGATATTTGGTATGTGGGTAGGTGCGGGCAAAAAATAGGACATGTTCAATGACGGACCTCCTAGGGGCTTTTAATTGTACTGCAGTCGAACTTCCGGTTTTAATAAGTGGTCTGAAAATGCCGAAGTCTTGGTTTTTGCGTGTAGACCTAGCTGACATAGTTTTATACAGCACTTTGACGAGTTTGTCCGACCTCCGTAGTGTACCAGTGCGCGGGTAAGACCCCGGGTTTGTACGCCGATCCCGCCGACTGCACCCGGTACTACGAGTGCGCTGCCGGTCACGAGCTCGGGTTCCACCGGGCCTGCGCCGCGGGGGTCCCCGGCGAGACTCAGCCGGTCTTCGACGAGACCAACCAGATCTGCGACTGGCCCGAGAACGTGCCGAACGCCTGTGGAGACACGAGAGGTATAGCCCGGAGTCCAGCCTTGGCAGCTTTGACCCGCTCCCCAAAATCCACTAGCCCCCTTGTTGGCGGCTAGCGGATCTTGGGGAGCGCGCCAAAGATAACATGGCTGGACTCCAGGCTACGAGATGTAGACCGTCGTGTATTGTTTCCGTTCCCATTGCAATCAAAATTGCGCTATTTGAACAGACCCGAGTCTATGCCTGTAGGCATGGGAGGACATAAGGTCTATGGTCCAAGGCTGTGTGTCTCTCACACCCAAACGTATATGAACATGTATGAAACTGTGCCCTACCCCTTGGACATGTCTTTTAATTTGAAAGGAAACTGTAAAGTGGGAAACTTAATCATATGGAAGTTAAACATTTAATTTCAAGTTGTAGCTAAATATGTGCAATACGTCACCTATTGGGCATGAGCCCGTCTGTATCGCTCACAGGCCGTGCACGTACACTGCTATATCTAACGTTTGTACACAATATCATTTCCGATTACAATTGGCTGTGCTCTGAAGTAAATTCCGGAAAAAAACTTTATATCATAATTAATGTTTTTTTTTCGTGAAGAAACACAGTGAGACTTCTGTGAAATATTCTACGCTTAACTGACCACACACATAAAAAGAGCCCTGCTGTCCTTTGGTGAATCTCTGTCGTCAACAGGCTGTTTAATAGAAGAAGTATTGACTGTCCCAGTTTGCTCAGACAACTCAAGCGTATCAGGAAGAGTCAATGTTTACAGCTTCTGTTGTGGTAAACACCCACTTAAACGACGAGCAAACGTGTCTTTGATGATAGGGTTAACTTAAGATTTCACATGAATGAAGCGGTAAACATGTCTGGGACTGTGTCAGACAGACGCAGCTGTAGGACGCTTTAGTTTGGTTCACATCGAAGTCTACAAGATTGATAGCATGATCCGTCAGGGGAAACGACATCGTACACATCAGTCATTCGTCACTCAATGTTCTTCTGTCTCTAAAACGGGGCGATTTTCCAGCGCAATCGCTTTGCAAACACTCTTAGGCCATGTTGATTTGATTATATGGATGGCATCATCTGGGGACCACAAAACTGAAGCGAGTGCGCGAATAAAAAAAAAGTTTGGCCAAAAAATGTTCCACTATGAAATCTACGTGGCCCAGACGGATGAACAAAAGTTAACACACCGAGTATGTTAAACTGAAATATAGACTCTCTATTTTTGTTCGTTCAAAACTTCTTGTTGGCCTTTGGAATTGACGTTAGCATTGCGTTTTACGATTTAGAGTTTGGCCGAAAACTTTTTTTCCTTTTTGAAACGGGCGTAAATTGATGCGCACGAGGATGTCATCCATATAATCGAATCAACATGGTCTTATCTGTTTTCCAGCGTTCAGCTGCGCGTCCCTGGAGGCTGGGCTGTACAGCGACCCCGCCGACTGCCACTCCTACTTCGAGTGTGTCCCAGGCTTCGACACGCCGTTCCACCGCGCATGCGCCACCGGATGGTCGGACGGACCGCATCCGGTGTTCGATCAGGCCGCGCAGCGCTGTGATTGGCCGATGAATGTCGCAGGGTCTTGTGGGGTAGGTATGGTGCATCTTGGGGTATGTATAAACAGGACGAAGTTTTCTTCTGTTTGTTTCCCATGAACATTTACAGGCAGTGGGTAAGGCACAGAAAACCTATTCTCGCGGGGGAATTTTATTTTGCGTAACCTACACTCCACGAAAAACTGTTAACTACTGAAAAGAGCGTAAGTGTTGACCCCCCCCCCCCCCCCCCCTCTTCCGCAAACCCTCCACACATACGGGCTATCTTGTATCCGCCTATTGGGCAATTTCAGACAAGTGAAAATCTTGTACCCTGCAGACCCAAGACTCCCGCAGCTGCGTGGACAAGGCACCAGGAAACTACCCGGTTCCCGGCAGCTGCAGACAGTTCTACAAGTGCTGGCCGGGGCTCACCGTGCCGCTGTACGGGGAGTGCCCGGAGGGGACCGCGTTCCACCCCGAGAAGATGGCCTGCAACTGGCCCTGGGCCGTGCCCGCGCCGTGCGGGGTGAGGGAGCCTGTAATTCTTTTCAGCAATCACATTTTCTTCCATCTTGTACCACAGCAACTCTGCTTCCTTACATGCATCTTACTGATTAGTATATCTCCTGTTTTGACACCTTAGCAATTCTCTCTCTTTACATCTTCCCTCAGAAACTCTCCCTCCTCATATCTAGGAACTTTTTTATTGACTCTCCATCTTCAGATATCCTCTTCTCTTGACATATATTGCATTCATCTTCGGCAATCGTCTTGTTTTGACATTTCATATATTAAGTGTTTCTCTTCCTTGACATCTTGCTTCTTCAGCAATCCTCCTACCTTAAAACTTCAAGACCTCTTTTTCCTTTGACCAGCCGGCGTCCTTTCCTGGCCAAGTTTATTACATGCTGGAGTAACAATGTACTCACCCTTTTTTGCAGACTAAGCAATGACGTCACCGTGCAACTCTCTACCATCTGGCTCTGCAGCGCCACCTACCCAGAACTTACCAAAGTGCAGGATCATCAAACGTATAAGAGTAATAAATATCAGTTGTGAGCTCAGTACCCGTGTCTCGAGTTTGTCATTTAGTATAGCTATGATGTGTAGTGGTGACATGTTGATTCACTAATGGAGATCATTCAAATGAGCAAATAAACAAAACTCATCAATGGAATACATAAAAAGGGGGATATCTAGGACCATGTGTAATTATAGGTTTATCAATTTTCAAAAAATCATTGGTTAAGTCAAGGCAGTAGAACCGAATCTTTCTGTTGCGGGCAAGTTCGACTTACCAACTGCGATACTATTTGGATAATCGAATGTCCGTGACCCGAAAATAATTTTACGGTAGTATTTATGGGTCACGATAGTTTGGTGACCTGAATGTCGTGACGCGAAGCTAGTCGGCACATCGCTCCGCCACTTGTATCAGGAAAGAATGCTTCTTTTAAAAAATCTACATCGTATATATTAAGTTATCTGTTTAGCAATGAGGGCCCCCGGATGTTAGTGTTCATAGAATGGTCCAAATCTCCACATAACGTTGTTGTTGCGGTGAAACTTTCAAGGTCAAATTTTCCCGCGTAATTTGAAATTCAGTCACCGTGAGCCGATCTGTTGGTACGGATGTACGAATGCGAGTGTGGTGGAACCGCCCCGTGTTAGTGAAACGGAATAACTCTCAGTCAGGACTTGATGGTAGGTTTATGAAAAAAAAGTCATGCAGTTACTTGATCCGTCTGGGGAGGTGGGCACTCAGATTGTGAAGAGCACTGAGTACTTAGTATAACACAAACGTTACACGTTACAGATAAGTGATTGAAATAAGATGATGAGTGAGTATGACATAAGTGTTGGATGGTATCAGACAAGAGAGGTATTTCATACTCGCTATAGCTATCAGCTGTAGTTATGATTTTGTATGGACACCCTAGCTATAGTCAAACGGACACTGAAAGAAAATTGGAACATACGTGACTACATGTTAAATCAACATCATTGCCATAACCATGCTTCAGTTGACACAGACACCAGCTTTCATTTATATGAGTGCCTAAAGTACAGTCTGATTCTTTAAAAACGCGAAGAAAACAATTATTAATTCAGCACAAGGAAATCATAAACACATTGAACATTGCAAAAATGTATTGGGTAGAATATAAAAACCGAACACGTCGGTTCAGCCTTAACACGTCGGGTTTTTTTTGGTGTTGGTATTCTGTGGTATGTGTCTTTGACATAGCCAGCAGTGATGTGTATGATTGTTGAAAAATTGTTATATGTCATGTATATATTCATGTTATATGTAATGCATGTTATCAAGGGCCCCACAGAAAAACAGTAACATGTCACTGAGATGGGCCTCCCTAGCTAAATAAAAACAAAAGCGAATCCTTCAATGAATACTAGTAGATGCATGAATGTGAGAAATATCTATAATTGACTGTGAGTCGTATGAGTTACCTCCATGCTACGTTGTCCTTCGTTTTCCAAAGGCCTTCATATCAGCTATATGGAAGTTGGAAGTTTTGATCTTCGAAATGGCGTTGAATTATGAAGGTCAAAGTGATGTCAGATTCTGGGGTTTTGAAGCCTTGCGCGAGGGGGGTGCACCTGTCCACTTTTTCTCTCTCTCAGAAAAATGCAAGTAACCATGACAACAGCTACCGATGGTGGATTTTATTGAAAACCTCCATAATGCAACACTAGTACACTCGGAAATTTAAAAAGCGAAAGCAAGAAAGGGCTCGAGGTGGCTGGAAGGACCCCGTAGCTATTACCATTTCTTAAGTAGCTTGTCACGGACTAGGTAAGCCGGACTCACGTCCTACTGAAACCTATAGGAACTCTGAAAGGATACATCACATCATATCGACACATCTAAGTCGGAAAACTCATGAAAACGTTGGTTCATAGAATCGGCCACCAAACAAGCGACCAGAATATTTATAGATTACTTTGTCTAACTGCGCCGCCTAGCGGTATGTTTTGATAGTGCACAAACACTAATCTTGTACCTGGATCACGTCCACCCTATAAACTCAGTGATGACCCGTATGCAGCAAATATATCAGATATTCATTGCTTTTTCATGTTCTATTTTTCATTTACAATAGGTAATACTCTTTCTCACCAAGTTTCTATAAGATATTTTACAGTAGAACTCCCCAGTTTTGATCTGCACGGTCTTCAACACATTATTTATTGCTTACCACCCAACCCCAGATAAGCTTTGCCTAGAAATTGTGACAAAATTGTGTCCATGATGTAGAAATACGGAAGCTAGTACGAGCATAATTATATGCAGAGGGCAGGGGGTTTCGTCGGTGCGGAGGGAGTTGCGATCGGAACTCTACTTATTTTTCTTATTTATTTTTTTGTTGTTTTTCTTTGTCGTCTACACTGCAAAAAACTTCTTTGGTAACATCGAACTATTTTGTGTGAGAAAGTGTATACAACCTCGAACGGCGGTAACAAGGTTAGATCACCCGACCGATTAACCACACATATCGCAAAACTCCTGCGCATGACGAACGTTGAAACACGACACATCTTCTGGACTGGAAAAATATGCCTAGTTTCCTCACTACACGTAATTCTGCAGTTATCATGGCCGCCACTGTACACAGACGGGAACGGGAGGACACACGAGTCTTTCTTCATCCCTGCTGGCGACGCTACCTGCCCGGTGGGTTCCCTCCTGGCGACGCTACCTGCCCGGTGGGTTCCCTCCTGGCGACGCTACCTGCCCGGTGGGTTCCCGTGCACAGTGAGATGTTGACTGCAGACGGAGAGTCGTCACGTCCTAGTTTCAGGAATCAGTAGACTCCGTTTCTCGGCTGAAGCCCGCTCCCGTCGCCCCGCACCTCTCAGCGGCTCCACTCGCAGGATATCGATGTATATGTGGGAGCACCTTGTGAATATTAACTCTATTTTATTCGCGCCTGGCCGCTCCCGTATTAACGCCCTCGCCCTTCGACAGGTTTTCGATGGGGGCCCGCGGATCGATCTCTGGCAATTTTTCGGCGGACGACGCAGTTCTGGAAGACGTCCAAAAAGGAAGATTCGTTTGGTAGCTTGCCCCCTCTCCTCACTCTTCTAAAACCCGATCTGCTGTACAGTATTTAAAATTCTATACTCTGTAGAGAATGAAAACAGTTACTTATCTAACGGGTGAGCGCGAATGGCGGACGAGGAATGACATTGTTGTATTGGACGGCTAAATTTACAGCGTTAAATCCTCCTCTGTACAATATTCTTCTGAAAACCTCATTTGCATTACTTCGCGGCTGCGGCGACACTGGCTCTCCTCCCAACAAAGATGGCAGCCCGGCTGTGGAAACGATATTTTCCTCCCGAACGAGCGGTCCTGACGCGGGGATCTGTGCCGGCATCGCCCGAAAGTTCGTCCGTGCGATGGGCGGTCGGTTCCTCGCGGGACGCTCGCACAATAAGCCGGCGCACATTAAAATAATGAAATTATTGCCGTGCGTTTCATAACCGTTGACACATAGTCCTCCAAGTATAAATTAAACAAATTGCAATTTGCGGGATGGGTTGTAGGAAGATGCCCGGGCGCGGTGCCGCTGACCCCTTGGCAAGCTTGCCCTTCTACCGATTCTTCATTCCCCCCGCACTTCTCCAAGATCGATGGAAACGGAGTTGAAGTAACTGTAGCCGCATGGGAAGCATCGATCCGCCGCTGTAAGGTATTCCACGCGTCACTCGGGGATCTCGCTCACTCGGGAACAAGCGTCGCGATTGGAGGATGGTAGATGGCTTACGATTGGTGGAAGACGTGGTGCATTATGGCGACGACGCATGCGTGGTATTGCTGTATCACGGAATTCTGCTTGGACGATATCTACGTAGTTATATATACTTTGGAAGAGCGAAATTGTACATTGTCCCGAAGAGCAGCAGTTTCCACTCTTTCTACACGGGTCTCAGCTTCTCGTCGAAGTTGTTGTTTTTTACACAAAAGGAAGAACATAGTCGAGTACTAGACATATAGTCTTGTGTTGGCCCGCAAGGTTCAGTTCCCCGCGTTATTAATATGTATATGTAGCGGTAGTACAGTCCTGCCCAAATGTCGCAGTCTTCAGCGGTTCAGTTTAGAAATTTAAGAAGTGTTAATTTCCTACTAATCTTCCCTTCTCGGGGACAACGTCCTCAAATCCTCAAGTTGGTATCTTCGTTTTTTACTTCTTTGTTTTTCATTATTACAGAGACTCCGTCCCGATAAGACGGGAGTGTTCCTAATATGGCACTATTGTCGTGCGGTCTCGATTTATCCTTACGCACCAGCTGCTTTCTCAGTCGCTATCCGGCTACACGTACGGCTTCTGGAGGATGACCAGATAGATGAGCCAGTACACCATGTTGAACACGAGAAAAGTGATTGGGAAAGCAGTCCGCGAAATGTAGTCGACCTTCTTGGCGTAGTTGTGGAACCTGGTTTTGTTGACCTCGTCCTTCGCCTTGTCTCGCTCGGCTTGGGCCGGGTTCGGCTGCAGGATGGCCACTGCAGGAGAGCCGTCCTGGAGGGGCAGGAAACAAGATATAAACAAATAAACATAAACAAATGAATATAAACAAATAAATGAATATAAAAAAAAATAGACAGAACATGAGACGGACAGACTCAGCATGGAAGCTCGTTGGTGTTGGTGGTGGACATGATCAGGCGCGTGACTCATCATTTCCACACGTGACTCTAGTGTGAGGTCAAAGGTAAAAGGTAGTCAACCGAGACGGGGGGCGATACAAACTTCCACGCACCTTGGTGACGTCACTAGAATCACGTACCAGAAGTGATGTTCCAATTTTTTTAAAGAAGGCAATAGGTACAGTCGAAAATTCTTTAGCTGGTAAATGTGAACCATCTATATCCTCAGTTTAAAAAAAATGATAATAGTGTGGTTCTCTACTTAGTTAATCTACAAGCAGCAAAATATACAATCTTTCAACCTGCAAGGCTGTGGACCTCTTTCTGACAAAAACAAGATACATCTCTGTTGTCCTTGTAAAATCTAATAGACTATATTTATTCCTCATTGCTACGTTGAGTTGTTCCTTATGTGTTGCGTGAGGAAAGAGATACAAGCGTTTTTTCAGGATGCATTCATCGTGATAATAGAAGAAGGTATAACTAACTTGTTGTGTCCCTACGTTAGACAAACAGAAGAAGATATAACTAACTTGTTGTGTCCCTACGTTATACAAACAGAAAAAGGTATAACTAACTTGTTGTGTCCCTATTTTACACAAACAGAAGAAGGTATAACTAACTTGTTGTGTCCCTACGTTAGACAAACAGAAGAAGGTATAACTAACTTGTTGTGTTCCTAGGTTAGACAAACAGAAGGGTATAACTCACTTGTTGTGTCACTACGTTAGACAAACAGAAGAAGGTATAACTAACTTGTTTTAGCCCCACCTTGGAGTTCCTTCGCTGCTGCAGATCGACATCGGCGGCGTGGTTTTCGTGCGGCCCGCCTCTGTGCATGGTGAACGCAGCGAAAGGCGAGAAGCGATGCTCCTTCCTGCCATCTTCGTCCTGAAAAAAAAAAAGACAAGAAAAGCAAACAAGGTTTAGTCACGTTTGGGACTACATCGTTCCCATTGCAACGATCCAAGCTGCAGTGCGAAGTAGAACCTGCCCGTAAATTGCCCCGAAGAAGGTCTCAAAAACGTCCGCTGTTGTAAATCAGTCGTGTTCGGGACCACAGTCTTAACACTAGCGACACCTAGCTGCAATGTGAAGTAGAAACAGTCAATGTTGCCCTGCACGAGGAAAGTGACAGAAGGTCCACCGACACGTCGGCAGGTGAAAAACATTTTGCTGTGTGTAAAGAGCTTTGTAAAGGAAGGTCACGTGTTCTGAGTTTCTGGTCATTTAAACCCGAAGAAGGCGTGTAAAAGCCGATATTGGCCGAATATGAATTGTATTGAAATGACATTTTTCCATGTATTTTCGACATATTTGGTTTATGTTAAGACGGTAAACAAAGAAACAACACGAAAGAACAAATTTAAGAAACGTGCTACAAACATTTTTAAAAGAAGAGTCCCCCCCCCCCTCCTACACAGTGGAACGGTAACTGATGATTAATTCTATTGTCTACTTGTGGCACTTCTATGACGTTACGGTGGAATAACTGATATGAAATGGGACTTGTGATATCATCTGGCTATATGATAATACGTGATCCATCTTGCCCTATCAGGGCTCGATCTTAACTATGTCCCGATGTCCCGGGGCCACTAAAATTTAGGCCGGGACAACTGAAAAATCTATTTGGGACACTTTTGGGACAATAGAAAAATTATCAACTAATCAACATCAGAATGTCCGATCTCCCCGCGGTAGACCGGATCCGGACCGCAAGCGACCAAAACGTAATCTAAGACGACCACGTCATTTTCAAATGTGTGGCGACGTCAGTTTTTAATGGTAAGTTGCGGGAAATCACAGTAAATCGGCTCGTGTGCCGCTGGCAGCATCGCGCGAAAACGTAAACAATAGCCGAGTAGGTCTCCATGTGCACAATCTGCGGGGCGGTTCCCGACTATCAGAACAGCCGTAAATGTATCAGATTCCCGGGGAATCTCCTTATTTGGAAGTTAACAGTCCGCGGTTGACCAACACAGAAGCTGTTCTTTGTAAAAGATTCCTTTCTCTGTCAGCGCGGGGATAGAATTAATTCTTAACGGTATTTCTGACAAATTTCTAGAGCAAGGTTACGTCATTTTCCCATCCATAACAGCGAATTAATGCACAGAAAATTAATTTTTACAAAGAGAGGAAGATAAAGTTTCAACTTATTTAGAAGCTTCGCCATGATTGGACGATTCGGCTACTGCAAATTTGTGGTACCGCCCACAAACCGCCGACTTTCCTTTTAGCAGACTTTCTGCCGCCGACGTCGCCATGGTCGCGACTGTCATCAAAGGCTGCCGACTGTCAATCAGCGGCAACTTTGTGGGAAAACGCGCGAGTTGGATCTCCGTGTGCCAGTCAACAGCGAACCTCTGACGATTTTACGTTCCCTTAACTTTCCCACAGCAATGCTTGTACAAAGTTTTTATTGGACGGAAGTTCCACGTTATCTGTAAGACGCAGAACAGTGGTTTCGGCTTCCTGGAACGGGTCGGCGGCGTATGTACTTGGGGGAGAGGGGTGACGCGATTTCTTAGACGGGCCAAGGGCCGCGGCAAGGGACTTTCGTATTAGGATTTTCGCCGCCGACCGCCGAGGGAAGATCACCTCGGCGGCGATTTTTCTGGAAACATGCCGGCGTCGAAGCGTACTATACCAGGAATATCGCTTCCAATTTCGCACCGAAGAAAACTTCTGACAGCGACGATTGTTGCGCTTCGACTTAGGACAGCCGGACACAGCCAAAAAAAGGAAAACTGGTATCGACTATTGATATTGTTGAGTAGCTAAATAAACTATTGATATTGTTGTTTCTGAGTTTCAAGTTGTCTTTCACCAGAAGTATTGTATGTCAAGGTCCTGTGGAGAAGTTGATTGACTGCCACGATTGTCATAAATATGACCCTCAAAACTGAAAAAAAAAGCCTTCTCAATACCCTAAAATGCAAGAGCTTCCGGGGGGCTTCGCCCCCCTTGATCCCCCCAACGGGGCTCTGCCCCTGGACCTGACCCTGGCTTAAGGCAGCCCCCGAACCCCTGCCTCGATGCTGTGAAAAAAACCCGGCGAGAACACTGTTCATTCTTTTCTTCCCACCTGCCACTGATAAAGTACAAGTGGTCCCTGTAGATGTACTAGACTAGTGTCACTCAGTGACTCACTATGTACTGTTTATTTTCAGAAAAAGATTATGTTCTTAAAATGACTTTTTGAAGTTCCCAGTTCCCACTTGCCACTTGTTACATGATAAGACACTGCAGCAAGTGGTCTACCTGTAAATGTGCAGTGGACGTTGCACTACTATCCATAACATATAATGTAATAAATCTGTTGTTGTCTAATAAAAAAAAAACAAGATAAGTTTGAATCTGAGTTGATTATTTCAATGGACAATAAGCTTACACAGCAATACTGTACTCTTACTGAGCTTTACAGGTGTTGTAATACATAATTTCTGAAAATAGGGTTGGGACAGTCCATCCTCACTTCGGGACAGTTGAAATTTATTTTTGGGACAATGCTGGGACAGTAGGGAAAAAAGTTAATTTTGAGGCCTGCCGGCCTATCCTTGCACATCTCGCCCGAACGTGCCCCTGCCTTTATTCTGTAGGACGGCCTGGGTGTGATGGAGGGCTGGGATTCCCGCCCGCCGTCCCATTACCGCCGCCATTATGCCTCTCCATAGAACACATTCTGTGTACACGCCACATCCGGGCCTCGCGAGGCTGCGCAGTTCGTGCAGCGCGGTGTCGCGCCAAATATCTGCTACCTGCCAAACATTGCCCCCAGACCGTTTGGGATTTTCCGGTATATCTGAGGGAGAGAAGTGCGTCAACGTCTAGGTAAATTTTGAAGGTTGACGGAGGGGGTGAGCTATAGAGACTTATCCTAACTCTAACCCAAACGTAACTCTTACCCTAACCCTCTGTCCAAATTCTTACCCTAGCCCCAACCTGAACCCTAACTCCACACACGCGCACTACCCTACGGTGCAAAAAGCTGTCGCAGCAGAAATTTGGCTCAACATCGGAACGGAGGTTTTCCGCTGACTCCGGAGCTGCTCTCTATCTGTCTCTCAATCGAGACGGGGGGCGCTATCAACTTCCAACAATCTTTGACCTGTTGCTGACGTCACATTAGCGACTGGGTCGAATAGCGGGAGACGACGAAGCGATTCAGACGAAAGTTCCGGGAGTACATTTTTGAGTTGAAAAACAGATTAAACTCTTATGAAAGCTAATCCGTGTTGATAGTAATCATAATACATAGCTTAACTTTCTTCCAACACTAAGGTATTCACGGATCGGATTTTCGTCACTGGTCGTCGAAAATTCGATCCGTGAATACCTTAGTGTTGAAAGAAAGTTGGATTGAATGCTGCATAGAATAAACGAATGTTTTAAAACATTATCCATTTAAAACCAGACAGACCAAGGCGTAGGCGTAACACGGGGTGAGATCAACTCATTAGCTCATGCATAGGAGAAAACTAAGAGAAACAAACATGAAATATCGTACGGAGAAGGACGGGCAGGTGAAGCGAGAAATCCCAACGGAGGCGTCCCGAAACCAAATTCAAAATGTATGAAAGAAACAAGACACCATTTCGTGGAAAATAGACTATTTACCTAGTTAGTGTTTAAATTAGAAATATTAGCTTCTACCATTTATGGCATGCCATTTTAACAGGTCAGTTAGAATATGGAAATCAACATTGGTACCTAATTTGCACATCATGAGCGTGTAGATAGTTTGTTTAGAAACAAGTAAATGTGACGGCCACGACAACATTTGTAGTTTGACAGATATTTCGTCTTTACGTAAGGGAAACTTTCAATGTACACAATTTACAGGTCCTATAAAGATCCCCAGAGTAGCGTTTTACGACTGCGTAAAGCTTATCTCGGGGAAGAGATGACAGAGATGCAGCGTTGCCGCGTTTCAAGCGCTTTTATTCACGTCGTGCGCTTCATTTCACCGGGTCATAACGCGGAACCGCTGTGCATACATTACATCAGAAGCGCATTACCGATGGTAGTCAGAACGCGTCAAACAACGGTGGTACTCTCGGTAACATGTCAACGTGGCTTTGGGGATGTTCAGCTGACACATCGTACATTATTTCTATTTCAGTGTGTTATGTCAAATGCTATTGCTGAAAATCCACATGGCTTTGCTTGTCGTCATATTTCTGTAACAAAGTAGTAAACCATGCCGACACTCCAGATCGTCTACAGCAACACAGTGTTGTTCCTGATTAACTGTTCCTAAAATGACTGTTCGACACTAAGAGGCTATCCACACCAGGATAACTATGATTGATTATATTAATCACAGAAGCAGTGGATTGCTCATTCCTTGACAAAGACTGTAGCTGATCAGTCGAAAATTTGGGTAAGTCAAATTTGTTGTGTTGGCAATTACAGTTCAACTTTGATTCAGAAAGTTTGATTATTAATTAATCAATAATCCGTTAGATGCATGCAGGCGAGACTAACAGCAGTGTGTGTCGCGTCACACATGCTATCCTCAGACACCTACAAACGAGACTAACAGCAGTGCCTGTCGCGCCAAAGCTGCTACCCTCAAACGTCTGCAAATGAGACTAACAACAGTGCCTGTCACATCACACCTGCTATCCTCAGACGCCTGCAGGCGAGACTAACAGCAGTGCCTGTCGCGTCAAAGCTGCTACCCTCAAACGTCTGCAAACGAGACTTACAGCAGTGCCTGTCGCGTCAAAGCTGCTACCCTCAAACGTCTGCAAATGAGACTAACAACAGTGCCTGTCACATCACACCTGCTATTCTCAGACACCTGCAAACGAGACTAACAGCAGTGCCTGTCGCGTCAAAGCTGCTACCCTCAAACGTCTGCAAATGAGACTAACAACAGTGCCTGTCACATCACACCTGCTATCCTCAGACGCCTGCAGGCGAGACTAACAGCAGTGCCTGTCGCGTTACTCCGCTGCTGTTGGAAAATATCCCCGACAAAGCTGAGGCGCCTGGGAGCGAAGCTACCCGCAGGCCCTGTCACGTTACCCCGCTGCTGTTGAAAAACGTCCCTGACAAAGCTGAGGCGCCTGGGAGCGGGGCTACCAGCAGGGCCTGTCACGTTACACCACTGCTGTTGAAAAATGGCCCTGGCAAAGCAGGCGTGTGACAAAGACGGATAACGTCAACGCTAGAAGCCATTAGCATGATCAAGACTCTCATTTCTCCCAACCCTGACCACGGGCCAACAATTTGGGATCTGAAACGGCATCGTTTCTTCCCGCGGTTTTAATCTCTGCCGTCAAATTAAATTCCGGGTCCTAACAAGGCATCCCGGGACCTAATTGAGTTCTGTTGTAATATAAGAGCTGTGCCCTGACTGTAATTTGTGGCCCAACTCCAGAACGCAAAACTATTTTTACGGCGCATTGATTTAATGGAAGGGACCGTGTGATAAGATTGGACAAGGAGAAATGCGGCCGGGGTTACTCAGGGTCATCCGATTTCGGCGGTAATCGGGAATGTATATGTCATTTTTAAAGCACTAGAACACCTTTTTCCACGTGATGATTTAATGCAATTGAGCTATAACGTATGCTGATGATATCAAACACAACGAACGAAACCTCTTGCGTTTTCAGTAGAGTTAGATTCGCGTTCAGGTCAATCCTTCCAACTTCCCCCTGCAAGCCATCGTTCACCGATCAACAACACTTGATTGGGTTTTAATTTGATTGGATTCACAAAGCACCCCTAAAAGCTTTCAAAGATTCGCTACGTTTGATGACAAAGAAGTCATCGTTGCCACATTCAACCGGTTCCGCACAGATCGATCGCAGAGGCAACATTTCCCCTACACCACTGTGTCGTCATCTCTTCCAGAACCATGGTGGTGCAGCTGTGCTTGGCTAGAGGTCAACTAGACTTTCCACATTCCCAGGTACATTTCAGATTCCAAGTGAACAAAGTTTGTCAAGTTTTGGTATAAAACCTGGTTCTGCCAGATCTTGACGAAAGATAGCGGATGCTGTCTGAAACGTCTGACTGTTTCAAAATGTTATCCAGTTGCTTGAGTAACTATTTTTGGCGTAACTTATTACCTGGATGTCTAACCTTCATCAACATAATGTCAAATTTTAGTTACTATTCTTTCATTAGAGAGGGCGACCGTCTTTTTTTCTACGTCACGACGTTTCGATGAGATTAAGGCAGTTCCTGTATCATATTTGCTTGGAGGCAGATGAAGCTGTTGTTGCTGGCTAGAATGTGCCGGAATGTACCCGGGTGTATTCTGGCTAGGGTACAATCTGGTCCGCAACACTGAGTGATAACCCCTGCGGTCACGTCAGCCGCCGCACCATAACCCCATCAGAGGGAACTGCGCATTATCTTCCTGGAATTCGGATTCCCGGAATTCGGATCAATATGTCTGATCCTGAGACCGTCCGGGAAATGAAATCTGCACAACCAGGGGGACACGTCGCGATGGAATCTGGAGAAGAAGATATGGCGCAGTTTCGCCGCGTGGGATGGATATTTGAAGAGACTTCATCCTTATTGGACCAGCGAAAAACAATACCAGAAATCTCGACATCCGTCTTGTAGTTCAGCAGTACTCACGGCTGCAGCACGAGTAACTTGGTTCAGAGATAAAACTTCTTTCCGACAAGTTTGCGCATCGAATTGTCGACTCTCCTGCGGCAGTTTTTCTCGGAATTAAGTTCACCACAAATTGGTAACTCATAACCTTTTCGATTAAACAAAACACATACTAGTATGCACAAAAATGAAATAACAAGATGACAAGATGTAAGTTGAAAGACAATGCGGAAGTATGTTTGTTTCAAAACATTTCAAAGAAAAGTAAACTGTGGGATATATGTTTCCAGAACATTGATTGTTTATAAGAATGGATAAAAGTATTTTCGCAGTAAAATATTGTATAATTCTGAATCCAAGCCGAATCGTTGAAAAGTTGAATTTGACTTCCTTTAAGAGAAAGTAACAGAAAGGACCAAAACGAACAGATACTGTCCACGATCCAGCTTTCGCTATTTGATTTGTACCATGTATATGTAATGATATATGTTGATTGAGTTATTAGGATTTAAATGATGTAATCTGTACCTCTCTTTTATTTCATCAGACCCTTACCTCTTCCATCATGACCCAAATTAAAAGCGGACTGCGTGCCGATTTGAGCTTCTTTTGAATAAACAAAGGTTCAAACAAACAACATGAAACATGGACTTGCCCAACAGTCGTTGTTAAGGATTTAGCAATTGCAAGCCACTGTTTGTGTGACATCTCGTTATGCAGATAGAACAACGCAACTGCACTGCAACTTATGACCCACTACTCAGCGAGACACTTCAACTTTGCAGTTGAACTTTGATTCAGAATGCCTGAATGACTTCAACCAACACAGATGGACTTTCACATGAAGTATTGAAACAGAAAGGTGCATGTAGCGGACGCGTTGGCAGTTAACATGCACGCCGATGTGCGGGTGTGAAACGTGGTCTTCTTGATGTGGTTGTAGTACTGATGGTGCGTTCAGATGTTCCCGACCTGCAGATATTACTCTAACTCACGCTGTAGAATATTAACAAAACGATCAGCTTTCCTGAGTTCTCCCGAACCGTCGCTATAATATCCATAATCTGTGCCTATGAAGCCCACGCAAGGCATGTCTGCGCGTCATCAAGGTCGAGGACACTCGGCATGGTTGAACTTGTAAAGATCCCACAAAGGGGCGAACTGATGGGGGAATTGGGCCCGGTGCGCAGGCGCCGCCAAGTCTCGTCCAGGTACCCGGATGCGCTCCGCTGCTTGCAGATTGGGGCCGTTACAAGTTAGTTTCTTGGTTCATGGATTTTTGTAAAAAAAAATTACGGTATGGGCTTTATTCCTGCGTGTATGTTTTGATTACAAAGGTGCGTGAAATGATAATGGATAAAAAAGAAACATTCATTATTTGACAGACCGAAATGCAACCACAGAAGGGGCAAACTTAGCAGGTGAAATTTGTACTTGACAAACAATCGTAAGCGGAATAACTGTGATAACTTGGTGGACAATGATTTTGCACAACTGCTGATGCTGAAGACGAGCATAATCCTGAATGTAATTGTTTTCTAAATAAAGAAATAAAACAGGAAAATCCAAGGACCAAGACATCGGCTTGCTGTTGCCTGGCCTACTCCGACAGCAGCCACAGCTGGAGGAATGGCCCCCGGCACATTCCACATTGCTGTTACCTGGCCAGTTCCGGCAGCTGCCGCAGCTAGAGGAACGGCCCCAGGCACATTCCGCATTGCTGTTGCCTGGCCAGGTCCGGCAGCAGCCACAGCTGAAGGAGCGAACCCAGTCACATTCCGTATGCGCCACACGGCGCTCTGCACAGACGCCTGCTTCTTGCGCTGGTTTTCTAAAGCCCACCTGGCGCGGAGAGGGGCACCTCCAACATATGAGACGAGCGGGTTGTATCGTTCTGCATCCTTTAGAAGAAAATATGTCATTTGTTTTACGTAGGGAACCTCTGTGTGAATATCGCACATTTTTCTGTAACATAATGGGATCAGGATGTCAGCTCTTTGAAAGTACGAACGGTCACGTACTGTAGACACTTTTCCCAAGGCCTAGGAAAAAAATCATATTTGTACGGGTATTTTCGGACATCTGTAACTTACGGCTGTCAAAAAATATGATTAAAAGGCCTTGCCGCCTCTTTCAGATTTCAAGATGTTATATTACCTTGGCAATGTGAAACAAGATATGTCGTTATTATGATACATGGTGTACTCCTCACACTTAAATAGTTGCACGGGACAATCTCTTACATTGTCATGGTTTGCATATTGGCTGGTGGAGGCGAAGCTGCGGTTTCATTTGCGTTCTTTTGATCCGCCGTCCCTGCGAGACTTTCCATCACGTTGCGTAACAAGTGTTTAATACCGGGACGCGGGGCGTAATCAGCGGCCCCGCGCCGTATCAGAACAGGTAGGTAATAACGCCTTCCTAATACACGGCGGGCAGTGCCTCTAATCAGCCGGCCGGCACAGCGTTGTTTATATCGCTGCTGTAAAATGTGGGATACTTCGTCCTCCACTGTGTTGGTCAAATAATACGTTGAATCCAATGTGTTTAAGAATTAATGTTTACACTAGAGTATTCACCTGCTATATTGTTCTCCATTGTCTGGCGGTTCTTTCCATATTACATGTACTTGCAATTAGCCTCCAGGCAAGAATTTGCAAAAAACATTTCATTATATCAGAGGCCCTCCGACTGCCCCCCCCCTTTACCCATATCCGTATTGACAAGCGGTTCGTATCTTTTTCATTTGCGCGTCTCCTCCAGTTCTAGGCCTGGTCGGCAGATTGTCGCCCGATCCCGGGTATCTCTCCCTCGGCCCGCCCAATCCCGGGTATCGCCCTCGGCTCGCCGCTTGTCAGACATTAGGCCGGGACTTTAGTGCCGGCCCGAGTGCCTTCCGCATTGATCGACAGCAGAGGTTAGATGGAACCGCCAGAAGACAGCTTCGCCACACTCCCAAATTGTTTTTTTTCTTGACCCGTGGCCAAATTATCTTTTATTAAGAATTTCAATATTAAGAAAAAGAAATGAAGATTCTTTAAATGGAAATTCTCACAACAAGGAACACTTTCTTGATTTCATTAAGTCAAGAAACACTTTTGAGAAAAAATTCACTCTCAAGAATTACTTGAAATTTCTTGTTTTTCTTGTCATCTTTAAGAAACTATGAAAAACTTTCTCTTCTCTTCCTACTTCAAAAAGATTACTGGAAGAAAAAAATTATTCATTTTAAGAATAAGATTATGTTTCTTCCTCAATTCAGTAAGTTTTTTTCTGGTAAGAATATGCAATAAACTTATTGCCATTGTCATTATTTGAATATTTGTATTATTTCTTTGGAAAAAACAACAACTTTCAAACGTTTTCTGAGCGGGTTTCGGTCTGACCTGTGGACATTTTGATTATATTATGAATAAATAAACGATTATTAGTTTTCACTTCGTTCCCACCTGCGACTATGACTATGTAACCAATGTCTGCGCCTCTCGGAGAGCCATGGATTGATGATAAGTGGAACAACTAAAAACCTGATAATGCCATGCTGACTGGAGGGTATAAGCGTCAGCACATTTTTTTCTAGGCTAAACTGTTCGTTTATTCAACGTTTTCGTAGTGGCTGCGTTCAGCACCAGAACAGGTGATAATGGAGCCCGCTGTGAGTCAGAGAGAGAAGTCTGACTCGTTGTCGGACGATGATAAGGCCGTAGAGCTGCGCGCAAATTACGGCGGTATTAAGATAGAAACGATATCGGCACCCAGGCGTGATTTTTTGTCATTCCAGAAGTGCTAGTTCTGACTGGCAATATCAGTTTATAGATGCTTTGAAACAGATGATCAAGTGCATCAATACAAAGTGAGGTGAAATGCGATGCTATCACAAAAAATATAACATTAACATTTTCAAGATGCGTATTTTCCATGTGCTTTCATTTCGAGAAGATGGTGGTCTATAGTCTGAACTTAGGGTATTTTTAGTTTTCTTTTTTTGCGTAAAATATTTGGGGCCTGTGGTCGCTCGTTTTCTGCCGATACGTTAGATTACGTTACCCCGAACGTTACGTTTGTTAGTTGTAAACCACGTCTTTTTTTTGATATTGTGATGGTGAGTCGTGAATTGATATATTGAATCAGCGCTGCGTGATTTATGTTATTTACCTTATACCCCCATTCCACTTGGACGGCGCTCTCACCGCGCACTCACGGCGACATCATTTTGGCCAAATCGCCGTGAGAGCGCCGACAGCGCGGCGAGAGCGCCGTGCGAGCGCCGACAGCGCGGCGAGAGCGTCATGCGCGCCGTCACCTCGGCGATGGTTTTGAACATGCTCAAAACCTTCGCCGTGAGAGCGCCGAGGATGGCGATCAAAAAACGAGCGCCGAGAGAGCGCGGAGCGAGCGCCGTGAGAGCGCGGTGAGCGCCGTGAGAGCGCCCAAGGTTGGATCAAAAGGCCGCAGCGAGCGCTCAAGGATCGCAGCGAGCGCTCTACGAAGATTGAATGGTCTTAACTGTAGTTCAAACAATTTTCTTTCTTGAAGTGGTGTATCTTGAATTTCTGGGAATTTTGTGGTCAAATCATAGTTTTGCTCGTGGGTAATATAAATTGACGAATAACTGCAAGTACTTGCTTCCATTCAAATTGAATTCCTTTTAAGTTTTATTGTCAGTGGTTCAAAATGTGTTCCAAAATTCTGTGGTTTACGTTTCTATTATTACGTAGATTGATTAAATAGATTTGTTGCAAACAGTTTACATGACGGACAATACAGGAAAAAACAAGTTTAACATACATATATAACTTAAGACAAACACTGAGCGACCGTGCAGCGACTAAAATTGAATATGTTTTCCCCTTGATTTTATCATTCAAATATGATGCAAGAGGTAAAGGTATGACTGAGAAGACAACAAAGCACACAAAACGTTACAACAAAAATTCGTTCTTCATCTATGGAATTCGTTGAGTGATCTGTGAAATCTTTGGTCGGCCTTAAAAAGCTGCTGACATTTGACATTTTGGTCGCGCTGAGAGAGCGCAAGCGTCGCCGTAGAGATTCCACGTGAGCTCGTTTTCCAGGAGTTCGGCGCTCTCACTGCGCTGTTGCCAATTTTAGGTCGCCGTGCGAGCGCGACGAGAGCGCCGTCCAAGTGGAATGGGGGTATTACCTAGTGCCATCCTCATGGTTCAGGTCAGGGGACAATGATTTCACAACTGAAAACTCATAATCCAAGGTGAACCCCACAACATATGTAACCCAACCAAACATAAACATGTTTCCAGTTGTTTGTGTCTTTTTATCACGAGAGGCTCAAATAAACGTGCAGGTTGCTGTTCATGGAAGTCATGACAGAGGAGGCAAGACTAAAACAAGAAACAGAAAAGTGACAGGACTCTTGATAACTCTCCTTGACACTGGACTTAGCAGTACAGCCGAGTTACGAACGATGGTGAAGGACAAAGTCGCGTATGGCGATCCAAGCTTCTAGAGTCGGCATCCTACAAACACAGACTTCTAAAACAGCAAAATGTTACGATTACAGTGTAATAAACGTACCTTTACAGGCCGCCTGTTCTTTCTCTGCTTCTTCCTCTGTATCTCCTTATCCATTCTCGACAAGAAGTTGACGGCTGCGAACTCCAGCAGCGCAGAGAAGACGAATAATAGGCACACCGCCATCCAGATGTCGATGGCTTTTACATACGATACCTGAAACAGAACGGAAACGGAACTGACGTCAAAGGCAAAAATAGATTTAATCAATCTGAAGTACAGCTGTCGTAATTCCTTTAACGTGTTCGAGGTATTTCCTCGATCACGGAACCTCCGTCCCTTCCGAAAGATGAATGCAGCTCCAGCCTGGATGCCCTTGCCCGGATTCTCCCAGTTACTAACTAATTAAAAGTCGATCTCACATGTGAGGCTGCTACCGATAGAGCTGTGGGACATCCGAAAAGCCTTGGGACACAAAGTTTGGTATCACCAACTGATGGTATAAATATGCCAGCAGGTCTTTGTAATGTTTGTATATCCAAGCTCGTTAGTAAGACCTTCTGTCAGCAGCGCCCATACGGAAGCGTCACTCCTGACTGGAGGTAGACTAAAGTAACTCTTCTGTATCAATTAACTATCCAGCACTTATTAAAGATCTCCACACATCTGTACGGCATGCTCTAAATCTTCGCACCACAGCATCTTTCTTCGGCTGAAGAGACACACCCGAATTCGACTTGCAGCCGAGATGACAACGGGGATGGAATGAATGATACAAAATTAGAGGATGTATTAGAGAAGTTAGAATGATATGCACCAATATAATCATGACAATTTATGCTCATGGGTAATTAACATATCGTAACCTTTGATCGTCGCATTTCTGAAAGGTCACCTGCCATGAACAATATATCTAGTCTGAAAACGACCTGAAGTCTGGGGGACAGTCGATCGGCATTTTTACATCTTTATCATTTACCAATCCACAGTTTACAGCAAAATTGTCATATTCCAAAATTATTCATACCCTCTGCAAATTTGTTGTTTTTGTCAAGAATTAAATGTAGTACGGTGGAATTTGGATCTTTAAAAAAAATTCTAGTTGACAGTTGTAAATGAAGAACAATTGTGGTTTGGTTTCATTTGGATAACCAAGGGTATTAACAACTTGGCAAAACTACGAATGAACTTAAACCAGAAATGGTATGGACAGATATATTGACGGACGTCGTATTTTTTTGCAAAATCATGGTTTTCAGAAATATTGTTGTATAATGATATTTATCAACGTTTTCTACCTTGCGCCAGTAGTTTTACGGAACAAACAATACCAATTTCCACAAAATAGATTAAAGGTTATAATGGGTACGGTTATCGTTGCTTGCATGTGTTAGTTCAGCTAAATCATCATGAAACAAAGTTTACCTGCTATATTCAACACAGTTTGACAGTCGAACTGGAGTCCAATTTCTTAGTTAGAAATGACAGTTCAACTTTGCGTCAGATTGTAGTCTTTGTTAACTCTGCATCTAAGGTTCCTGTCGTTCCTACCTTAGGTAGTGATGACGTAGTCCCCGAGCTCTGAGCTGTCATGGTGAGCACGGTGGTGATGCCAAGCCCCACCCGCGCAGGGGCTGCCTCCATGTTGATCCAGAACGACACCCAGGACAGGATGACGTACAGAAGACTGGGAATGTACGTCTGGATCAGGTAATAGCCCATCTGTCGCGCCAGGTTGAACGTGGCTTGTATACAGGTGTAAGAACCTGGAAGGGGGGCAGGAATGTTTATTTATTTATATCGTTGATGAAGGTTAGACATCCAGGTAATAAGATACGCCAAGATAGTTACTCAAACAGCTGGATAAAATGTTCAAACAGACGTTTCAGACAGTAGTCACTGTCTTCCTTTAGTTAGTCACTGACGAAAGGCAGCGCTTGCTGTCCGAAACGTCTGACTGTTTCAATAACTATTTTGGGCGTATTTATTTATAGGTTTGGCTGTTACGCACAGCCAGGGCTGCTCCACTAGCATATTGCTATTACAAAGGAATATCCCTGCTGACAAAGACAAGACATTACAATGGAAATTGTATACGGACAGCATAGCAATATTCTAAGTACATGTGCATAATAACTAAATATTGAATATACATGATATACATGAATATTGAATAACAGTTTTATAAGGTTTCACGATTCCGATTACATATGCGCAGGAACACGCATTGTTAGTAATATTGAATACCGGAGGGCGATTCTCGGGAGAGGTGAGTTTTCGACAGCGTTGCGCCCGGCGCACGCAAAGCGCGTTCGAATCATTCGATTGAAACCCCGCAATACAACTTGGAAGCTGTGCTGTAGACCTTTGTACATGTCGTTTTGACTCACCTGTGCTGTAGACCTTTGTACATTTTGTTGTTTTGATGCCATCTATGACGAACTGCGGTAACTCGACGTCATCTGACAGCTGCACCGAGTCATTCGCTGCCCAGGTGAACATCAAGTCTTTCGTTGTGTAGCCAACTGGAAACGACAAGTACTGAATTTAAAGCAAGACTGCCAACGGACTACATCATTACGACTACAGCATCAGCCCAGCCGAAATCTACAGATAAAATGAATGCTGTATTTGTCATAATCACTACTGCAGATTGTAAAAAAGAGGTAGTATGCAAAATGGGCGTGGTTTTGAATCTAAGAGCATTGCAAAAAGTCAAGGTCAATATCTGGTCCAAAAGATGTCATGCACAATATTGAGTGGCCAGATCTGCAAGGTTTTGTACGAACGGGGGATTGGGCATTTTAAGAAGGGTCCTCAAGGGTTTTCCAGAACATTAACACTGTATGAGGAATCTGGTTCCTACTTCGTCCAAACCCCATGTCAAGTCCCACATAGAATGCTTTTTTGAATTGAGAAATGTATTATCTCAATACAATAGATGCATCTGGTAACGCTTGTATTCTGTCTGTTTTTTCCCTAGCTGGGGATGTTTCTGTCTCAGACGCAGGCATGCTTGCACCTTGCGCTGATATATATCTTATTTGAGGTAGATAAATACAAGAAACACACACGTAAGTACCAAACTGACGCTATTACCGACCCTTTTGCAAGTGCAATCTATTATGATTGCAACTGTTTGCGATTAAACAAGATGTACATATATATACAGATACCCTTACCTTCGTACCGGGTATTTAGAAACCCCACTCTGTAAAGCTGCTAATCGATGTGCAATCCGGTTCGATATGTAGCTGAACAAAATGTACATGTTCTTTTTTTGGAGGGGGGGGTATTTTTTGGGGAAGTCAACTTTGAAACAAAACTTACTAAACTCAAGAATTGAGTCTTAGGTTGGAATTTCTGTCAAACTATTACAAAGGCCATCGGTAGGTTCTCAAACATAAGCTATCGCTAAACAATACAGCTCATTCTCAGTATTTTTATTATTCAAATATTGCTTTGGATTTTCGGACCCTTGCTTCCATCGTACATACCAATCAAAGCAGAACTGCGATGTTGATATGCGCCGATATAACCGGGATAAGCTTGAAACTACCGGTGATAATGTCGCCAGCTGTTCATTGGATAATTCCTGGATACTTTCGTGTGGCTATCGGTAACGTGGTATCTTTGAGAAAAAATGAGGTTCTTCGAGGAAAAGTAATATTCTCAGAGAACAAGCTTGGTTGGAAGAGAAACAGAGGGGTGGGGGATCGAGGGGAGGGGGGTGCAGTGCAGTGCGGTGCAGTCCTGTGGACGGATAGGCCGGTATGTACAGTACCCGCCGAGGGGAGGGGAGGGGGGTAGTGCAGTGCGGTGCAGTACTGAGGACGGATAGGCCAGTATGTACACTACACATACGTCATGCGACACGTCACACATAGATCCGAACTGATGCGAGCGTCCTCAGGCCGGAGCGTGCTAGTATTGCTGACAAAGTATGATTAAAAATATATAACTGAATAGATAACGGAAGTGAGCAAATGATAAAGAACCGGGTAGAAACTTTAAAAGTGCGCAGTTTCCTCAGTGCAAAGGTTTGCTGGTGCGTGCGGTCAAGATGTGCAGCTGCGCCGTACCACAACACTGGTCAAAACGGTATGCATTTGCAAATAGGTCAGAATAAAGTTGCAAACGTTTCAAAAGATTGAGAACTGATAGAGTAAAACAAAGAAACACCGAGAAACGTCCAAGCACTTTACGAAGGAGGCTAGTTCGAGTTAAAGATGAAATGCCACGGTCGCAAGATCCTCATTTTATTACGTAATCAACAGTTACGTGTGACCATGATGTCATGAGCAACACAGGGAGTCCGCATTGTGTGAGTATCTTTTAAGTCGTCAAGCCGCTGAATACATTCAGTAGAACGTCTGTTGCGTGCATGCCATTGCTACATCGATGCCTTTTTTTCATGTCCAAAAATTACATGAAGACTTATTTCAAGTGGTTGAAGTTCTTGTAGAGTTCTGTGGCAACGTTCAACATTTAGTTTCAGTTGTAATTGTGGGTTCTGCGTCGTTCATATGGGGGAACCCAAAGCTTTGATTTGATTGGTCCATAGATTTTTTTTCCGAAAGTCTTTCCGTGGCACTTCATCTGCTTTGTCTACTTACAAGACTCTAGCTGCATGTTGCATTGTTGGTAGTCCATAGGAAACCTTTGTAGCAGCATTGGGCATGACAGCCTCAGTGTTAACCTGTGTGGGAAGGCGTCGTCTGGGTTTAAATACCTGGATATAATAAGAGGCTAACTCGGGGTAAGTGCGTACCACACCAACTTACAGCTTTCTAACTCCATCTTGCACATTTGATAGTCCATGGGGAACCTTTGAAGCTGCATTGGGCATGATAGCGTCAACGTTAACCTGTGGGGAGACAGGCAACCGTGTGGGAGGAAGAACGGCATCGCACAAGCTTCGTTGCGATTGATGGACATTCGGTTGTTGGCCTCTAATTTTCAGTTTATATTCAGTTTGTCCTACTTGCGGTTATCAATTATTCTTGGGGGAGAACCTCGACATAGAATAACGTAACGTTACGTAACATAACGTAACCAAGCGTAACGTAACATAACGTAACGTAACCAAGCGTAACGTAACGTAACATAATATGACCTGAAAGCAAATTCTAATAATAAGAACAAAGGTCGACTTAAATAAGCGAACCTTCATAAATAACCGGAAATCGTCAGTAACTAATACTGTTTGTAAATCAAAATAACTTAGTATTACAGTAATGTACGTTCGTCCTAAAATCAAATCATAATGAGTGATGAAACAATGGATCAACTTAATTGTAAAAAATAGGCTTCTTAGATTAACGATAACCCCAGTCCACTTTATTATCTCCGTTGTATATGTATTCGTTTTGCATTCATTTGTGTACAATTTTTAGTTTTATCATTTAGTTCGACTGAAGCCATGAAAAAGGTACAATCCTGCTACCTCTGTCATGTTCACTGTATAGTGACGAATTAAAAACAAAATTGATGAATTGATAAATAGATAGCCGAACATGTACACTATCACGAAGTAGACTGGTACCATCGTTCGTTTCGTAGTTTTTATTTTTAAGACGAGTGACATTGGTACTTGATAAAGGAATCTTCTTTAAAGGAGTCGAGTTGCCGTCAAGTCATATTCATCAATCGCAAGAAGCTCCTGTAATGCCTGAGAGATAGAAGAGTCATGGTGAACAGACGACACGAACCACGACAACAACAACAACGATGAAACTGAACGTGAAGCAGGATGCAGATGAGGACAGAAAGAGAAGTTGATGGTTGGTAATCAAGAGCGGATGCAGCATGCGGCGGTACAGCCATTGCACAGTCATTCTTAGAGTCCTATTCCATACAGCCCCAAGATGCCATCTGATGTAATACATGTCTGTCTTAAGCAGTTTATAAAAGCCTTAACGTTCGCATCAGAAATAGCAAATCGATGACTCTTTAGATGACAGATTTTAACCTCTAGCGAAGTGAATGTAATCCATATTTCATTAATTTCAATTGCAAATAATCGTACAAATTCGGCAAGCAAGACGCACATTTCGGTGACATAACAATCACATCGATACATTTCAATATAAGAACTCGAAAAAAATGGACAACTCAAACCGTTTGAATCCCAGGAATGCTCCTGTAAGAAAGTAGTGAGACATTCTGTCCCGACTGCTTTACCTTAAACTGTAGAGAATATATCCTTCCGGGGAGACCCGCAGGAGTCTGTTCTGTGTGGTGACTTGGTGAAAGTTCGCCCCTTTTTCGTTGGCAAAAAACAAATCGGGGACCCATATTTTAGCCAGGAGACTGGGATCGAGACTCAGACTCTCGTTCCACATGTCGAACTTCAGCCGGCGGTCGCTCCACTGTTGCCGAAGGAAGATGTTTAGCTTGTAATCCTGGGGAAAACGGAAGGATTTATACATGGCTTAAGCCGAACAAAGGAATTATTTTTTAAACTCATTACTTGAAACATTGCACACAGTACAATATATGGGAACAGTTACTAAACAGCAATACTACAAGGCTAAACTATTCTTCATTTAAAACTACGAAATATTATCATTTCTATTCTAATGGGACCAGGTTTTTTCATGAATCGTTTAAACTATGATAATCATAAAGACATTAAAGGGGTTAGTGAGGACCAACCCCAAAGATTTCTGATAAAGCATGTTTGAGAATTTCAGTTCATCTTGTTATTTTTGTTTCCTCGTGACGTCACAGCTTCCATTGCCATTCCTTTTTGGTTGATTCTGGACGATTCAAACGTAAAACCTGCATTTTCCTATACGTCACTTTTAAAATTACCATTACATGAAAATAGATGGCATTCTTCAGTCAATATTGACCTTAGAGCCAACCCTATTAGGGGCTGAACAGTCCTACATGAGAATGACAGCCTCTGCCACAGAGGGGACATCTGCAATGATATATGCGAATTCAATTTCACCTTAAGACTGCCAGGTTTAACCAACTAACATGGCGGAAAATGCTTACGCCTTAGTCACGTGCGTGCAAACCCCCTATACGTCATATACGCGTGATTTGATAAGAGAATACGTGTTCTTCGAGGGTACAACTTAATCTCCAAGCAGATCTATCGGTTGCAAAGACCGTCTCCAACTGGCAAAGGGAGTTTTCATGGACACCTCCCTGTTCGAGTGCTGGCAGATCGGGTGTCGATTAAAACTCCTTTTGCCAGTTGGATACGAGCTTTGCCACTGATAGATCTACTTGGAGATTAGTACAACCTACCATGGTAGTCTCTGCAATCGCACCAAAGCTGTTGATGAATATGTTGATAGTCACGTTGACAGGAGGCCCTGTAGAAGGTAGAAATACATTATTATGTCAGTAAATATCAAACGAGTATGCCACCCCTCTGTCTTGTGATTTCGTCAGGACAAGCGCCTTCTGATGACAGCTTGTGCTTCGCAGTTGTTCTTTAGCTGACTTCTCTGAAAACCTCAAGATGAGTCGTTGACAGAAGCAGGATTGTCGTTAAGAATTACGTTTAGAAACAATGTCAGAAACGAGTAAGCCTGTTGATGTGTTGGAAATCAATGGTAGAGGTAGGATTGCCGCTAAGAAAGAAGCGTAGAAACGATTGTCAATGTAAAAGCGAGTAGCCCTTAACGTCGATGTCTGAAAACTTTAGTCGAATTGTTGATAGATATATGATTACCGTTAATGTGTCATCTGTACAATCAATGGAAGAAATGATTAGGCCTTTTCGTTTTTCATTTTAATCTTATTTACCAAAGGACACCATATCGCCACTAGGGTGGTTTACAATGTGCTCTGCAGGCACACATTAACAAATAATCATATTGATTCAAAATATCTAAAATGTCTATCCTGGGCAGACGATCTCACTAAGCCGATAGAAATTCCTTCAATGATTGTAAGAACCCATTGTAAACCCTTACTATACACTCTTGTAGACTTGCCATACCCTTTTCGAGTGGCTGTCAACACGTACACTCTTGTATTAGGTAGAGTAACCCTAGGATATATATAGATATAAATGTTGGTATGTACCAGCCATACTTTGTACCTTGTACAATTGTTACACAATAAAGGTATCTATCTTTATTGAAAAAATATTCAAGATGGTGCAAATTGATTTAAGTGCAATAACGACAAAATATATTTACGTTGCTTGATAATGCAGGATAAAGTACTTTATAAGAAAACTCAACAAACCATTGAACTTCATAAAACAAGCAAAATGAATATAACAAATGAAGTTAGTGAAATGGAGAGAATGTAATTTGCATATCAATGATTATAAAACAAACTGAACAGTTTGTGTAGCTGCGGGTCCACCCCGAGGAGATAGGCATGATGTGTAATAACCTGCTTACACCAGTTCAGCAGGTTGTTAGCGACACATGCGTCTTACATCAAGTATTAATGGCGGCCATAATTCAATTCCCGCGCGTTTGGTGGCGGTGTGTAATGGATAGGACAAGATGGCGCATTATGATAGCGCTCGTGGAGCGGGGGCGCCGGTAAGGGGGAGGGGGGCGAGCTGTGCTAACTCCTTCCCATTGGAGGCTGCGATTGCTGAGAGTTTTTTCACGTCGTTTAACAGCATTCATAGACAAAGAAGGAATCTCCTTACTTATTGTATGTTTTATGTAGTGTTGCCTTTTAGATCATACTTTCACATCTTGTATCTTACACCAACAATGAAATCAGGGGTAAAACAAATCCAATTTTGGTCGCTGTGCGGTCGCTCAGCAATCGCCGTCTAGTGGAAAGGGGGCCTAACCAACGAGTTTTCCACGCAACGCGGCAGGACTTCGATTCTACTGCAGCAGGCTTACACGGAGGCGCCGCACTGTCTAGCGCGGCCGGTAAATCGTCTTTGTTTATTGCATTTTACTCCATATGTGTTTTCATGGTAGCTGCGCCCGTCTATTACGGGCCCAACGGCAGCGTAGGTGTCAATAGGAGCAAAAAATGATGTATGATTGTGATTACAGTAAAGTTAAACGTACTCAAAAATTGACTGGGTTTCTACAGTCGTGTCAATACGCCTTCACATGGCGACTGGGCGGTCATTTGTCAAGCTTTATTGTGGGTCTCATCGGTTGTGATAACATAGCAAAATCGAACTCTAGCGTTCACTTATCAACTCCCAGGGAATGGTAACTTTTGGGGGTATATCTAGACGCTAGATAAAAGTTATTTAGATTGATACAATGTATCTATTTCGTTGTTCCTTTAGACATTTTACATCGAAATCACATTCATATATTTTATACTGTTTTATTATGCATTCGTTCGTACGTTCGTCTGTATTCTCGTGGGTCATTCGTTACCAGCGAGAGCTTCCTTGGCTGACCCAGTGTAATAACTTGTTTCATTGTTAATAAATACAGTCAAATACAAATACATGTAGGTTTCAATGTTTTAGAGAATGTGTCATCCGCTTACATGTGTCATCATGTGTGTCCCAACCCTAATCTGATAATTTGATTCTAACTATACCGCCTCCCTCTCTTTAAGCTTGTGATAGTCAGCTCCACATATGTAGTTTTCGATAGTTTACACAATGAAGGAGTTGCAACTAGCCGTCGGGCATGAACTTGTAAAATATAAGTATCCCCAGTAGGCCAGATTCATCTACCACAATGTACAACGGCCCCGGCATCCCCTCTATTCTCTTCAGCACCCTTTCACAAGACGGCGATCACTGAACGACCGTACATCCGCCAAACTTGGATTTGTGTAACCTTAATTTCATAATTGGGAATTCATGCAAAAATGTAGAAGTATTATGATTCAAAGCACAACAAAACACACAAAGTCAAAACCAGAAAAAATTCTAGGTTGCAGCGCGGTCGCAGCGATGTCGCCGCCCTATCGAAAAGGGGCCGTTAACCTGTACGGTGATGACAGATGCTTCCCATCCAGAAGAACTCCCTTTTTTTATCACAGTTTTCTCCACACCTCGTTAATACCCCCGAGCTGATCCTCTGACCGGAGAAGGCAATGGGAGAGAAACAAGCCGCGCTGACGTCATTGGCGCGAAATCGAGTCTTACCGACGAGATTCGATATAGCTAAGCGTCGGCCGGTCGTGTGAAGGCACCATAGAACAAGCAGCAAGTTGATAAGAACCCAGCAATTAAACAATACCGACGCACCTTCTTTTAAACCTGAATGAACGGGTTCATAGCAAAACTATACATTCTGAGGTGGGGGCTACAAGATCCTATGTTTTCTTTTCTTAACTGCGCGTTTTGTTTTGTATCCATGTGGAAATGTTTTTATATTAACTACAATGATATACACAAGCATAGATTATGAACTTTATGGCATTTCAACCCGTCTGTAAAGTTTAGGGCGTCTAGTCATCAATAAGAATGTGGCAAATAACTGACGATGAACAAAAGAAGAAAAACACATTGTAAAAGACCTGACTTTGTAGTTATTCATTCTGTCTCTATATATGACCAACATTCAACACCGACCAGTACAGACACTGTCATGGCTACCACCGCCCAGGGGTACTGTTATCGACAGGGGGACTAGACAAAAAAGGAAAGTAGACCAATTGTTAGTTTGGACCGGGAACTACAAGTTAACAGAAGCCCAAAGGCAATGCCATAACTCATCCAACTATTGAATGAATCTCTATAGTCGGTTATCCCTTGAATCCTATATATATATATATATATATATATATATATATATATATATATATATATATATATATATATATATATATATATATATATATATATATATATATATATATATATATATATGTATATATATACAGAGAGAGAGAGAGAGAGAGAGAAAGAGATTAGATAGATATAGATATAGGTATCTATTTTGTTGAATTCTAGTGTTTTATAAAGACGGATCTTTGCAATTCAATGACTTTGTGTAATAGAGTTTGTACGAGTTGACAACACTCGTCCCATTTTGAATATTGCATAGTACTGTTTGTGCTTGTGAATAAATTTACCATCTGGATGACAAGATAACCCTGAGGAGGGAAGATGCTGGACCTGACGGCGAGTGATGAATGGCGGGAGAACCTTTGACGCCAGGCAATTAGAGCGTTATCCTGGGGGTAGCCGCGCGGCTGCAGCGCCGTTACCGCAGATGGAAGAGTCTTGTTGACCTTTTCTGGAATCTCCTCACTACATCATGCACGGCAGGTTAGATAGGCGCGCTATCTATCACCGCGAACAAAGCAGACCGGAGGAGATATGGAGCGGTGCCGGCACGGAAACGGGGGCGGGGCGCCGTTACAAGCGGGGGATCTGGATCTGTATCATTCTGTATCTGTATAGCCGGTATAACTGCCGTTTGGGCTAACACACCAGCTTCTGTATTTGTATGCGTATAGCCGGTACAACTGCCCTTCAGGACCCTTCAGCGTAACACACCAGCTTCTGTATCTGTATAGCCGGTATAACTGCCATTCGGGCTAACACACCAGCTTCTGTATCAGTATCTGTATAGCTGGTATAACCGCCATTCGACGTAATACACCAGCTTCGCAGGCACGCGGCGCGGTGGCAGTTGGTTATAATACACTGAACGACTAGCCTTTGCACATCTAACTGTGCGCGTTGTTTAAAGCTATCAAATGAGGATGCCTCTACGGCACTTGGTGGCAACGAATTCCACTCTACGACAGTTCTTTGGGAAAAAAATGAACACACATCAATTTTGGTTGATAACTCTTGTACTTGAAGGCATGGAGGCATTATAAAGGCTTGCAGTAAGTGGGCGTTATACAAATCCGTGCCCGTTGCAAGTTTGGAAGATGTGAGTGTGAGAAAGAACACGCGATTTGTATCAGGTAATCATCAGATGACGTCTGAAGTGACGTCACATTCACAATGGCCTTGAATCAAACCGGCCAACAAAACGAGGCAGTTCTTTGGCTGATGCATCCGTGATGGTACGTATTCTTTGCCATTTACCCAATCAGAATGGCTCTTTTAGCATATCATTCTTAATAAATGTTATGGCTCCGCACTGAAAAAAAAGTAAGCCCTTTAAACTGATTAGTGTTAACGAAAGCTTATTTTCTCGACCATGATAAGTGGCCGGTGAGCACACCCAGATGAGATCTGAGATATTCTGCTCCGCCATGTTTGGGAGCCGATTTAGAAAAGCGACCCATTTTGCGGTGATGCATCATCGGCCGTAATTGGTCTAGACTCGCAGGAAAATCAGATAACCGCCGCTTGACACGCCCGGACCAGACGGTAATCCTCGGACAGCGCGCTGAAGGATGCGATCCGCCGCATCCACCCACTTCCACGCCGGCCCCACTTACACCGCGCGGCGATATGTTATGGTGGGGCCGCTTAAGGGTCCCGCACAGCGCGGTGTATGGACGGAGAGGGGTGTAACGAAAATAAACATCGTATTCGTACTATTACCAATTAGTGTACGAAACATAAAATGGTTTTAGAGTGTTATGGCGTTTTCACTACAATAGATTAGTAACTTAAATGTATACCAATGACAGGGAAATTTGACAGTATTTTAGCATATATATGTAGGGTCCCGCACAGCAATTTTTAAGGGATAAACATCGTATTCGTACTATTACCAATTATTGCACGATGAATAAAATGTTTTAGAGTGTTATATCCTTTACACCACAATGATATAACAATGGCAGAGAAAACCCTAACGAATTTTAACATTATTTTAGCATAGTTATATAGGGTCCTGGCCTAACACAGTGATGTTTAAGGAGGGAGTGGGGTGTAACGAAAATGCACATCGTATTTTGTACATCACCCAGTGACCACTACCCTCCCCACCCCTCATGCTGGTACATCGCGCAGTGACCACTACCCCCCCCCCCCCCCCCCACCCCTCAGGCTGTTCATCCCCCCACCCCTCAGGCTGGTACATCGCGCCCCCCCCCACCCCGCAGGCTGGTACATCCCCACCCCTCAGGCTGTACCCCCTCCCCCTCCCTCAGGCTGGTACATCGCGCAGTGACCACTAACCTCCCCGCCCCTCATGCTGGTACATCGCGCAGTGACCACTACCTCCCCCACCCCTCATGCTGGTACATCGCGCAGTGACCACTACCTCCCCTACCCCTCATGCTGGTACATCGCGCAGTGACCACTACCTCCCCCACCCCTCAGGCTGGTACATCGCGCAGTGACCACTACCTCCCCCGCGCCTCAGCCCGTACATCTGGGCCTCACTCAGGAATAACGTACGACCACTGGTACCGAGGGAAAAGGAGGGTTTAGCGTAAATTACTCCGTGTGGATAGCATTAACACTTGAACCCAGGCAAATTAGATTGGCCCACGCCGGTCACTTCATCACGGCGCTGTGTCGGCGGCGACACCGGTAACACCCACCTTCCCCTAGGTCGGCGACCTCGCTGCGACCGCGCTGTGATTTGACAGGGCACTCAACGAATTTCGTACATAGAAAAACAAACGATTATTCTCTCTTTTTCATTTTGCATTATATTTTGATTATGAAGTCAAGTGTTACGCACATCGCATTAGGTCGCAGCGCGATCGCCGTGCAGTGAAAAGGGGGCCGAAGCGGTAACGGTAGGTGGGCGGTTAAGGATTGCCTGTGAGGCGCTCGTGTCGCTGTACTGGGCCTCCTGAAGATAGCGCTCTCACAAGTCCTCGCGCCGCCACGGAGGCTTAAAGCCTGTCGCAAATGGTTTACCTTACGCGATAAAATGTGTATTCCTTCAGGGCGCTGCATTAGCAGTGGCCATATTAGCCATTAAGATACCAGCGATCGCCTTGCAAAGATATTCCCGCAACAGAAGGCGGCGAAAAGGCCGCGTTAACGGAAGAATGATGCCTTGGCATTCATGTTACACCGCAGGGAGCATGTTTGTATAAAAGTATGCATTAACGTCGGCGCACATTGCTGCGCGCGGGTTGATATTTTCAGAGCGCTCTTCGCGGTATTTTTTCTTCATCGAGGGCGGCGCTGGGAACCGGAGATTAGTTTCTCCAACGTGACGTGACTTTGAACGTGGGAGGACGATATCTGTCGTGTCATCTGACTAAATATGGTCAAATAATCCGTCTTAATTCGTTAATGTGTCGTCACATTCGTCGGTAAATGAAATAAGAAATGTTGAAATATTTTCCGGAATGCGCAGATGTTGTTGCTCTATTCATTTTTTTAATTATTCATTTATTTATGAAGCTTTACCATAACAAAGGAGGTATGACCTAGCACAGCTGTTTACCACTATATCAACTGTATCATCTATTTTGTATTTCCTTTACGTATTGAAATGGAAAGACAAACTGTCAGGATAAAGGTAAATATAGCTTTAGATGTGCTTTTTAAATTTGTTTTGTCAATAAAGCTTTCTATAACATTCTTGTAACAAAGAAAACATGCCCTGACTTTCCCTGTCTTCTGCATCACTGATCACGCACTACGGTGTGATTGGCACCTGAATGGGCTGCTGATGATACATGTATCTTTTTAATTAGAGTAATAAAGATAAAACCGTCCCGGACACGCGTATGGTATCTCTTTACGTGCCTGATGATGTCATCTACTTTGTAAGGGGATGTCATTTACAGCATACAGCTGATGGGAAGAACATGATTATGGCGTTCGTCGTGATCAGCTGGAACTAGTATTTTTATTTCTAGTTTTCCGGCATGCTATAAATCGTTATTGCTTTACTAGATGTCTGACATGTACGCCTGATGTGTGGAGTTTGTGCTGTAGTCCTGTGTCTTTATTCTTTATATCGACCGAGTTTTTATCTCATCACATTGCTGTATCCATGGAGGGAGGGGGCGTAGAAGTGTATATCTGACTATTGTCAGAAAAGATACGGGTCATTGTCAGAAAGGGTTGTTGTCTTTAGATAATCTGTCTTCCGAAGGACTTCGGTTATTGGTAATATGTATCTCACGTTTTCAATTCTGTGCTATTTATATATGTATCTGTGCACGTACACGTATATAATGAAAGACATGAAATGATACGCCTGAAATACTCGCCACACTAAATGCCATAGCACCCCATCCTCAAACAGCGTTCCTCCATACAAGAGGTTCGTTGCTGGATCTGCGTAACCATGACCATGTTCCTGTTCATCTGCAGACTCAAGTCTAAAATGTTGTTCGGTACATTTCGCACTGGACTTTCTGGTAGAAACAAAGCTCTGCTATAGCCAATTAGATCCCCTTCTCCCTTGTTTCGCTTGGCTTGATTAAGCTTGGCTTAGAGCTAATACGGAAGTCAGACAGTGTTAAGTTGATGCCAGCTTGACAAGCTTCACCCGAAAAGATGGTTTGCGGGAGTTGACCCGTCTGCCCATCTCTTTGCCCAACGTTAAAGTCCTTCCCGCACCAGATAGTGCATAAGGTGGCGCCCATCTCCGTTTCAATAACCCTTGGGCCACACAACTCTGTGCAATCATTACAGCAGGGGGCTAGTCCACTGGTAGTGATGCATGTGTTTAACTTTACTAATCTTTCCCAAATGCAAAGCAGAGAAAGCATTACGTAACCATTTTTTAAAGTTTTTGGTATAACTTAGCCGGGGTCGAACTCGCGACCTACCGAATGCAAGGCAAAAACTCTATAAACTAGATACGTTGATAAAGGTTAGACATTCAGGTAATAAGATACGCCAGAAATAGTTCCTCAAGCAACTGGATGAAATTTGACACTGACGAAAGATAGCGGATGCTGTCTGAAACGCCTCTTTCAAAATTTTATCCGGTTGTGTGAGTAACTATTTTGTCTATAGATTATACCCTTCCACCTCTGTACCCACCCCCTTGTTATCCCCTTCGCAAGTACATCTCTGACTGTCGTGGCCGCGATGATCTCCATCTACTTCGTTATCCCGGCCGGCAGGTGACGCGGAGCTGCTAATAGAGTGTCGGCGATTCCGCGACAAAACGTAATCAAATGAGCTGCGACGACTGCGCGGCCCGCTCCGAGCATCCGTCATCGGAATTGGTTAATCAGTCGCCCGATGATGCTGACGGATGACTCCGCTGTGTAGCTCTGCGGAAACGCCTGGAGACGACGTCACCGCCGTACATGTATCCGGGAATCGGGGCGTTTTATACAGAGCTCTGGAATCACAACAGCGTTGGGAAACTGTGGGTCACTGAATGTACATGTACTGCGCATTGTAACATAAGTTTTGGATCATGACCTGCTTGTAACTATACCGGAAATGACCCTACTGGATATCAACCAGAATATGCGTGCCAATTCGAAATGCTGTCATGATTTGCTTAAAACAACTGAAGATTGCGTTTGAGCATCTGAGTGCGTGTGTGCCTGTCTGTCCGTGTAAGTTTGTGTGCGTGTGCATTTGCATGTGTGTGTATGAGCATGCGTGTGTATGTTTTTGTGAGCGTGTGTGTGTGTGCATCTTCATGTGTGTCGTGTGTGTGCGCGCGCGTGTGTGAGCATGTGCGTGTTTGTGAGAGCATGTGCGTGTATTTACGTTGGCATGAAACACAGATTAATGAGACTAGGTAACACGAAATATGCGCTTGTGATAATGCGGTCTGCCATGTAGAGGAATGACGTATGTCCGTCCTGAGCTGCGTCCGTCTCAAACCGCTGCCAAACCCGACGTGCCATTCATCATCCCCTGTCGTCAGGATTCCGGCTGGATAACCGTTTCTCCCTCCCCCAGGAGGCCTGGTGTTGGTGTCTTCAGTAGCGGGGAATGAAGGGTCACGGATGACACTTGAAGACGTCACTTCACTAGAGACGTCAGACAGAATCCATCGTGTGACGTCACAGCGTTAGCATATATCCATGACAACGTCAAAGTGTGCAGATATTTAGCAGATATCCATCACGTGACGTCAGAGCGAGATGCCAATTACGTGACGTCACAGTGTCAGCAGATCTCCATGACGTCACATCACGGTGTCAGCAGATATCCATGACGTCACATCACGGTGTCAGCAGATATCCGTGACGTCACATCACGGTGTCAGCAGATATCCGTGACAGCGAAATGAACAGTTCAGGTGCCTACCCAGCTTAGTATAACCATGACGTCATTAAGAGTCACATTTTCGTTTGTGGAGATGCCGACAGGGTTTCCTTTATTCTAAATCACGTAATTTGAATAAAACTAAAGAAAATAACACTTTTGACATCGATGCCTTACTCGAAGTAGGACCCTTTTCTTGCACGATGTGACCACAAGTGAAGTACACCTCAAGGCTCAATCAAAATGATGTACATGTGTATTTCATGATTTTACTTTTGATGTGATGCATTCCATCCTGGCTATCATGCTCATAAACCCGCAAATATTATCTTGTTCCAACTGTTTCGTGTTGAACGATGCACATTTTGACCTTTGAAGAACGTTTTTGTCATATGTGAGTCGACAGCCTGTGATAAATGCCTCCGTGATACCATCACACAGGCCCCTAAACGCGGGATGGATCTCATGACTTTCTGTGTTTGGCAACCGCTGTGTCATTTCTGCTATAATGCAGTCGTCGTGAGGACCGCATTAGCAATGTGACGCAATAACTGTCAGAATCCAGACGTCAAGAGGCCGCCATTTTCTCCGTTTTGGTTAAGCTAATGCTGAGATAAACAAAAGTTTTCAGTACTCCGCTCTTAGCATTCAATTATACATTCTTGGGGTCACACCCCGCGAAAGTACGTCCATCTAATGCAGGGGAAAGCTGGCATAGATTCCTATTCAAGCTACAAAATACCTATGTTAAATGATCTCAATCATTTTAGGCAAAATCAAGATCAAACTGCGAAATGCTCTCAAGTTAAACACATACAAGTCCACATATGTATTCATGTCTTCATGTTTTCAAGATCCATCTTTTGATTAGATTTCAGTACAGGTGCGTGTTAAAACGTCTTTAGTAAAATTCACAGATGCAAATGGCCAATGTTGCATTTGGAAACGTATGAGGCTTTGTCATCCCCTTTTCCGTGCTGTTGCCTGTTTTGAATTAAGGACCTCCTTCATTTCGCAAACGTGCTGTTTATTTACGGCGATAGCGATGTCATAATATCACGTGACACCTGCACGGTGTATCTTTAATCAGGAACCTTCATCATTCATACAGACAAGCATACTTCCTTATTTGGGTAGTTTTAATGCGAGGTGAGTCTCTTCCTGCACAACCCGCTCCTTACCGGGGCCCCTCAAGGCGCAGGGAGAAGTCTGGTCACGGACAAGACGCGCTCAGGCATGATGGCCGTTACCTCCATCAGCAGAATCCGCTTCTCGCGACCCTCCTCATGGCAGGCACCGCATGTACAGGCGCAGGGTTCTAACCAACATGGAGCCCGTAGGAACAGCAGAACTAGAACTAACCAGACGTGTGAGGTGGTAGAATTTGGTGCCGTTTTGATGGGGGCGAGATTGCGTTTGATTTTGGCTGATGAGAGGAGTCTTGCCTGAGGGCCTTGGAGAGGCGGCAATCAGCACCCTGAGCACGCCCGCGCACTGCGCAGCCCCGTAACCCGCGGTGATCCGTCTGATTCCCACACCCTACTCTCACGGTTCGCAAGGTGCAATCACGGAACAAAATTAGTTCCAGATTCAAATATACGACCTGTACCGTCGTCTCATGTCAGGGAGAATGCCTAACGCACCCTGCTCCATCCTTACTGTTTGAAGCGTTTAATGTTCTTTAGAATTATTAGGATACGTAACTACTAACGTATTTTAGCTGAACCACCCCCTTCTGTTCGATAATGCTCCTACAAACGCGGCGTGTTATCCATTGTTCCAAATATCTTATCATATTTCATCTTAAGGAATATTTCAAGACGTTTGGGAGTCTGGCACGTCATTAGCGTGGCATCTTCACCTGTAAGCCCTCGTCTTCCGCGGCGTCTGCGAGTCTCCTTGGCCGGGCCGTCGGAGCGCGTTGTTATTCACGTCTCGATCCGGCGTGTACGCTTACTTAAGTAAAGAAAATTACTGTGATAGATCGGCACGCTGACATTTCAACTGATACGCGCACTCATCCAGCGGGACAAATGACGCGGCGCCTCGTTCTTGTCCCGTGTCTGGTGTTTCAACACTGCAGCTAAAACTCCGCACACACAGGGGCGAGTTGGGAAAGTACCACGTAGTGCGCGTCACACCCTCTTCACCAGGGGCTGCGATCGCGCTGCGACTGCTGAGGGGCCAAAGATTTGACAAAATTGCTCAACAAATGTCATGGATAAAGAAACATCTATTTGTTATATCTATTTCTTTGTGGGGACTGAGTGAGTTATAAATAAAATGAAGTTGCAATCAAGCTTAGAGTAAAACTGCACCTCCTTATATTCAATAAGATAAGATCCAACCAGTTAGAAAGTCATCGGCTAGAAGCAGAATGTCTCATGCAGCCCCAGCGAGAGAATTATTTTAAGGAATTTTCCTTCTTAGGGATCCTCTTTCTTAGGGATCCTCCTTCTTAGGGATTCTCCTTCAGCTCTGAGACGTGTCCACGCGCACCTTGAGGAAAATGTCGGCGTGAATTATTCATCTCGTTCGGGAAGGAGGAATTGAGTGTGTTGGGAGGGAAATGCTTCACCACTGGAGTGACGCTACGCTTGCTTTGTTTTGGGGAAAATGCATTAATCGCCTCTAGAATTATCCTTTTTTAAAGTCTACACTGAAAACACCCCGTGTAGTTCTAAAGGAAGCTGCCAGAGAGTCAAAAACTATTATACCCAAGGACAAGAGACATCGACCACCAACAGACCGTGACCATAGCCTGACAGGGCTATATTAGGGTTCAAGCTTCTGGTCTCTCTTGCACCGTTTTATTTTCATTATGATTATTACACAGGCTTTAATAAGAAATAAGAAGCCTGCAAGTTATATTAGGTATAAATAAAGCATAGCATTGTTTCCCTGTTATTCTCTTTGTATCTAACTCACTATATGACTATGCAATGAACTTTATTGTCATTAATTTCCTTATGATAACTATGTGCAAGAAAAACAAAAAGCAATCTGTACGGTGTTCCATTGCGCCTTACCAGCCGGCACGTACCAGAACGTTTTGCAGCCCTCACGGCCACCCTGTAATATCTTTAGCAGCCACTAAACAATTTATCCCCTCCCGGCCGAGGTAAAACTTGGTATACACACGACGTCGGCTTGATTGGAATTGATCCCATCATAACGGCTTCTGAGGCCATTATTATTCTTCCTGATACGGCACGCACCATAAACCGCTTTTTCTGGCGCGGGCATTACACACGGCATTGACCGGCACGGTTTTATACAGGCTACATGCGCGAGAGGACAGCCCGAATATGGGCCTCTCAGGGGTCCCGCGCTCAGCACATACACGAGAGGACTGCTGTTTATATGTTCCGTGTGGCCAGAGGTTTTGTCCATTCTGTCCAAATGAGATTGAAGAAGAACGACATTTTATCCTGGATTGTCCACGATATCATGATAAACGCTCAAAGCTGTTCAGCCTTCTTTCCTCTTGCTCAACAGAATTTGATACATTCCATTCTATAGATAAATCAAACTACGTTCTAGATGGAGAAAACCCTTACTGTTTACAAATAGGTAAATATATCAAAGAATGCTTAGATCTTAGAACTAGTAGTGTAAGTGATAGGTTAAACTCGACATGCTGAGTTGTTTATATACTTGTACGTAGGTTGATCATTTTGTATCCCATTGTTTGTTGTTTGCATGTATAGCTGTAGAAGACCTTACGAAATCGCTGTACTTTTCTTGTGTCAATAAAGGTCGTATATGTCTTGTCTTGTTCAATTCGTCTTCCACTGCCTTAAAAGAAGAAGTGAACCCCAAGGATGTAGTGGAACGTAGGAGGTAGTATATTGTTGTTTTAGTAATTGGGATGATAAGTTTTATTGTATACCTCCATTTTATAGTTGCTGCCATACATTATACCGTGTACGATTGTCGTCAATAAACTTTTTCTTCTATCTTTTTGTCTATTATCCTTATTTTTATGTGATCTGTATTTGCATTTAGTCCTCAGGCATGTGCTTGCAATAAATGTATTATGATATGTGCCTATATATATGTGGCATGTCTGTACAAGAAGGGGGAGTAGCCAAAATCAGCGTAAAAGATGTCAGCTAGCAGCCCTTTCAGACATCTAGCATCTCACTATCTATATGTGTGGTGGCGGGCACTGCGTTGGGGCTCGGGTTCGGCTCGGGATGCATCTCGAGTCGGAGCCTGACGTCAGCTGGGCCGTTAACAAAGCTCCGACGGTAGGAATGTCAAATGGCGAACGTCACTGTCAGACGACTGATATGTTCATACAAAGAAATATAGGACGTCCCTAACCGAAGCTAGGTACCCATTTTCACCTGAAGATGTTGGTAATATTGATAATCTGTGATATGGGCCCTTTTTCACATGGGGACCTGTCGGGGATTTGAACCCAAAACCTCTAGATGATGCTCTACCACCCTAACCACAAGGCCAGCTCCAAGAAGGGACTGTATACCGACTAAGTGCCGATATAATTTTCATAAAGAACGCAACACCGTAAACTTAAAATAGATGAGCTGACCAGTTCAAGTAGTTCCCCGCAATCATCTCCATCCGTCATACCTCCTGTGCGCGTCGCGACTATAGAATGGGAAAGAGAACGTCATTCAGCACTGTGGAGAGTAAAACCACATTTCAGCACTAAGGGCAGAGACTAGAGGCCTCGTCAGGCACGGGGAATCTTCAGCAGCACGGAAAAGGAAAATCTCGAACCAGTTTAGCTCAAATGAACTCAATAAACAGATGAGCTACTCTTCCACTGGTCGTGACAGAGAAGACAGACTCTATGTACAGTATTTACAGGTTCATTGTACCGGGGAAATTCCCCTAGCTCTTTTCGACAAGCACAATGAACAGTGGACCACAGCTTAACGTCCCGTCCTAAGGACTGCGATCTTTAACGGTAGCGTGCATGTCGGGTGAGTGACACAGCCGGGATCGAACCCGGGGCTTCTAGTTCCAGAGGCAAGATCGCTAACCACTGGACTACGCACGCTACACGCACGCTAGCACGGCCAGGAGAAAGGCTTTTGAGACGAGTAGGGTGTATCCTTATTAAGAATGTAATAAATCTGCATTGCGAATATAAGATTCCATATCATTCTAAAGGATTAAGAGATACATACTGCACGTTTAATCCAGGTACAAATCATTTATATCTTTTGATGTCAAAATTGAATGTTAACCAAGTTGAAGAGCAGCCTGAGTTTTCAAAGGGATCTGCATCGTTGCCCCAAATAGGCAAGCAATATCATCCGGGTGTTTATATAGAAGGTAGCTCTTCAGCATGTTGTTTATGCCGCCTATTCTCCTCTGTCTGGGCCTCCATCATGACTGTGTGGGCGCAGGGGTAACTGCTGATTGAAAATGACGTAGACATTGATCCCTATATTTTCCGCCCCCCACCCCCAATCCCGCCTCAGACCGAGGCTGAGACTGCCACACCCTCCCCGAGCCGGATGACGTCACAGTCTGGATGTCCTTGCTGGATAACTTAACCTTTCCCGTGTTAGTCTTTGCTTTCCTGAAGGGGTAGGAGATGTTGCTAGGCAACGTGACGTCAGCAATGTCTCCTGCCGTATGTTACGTTCTTGTATCTCGATGCTGTGCGCGTATCCCTACCCGACTTAAAATAGCTACCCCGCCACGAACAAATAATACGCACACCTACACGTATGCCGCCCACGCTTTCTCTAGGTGTGGTAGCTTATATAAAGATACTGAAACCCGCGACTGTTTCCTTCTGATTGTAATAGGATGTTGCCTGTATCATATAGCAGGTAGAATTTTATTTTGTATTTCTATTTTGTAATTTCTAATTGACCGAGCGAGAGTTGCTGTAATCTTGGTTGTGTCAATAAATCTTATCTATAAAGATTATGAAACCCACGACTATCCCTTTTGATTGTAATAAGATACAGATGCTCCATATTTACGTATGTTAGAATCTATTTCTATATTTTGTAGTTTGTAGTTGGTTCTTCGCAAGTCACCGCCCTTTTTGTTGCGTTGATATAAATTCTATTTTAAATAATGACCCCCTCCAAGGTCCCGCCTCGAAAGCTTCTCCAAACTAAAGTCGTTTCTATGCAATGTTTGCTAGCGCAGTTCAGACAATAGGGTACGAGGGCCCGATATATCTGTCATCAGCGCGGCGCTTTGGGGACGCGTAATGACTTCCTCCCCGCGCTAAGAGCCCGGGACACGTGATTGATACCGGCGGGGACAGGCGAGCTGCACTCCCGCTTACCCAGCCCGCACCCCCGGGGGTCATTACGCATCCGTAAAAGCCTACAGGCACTCGCAGAACAATTAGACGGCGTGTCGGCGAGCGGTCAACTTTTCCCCGGCTCCCGCGTGAAAGGCATTCTTAACTTCTTAACATTATTTTCCTAGTTTGTGATAATATGTCGTTGTAATGCCTAATGTCCCATGCCTAACAGCGGATCAGATAACGCATGTTCCAACCTGAGGACCGTCGGGTCAAGACAAGTCGCAAGCGAGTACTCACACGTCATTAACACAATTTCCTACACGCCTTCTATCTACGGCACAACGCTCTTTATGACATATTAAAATGACATTAACCAACTAACTGCTTCTATGAGCGGGATGTACATGCACGCGGGTCGTTAAAATCCGTTCCTTTGTTCAACTACAGTATCCGCCTGAAATATTTCAACAAAAAGAATCCTGCAGTTCCAGAACAAGTTGCTAGGGGGCCCAACACCACTTGTTCTTTACATCACACGCTACCCAACACCATAAAAACAAGACCATAGCACGTTTAGGCCAAAATATACAAAGACTGGAAGTTCTGCTGTAGTACTAAGATCGCACATCAGGAGTCCAAACCCGACGTCAATTTTTGTGTTCCTAAGACCTACCCACATACGAACTAGCATTACAATTCATCCAGAGGTTCTCCAGCTATGCTGACCACAAAATGCGGACATGAGGCAAAAACCTAAAACTATTCCTCCATTTTTCATTTCGGAAACAAGTTAAGGCGTCAGAATGCACGGAGTCATCACTCTAACACAGGCTAACGCGTGAAGGACGCCTGCCCACCCGTGGCCATGCTCGGCATAGGAACGATCGTTTTGACGAATGAAGGAGACAACGGAACACTTATTTCGATTAGAATGAACAATTACGACTAAAGGTGACATTTCGTTTCCTCTCCAGCTGGATTCACGGGTTCAGGATGGTACGAATAACATTATCCTGCAGCACCCGAGGATTTGGTTCATGCAATTATGTATCATCAGTTTGATGTAGAAAATCTTATCAATATCAAATGGGTACACATTTTTGATAAAACGTAAGAAATTGTACCCCAGAAAAGGACGGCTCAGAACGCGCACTGCTACTAAAATAGAATAAAAGCATATGCAGTAAAGAAAATTTAAATTTGTTTGGTGTCACCGTTTGGCCATGGGCATGTAGATAGGGAGGAAAACAGACGGACAGACTTACCCGCAGACAGACAGGCAGATATACTCACAGACAGGCAGATATACTCACAGACAGACAGACAAATATACTGACGGACGAACCAGCCGAAGCACATTGAGTGAAGGAAAATAGACTAATTTCGTGATGAGTCCGTTTGCTACTTCCATTTTGCCATGAATATGAAGACAGGAGAGGAAACACAGACAGACTGTCACACACACACAAACTCACACACACACACACTCACTCAAACACACACAAACACACACAGACACACATACACAGACAGACACAGACACGCACAGACACACGCGCACAGACACACATGCACAGACGCACACGTATACACACTCACACACACACACGGACACACACACACAAATACATACAGACAGACAGACACACACACACACGGACATGTACAGATACACTGGCGAACGAACTGGCCTCAAGCAGGAACATATAAACTAGCTCCGTGCTGAATCCGTTCGGTATCACCACCACATTTGGTCATGAATATGCGGGCTCACGTCACGCCAGACAAGACAGGATTCCGCGGTTCCTCAAGTCGATAATTCCTCCACAGCGGAAGAACGGGGTCAAATTAATAACCATGAGAATAAATGACTGATGAAAACCATCGCGTATCGACGCGTCTGTGCGCAGAGCGCCCTGTCTCAGCCAGTTGGCGGCGCGGACATGGTTGACAAGCGTATCGAATGGCCGCCCTGGCAGCCTTGGAATATCGACACGCCGTCCCATCCCCATCTATCCCCATTCCGCGCGGGGAGATGGATGTTGTCGCAGATGGCTCGGCTTCGTACTTTAATTGATCCTTAATGAATATGATCTAATTTTCGGCTAGTGAGCTATCCCCTCCGATAGGTCCGCACCTCCGGATGGCGGGTTTGTGGGCCGTTTGTCCTTCGCAGGGCACGCGATGATTAGATAGCGTCTTGTGGGAGGATCGCTCGGGATGAAACTCGCACTTGTTTTGCGCGATGACCTTACCTAACAGTCAGGTCAAAACAATAGCTTTTGGATGATAACGTGTCACAGATATATCAAATAGATTGGAGACGTTGTAACGTTATGATAAGGAGTTACCGATATAGCAACTGGAATGAAAACGTTATGATGACGCCTCATGGATATAGCAAATAGTCTGGAAATGCTATGATTTTGTGATAACGCGTCACTGATATTTAAAATATTTTGGAAACGTTTTAAGGTTGTGATAAGGCGTTCTGTATATATCAAATAGCGTGGAAATGTGGTAAAATCACTACTACTAGTATGACCATACCTTCACAACCCCTGCTACTGTAGTTTACATCACCAGATTCAAAAACTTTGGATATTTTCTTGATTGTGTCTCCATAATTTCACATTTTGCCTCTCCTGGACACAGATCATTGAAAAGATTACGGAAGCTTTGCTGACACAACAAAAAAGTACAGTGAATTCCGTACGCTCAAGTACAAGACACAGAATTAAAATGAATCTTAAAATTCTACTTAGTCAACAACATATCATACGTAAATCTCTATCATCTTTACACAATCTGGTGGGAATGATCGTCGGTTTTAGTACATTTTGTAATAACAGAGCAACCCTTTATGTATTTGCCTATATTTCCACAGTATGAGAGTTGTTACATCTAAAGAAACATATGGTAATCACTATTTTGTTCAATTCTTCCTGTGGTATCGAGTTGAGTAAAACAAACAAATGGAGTTCGCTTGAGTTTTAACAACTATGACGGGGCGTAATCAACTGTCTTCTCACAGTCTTGACATTCAACACGTTAAAGGCTCGTGTGTGTTCGTTTTTCGCAATGAACGGCCGTCATTCTGCAGTTACTGCGTTGCAAAATGTGATCGCCTCAAGTCGTGTTTCAGTGCCTAAGGTTTAATTCCGACTTTACGTGAGTCCATGAAATAGAGAGCTTTGAAAGGAGACGTGTTTTGGTGCTCAATGTTATCACGTACCTCCACAGGCCTGGATCTGCAAAGGGGGAAACCAAGCTTTATTCGAACCATTAATGTACTCACGTACAGGTGTATGTGTGTGGTCTGTAGATTTGCAGAATCTATCAAATTGTTGGACTTTTAACGCGACAAAAGTATCTTAACGTACTCGTCCGTTGATATACTTCCTGAATATTTGCTCATTTAGTGGTAGGAATGTTGTAGCCCTTCCTTTGACATCTTTCACATCTTCACCACAGAAAAGAACAACCAACAGACTCACAATACTACAAAAAGCGAGACAGGGCCTCCTGGCCCTGCCGGTGGGTACATACTTGTATCTAAACCCTCGCCAATCTCGTCACAAGTCTTTCAAAACAATCCCCTCCCACAAGGACTGCACGGATATTCTTATTTCCCAAGAACGGACACAGACTAAAATTCATTACCATACTCAGTAACTCAGGAGCAAAATCTGAAAAAGTTCAAAGGGGACGCCGCAAACCACATGAGGTAGCGCCAGTAAGTGTACTACTATACCCCTGAACGTTTTACCCCAACTAAGGGGTGTTGTTCAGTATATAAAAAAAAACAGAAAACTGGTGTTCTTTACTCCCCCCCCCCTCTAGCGAGTCCTTCACCTTTTCAATCAGATCAGATAAAGATGGAGCTTATTAGGAATCACCACGAGGCTCCGCGGGACTACATGATTTATGTGGATGTAATCGGCGGATATCTGCCATTCAAGCAAGCCGGCTGCCAGGGGTTGGTAGTGTAGGGCACCGACAGACTCTCGTCTACAAGGCCTTACACCGGTGACGATCTAAATCAGGACCACCCAAACGATAGAAATATCATCTAAAAGATGGCATTGGACTTAGTAGCAGTATCCAAGGACTTTGCTAGCTGGCAACCAGAGGAGCAAGCACAGCAGCATCAGGGGAAGTCAACATGCTGCATCCAAAATTAATCTAAACACGGAGCTATCTGCATAACCTGTGTGTTTTGGGTCTGGTTTATAAGCCCAAGATTTGAGAAGATGGCCCTCAGTAGGAATGACATGGTAGCCATGGTTACAGGAAGGGGATCCCGGAAGCTGGAAGACGTCTACAGCTGTCCAATGCTCCATCAGGAGCTAAGTCTGATTACGTCAGCGTCAACCCAAAGTCTAAGTTTATAACTGCCGCAACTGGTACAAGCTATCCATAGAAATGACAAGTTTGAACTGTAGAAACTTGACGATGAGTTGGTCCCATAGGATGACTGTTTTTCTGAGTGAATAGGCAGAGAAAACGTTTCCCGTGAGTCCGTGACCTCTCCAGTGCCTGCTTACCGTCCGTCAGCGCGGCGATACTGCCGAGAAGCGAGCTCACGTATCGATGTGTCGGATTAAGTCTAGTCACGTCGAATGATGCACTTTGGCTAAGATTGGCTGACAGGAGCAGGGCGCGTCTTCGCCGTGCAGAAATGAGATTTCCACCGCGCGAATCGATGGCTGGGGGGGGGGGCATGTTCCTCCGCCATCCCGGTCTGATGTACCAGCCAGCTCTGCAATACAAGCCACTGGAACCCGGCTATATATATATGCAGCCACAACAGTACCAGCTATAACATTCACCAGTTTGCAGTTTGCTACCAGTTCACGTAGCAATGTGAAGTATATCTCGAAGCTTTTTCAGTACGTTCCTGGGTTTTGTGTGGCTGAAAATGTGGTGTGTGTGAGAGAGAGTCGTGGTTGGCGTTAACGACTAAAGGCACTTAGGCAATGCCAATATTGCTGAATGGTAATATGCTTTAGGTGCAGACGCTGCCAGAATCACGCGCATTTCAGATCCATTTCCCCGGCAGGTTTGAGAGTGTACGCGTTGCCACCACAAGCACGTATTCCTCCCCAGGACATTGTAATTGATAGGTTTAGTGCAAATTCCCACATTAAAACACGACGAGAAAATAATGAAAAACAATATAACATTTTAGTACTATTATATATGTTGAAGGTCTATCTTTTTTTTATATTTGGGTTCTTTAATTTGAACAGGAGAGCAGTTTTCTTTTTGTTTATAAACGTGCCCGTGGTTCGGTTAAGACGGAATTTGGTGTCCTTTTTGAAGAGCTCCCGTCTTCTTTTATCATAATAGAGACAGTTTGAAATCAAGTACATTTCGTGGGAAGGATGGAGGAAGATTGTGCTGGAAGCGACCATGGTCCCCGACCCTCGAGATGAGGATGGGACTAGGTAAAGGTGAATGGGAAATTTCGTCTTCTATCATTTGTATAAATAAATAAAAATGCGTATATGTATACATTAACGCCTCTGTAGCAACAATGATAGCTCGCTGGTGCGGGTTTTATTCTAACAGTGAAACCCCCGCCTAACGCCCCACGCAGTCAGCCGCATGACATTAGCATTAAAATAATCCTTATAAAATTTATCCACATCAGGCGCGTTCGGGGAGGCAGTAAACGCGCCGTTAATAGCCGCTAGAAATGTTCGCCGACCTTATCGATATGACGCCTCGCGAGAGTTGCGACTAAATCTCGCGAGAGTTACCAGATCTCGCTTGATTTTCGGAAGCTGATTACACCACCGACCCCTTTTCTTCGATACGTCTGCGCGTGCGCGCCTTTTGTCGAGTTCATCTAGCAGATGCCATGTAAATGAAAATAATTGCCGTTGATAAATTTATGTGACAGTCTATATTATTTTCTCAACTGACGGTGTATGAAACTTAACTTGAACAGAAGAGGCATGTTGAAAAGATAGATTTCTTTCTGAATGCTAATGCTTCAATATAATTGTACAGATATTAATCGGAATCACTTTGGATAAAAACATTCGGGGAAAGATGGCCTGATTCATGACCATTCTGGCATATTTTCCGTGACACGACACGTCCTGAATGAAGTGGCAATCGAAAGATCCGTCAAATTGTATTTTTATAGGCACGTCTTATCGCGAAAGGCCATTATTGACCGATTCAGAATCACCTTAAGTGTTCGCTCAGATCAATGCGATCCACTCAGGACCACACATTTCTGCACTCAGGACCACACATTTCTGCACTCAGGACCACACATTTCTGCACTCAGGACCACACATTTCTGCACTCAGGACCACATATTCCTGCACTCAGGACCACACATTTCTGCACTCAGGGCCGTCAGTGCCGCACATGGGGAAGAATGGTAAAGCAGCAACGGCGATATGAACTATGTCTTATCACTGTCTTAGAATGAGCAGCTTTAAAGGAGACCTAAACTCCAGAAGACGGTGTTATTTTCCACTAGATTATGTATGAATGAATACATAATCAGCCGACTTTTTACAGAATTCTGCTTGTGGTGAATTACACAAGGTGTGTTTTTTAAAACAATATGATACTTACTAAACCCTTGCAGACCCAACCCATGTATTCTCTATGTGTAAACATACATCTTTAATGGTGAATATTTTTGGCATAGATGAGGGGGGTTAAGCACAATAAGAAGGCCAATTCATAATAAGATATAAAAGAACACAAAGCAAGACAAGTTTTTTTTAACCACCCTGACATTCTTTTTGTAATCTAACTTTTGTCAGGCCTTGTCGGGCACATTGTAATAAGCCATAGGCTGAGGTTGATTAATTTGATTAATCAGAAAATAGAGGGTCACCAGGGGAATTCGGTAGAATACTGAATGCTTTTTGATGCGCCCTGGACTAGTGGGTACTTAATCGTATACTGTAAAAAGTGTTCATTTTTACTTCCTACAATTATCATCTATTGGAAAATAATAGGACTTCAGGACCTCTTTAAGACGAGAACAATGACCACATGTTTCTAACAACAGCTGTCCACTGTCGCGGATTTTTCGAAATTAAGGTAGTCAGGTGGCCTTGTGGTTAGGGTTGTTGACTTCAAATCCGCTAGTTCTGAGTTTGAATCCCTGGCAGGCCCTTCTGTTGTGCTCTTTCGAAAGGCACTCTACACCTATCATCACTCTACTCAGGTAAAAATGAGTATCTAGCTTCGGTTAGGGACGTCCTTTCAGGTGGGACGTAAAGCTGAAGGTCCTGCGTTTCAGAAAATCCTCGAGCACGTTAAAGAACCCATCACACTTATGGACAACAGTAGAGACCCATTCCCGGTGTGAGTGGATCAAACCTTACAGTCTGATCTCTGGGTTGACATCTTTAAAATGTGATAGTCACCTATCATTTTTATCATGCATTTTGACTATACAATATAAGATGAGTCCATCTCACTTAATTTTTAACATCACAAAGAGACGACAAGAAGCCGGAGCTATGAATTAGTGTAGTTTTAGAAACCCTGTGTGTCATTATATGAAAATTACCATGTATTCTGTACCTATAATATGCCTGTACTTAGCCCGTGATAGGGCATAAATGTACAATAAAGGTTATTATTATTACTACGGCAATCCCTCCACAAGTGTGAGAGTCTCAGTAGATAGATGAGATGCATGATGGTCCTCAGTTATACTGTTGGAGATTTCGGTGCCACTTTTATGTTTATTGTTGCAATGTTTAAGGTACTGCTGAAATACACCTAGAAAGCAAAGTATACATATTACTTCTCCTTTTGGCGACTCCCAAAACAAACAAAAAAAAAACAAAAAAAAGTGATTGGGTACCTCGCACACTCACAAAACCTATCCTGTTAACTTGTCTGGTTGTAATATATAATGGATTTGATTTACACGATCAAATGCAGAACCCTGATGATGATTACATCAACATATGCGTTGTGATGTTACCCCACTGTTTCAGAACACTGATTACATCAACATATGCGATGTGATGTTACCCCACTGTTTCAGAACACTGATTACACCAACATGTGCGTTGTGATGTTACCCCACTGTTCCCCCCATGGTGTAACAAGATGACACCCCTGATCACTCTGTCAACACGGCAACCCTTTATACCCGCCCGGACTGCGCACCTACATAGCCGCCAGGTACCTGAACAAGTCGGGCCGAATATTCATGAGTAATACGAGTACGTGAATCGAACCGTCGTTTGTGGGTAAGATTGTCATTTACAGAAGGATCCACATATTCTAATCCCGAAATAAGAATATCTATGAGTTTTACTATAAGAATGATATAAATTCTCATATTTGCGGTGGTATCGGTAGGGTCTTCCTAATTTAGTCACAGAAAAAAAGAAGACTATAAATACCTATTACTGGATGTAAACACTGAGTTCAGGTATTTTGGACCTCAGCATGCCTTAACACATTAATCCTCCTGATTACACAAATCCGCCCCTTTGAAAAACAGCGGGTTTGAGAGATCTCTAGTGCAGCACAACAAGGAATGCTCATACACTTAATACATATGTGCATTATACTGTGGGACGTATCTTTTTAGGGTGGCGGAATTGTGTACCCTGGTGGAATTGTGTACCTTGGTGGAATTGTGTACCCTGGTGGAATTGTGTACCTTGGTGGAATTATGTACCCTGGTGAAATTATGTACCCCGGTGGAATTGCGTACCTTGGTGGAATTGTGTACCTTGGTGGAAATGTATACCCTGGCGCAAATGTACCCTGGTGAAATTGTGTTAGTAGGTGTTACAGGCACAGGTACAGATGCATGTACAGCGTACCAGTACACAGCCTTACTTTATAACGTGCAGCCCATTGAACAGTATCGCCGTATGAAATGATGAACCATTGGCGTTGAACTAGGCGTAAAGATAGTGATGCCGTCAAATTAATTGCTGTAAAGGTGCCCTCTTTTCAAGTCTTTGGATCGAGTGACTTTTATCGATCCCTGCTAGAAATCGGTTCAGCCTTGTGGAAATGGCTACACTCTCGGACAGGGGCAATAAGACGGGATATTCCAGCCAGGAAATGCTCGGCACGTCGCCTACACCTGTAACCCGATCCCAGCACGTCTCCTACACCTGAAACCCGATCCCAGCAGACTCCTACACCTGTAACCAGATCCCAGCACGTCTCCTAAATCTGCAACCCGATCCTAGCAGTCTTTTACACCTGAAACCCGATCCAAGCAGACTCCTACACCTGAAACCCGATCCCAGCAGTCTTCTACACCTGTAACCCGATCCCAGCACGTCTCCTAAACCTGCAACCCGATCCCAGCAGACTCCTACACCTGTAACCCGATCCCAGCAGACTCCTACACCTGTAACCCGATCCCAGCAGTCTCCTACACCTGTAACCCGATCCCAGCACATGACCTACACCTGTAACCCGATCCCAGCAGTCTCCTACACCTGCAACCCGATCCCAGCAGTCTCCTACACCTGCAACCCGATCTCAGCAGTCTCCTACACCTGAAACCCGATCCCAGCAGTCTTTTACACCTGCAAACCGATCCCAGCAGACTCCTACACCTGAAACGCGATCCCAGCAGTCTGCTACACCTGTAACCCGATTCCAGCAGACTCCTACACCTGCAACCCGATCCCAGCAGACCCCTACACCTGCAACCCGATCCCAGCAGACTCCTACACCTGAAACCCGATCCCAGCAGTCTTCTACACCTGTAACCCGATCCCAGCACGTCTCCTTCACCTGCAACCCGATCTCAGCAGTCTCCTACACCTGTAATCTGATCCCAGCACATCGCCTACACCTGTAACCCGATCCCAGCACATCGCCTACACCTGTAACCCGATCCCAGCACGTCTCCTACACCTGAAACCCGATCCCAGCACGTCTCCTAAACCTGTAACCCGATCCCAGCACGTCGCCTACACCTGTAAGCCGATCCCAGGGACGGCCTGGTATAACACTCACAGGGAGTCCTTAAACATAACACATTATCTAAGGCATTTTGGAAAATTGATGGTATGAAATATTCGATGCTCCCTGAGTAAAAATAGAGAAGCAATTGGATTGTTCGGGGGAACGGCCATATCTATGTGAACACCCCGCAATCCTCATGATCATCCGTGGAACAAGGTTGACGGTGTCTCTAAGGATGACATATTATCCACGGCTTTTGCCCAAAAATTGATGGTTTGAAATAAGATAACTTGGAAAATAGATACCAATTTACAATATTTGAAAGGCAATATGCATGTGAATATCCGGGCAATCATCAATAATCCCGGCAGGCCGGCACATTAAGGTCGGGTTCGCCACAACAAACCGACATCACTTAATTTGGGATTCATCTGCAGGGTGCCCTTTATTCGAACGGCACCTTAATGAAGCCGGGATTACGGCTTAGCAGGGATTGCCGCGCACAAAACGTGGCGGGGCAGGGAAAACCGGCAAACTGTGCGACTGGAGTTTTGCTTTTCTGTATCTGGTAATTCGGGCGATTTTTCCGCTCGCCAGGTTTGAGGATGCGCGCGGTCGGAACATAAACAGGGGCGCAACAGTGAAGCATCTATAACATCCTGGTCATGTGACGCACCGGGAAATTGTCTACGGCAGCGCGGGAGTCATTTGCATGCATATTGGTTACAAAGTCAACATCCCTTCGCTGGGTAGAGGGGGGGGGCAGTGATGAAGCGCTTCAGAGAACCTTCTCCAGGGAAAACCTCCATTTAGATGATGAGAAATGCTAATCATGTCCTAGCTACGGGGGTGGGGAGGGGGGCAGTTTGCCCTACACAACATGAGAAATAGAAGCGGTACCTTTGAAGTAGGGTCTGATGCGTCCGTCGTATCCTTGCAGAAGTTTGTCGAGGAACTCGGTGGGCGAGGTGCCGCTCACCATGCCCGAGGAGCCCTCCCCTCCGGACTCGCTCGGGCTGTTCCTGTGGGGTAGACCGACACGGCACGTGTTAGAGTCATTATCCATCGTTATCTGTAAACTTATGCACGGGGGGCTAATTGTAACGAGTACAATAACGTTAAAAAGGGTACAAAATGTCTGATCTACAGATCTGTCTGATGTTACTACATACATTACTGGGGAGTTGGCTCATTCTTTATAGTCAATGGCTGACGAACAGTCACACGTTTCGTGAATTTAGTAGAACACTATTTTTTTCATTCCTTTTTTTTATAGAAGAAATGCTTCGGAGAGTGTGGTAACTGTTTCGAAAATCCTGTTTATTTCGGTCCCATAATGAGGACATTCAGGAATAAAATGTGCTTCATTTACCGTGTACTGGGGTTAATGTCATATGTTTAGTACCATATAGCAGGTTAGATTAATCCCTGGGCTATCATAGGGGATTTAGAGGGACTCACACCTGTAATAAAAATCCTACCAAATCATTCCCAACGTCTTCGTACCTTCCCCCTTACCGGCCTCACATACATTTCGTATCCATGACGCAAATTTCTACTTATTAAAACACACACGATATAACACAACCATTGATAACAATTACATTTGGTGGTTTAACTCTACGTCACCCCCCCCCCCCCGCTTTTTTTTTTTCTTCTTTCAATTTTACAGCAATGCATTGAGCAAATGAGTTCTATCCAGGGGGCGCCCCTAACAGGGGATGGAGAGGACCAAGAGTAGATGTTGGAGGAAAGCTGTGGGTATGGCGGAGGGAGAAACGGAAGGTCCGGCTGCACCTACCCGTAAGCCGATCCAACATGACATGCCAACAATCCACAGATGACCAGGCCGCGCAGTCCATGCAGCTTGAGCGTCAGCGCCATATTTCCCAGCCACTCCTCCGCCGGAATCTTGCTAGCGTCGGCAGGTGGTGTATCAAGAAAGTTCCCATTCCTCCGGCCCTCTCCTCATCTTACCGGTATTCCTGGGTCCGTCTGCAAAGGAAAGCGCACAAGCATTAGGGGGTGACCCTCGGGGGGTTCAGCCGGCCCCCTGCACCATGGAACGTACTGGGGGAGGGAGGAGAGTTCGGCGCGAGGCTGGATACCAGGTGCTGAGCGAAATATAAGCTTTCGACGCCCGTTGGAAGCAGCAGTATCGACCGCGTTCCGCTGCCCGGCTAGAACACGCCTCCGGTGCATCCAAATGCGAAATTCCGGCACATCCCAGCCCGCTCCTCTCCTCGCGATCCGTCGGCGCGCGTTCGGCCCGCAAGCTTCTTCTCACCAGAAACCGCTTCCTTGGCCGGTATGCGGAGCGCGTAGGGCCACCTTACGGCGCATCTGTAGTCTCGGCGCTCTCCGACGGCATCAGCATATTTAATAACGCCAGTGATTAATGCAATTCCGACGTATCGGTCTCATCAGCAAACCAATCGATCCCGGCGCGATATTGCTGCGCTAGACTGTCAGTCAGTTCCGAGGCAATTTACACCGCAATTCCCAGCCGGGGATGAAAGCCGGTGCTCTTTAGGCACAAATTGATATTTGGGAAAATTATGTGAAGGAACTGAGATAAGCCGGGAACGGCAGGCAGCCGACAGAGCCTGCACTATCATGTGTCAAGTACACGGGCCTTCCCGGCAGCCCCCGCGACTGGGAGGCCCAATGGGTGTTTAGAGACCCTCTCTGGGAGCGCTTTGATTAATTTACAAATTATTTTCAAAGGGAGGGCTTTCATGGGCTTTCATTGCAATATGAGGTGGCTCGCTTGACCCCAAGGAAAATTAATGCAGCGGCATTCAATGGAAGGCAATAATACCAGTACGTCATCGAAGTGGCTGGCCAAGGGCTGTGTATGGGGGCGTCAGGAGGGGAGGGAGGTCTGCTGATGGAGGGTTACTTTTATTACAGGGAAATGGAGAAAATCTGGCGCGACCACATCAGCAGCATAACATGAACACCACACCAGGTCGTTTCCACGGGGACATTAGCCAAGCTTGCAATGCCGTACGTGCACAAGTGCATGAAGAAATGAATGCCAAAACGATTCCAGAATGATGTATATGATCCAAGATGCATCCGTGAAATCGCTGTACCGAAATCAAAATATTTCTGTCGTCAGTGTACTGATCTGACTGCGGGGAATATGCTGCACACACACAGCATACAGATAACATGCACCGTAGCAGCGTGCACGGCGACGAGGTGTCAAGTGCATTTTTCAAATCATGAATTTGTTTTTGAGTTCAAATGTTCTTTTCTATCGCGACTATTTCTTCTTGTTAATGAACTAACATGGAGGCATGTCGATAAAGGTTAGACATCCAGGTAACAAGATGATCAAGGTAGCAGTTACTGAAGTCACTGGGTAAAATCTGCAAATGTCCAAATTGTACAGGCATTTTATGATTAAGGTCTTTTAGAACTATAACAACGGCTTTGAAATATCCACATTTTATCCAGTTGCTTGATTGACTGCTTCCTTCGGAAACATGGAGGCGACATGGCCCGTCAAGAGAGATGGTCGTGTCAGTGCATTTTCTATCACGGGTTTATGTTGAGTTTGTTTTGGTCTTTTCCGTCACATGACCATTTCTTCATGTTGATGGGACAACAGTGAGACCACGTGGTTGGTTATGCCCCTGTTCAACTTCACGGCGACTTCGCTGCGATCGCACTGCGACCTGAAATTCGACAGAGCTCTCAACGAATTTCATAGATGAAAAACTAATCTTTTTACGCTTTTGTCGCCATTCCAGTCATACATTTTGCGTGTTATTCTGACTATGAATTCAAGGTTAACACAAATCCAATGTTAGGTCGTCCCGAGGTTGCAGCTAGATCGCCGTCTTGCGGAATGGAGGCGTTGCGCGGGCTGGAGACGGTCTGACCAGAGGGAAGGATGCGAAGGTGCCGGCCGGTGTCCCACACCTCCGCATCTCGGGTTAAACGGTCGTAATGAGAAGTCTCATTACGCAGTTAGAACACGCGCCGGGCGGAGATTGGACTCTTCCATCACAGCACGACACATCAGGCAGATATATATACGCGTAAATATTACGTAAAGACGGAAGGGTTCGATATATGTATACGCGTAAATATTGCGTAAATAAAGAAGGGTTGGATACATGTATACGCTTACATATTACCTAAAGACGGAAGGGTTGGATATATGTATACGCTTACATATTACGTAAAGACGGAAGGGTTGGAAGTATGTATACACGTGTGTGTGTGTGTGTGTCTGTGTGTGTGTATGTGTGTGTGTGTGTGTGTTTGTGAAATGATAACATACTAAATAAAACCATAATGAATACGGATTACATACACGCATATACTTACGTAATATATACGCGTCCATATTATGTTATAGCAGAAGAGAATGGATATGCTTTCGTCCATTACGTAATTTGTGTATATATATGTACGCGTACAGATTGCGTAACCATAAAAATACAGTGGATTCCTTACAAATACTCGTAGAAAACGACAAAATACACAGCAGGGTGCACGAGGAGACGACATAGTCGCATCCACACGGCAGTTTCCGACACGCCGAACCCATCCCCCCTACGTGCCCATTGTCCCCACCTTCATTAAAATCCGTGTTGGGAATTCCCCGTTCTAATATAGCAGACGCGCTCCAGCTGTCCTACAGGCGAGTCGCTCCACCCGTCCCACAGGCCAGCCGCTCCACCCGTCCCACAGGTCAGCCGCTCCACCGTCCCACAGGCCAGCCGCTCCATCGTCCCACAGGCCAGCCGCTCAACCCGTCCCACAGGCCAACCGCTCCACCCGTCCCACAGGCCAGCCGCTCTACCCGTCCCACAGGCCAGCCGCTCCACCGTCCCACAGGCCAGCCGCTCTACCCGTCCCACAGGCCAGCCGCTCCACCCGTCCCACAGGCCAGCCGCTCCACCCGTCCCACAGGCCAGCCGCTCTACCCGTCCCACAGGCCAACCGCTCCACCCGTCCCACAGGCCAGCCGCTCCACCCGTCCCACAGGCCAGCCGCTCCACCCGTCCCACAGGCCAGCCGCTCTACCCACCCCACAGGCCAACAGGCTTCATTGACTACTCCATAGGACAAAATTTTGTAAAAACAATGATGTAGAGCGTTTCGTTTTAGAATGTTTACTAAACACGGATGTGCGTAAACTTCTCCTAAGTGCCATTGAACCATAACAGAAATATGAACGTTTAACGAGGGGCAACATTTTGATTGTTTGTTTGTATGTATGTTTGTTCGTTTGAACCTTTGTTTATTCATGATAAGCTCCTATCGGCACGCAGGCCGCTTTTCATTGAGGTCATGAGGAAAGAGGTAAGGGTCAGATACAATATAACAGAGATACATGTTCACGTATATTTTGACATCCTAAAACAACAATGTGATAGAAATCCTCTGTAAATTTGTCTAGACGTGCTTTAACAGGATCTAGGAAATAGAATACTAGTATAGCAAAACCTGTCAATTCGTTAATTTTAGTTATCTTGGTTAATGCATGTAGCCCATGTTAGATATGAAATGCAATCAAGTTCATTGTCATTAACACGAGAAAACTACAAGGATTCTAGAACTATAAGAACGGTTAAAAATGACTGTGTTATGACAAGTATTCAGTGTTAACTATAGAGACATATGTATACCTCTACGAAACTTTGTTATTTTTCTTGAGACTGCCCTGTGAAGTATTTTTTTGTATGAAGGGATACCAGAAAACAGGTGATGCACCCTATGTGTTCTACTTGTAAAAATTAGATAAGTGAAATTAAATACTCAAAATGAATTGCAACAGCACAATATAATGCGGAGCTCAGTACCAGGTAGCGGATGCTGGTGTTGTGGCACACACGTTACAAATCATGCATGCAAGGGAAATATTTACTACTATGTCAAAAAACGGTTGCTGAATCAACATCAGCCTATTTACCAAATCATGCATGTATTTATCATCTTGTAGTGTATAACTACCGGTTTTACTGCAGTATAAAATCTGTCTATTCTTTAACTTTCTAATCACTGTAAGGAGTACCCCCTGAAATATAATCAAATTTACCCACAGGATTCAAGATGCTGAATTCTGTTAGCTTGTGTAACCTGCCCATGCAAAATCAGGGGAAGGGGAGATATTTGGAGTGTCGCTATCCATAGATCTTGTTGTTTAGTTTGTTTTCTACTTCATCTCCAAGGGGTTACCATTGTTCGGTTCAGTCGTCGTCATATCAACATGAGATAATGAGGATTTATATACATGGACTTATTGTAATTGAATATATGGTTATATCTGTGTGCATTTCTTCAGTGTGCATGTTATACCTGCTCATGGTTTGATCTACATTATCATGCCGGCTTGGGGGTTATCGTCTGTGTTAGTATATTTATCATCACGGAAAACCACGGGCACAATTACACGTTTTGTGGAAACATGATAATTCCCAATCATAAACCACCCATCGCTTACCCGAACGAGCCCTGAAGTCTACTAACGGCAAGCGCGTATCTCTTAAGTCAGACAGAAATATTTGCCAGTGCATCTGAAATTGAGTGATTGTATGAACTTTGAAACCCACACTCGGGGAAAACAGTGATCATAACCTAACATTTCGTTACGAATTAGCTGTCAGTGCGCGTTCACATGTAGCGGTATTTGAGGCTGCTGTCTGGCCGGTGTGTAGGACCCGTTTGGCGCCCCATGCCGTCTGTAGTGAGGCCCCTTTCTCTGATGCGTCTTGAGATTCTACCAAGACGTTTACTGTTCTGCTCGATATCTCATTTATTTCGCCATGAATGTTAAACGTTTATTTTCTGTACGGTGGTATCTGGAACTTGCCTTTTATAATCATGAAAAGCTACGGGATTCTTTTTCCTGGCAAAGAAATTACATATGATTCAACACACATGACGTCATGTCGTTGGCAGCTTATGAGAATGCTACTCCTGATTAAGCGGCTCGTGTGGCAGAGTTTATGTGACTCGTTTTATACACATGAGCGATGGTTCTCTGGGGGTTTGACTTAAACAACGGAGAGGCATTCGGACGGATGTCAATGAGATGAGTTGCTGCAGCCGCAACGGAATGTACTGGCAACGCTGATAGGAGGTTATAACTAATACTGCTAGAATTGACATAACAACTGCCTTCAAGCATCGAATGGCTCAACGACACGTTATGCATGATACAACATAATGTTTTGTCCAGAAGTGCAGTACAGTCAAACCTGAACCAGTGACAGCTCTATACAGGGACAACCTAGTCATTGACATACAGTCAAACCTGTACCAGTGACCACCTCTACACGAGGACCACCTGGTCATCGATATACAGTCAAACCATGTCAGTGATCTCTGCATAAGGACCACCTGGCCGTTGATATACACTCAATCCTATACTATTGACCACCACTGTATAAGAAACACCATACCATTGATATGCAGGCAAACATGTGCTAGTGACCACCTCTGCATAACGCAATTGTAGCCGCTTTTTGGTGGTCCCTTCGGTTTTCCCGCATTACCCCAACTCGATGCATCCTGTTTACAATGACCACCTGTATATTTTTACCATTTGCTTTGAATCCTTTGTATTTGGTCCCTTCGATTTGCCTATTAACACCAGTGGGTAATGACTGAATGTGTCGAGAAAGAGAGTTGGGAAAGTATCTGTTTCTTTATATTTACCTGTAGGAACTGACATTCATGATTAAAATGAGTGGGTTTGGCGGGTCTATACTAGCATGATGTGGACCTACCCATGATAATATCTGCGGAAAACCATCAAATCATCACCGACAAATCAGGCTAATGGAGGGCAGAAGTGGCGAAATGTAGATGTACCAATGATGATAACACCCTCAGATGGAGATCAAATTATCACGGACAAATTACAGCATGATGGGATAGAGGCGGGCCCTTTTAGGGAGCAGGACTTAACGAAACGCAATCGGGGACATACATGTAGCCCATAGCTACGTTTCAACGGTCCATCCTTTTTTCATGGTTCCGGTAGTAGACTGCCAGAAACGATCATGTGGTCATAATTTTTGTTTCTTGTGCTTTAAACTTTTCTTACTTTGAATTGTATAACTACAAATCCATGCCCGTAGGCTAACTGCAATGGTACAGACAGTAGAAAGGGTAACAATTGTAACAAGTATCTATCCTATGCAACTAACTGATATTTCTACATACAGCATTACAGGGGGGTGACTTCTTTTTTGGAGGCAGTGGCTCCTGAAAAGTCCCATGTTTTAATGGTTAGCGGGTTTTGTGATTCTAGTAGAAATGTGGGCTTTTTTCAGGTCTTCTAGATGGTAAAAGCTCGGAAATATTGTTTTGGTTGTTTCGAAAAGCTTGTTTCTTTCATCCTCATAATGAGGGCAGTTGCACATCATGTACCATTACCGCAATATCATGTTTAATAACATGTATAATTATCGTTTGTCATAATCTGCTTTGAAGCACGGATCTAGATTTCAATAATCATGAACAATAATCATGACCGGTAATAATACATGTACATTAGCCATAGCAGAAGTATGTATGCATAAGTAATGAAGAGATATTATGCAAACATGTGCATCGGGTTGCTGCACTGCTGCCAGTGGTAGATTCTATTCTATCATGTCCGGATCCGTCCAGTATAATTGGGGATAACGTACTAATGAGATTATATGCTGTCGGCTATCACGGCTCGTGGCACACTAGAGGGTGCGACAGAAAGTAATTCCAGGGCTTGAAAGTTTTTTTTTTTCTTTTTGTCTGTAGGTACACTCGTGCGCCTAGCCTAAAAGTCTAGCTGCCCCCCCCCCACACAAACAAAAGCATCAGAAACATGAAATAATCAAAATTAGAATGTTATCAGAACCTTATCATAAACCGAACTAGTTCTCTCCAGAGTGTAAATCTGAAATTTCAGCTGACTTCAAAAGTTGAACAGTGCAACAGAGGTTTAATCATTTTTGTGACATTTAGATTTCAAGAATATGTTGTGTACCAAGTAAAAAATGATAAATAAAATGAAGTATATTTACATTCCTAACCCTACACAGATATCAATGTGCTCCGGTGCACCCAGAGTCAAAGATTTGGTGCAATGTTGGCCGCACACAAGTGCATAGTATGTACGCAGTATTTCGATCCCTGGACTGTGATTGACATGATCATCGCGCCCTGCCGAAGGCGGCTGACAGGTTACCAACACGCCGGGCAGGCTGGGTTTGAAGAACTTCATTTTCCAGTAAGCTACCAACCTGAGGAAACTGTTGAAGGATAATTGACATGTTTCGGTGGATAGAAATTTCAATTAAAATATGTTGATTAAAGAGAAAAAGTGTCTCAACCAAATGCTGAGAAATAATGCATGATATGTCTGCCCTCTTTTGAAGAATGGTTGAATACTTTCTTTATAGTTGGTTCTTGACATTGGGCTGTCAACTTTATTCAGCTGTCTGTTTGAGTCAATGCTTTACACAAACTGATTTGTCCATTCCCCTTGAACAGTGATGATGATTTTAACCAAATGTATAGTCATTGTTTTGACCGTCTGTGTTCACATAACGCGTTGGTAATTCTACATGTTATGCAATTTCGGTTGTAAAATATCACGTAGGCAATGCCAAGAGTAATGACTTCCCCAGGAAAGGAGGACTAAGAGATAGCGAAACTTGGTGTTAGATTGATGACTTGGTTCCGCTGTTATTTAACCACAGTGATGAATTCTTGATGAATCGCTGCTCATCCATACATAGTTTCATAATCCTACAAACCACCTGGAAGTCATCGTTATGGTTCATTGCGAAATAGTGTAAATATTACATTCTGAACATTACGTTCTGGTCCTTCTCGGCAACCGCTGAATTTTGTGGTCGGGATATTTTGTGCTGCTCAAGGAGAAACGACCACGCGTACGGTAGGCAGCTTAACACGCGTGAGGTAAGCATGATCTGGGGAATTATGGACTTAATACAGGCTATTAATGCGATTATAGAGATAATACATATTAGGGTTTGTCAGAAGCCGTACCTAGGATTGGATGCTGGAATTCGGTCCAGGCATGTTCCCGGATATGTTTTCTCATATGTCAGGGATATATTTGCAACAATGGCAGGGAAATATCTTTTTGATATGGCAGGCAAATATCTGTTAATATGGCAGGAATATGTTAACTGATATGGCAGGGATATATTTGCTGATATGACAGGGACATATTTGCTGATATAGCAGGCATATATTTGCTGAAATGGCTGGGATATGTCTGCTGATATGGCAGGGATATCTTTGCTGAAATGGCAGGGATATATTTGCTAATATAGCAGGGATATATTTACTGATATGGCAGGGATATATTTGCTGATACATATGGCAGGGATATATTGACTGATATGCCAGGGATATATTTTCTGATATGGCAGGGGTATATTGACTGATATGGCAGGGATATATTTTCTGATATATTTTCTGATATGGCAGGGATATATTTTCTGATATGCCAGGGGTATATCTTCTGATATGGCAGGGATATATTTGCTGATATGGCAGGGATATATTTTCTGATATGTCAGGTATATACAAATGTATCGGCTGATATATGCCAGGAATATATTGGCTGATATGCCAGGGATATATTGGCTGATATGGAAGGGACTGTTTAGCCATGGCCGATGCTGCAGGATTGATGTTGAATAAGGATTTTCACATGGTCAATATGGAATGATGGAAGCCATATGTGTAAATAAGAAAAATGTTTGCTTACATGGCAGCGGCACATTTTCAGATATGACAGAAAAATGCCTGCTGATACGACAGGAAAATATTTGTTGATATAGAAAGGACATATTTGCTGATACGGCGAAGGAAATATTTGCTGATACGGTAGGGAAATATTTGCTGATACGGTAGGGAAATATTTGCTGATACGGCTGGAAAATATTTGCTGATATGGTAAGTAAATATAGAAATATTTGCTGATACGGGAGAAAAATAATGATAGATACGGCAGAGAAATATTTGCTTGTAAGCCCATCGCGAACTGCCAGCATGCAGATAAGGTAATCTCTAGGCGGATCCAGAAAGAGGTTCTTTTGCAACATTGACCTAATTCCGGCGGGGTGTTGGCAGGTTTGATGGATGGGCGGCGACATTTGGTCACCAATCATGACTAGAACAAGCCCCGTGGACTTCCCTATTGTATAATTATTTATGACAGTCGCGATGATGGAGCCTATTAGTACAGATTTGGCGTCGTTTCTTTTGGCTTTCGATTTTGATTGCAAAATTTTTGTCGTATCATTGTGAGGGAATGTGCCCATCATGTGTCGGTACTTTACTGTAAGTTTGAATTGCGAATTTGGATTTATTGGGAAATTAGTTACTTTCAATCAAATTGTGTATCCACGAAGCTAGTCATTTTGAAAACTGTATATTCAAGGAAAATATCATTTTCGAATGAGAGTGTAGATAGACTTCATGGCTTTGCTGTTGAAGACTTTGCATCAATCGAAGATGTTTGCGATATAACCTATACATTACAACCACGGAGTTCTCCCTCCACGCATGGAGAGGGGAGGACGACAGAAGTAATACTACACTCCCCGTCCATCATGGCCAGTTTATCGATTCGTTCTGTCCTCAGATCAGTATAGTTCTTGAATCGCCAATAAGAAACCGACTTAACAATGAACTAACCAGCACACGCCAGGCTGCGGGGAGGCTTGAAGCAGACTTGATGCAAGCTTAAGTATTCTAAAAAATGAACTCCGATGCAATACTAAAGGAAAACGCTAGTGCGACCAAAAGCAATGTTTAGCGTTGTTTTATCACTTATCCATTAATATGCATTTAACATGTACACAACTTTGTTCCTCTACAAGCGTTTCAAGAGTCTCTCTACTAGTACTGTCTTCGTCTGTGTAAAAATATGCAATTACCATACAAACGTATCATTACAATCGGCCAAAGGCTTTTCGAGCTTTGCTTGTCAGACGCCGATCCGTAAACAGAAGCCTTCCCGGAGCAGGTAATGGATGGGGTGGGAGACATTTAGAGCGGACACTTTCCTGGAATCTAAAGGCGTGCAACACAAGCCCCTGCCGACTGGAGCGGCCGGGAAACCAATGCCAACGCCACGGAGGCACAGGTGTAGCTTCCCTGATGCAATTACTCCCGCCTCACCATCGATGCCAACACCTTTAATGACCCCGAAAGAGGAAGAATTATCGCCCCACCTTTTTAACTTCCGAAATTAATAGTGACCCTTAACCCTATTCTAAAAGCCTCAATTTCGATGCCTGTGTGAATCAATCAAAGCGTTGGAAGCTGCGCGGGTCGATTCGGGCTGCGACCCTTTTGTTAAAACAACAGGCGATTTATTGTGATTGTTACATGGTGCACATACTGCCTGGTACATGGCCAGTCCCTTCTGTCTGTAGGATCGTACTTCAGCTAGCAAGCATGTCTAAGATATGATGTTCTCCACCAAAAAGCGACGATGTTGTAAGAATATGCGGACTGGTTTGCGTGTCTTTTCCTCCGAGCTCCCACGTCAGCATAGATCCACCTTTGCTTGAGAAAGGCGTCTGACAAGGAGCGTATTAACCTGCGCGGAATGAATGTCCGCACGGCCGGTTCTGCATTCATCACTTTGGTTAATTCGCGCCTCTCGCATTCCGGCCACGTTCGGTCCGGCACTTATCATAAATGGCCGCTTGTCGGAGGAAATCCGATCTCAGGTCGAGCTCCAACGGGATAATGGCTTCACCTGCTGTTTGGGAAACAATATACGGACCGGGCAGCCGGATTCTACAGGTTATGCTCTCATTTCAAGCCTTGCCTGGCCGCTGCGACGCTGCAGATGCTGCGGCTTAAACATGGCGATTGCTTTCAAACCGCGGCTCATTATGATTGAGAGCACCGCGCCCAGAACGGATAATAGTCTTCGGTAAGCTCCCCGCGCCACCACCTGGCAGCTTAATTATTCAGAAAGATTCGCCTGATTACCTTATCTTTTACGCCATATGTCAACACTCCGTAATAGAGCATTTACATGCGGACTCGCGGAGAGCAAAGACCTTTTACTGATATTGCCGTAGATTTGCCGGCAGTGGTTAGCGACTATTTCCAGTCGAACGGGGCGATATTTAATGGACAAGGATGTGCGGACCATCGTCTTCGGGATGATTCCCGCCATTACTCCCCGCTGGAATGCTCGGGAGGCGTGACTGAGTTATTCCCCAGCTAGCCGTGGCCTGACGGAAAAGTGGAAACGTTCGGTGAAGCCGCGCGCATCACGTATTCACGGCTCGCATTAACGTGTTCATTCGGGTGGTAATGGCAGCTTTAATCTCACACATGAACATGTTTATGACACATTTTGGAACAGGTTGATGTTCCTCATTACGCCGCATGGAAAAGCAATAAGGAATGATTGACGTTTATGAAGCACGACGTTTTCCTGCTGCGTGTTTCAGTCAGCTGATTTTGTGGATTTCTGAACAAAAATACAATCTTACGCTAGTGGAATTCTTTATTACTTGGTGCTGCACCGGCCAGTTACGGCTTCTAGAGGTTTTATGTAATACATATCTTATCTTAACTCATTCTTAGGCAATAGATACAGCACTGGTGGAAAATCCTTTAAACTACAAGGGCAACAGATTTCTTTTAGTTTCACATTTATAGTTTTTAGACGAGGTGAAATCTGAAGTATCTACTTTTTCATGCATGCAACGAAAAACAACAATTCTTAAACGTTTACCGGATGATGTAGTGACAGTTTCTGACTTTCCACGTTTTCTTCTTAACTAGGAAACTTAAGCTTGATCAAAGCTGTAAGGAATTTGTATATCTATATATATATATATATATATATATATTCATATGTTTGTATACTGACAACAACATTAAAATTCCACCCCGTGATGAACCAATCTTGAACCTCGCTCTCTTTGAAAAACAAAAACGTCATAAATTGTTCCTGTCCGCCGACGGAATTATGATCCTACTGTCAGTTCGGTTATGCTGGTGCCAATGTTTTTTAGGGTCCATCGCGTTGTCAGATCCCAGGGCGAGATTAGGGTGCCGTCGCGTTCCTATCAGAAATACGCCGCGAGATTGCACCTCACTCCCGCCACCCTAGCGGGCAGAGAGCGTTATCACCGGGAGCCGAGTGGCGCCGCGGACACCCAGGAGGGCCAGTCTATTATTCACGCCGTGTACTTCTCTCGCACGAACTTCGTGCATCTGTCAGCCCGGGATTTATGGCGGCTCTCCCGCGCGCTTACCGGGGAGGGGTGCGAATGGCGCGGACTCCGCCGAACTCCCGGCGACCCCAAACGAAACCCGGTATAATAACAGAAAATGTCAAATGTCACTCCGTATCAGCGGCGAGGTTAGTCATTTACAAACCTGCCCGAAGCGCCGTCCCGCCCCGACATTCCCGGAGACGCGCCGTTTGTCATGCGCGGCTCCCCGCTTCCCGGAACACCTCGCTAGAAGTCCTGCTGTCGGGCCTGTCAGCTCCCATTCTCAGCACAGGCGTGTAACCTTCCGGAACGAGATGGAAATGTCACTCAAGTAATACTGTTACCATAGTTCAAGGTAAAACAACGGGTGGAACTGCAACCGAGTGGATACGATATTGCTCTTAGTATAAATCAGCTTCAAGGTAGAATTGTACGGATAGAACTAAAACCGAGTAGGTAGAATAATGTACCTCAGGATCAAGGTAAAAACATACGGGTCGATTAGAACCGAGTAGATACGATATTGTAATTCAGGTTTAAGGGAAACCCGCACCACCGGTGTATTAAAACCGAATAAATACAATATCGTTGTCAAGCGTTAGCCAAGTTCAAGGTAAAACTGTACGGAAATAACTAAGACCGAGTAGATACAATATTACAGACAAATACTTCAAGGTGAAACCGTACTGGTAGATTAAAACCAAATGGATATAATATAGTTGTTAATGTAACTGAGGTTTAGCGAACTAGAGCTAGCAAGAATAGGATGGATTTCAAGCTACCCCCAACCCCGCGCAGACTTAAGGGAGTGGTCGGGAGCAAAGTCGTGGAAAGGTCTTGAATGATACTCTCCAAGCAGAGGATGGGTTCCGGCAGGTTTTTGACGTGTTTTAGGCGTTTTTGTCGGCCTTTCTACTTTTTTAATTTTTTTTTTCTCTATAAACCCTATATGTTGGGCTTATAGAGACAAAGAAAAAATGAAAAAGTAGAAAGGCCGACAAAAACGCCTAAAACACGTCAAAAACCTGCCGGAACCCATGCTCTGCTTGGAGAGTATTGAATGACATTTCTAGCTATAGAGTTAGATTTGAGTTAGATTTGACTTTACAATGGGAATATTATGCAAAACGTACAAGTATAACTAAAAGGCAACTAATCACACAAAGCGTAAACAAATTCGTTTTTTATCGATGAAATTCGTTTAGCGCGATGTCAAATCACTGGGTCGCGGGTAGGTCGCCAACGCGTCGCGGGTCAGGTGGGAGGGGGGCTTTAACTTAAGATGTTACTAATTATCGTTTTGGAATCAAGCAATTGCAACTGACAGGCTTGCAGGCAGAGGGCGCTTATACTAGAAATAGACGTGGATAATCCAGAGAGTTTAAGTTTATTTCCTAATCAATTGACCTGGCATCATAATTGTATGCTTAATTATGCATATTACCCTAATCTAACGGATCCGTGGAGGACAGCGTCCATTATCGAGAAATAACCATTTAAAACATCTGAAAATAATTTCCTCAGGTTGGTAGGTGTACTCCAGTAAGAAGCTCTGAAGAAGTCGTCTGAGAGACACCGAATCGTCAGCAGGTGAGGATTTACTGGTTGTGAAAAAAGAAACCTTCAGTATCCAACATTAAAACAACTTCACCACTACGCCATATGGCGGGCTCAGCAGTAACGAAGATGATATGATGATGATGATGATGATGATGATGATGATGATGATGATGATGATGATGATGATGATGATGATGATGATGATGATGATGATGATGATGATGATGATGATGATGATGATGATGATGATGATGATGATGATGATGATGATGATGATGATGAAAAGATACCATATTACCTTGAATGCTCTCCAAAATGTATTGAAACGTTGTTTACATATGTAGTCAATTGCAAACCTGTACAAGTGACCACCTCTACATAAGGACCCCCTGGCCAATGTGACCCCTTTTTGGTGGTCCCTTACTATAGATGAATTTTACCATAGACACTCAGCATGAAGAATCCTGTCTATAGTGACAACCTGTCTACATAGATCAGATTTATCAGTTCCCTGTGCGGTCTTCTTGGGCAGGTTTTACTGCATATTGAATGTTTTGGTACCCGAAGAAGCTTCTCTCGTCAAAGTGTATCCGTGAGTTTGTAGCGAAAAATAACCCACGACAAAGCGTGTTCTTGACTTTGTATGACCAGACTTGAGTGGTCTTCTTGCCAATGGGCAGACTGTATATTGAATGTTTTGATACCCTTAGAATCTGCTCACGTCAAAGTTAGTCCGTGAGTTTGCAGCGGAAACCTGCGTATCGGCTGGGAAAACAATCCATCGACTCGGCGGTAATGGACGGCTGCTTCTATCGATTACCGGAGGACCCTTTCTCATAGATGAGGGCCACGCGGCCAACCGCTGTATATCACCCAGGCCAATCAGAAGCGGAGCGAGGCCTCCCCGTGCCCCACCATTAGGCATGGACAATAGGACCCATCTGCGGCGGAAACGCACACGTGTCCGTTTCATTGTGTCCGATTCCGGCAGCCGATGCCCGGTAAATCCGCGCTCCGTTCACGTCACCGCACCAGCAACACCTGCTTAATAAACACGGCAAAATCTGACGTCTGGACGTCACTGCGCCAGCAACACCTGCTTCACAAACACAGGCAAACTCTGACGTCTGGACGTCACCAAGCTGCAACACCTGCTTCATAAACACAGGCAAACTCTGACGTCTGGACGTCACCAAGCTGCAACACCTGCTTCATAAACACAGGTAAACTCTGACGTCTGGACGTCACCGCGTGAGCAACACCTGCTTCATAAACACAGGTAAACTCTGACGTCTGGACGTCACCGCGCCAGCAGCACCTGCTTCATAAACACGGCAAACTCTGACGTCTGGACGTCACCGCGTGAGCAACACCTGCTTCATAAACACAGGTAAACTCTGACGTCTGGACTTCACCGCTCCAGCAGCACCTGCTTCATAAACACAGGTAAACTCTGACATCTGGACGTCACCGCGCCAGCAGCACCTGCTTCATAAACACAGGCAAACTCAGACGTCTGGACGTCACGACGCTCAGCTATTAAACACTTTCACTTCCAATCTTTCACTTTCCCTTGTATCTACCGCTCGGCCCTACCTACCCTATCTATCAAATGCAACTTTCACCATTTTATTTTCTCTTTCACTTGTATCTATAAAAAAAACCTCTCCATTTCTCACTATCATTTATTCACCGGTACAACTTTCATTTCGATGTCACAAATACAACTTTCACTCTTTGACCTTGACATTTTCATCTATCAGTAACAGCTCTCCCAAGAAGAGTAAATTTGTAAATCTGCGGATTTGTTTACATTGATTACAATATTCATCCACTCATCCACTTATCTATGTCTACTACAGTTGTCGCGAAGCCAAGCTAAGAGATTGTCGTCATCAAAAGCAACCTAAAACCAAGAGGCTAAAAGACCATATCAAGTCGGAAACGACTAATCAAAACCCAAAAGATCGCATGTAATGGCATCTGAACTGTCTGAAACAAACAGACAAAGAAACAAACAAACATATGATCTTCTTGTCGTCACTTCCAACCACATTGTAGTAACATTTACGTTTGATAAATAGATATTTCGTAGTACACATTCATCCTTTCCGGGTCTTTTTCGTAGATTTCAAAATATCCAAACATAATGTGGAGGGACACGCGGACGCGCCCATGTGATACATCAGGCTCGAATGATAGGTCGGTTGCTTGACGTCAAGTCTTATACTCCTGGATTACTACAAAAATTTTGTTATATGAAAAGTTCACCTCAAATGTAATGCTTATGTGGGTTTCAGATTTCATGTAGATTTGGACCCGGGAACAGGATGAGTTTATTTATAGCCCAAAATGTACAATTAAAGATCATTTCTGTAGATACAGTAGTTTAGAAACTTTAATTCTTCCTTTGGCTCGTGGTGTAGTAAATATGAACAGCAGTATCTATTCTAAATGTAGCAAGCCGATAGAATAAAGAATGCGCTTGTGTAACCACCGGCTGCAGACGATGCGTTTGCCCTGATTTATTTTGAAATTGCTCTGGATACGAAACTACGCAATTTACTTCCCGACACTTTTGCACAGTCATTACATAAAGCCATGCAGACCTACACAATGGTTATTGGGGATGAATCGGTATCTTTAGAAAAGGAAATATTATCGTTTCGCGCTCTTTACATCCTTTTGTCGCCGCCTAACACGTCTAAGGGGTTTACCGATATCACACGTTTCCCGGAGAATAAATATATATGGGATTCTAAGCAGCATCGATTTCTTTCCTTTCAACATCCAGCAGTATAAAGTGTTATGTAATCCGATTCCTGTATTCCATTATAGTTTTCACTGCGCCAGTCATTGAAATTGTCGGAAAGACGTATAATCCGAACACAAATTAAAAAAATGTATCAGGAGGGTATATTTATTCATTTCTGTTTAATTTAGCCATGTTCGCCCGTCTCAGTGATATAGCACTGCTTTTTAATGGCGCTCTGGAAGACATACCTTCAATATGAAATATACACATACCTGAAATATAGCCATAATATATACAAGCACGTACACAAAGCTTGACAGACTAGGCCCACATATATCCATATTCATAGTCCATATGTCCCCCTTTCCTCACACTGCTACATTACAAATTAAAGCACCTGAAGATGTGCAAAAGCGTAAAATGGAAGACCCGATTATTTTGCTTTTGCATCCATATAGGACAGACATAAAGCCGTAAATGATTCTCTTTTCTACATTAGGTCGTCAGTTTGGTAACGTGCAAAACGTTGTCACTAAAACAAGACCTACCCACATACCAAATATCATCACAATCCATCCAGACCTCCGTACGTCATGCTGACCACAAATACACTGAAACACAGACAGACACACGCACACGGACACACCCAATACAATACATCCATTTTCATGAAGGTAACAAAGTCACTAATGAAACTAAAGCCTGATGTCTTACATAAACATTTACATTTGTATAGCCAACACATACATGACCGAGTGTATGTCCCACCATTGTTCCCGACAAAATGCCTGATAGTCAATACCAACATTTCTCTGAAAAAACGTTCTCCGGGCGCCATGGCAACTACCATTACGTATTTGACCCGTGGTTAACGTTAGTGGGACGTTAAGTGAGGAGGTCTCCCTCCGTGCGATCGCATATTTAAGTCTAGTCCTTGTTTCCCTCCTGTAACATCGGGGCTAAGTTATAATATCTCCGCCCGGTTGTATAATGTACACCGCAAATTGGAAAGTATTGATGGAGCGCCGTGTCAGCCTGATTGGGGCTGAGTCTCACTCTGCACGACTACCATATGGTCCCTTACACAGAAATAAGAGCGAAGTTGCCTCGAAACCCGCAGAATTAAAGCCAAGAGCACGTACAAGCATATATGGAGCAGAACCTTCATCTTAGTTATGTTTCCTGGATCCGTATGAATCCTTCAACAATAACGAAATTAAGAGGAAAGTTTCTTTACCTTAACGCGGCATTAGAAAGACGAGTACGTACAGGGTATTGGTACCTAGCCTATACTAACGAACCAGCAGCAGAGTTTAGACTATTATTTTGCCGCATTTTATGCAGTGTTTTCAGACGGGTTTGAAGACTAACGCGGGTAACAAACTCATGTAATCACCAGAACAAAGTCACTGCCCAGGCGAAATAGAGCGACGTACGTTGCAATGAATAGACCATGTCCTCGTAGAATATCTTACGAATTGAAGGTCGTTTGATTCTTTTCAAGTGGAGGAAACATTTCCTATTTGGAAAGTCACTTTAATTTCATGAAAAGAAGTTCAGCTCTTCATCTATAACAATACATTTTTGCAATTTTAGGTACCAGACTTTATTTCCATCCGACCTCTTGGACAAACTAATTGATACGTTACACTGAAAATGATAATGATGCATCAAAACTTAGGGGAATATTTTGTTTGAATTATTCTATTTTCTTAAGAGTTGCTCCTCCGTAGACCACGACTAGAGGTAGGGTTGCTTTCGTCTTGGTGGCACTTCTGATATCCTCGTGAAGTATGATAACACTCAAATGATGCCAATCTTTGGAATATTATTAAAATTCAAAAATAGGTGAATATAACTAACATGGTATCGTTTATTTTCCACCGACCGTAGAGCCGTTCTTTGTAATTGTAAATGTGACATCTCAGCGGAGTTTGATTGAGTTCCGCACCAGACTTTTATCCTGAAGATTTCCTTAATCACATCAGACGTCGTTGATCACAGGTCGTTACCATAAGCACTGGCTTATTCCAGCCGAACGGTCGACTGCATTGAAATATTCTAACGCTTGTAAAAAAATTAGCATTACGCTCTTTATGAAACTAGGCAGAACATTATGTCCTTACAATTAAGTCATTTTCACACATTTCGAAATCATTGACACTTTTATTAATTGTACATGTAGAGTTTTTTTATTGATCATACGAGTTTTTGATGAGGAGACAGAGTTCGTCTCGAAAGCTACCCTTTTTGTTGCTCGTAATGTTTAGATATTTGTCAAAAAGGGTATTTGTATTGTTTACGTTTCCGTTATACATTTAGTACTTTATGAATGTTGAATTCTGTTTTCACTCGATGTTATTGGTTTATATCTATGCTTTTGAGAAGAGGACGTCCTATAAGCACTGTACTTTTTGCCCGATTGTCAATAGATATATTTGTATAAAATGTATAATTATATATAAGTCAGACCAGTGTCTTGGAATGATACATTCATCCATGTAGTGTTTCTGATAAACAAAGACAGTATTATAACAAACCAGTAAACAGATGGTGATTCCATAGCTTCCAAACGCCTCTGAATATCACTTGGAAAACCGCTGCATACAAATGATTTGTTGATCCCCTGTCTGCCTTCAATCAATCTTTCAAATCCCAACATTATAATTGTTACTTTGCCTGCACATTACAAATCACCTGTACCGCTATTTCTGTAACCATTCCATTCTTTGTTTGATGTTGACATGGTGTGTTCTATGTCTAAATGAGGTAGAGGATGAAATGTTACTTTATCATAGATTGTTCACAATATGACAAACGCTTAAAGCTGTTCACATTTCTGTCAACTTGTTCAGAGGATTCAATGCATTGAATTCTATAGATGCGTTCAGTTACATTCTAGTAGGAGATAAACCTTACTGTTTACAAATATAGGTAAATGTATCAAAGAATGTTTAGACGTGAGAACCAGTACTAGTGTAAACGATACATTAAAATCAATATTTTGATTTATTTATTTACATGTATGTGGACTACTTCTAGGTTAATCTATTTGTATTCACTTGCTTATTTGTATGTCAAGTTGCAGAAAAAAACTTACAGAAGTCGCTGTACACGTGTTGTGTCAATACAGATTACTTTGTTCCCCTGAAGATTTCCCTGAAGTTTGCGGTGAACTGTGATGCGGCTTACTAGAACTCGCAGAGCATACCTTATCAAACCCGTGGGGTTGGATCCAGGAAAAGCCCTAATATTACTCACGGTGATCACGCCGAATTCTCCATAAATCTGTCAAGGCCGCGGGTCTCCTCGCGACTGTGCCGCGGGGATGATGAAAGGTGCGCGGGACTGCGCGCAGCCAGCCGCCGTAAATCTGGTTCCGTCAGCACGGTGAACTAACGACTCGGAAAATAAGTCGGATCGCTCGTGCTGCCGCTTCACGCTGTATGAAGCTCAATGTTTCCCAATAATTCCAAATAGGTCTTCATTTCATATTGTTTTATGATCTGTGGTAGCTTATTAACTAACCACAGTGTGTGGCGCTAAGATAGCAACTGTTTGTGTCCACGGGACCAAACATAGACGCGTAACGCTATATATTAGATACATCCTGCCCATATATCATAACTTATCTAACATGGATATAGATTTGACGAGTCAGGTTACAAAAAATTCCGTTTTAAAATTGAGAAAATGTCTATCGTTTAAAAACGATATCCAGTTGAACTGTTGTAATTTGCTGTTTTTTCTCTTCTTTTTTTATCGTGGTATTTAAATCATCCCAAGTGGAGGGTTGAATATCGACCGTACGGACCGATGTAAATAAAATCGGTTACTCCTAAGATTAAAAATGTAACTCCACGACTGGATCGATTCTGTGAGCGACGTGTGTGGACTGTAAAAGCGGCGGGCTTAGTGGCTCCGCACTCCGCCCAACCTCAAGATCGCCCCCGGAAGGCTCCGCACTACGCCCAACCTCAGGAACCACCCCTCCGCATTCCGCCCTACCCCAGGATTGCCCCCGGAAGGCTCCTCACTCCGCCCAACCTCAGGAACCGCCCCTCCGCACTCTGCCCAACCTCAGGGACCGCCCCGGAAGGCTCCGCACTCCGCCCAACCTCAGGATCGCCCCCGGAAGGTTCCGCACTCCGCCCAACCTCAGGAACCACCCCTCCGCATTCCGCCCAACCCCAGGATTGCCCCTGGAAGGCTTCGCACTCCGCCCAACCTCAGGAACCGCCCCTGGAAGGCTTCGCACTCCGCCCAACCTCAGGGACCGCCCCCGGAAGGCTCTGCACTCCGCCCAACCTCAGGGACCGCCCCCGGAAGGCTCCGCACTCCGCCCAACCTCAGGGACCGCCCCGGAAGGCTCCGCACTCCGCCCAACCTCAAGATCGCCCCCGGAAGGCTCCGCACTCCGCCCAACCCCCGGGACCGCCCCCGGAAGGCTCCGCACTCCGCCCAACCTCAGGAACCACCCCTCCGCATTCCGCCCTACCCCAGGATTGCCCCCGGAAGGCTCCTCACTCCGCCCAACCTCAGGAACCGCCCCTCCGCACTCTGCCCAACCTCAGGGACCGCCCCGGAAGGCTCCGCACTCCGCCCAACCTCAGGATCGCCCCCGGAAGGTTCCGCACTCCGCCCAACCTCAGGAACCACCCCTCCGCATTCCGCCCAACCCCAGGATTGCCCCTGGAAGGCTTCGCACTCCGCCCAACCTCAGGAACCACCCCTGGAAGGCTTCGCACTCCGCCCAACCTCAGGGACCGCCCCCGGAAGGCTCCGCACTCCGCCCAACCTCAGGGACCGCCCCCGGAAGGCTCCGCACTCCGCCCAACCTCAGGGACCGCCCCGGAAGGCTCCGCACTCCGCCCAACCTCAAGATCGCCCCCGGAAGGCTCCGCACTCCGCCCAACCCCCGGGACCGCCCCCGGAAGGCTCCGCACTCCGCCCGACCTCAGGAACCACCCCTCCGCATTCCGCCCAACATCAAGATCGCCCCCGGAAGGCTCCGCACTCCGTCCAACCCCCGGGACCGCCCCCGGAAGGCTCCCCACTCCGATCTGCCCAATCTCAGGAACCGCCCCGGAAAGCTCCGCACTCCGCCCAACCTCAGGATCGTCCCTGGAAGGCTCCGCACTCCGCCCAACCTCAAGATCGCCCCCGGAAGGCTCTGCACTCCGCCCAACCTCAGGAACCACCCCTCCGCATTCCACCCAACCTCAAGATCGCCCCCGGAAGCTCCGCACTCCGTCCAACCCCCGGGACCGCCCCCGGAAGGCTCCTCACTCCGATCCGCCCAACCTCAGGAACCGCCCCGGAAGGCTCTGCACTTCGCCCAACCTCAGGGACCGCCCCCGAAAGGCTCCTCACTCCGATCCGCCCAACCTCAGGAACCGCCCCGGAAGGCTCTGCACTCCGCCCAACCTCAGGGACCGCTCCCGAAAGGCTCCGCACTCCGCCCAACCCTTGGGACCGCCCCCGGAAGGCTCCGCACTCCGCCCAACTCCCGGGACCGCTCCCGAAAGGCTCCTCACTCCGATCCGCCCAACCTCAGGAACCGCCCCGGAAGGCTCCGCACTCCGCCCAACCTCAAGATCGCCCCCGGAAGGCTCCGCACTCCGCCCAACCCTTGGGACCGGTCCCGGAAGGCTCCGCACTCCGCCCAACCCCTGGGACCGTCCCCGGAAGGCTCCTCACTCCGCCCAACCTCAGGGACCGCCCCCAGAAGGCTATGCACTCCGCTCAAGCTCATGGAGCGCCCCGGAAGGCAAAAATCAATTTCCTTATGCATTCAAGACCTGGACATGACGACGTCTTTGTCAATAAAAATCCCGGTACCTCCGCGCGGGTGACCCTACCTGAAGAGAAGGGGCCCAAATAAGCACGTTCTAGACAGTGTACATTTGTATGCTATGGTCGCATTTCTAAACCTCGGCCCGGCTGGCCAGTTTGCAGGAACAAAAAGTATAAAGTATAATATAAAAGACAATAAAACTCAGGAATAAGTAAAAGAAATCAATCATGACTCATCCATGAGCATAATTTGTGTTTCTTAACATACACATTTCTTTCCGTTTTTGCCATGAGCGGGCCAGCCAAAAACGTGTTATCACACCCCGTATGTGCCATGAGCGGGCCAACAGCTACAGGAAACGTGTTATCACGCCCCGAATGTGCCATGAGCGGGGCAGCCAGAACCGTGTTATCACACCCCGAATGTGCCATGAGCGGGACTGCCAGAACCGTGTTATCTATTGCGAATCTGCCATGAGCGGGCCAGCAGGAAACGTGTTATCACACCGCGAATCTGCCATGAGCGGGCCAGCAGGAAACGTGTTATTACACCCCGAATGTGTCATGAGCGGGCCAACAGCTACAGGAAACGTGTTATCACACCCCGAATGTGCCATGATCGGGACAGCCAGGACCGTGTTATCACACCGTGAATCTGCCATGAGCGGTCTAGCCAGAACCGTGTTATCACACCGCGAATGTGCCATGAGCGGGCCAGCCAGAACAGTGTTATCACACCGCGAATGTGCCATGAGCGGGCCAGCAGGAAACGTGTTATCACGCCCCGAATCTGTCATGAGCGGGCCAGCCAGAACCGTGTTATCACACCATGGTCATGGATGTGTCATGAGCGGGCCCGCCAGAAGCGTGTTATCACACCCCAAATGTGCTATGAGCGGGCCAGCCATGGACGTGTTATCACACCCGAATGTGTCATGAGCGGGCCAGCCAGAAACGTGTTATCACACTCCGAATGTGCCATGAGCGGGCCAGCCAGAACCGTGTTATCACACCGCGAATCTGCCATGAGCGGGCCAGTAGGAAACGTGTTATCACACCCCAAATGTGCTATGAGCGGGCCAGCCATGGACGTGTTATCACACCCGAATGTATCATGAGCGGGCCAGCCAGAACCGTGTTATCACACTCCGAATCTGCCATGAGCGGACCAGCCAGGCCAGAAACGTGTAATCACACTCCGAATGTGCCATGAGCGGGCCAGCCAGAACCGTGTTATCACACCGCGAATGTGCCATGAGCGGGCCAGCCATAACCGTGTCATCACACCGCGAATCTGCCATGAGCGGGCCAGCAGGAAACGTGTTATCACACCCCGAATGTATCATGAGCGGACCAGCCAGGCCAGAAACGTGTTATCACACTCCGAATGTGCCATGAGCGGGCCAGCCAGAACCGTGTTATCACACTCCGAATCTGCCATGAGCGGGCCAGCAGGAAACGTGTTATCACACCCCGAATGTATCATGAGCGGGCCAGCAGCTACAGGAAACGTGTTATCACGCCCCGAATGTGTCATGAGCGGGCCAGCCAGAACCGTGTTATCACACCATGGATGTGTCATGAGCGGGCCCGCCAGAAGCGTGTTATCACACCCCAAATGTGCTATGAGCGGGCCAGCCATGGACGTGTTATCACACCCTAATGTGTCATGAGCGGGCCAGTCAGAAGCGTGCTATCACACCGCGAATGTGCCATGAGCGGGCCAGCCAGAAGCGTGCTATCACACCGCGAATGTGCCATGAGCGGGCCAGCCAGAAGCGTGCTATCACACCGCGAATGTGCCATGAACGGGCCAGCCAGAACCGTGTTATCACACCGCGAATGTGCCATGAGCGGACCAGCCAGGCCAGAAATGTGTTATCACACCGCGAATGTGTTATGAGCGGGCCAGCCAGAAACGTGTTATCACTCCACGGATGTGTCATGAGCGGGCTCGCATTGTTTACGGCAGTGGAGAAGTATAAGAGCGTTATCGCCAGTAATTAATACAATTTTAGAATCCCCACATATGGACGGTCCCCCGGGAAATCAGGCGCACATTCAGACGCATTATTTATGGCCTTGAATTTGACGTTGCCTCTGATGGGGAGACTGCGCGGTTCGATGGGGAGTTTATGAATCCGCGGAGTTGGGCGGATCGGGATGAGGTCCCGACAATCCTGATATCACCTGGCTCGGGACGGAGGGGGCCGGCTTTATCCGGAGTATTAAGAGTCAATTCATCTCGCGGGTAGTTCGGCGGGGAGGTGGGCCTTATCGCAGCTGTGTTAACAGAGAGCTGGCCTAGCGCTGGCGGTGATACGCGGGAGGGACATCGATTTTTATTCCTCTCTTCTTTTTCAAACCAAACACGATGACATGGGAACCAAATCAACTTATTTGAATCAAATTCCCGGAAAGCGAGTAGTTTCAAATTCCCAGAATTCCGAAAAGCAGATATTTCTACATTCCCGAAATGCAGATTGTTTCACATTCTCGGTTAGCAAATGCTTTCACATTCCCGGAAATCAGATTGTTTCACATTGCCGGGAAGCAGATGATTTCACATTCAGAGAATGTAGATGCTTTCACATTCCCGGAAAGCAGATTGTTTCACATTGCCAGAAAGCAGATGATTTCACATTCAGAGAATGTAGATGCTTTCATATTCCCGGAATGCAGATAGTTTCACATTCCCGGGAAGCAGATAGTTTCACGTTTCCGGAAAAACAGACTGTGCCACAGTCATGGAAAGCAGACAATTTTACATAGCCTTAATGCAGATGCCCCCACATACCTAAAATGCAGATGGTTTCACAATATCGGAAAGCAGATACTATTAGTTTCACATTCCAGGAAAGCAGATCCTTAGTAATACACATTTCCGGAATGAGGGTACTTGCAAAAGAAGGAAGACGATTTGGTTCGATGAAATATAACGTGTCAGAGGAGAAGTATTAGCTGAGTAGAAATATATGATATGATTATCTTTATATTATAATAAGAATATGCAAAACCATATCATATACATCCTAATTTATTTTACGTTTTACTTAATTACGTTGAGATATGCTTAAAACATGGTATTATAGTGAACTGAAACTTACTTCAAGACTTGACCATGCATAGAAAAGGACCCTTTGAACTGCGAGGTGTAATTTTCGTCAGACCCGTGAAAGCCACGTCATATAGTCAGTCACGGTCTCCTCTCGCCATCAAATTTTAATTTTGCTCCACGCTCCGTAAAAACCTAAATAACTGTTTTACAGCCGAGCGGAGCTATTTATGTTTTCCTGATGCAGCCCGAGATGACGTCAGCCAGGCTTAAGTGTCGGTTATGACGCAACAGGAGACGGTTAGGCCGTTTTTACGGGTAAAGCGGCTGCCGTTCATTACGGAAATAAATACGCCTCCGGCCGGAACCAGATTACGGACGTTCTGCCGCAATTTAAAACAGTCCCGATAAAATCACTCTCCTGAAATCACGTTTTATGAGAAATAAATTTTCAATGCATTTGAAATAAAAAAAAGTGCAAGAATACAGACTTAATTTCGCTGTTATGTAAGGGCATTTTTTTACCGGAACCATTGATGGGCAAGTCATTAGGGACGTCCTGCCGCAGGTTGAAACAAGCCCTGGTAAAAACACTCTGCTGTTATAGAAATCATGTTTCCTGAGAAATACATTTTTTCATTGCAAACAATAAATATAATGTAAAAATAAAACGGAATACAAGAACTGATACAAAAGTAAATTGCTGTAATGTAAGGACACTTTGTATTTCCTGAGCATGAGATTAGGAACGTGTTGCTGCAATTCAAAACAAGCCTCCACTATAAACACTCTTCTAGTACAGAAATAATGTGTCTTCAGAAAGAAAAGTTGTTTAAATGGTCGGACCTTATTCAGTGACAAAGAATGACACGTGTAGGTATCCTCCACAAAATGCAAAAAAGCGGGTAAAACGTACCCGCCAAGCTAGAAAAACATGAATGTTGATTCTATTATGAATCCAACAAAGCAAAACATAATGTTTTTCAACATTATAGCTAACCCTTTTTTTTATTTATCAATCTTTAGGGTAGTCCCTTCAGTTAACAAGGTAACTGATTTCCAAGGGAGCCCTACGTAACATGACAAAGCATAACAAATCAGGATACAAAATAAATAAATTAACATAAACTTCATTAGTGATCAATTACACAATCATGTAACATAAACAGTAATGATCAAACACAGGAGTAATAAATCAAACAACTCAAATAAAATCGCAAAGATCATACAACGGAGGGTAATGAACACTCCTTTTGCTAGACTAAGTTTTGAAAAAAAGCAAAACCATAGTGAACCATGTACTGGAAGAGATTACCAACAACCCTTACCTTAAAACTTGGTTGAATAACGGAAGTTTGTTTACGCCCATCTAATCTCGTGTCACCACTTTATCAAATATGTGTTCGGATTTGTTTTTGTTTACAGATCAACTAGAGTTCTATGAACCCATACCTTCTCAAGGATGGCCGTCTTGTTGAGCGGCATTTTTTTCTGTACCCAAATAAGTCGTTGAGGGTGCTATGGCCCATATTTCAAAACATACTTCTCTTGGCAGCTTTAAACCATTCCCTAAGCTACCTGCATACTAAATATCGTGAAAATTCATTGTTCCTGCTGCTAGGAGGCCCAAACCTACAGCACGTCATTCGTACATCACAAGTTATTTGCCACCCAAAAAAAAGACTATAGCATGTTCAGCTAAAAAAAAGCAAAAAATTGAAGTTCTGCTGCAGTACCCAGGTCATATACCAGGAGGGCCAAAATCGACCTTGACCTTTGTTCTTCCAACACGTACCCACATACGAAAATGTCATTACATTCCACCCATACGAACTGGACACACACACACACACACACACACACACACACACACACACACACACACACAGAAACACACACACAAACGCACACACAGACATGTGCAACTATATCTCCACTTATGATGAAGACAAAAATGCGTACTCCAATATAAACACCAAACCGTCTTATTTTGGGTCTGCACATGACAAGGAATTGCCCCAAACCCAGATTTTACATGAAACTATTGATTGTTGTTGATAAAGATGAATAATTTTCACTTTCTGTACAGTAGCTTATAATACACCAACAGAAAAAACAACTTGTTCGGTGCCTTTAGGAACGGTGTAATTTTCACAAGATCACGTCATACAAAATTATCAAACTGCAAAAATTCATCCTGCAACAATGACCCCCCAGTCCCCATATTCCCCAACTTCAGTGCTATTTTCATCATGATAGCAATAACGGCTAGTTCGTCCTTAGTATCTTATAACTATCAGGGTATATCCTGTGATCAATATTATATCCACCTTTCATCAAATGTTTCTTCAGCACTATATATCAATAATCTTAGAGCAAAATTCTCCATGTTGTGACACACGGCTGCTGATTGTTCTATCTGATGCAAGGCAGTGTATATCCACCTTAGCTCTGGTTCTAGCACGTTCCACACCAGGATGTGCCACCTAGTTACCTTTGTGATACCACTGCTGTAGTCAAACTGACAAACCAATTGTGCCAGCAAACATGTTTTAGGCGACTTCTCACCACTACCAGTTAAACGCCCCTGGGAATGATCCATGGCTAGTAGGTTTTAGATGATGAAATCCTGAGTTAAACAGGTCATTCTACAATTTGTAGCAGAGGGGCTGACAGAAGATCCACAAAGCCGTAGATGTTTTGTAGCTTTGTTTTGCATGTTGTGTCAGAATTACCCCCAAAACCAATTCCACTGGTTTGCATGGAGTTGTCGGGAATGTGTAGACGGGCGCATGCGTACTCTATATAACGAGCAGCACCCGAACTGTCGTGACTTCTGCCATGACGTAGCCATGACGTAGCTCACGTCACCAACGCGCCCTTTGATCCGTCCGAACACTGTACAGAAGTAAATGAAGCCTTCCGGAAAGGGCCTTTTTGAAAGGTTTATCGGCTCTTACAACAGAGATAGCGGCGGGGAAACGACTCGTCAGGCCTGACAGCTGGTAATATTGCGGAAAGATTGGAGAGCGATTTTCCGAGAAGAAGAATTAGCGGCCTCATCTTTAAGTGCTCTCAAAGCCATGAAGATCTAGCCGGAACTGCGCTGCTCGAGAGGCATGAAAAGCGGCGATCTCTCCGTGCCTTTCGGCGGGTATATTTAGAAGCGAAGTAATGGGCACGACTACACTGAAAACCCATAAAAGATAACAGCGACACAAACGACGGGAATGCATAAACACGACGACCCTCTTACTCCTACAGTCGCACAGAAACCGTTTGGGATGTATGGTCTATGGACACTAGAAGACATATCCACACTCCTCCGGAACCAGGAATATGTCAGCATTGTAATATTGATATAGTAGTAGATGAACGTTACTATTTAGTAGAATGTATATTCTAAAGGAGAAATGGGCTATTGACAGACTCATAAAAACTATATTTCTGCCTGAATATCCCAATAAAGTGAAGAATTGAAAATATATAAAGGCGAGTGCAAAATTACCGGAAGGGTCACAAAGCACAAAATAAGACGTAAGGATTTGATAAACGTCTTTTGAGACCATATCTCACACCATAAATCCACCAGATATCCTGACTATTTTCCAACTACTGAAAAGCCCTAGATGCCGTCTCGAGTCCGCTCCGTTCAGAGCGTTTCACTTCTTAATCCCCATGAGACGTGCTGACGTCACGACGTGAATGATGAAGACCGCGATTTTAAGTGGAAGGAGAAAGCTTAACGCACTGTGTAAGATTTAAGAAGTGCAAGTGATTTACACCTCACATGCTGTGCGAGATTTGAAAAGGAAAATTGATTTGCACCTCACGTGCTGTGAAAGATCTGAAAAGTGAAAGTCATTTGCAACTCACGAGCTGTGTAAGATTTGAAAAGTGAGAGTGATTTGCACCTCAAGTTGATCCGTGTCCCTGAAAGGAGGGCGGCTATATACATGAACCTTTAAGAAAGTCGCTATGACGTCAATCCAAACATCACGACTGCACCGCTGCGATGACGTAACCATCCGCTAAACGCGACGTCATCGTCACAGATCGAGTGATAACAAAAGCGTCGTAGGAAAATATCTCCGCGGGAAACTCAATACAAGTCACCTGGAATCACCTGACTGACGTCACAACGTCGGCTACATAAGACCATAGGATGAATAGCTAACAGAAATTTCAAGCAAATTGTGAATGCGGAGAAATTCAAAGTCAAGTTTGCTACATACCACCTTTCACCCATCGGTGACGTCATGCGTCCGTAAGGTCACGTGTTCATGGCAATCGAGTGGGTCACCAAACTTGAAGAATGTCGACGTCGGAATCTAGTTGAAGACAATCTACCCAATAGTATCCAAGGTATTGCTGACAGACTTATCACATCTAAGCATATGTATTACACCTGCTATAAGGCAGGAAATTGACACTTCGGTCTTAAAGGTACTGCCAATCTAGAATAAACTACAAACGAACAAACAATTTCCCTCCTGTCACTGGACACTGCGCTTTCAACGCCGCCTGTCCAAGGTGTTCAAGTTTGTCGTACCTTCTATACTATTTTAAATGAGCAAAAGATAACCTTCAAGTTAACCGTGTGTGAATAAGAAAAATCCCAATAGAGAAATGTTTACATGTTAGAGACTAGAATAGACGGTAATTGAACCCTACATGATGATACGTGCATGATTTTACTTGTGTTTGCTTCTGTGTGTTTAAAGTTGTGGATTCTATACGAAGCACCATATACCTTTGTCTTGCTATTTAAGTATTTTATATGGTGTTTTCAAAGAAGAACAACCAATTGTATATGATAAAGAGATGATACGAAAGATCCAGCTAGATAGACACCTATGTACGTAGCAGTCACAGGTATAACTTGTATTCACTTCTTTGTATAAGTTGTGGAAGACCTTGTGTATGTCCTTGTAAAAATTATGATGATGATATGAAAGATCTATCTCAATAGACACCTAGTCACACAGCAGTCACACAGCTAGGTATGATTTTACTTGTACATGTATTAGCTTGTTGGTGTTTCAAGTTGTGGAAGACCTTACGAATGTCCTTGTACTTTTTGTTGTACCAGGAAGTATTCTATATCATTTTCTTTAAAGAAGCACCATCACTGTCCATGTGTGAGTAATGATGATGATATAAAAGATCCATCTCGATAGACAGTCGGTTGAGCACTAGGCTCACGGCCTGGCCTGGCGCGATGCTCGCCTGATATCGACATGTGCCCTGCGCACAAATTGGATTGTGCGCGCTGGAGATGCGGAATAACAACAATGATCCACAGATAGACTCGACACGCCATACTCCATATCTCCTCAACTCCGCACCAGATTATGATGCTCATCCTCAGGCATAAAGCCCCCCTCCCACAGGACTCGGCACCCTGGCGGCGTCGCTGAGTCCTAAACTGGATTTGTGTTACCCTTGACTTTATAATGGGAATATCATTCAAAACGTATAAGTATGACCAAAAAGACAACAAAACACACACAGCTTAAAAACATTCTTTTTTTTGTCAATGAAATTCGTTGAGTGCTCTGTCAATTCGATCGGCCGAAGCGACGACGCCAGCGTGCCGCGGGTCCAGTGAGAGTTGTGTTTCCTGTTACGGTAGTAAAGAAAAATAGGGTCGGTAGGTGGGGATTACCTTTTTCGTTTATTTCCTTTTTTCTTTTAGATTTCGGCCAAAGCGATCCAACAAATACATACAAATACAGTTCATTCCTTGACCAAGACTGGTGTTGTACGGTCGAAAATTTGAGTTCAATTTTTTAAGTCCAATTTTTTGTGTTGGCAATTGTTTCAGAATGACTTCTACCAACACAGATGAACTTTCAAGCTATGAAATACAATTCAACATTTAAATTTCAAAGCTGGGATCCATCAGAACACTAGTATTGCCAACATCATATTGTATTTGTACTGATATACGTTGTGCAAGCACAAGAGTACAATGTTTACACGTTCTTACATCAACTGTTCAAAGCCTTAATCTGCTAATAAGATGTGAAATGAAAAAAAATCCTGCTGGAGTCTGTTTTGAATTGTCATCACTGAGATGTCAGATCGAAAATTGTATGTCCCTTGCTATAGGTCAACCAAAAGCTACATGTGTAGTAACCGGAAACACAACATATTTTTCTCAGGCCTGACCAGCCTGTAGGACCTGTCGCCCTGTACATCCGGGGAGCTGGCATGGCACGAAAAACTCCAGCCTCATCTTAATGAAAAGATGGCGGTCAGGCAGCAGTGGCACGTTCGGAACGGAAATTTCATCTCCAGCCCGCTCAATAGGTCCTGCTGCCTATCGATCCGGGGCCATGTAGTTAGGCCGGCTGCCCCGCGTAACCCGCGGATCTATAGACGATAAAATGCCCCCAAAATGACAATAATAAAACTCACGCACACACACACACACACACACACACACACACACACACACACACACACACACACACACACACACACACACGTACACACACACACACACACACACACACACACATACACACACAGATGTCAGGCCTAGTCACAGGCCATCCACAGGAGTTGCGGACAGGGCGTCAGTCCTTAACTCTTCAACAAAGAGAGATATTATAACAATGGGGTAAAGCACTTTCACTGATGCCGTCTGGCTTGGTACAATAACCTGTGAAATCTGCTCATCCTGCAAGCCGGTATTATTATGTAAACACCTCCTGATCGATGGCGTCTGTGTGAAAATTACAGAGTGGTTCATTTTTCCATTTTTTTTATTCCACTGACCTGTCGCGATGCTTGTGAATGATTCCCGATGCTGTCAACAGTTCGGAGTGGGGAGAATCAACCGGTAGCTACGTGTGCTCGCACCTGGCATCGTCTCGCTGTAAACTCGCCGCGTGCAAGCTCAGACATTGTGCAAATCTACCAGCAAACCGCCTTAACGCGCTGCCATACAACATCACATACAGGACAGGTAATATCAACAGCATATTCACCCCTCATTAGCGGGAGGCGAACGATCCCGGCCCATTCCCTGTAATTTTCACATCTTCTCCGTGAACACTGGAGCAATCTAGTCATTACTGTTGATACGTTCGCTAAATCAAGACAAGAGAAGGCGGGAAACCTGCCACACTGACTCACCTGTCCGCCATCGTGTCCGGGAAACAGGTGCAAAATGCGCGGCTGTAAAAAAACAGGGGGACCCCGTACGGTGAATACTCCCTCACGGTGCGTTCTCCCTCACTCGGCGTGTTCCGGGCAGGTTCTCGGTCCCTGGGCGGGTAAATCTTGCCGCTGGCCCGCTAGGATCCTACAGGAATGTGCCTGTGGGCTCGACCAGGCCGGAATCGTGTCCGGGAAGCAGCCGGGTTCCGTGCAGGGTTGGGGAGGCCTCTTGCACGGCGGAGCGCCCCAACATAAATCAGTTCACGCGAGGCACATCGCTTTGCGCGGGACCACCTCAATCTTTAAAGAGCTATTTCACTATTGATAACACAACACGGCGGGTTCTAATGGAGAACGCACGGTGAAAGCCAAATGGGCCTTTCAAATTATCGCCGCTCCTCACTACTGTGGCCGCTTCTGCCCAAGGTGGTGACTCGCAGTGCGTTTTATGTACTCTTCACGTCCGGGAAGTTTTCTCGGTGGTGGTGCCGGCGGGGGTTCGCATCCCCTCCGTACGCACTTGACACCCGTTCACACGGCCCTCCCCGATCAACCGGACTCCATGTATTATGGAAGCAAATAGCGAGAGATTGTGTTTCATACAGCGCTCACAATGCAAAGATAGGTAAATACATAAATGATTGTTTGTCATTGGAATAGATACAGAAACACACGATTAGCCCAACCTGATGGTATCTAGATACATGTATTAGAGATTCAGGTATGTTCGCCTGTATTATTTAGTATGAAGATTTCACGATTTATTTTATATCTTTCATTACTTTGTGTCATAATTATTATGTCAATAGAGTTTCTCTATATTATGGAATCAAGCCATCGGGAGACTATGTTTCCCTGTTAATGCCAAGGTCACAAAACGGGGCCCGGCCGGGCAAATTGTGGGAACGAAATATACGATATAAAAAACAACAAACCACACAGAACGCAAAATATTTAATCCTTATCATAAATTATGTATTTTCTTGATATACATTTTTCATTCTTTGTTTTCCCCAACAGCCCGGCCGGGCCCCGTCGTGTAAATGCGACCCTGGCTTAAACCGGCAGGTCAACGGTCATGGCTGTACTGTAGGTCACTTGAGGAAAGAAATGAGTAGCTCAAGCGGGGCATGAAAATTTCTCCTCGTAGGAATCTCAGCGTATCACACACTTCCATCCTCCACCATCGTGCAAACCGGGCTATTGTATCAAGACGATGACAACAAAATGTGTTTTAGATATGTCCTACATCTACAACTCCTCTGCACTGATGAAACGAACGGATGATAATGAAACCCTACGGAAAGATTTATGGTGATTACAAGGAACAGAGTTTTATTTGCAATTACAAGCTCTTGCCTGAGGCCTAACTGCAATATGTAATAGTATCTAGAATAATACACAGACCGTGCAAGATAGCAATGGTGACAGTTTGTACAAATTACTATTCTAATACGAACGAAGACGTAATACAATCTTAATTAATATCCTTTTGATATTCATCTGCAGGGAAGGGAAACATTTTGCTTACGTTTCTTCTTCTTCTCTGAGTAAATAAGGTCAATGACCTAGCCAGGCGGCTGTCACCATGGTTACTGGTAAAGTAGCAGGCACCCGTGTGATTGCATTATGTAGCAAGTGGCAGGACAGAGGTGGGGGGACTGGTCACCGTGTAAAGGAATATGTTTGAGTAAGAATATAGAGAGCACTAGTTCTTTAGACCAGACAATGCATATGTGAAGGTAAACAACATGCATTTGGTTGCAAATGTTGGGTTTCTAGTTGGGTTTCCCTTCAGTGCAGCATGTCAAACCTGTGGTGGCGACCCCCGCGGGTCTCCGCGCTCACTGCATGTATGTGCGCTCGCGTGTGTGTGTGTTTCTATAGAAAAGTTTGAATGTGACGAACACATGATCCCCGATTTGTTCCACAGAGCTGAGTTTCAAATGAGAGGATGTCCGCATATACATTGCTTGCTGGGTACCGCAAATGTGAGATCAAGGACAACTTTTATTATGTCCTTGGTGAGATTAAATCCAATGTGTTAAGAGAAATTGAGATAAACCGAACACACATGCTTGTGTGTAGTGAAACCTTTGGGAGCGCCCCCCGCGGGTTTGCGCGCTCCCCTGTGCGCAGGTGTGAGGAGTTCGGTTACACCGCGCCGAGGAATGCATCACAATTTTATCCGCCAATGAATCTCCATCCGAGCCGGGGAACCGGGTCATTAATGCCTGCTCGTCACTGCCGAGATCATATTGATGAAGGGAGGGAGTATAGCTGCGTTCTCATAGCATAGCATGATGGCCAGTGACGTTGTAGAAAGCCAAATAAACAAACAACAACAAAACTATAGCTACGTTCTCATAGCATTGCATAATGGTCAGTGACGTTATAGAAAAAAAAACTATAGCTGCGTTCTCATAGCATTGCATGATGGTCAGTGCCGTTGTGGTAAAAAATACGAAAAAAACACACAAATAAACAAAACAACAACAAAACTATAGCTGCGCGCTCCTAGCATAGCATGATGGTCGGTGACCTTATAGAGAAACAAGTAGATGAAAAAAAACAATAACAAAACTATAGTGACGTTGACAAAAATAAACAAACAAATTAAAACAAAGCTATATGTGCGTGCTCATAGCACAGAAGTCAAGGGCGTTTACAACAAACCAGCAAACAAACAATAACAAAACTAGCAGTGCTTTCTCATATAGCAAGATAGACAATGACGCTGACAAGAACTAAATCAAAACATCATATACTCGTTAAAAATTTTTTTACCCTCCTCCTCACCTCCGAAGATCAACATGGGACTAGAGACTAGGGAGCCCTGAATCTAATCAGTGTGAGGTCTAATCAAGACCTACATGAACCCACGTGCCAAATTTCAATACGATCAATCCTTGAATTTTCGAGTTATCGCGTTCACAGACAGACAGACAGACGGACGGACGCATAAACGCTGCCGAAAACATAACCTTCTTAGCGACTGTAATAAAACGATGAGAACTAATTGATAGGCGGATGTATAATTCTACCTTGCCTCGTGTGAGTGAGATTATAACTCTCGCGCGGCGCGGCGCGATCAGGTGCACAGCTGATGTATGACTCTTCTGCTTTTAATTTAACCGTCTCATCGCGCCAGCGCGGGGAAATTGACCCCATCATTAATTAATAAAACCTCATAACATGCTTGATATTGCCATTGATTCTGACTTTGAACACAAAAACAAATCTGAGGCCTGACGTACAGCTGCATGGCGTAACAGTGGGCACAGCGTGTATATGTGTATATGTGTGTGTGTTTGTGTGTGTGTGTGTGTGTGTGTGTGTGTGTGTGTGTGTGTGTGTGTGTGTGTGTGTGTGTGTGAGAGAGAGAGAGAGAGAGAGAGAGAGAGAGAGAGAGAGAGAGAGAGAGAGAGAGAGAGAGAGAGAGAGAGTTTGTGTATGTGTGTATGTGTGTTTCGGTATGTGTTTGTGTGTGTGCTTGTGCTTGGGGGCGAGTTCAGGGACCAAACATTAGCGTTGAAACAGCCTGCAGTTCTAAACACACGCTAGGGGGCGCTGTTATTGCGCGTTGCCGGCTATAGTCACAGGTCGATCGTGTTGAATTTCTGCCCCGTTGCGTCTCTTCTCATATTCCTGAGCGCGTTTTTATCGCTGTGGCATGTGGAGACGGACGGCCGGGAAGTTTACCACGTCATATACTCAGATCAATCTTCCCGGGGATTGCCTGGCGGCCATCAAGGCCGCAGTATTTTTCAAGCACAAAATTAAGGCCCTAAATTCCGGGTTATATCGATATTGGTTGTCGAGTCGGCTGTCGGCAGGCGGGGCGCGAGATGGAATGCGCCGGTTTCCAGGGCAACGACCCGTACAGAATTTACCGTCCCCGTGAGTCCGGGTTAATGCGGAGGAACCCCCGCTCGTCGCCCTTCCGTCAAATATCTTCCAATGTCTGCAAGGAACTCTCACTTTCAACTGCCTGACCTTGAAGTTAAGGTTATACGAGCACATTTCAGTCAATACGTTATCACCTAAGGTTTACACCCGTATGCCACCCCGATGTACACCCCCCCCCCACACACACACACCGCTGAAACTGGCCGTTTCCCACCTTATTAGGAGGTTTGCACCCACGTGACCATGGCGTAAGGATTGTCCGTCGTGTTGAATGGTTAAACCTGCAGGTTCATAGCTGGTTCAGCTGGGGTTAGTTACGATAAAGGCTTGCTGTTTATCCGGGTCATAGGGCAGATCAAAGTGTTTGCACCCACGTGACAATGACGTCAGTATTTCCGCCATGTTGACTGCTCAAAACTGGAGGTTGTCGGGTAAATGTTGATTTGAACGTGTAATCACAGTCACGTGATTGTCACGCTTTGTACTTTTAAATATCCAGGTCTGACCCGTCTAGATTTAGCTAACTAGCTGGTTTCTGCTACAATGTAGGCATGCTGTTCATCCGGGTCATTGAATATATCTGCGTATACGTATGCAGCTTGTGCTGTTAAGTCCGAACCTGGTGTGTTATATACGCCATAAGGCGGCTTACCGGGTATGTAATTAAGGGTTAATGACCCGCCCCAAGGTGTATATGGTGTCATAACGCCTGGCCAGGTGCTATAACCACCGAATAAAACCACCGAGTGAGCGAAGCGAACGAGGTGGTTTTATGAGGTGGTTATAGCACATGACCAGGCGTTATGACACCATATACACCGAGGAAGAGGCGGGTCATTAACGTTATTATCATATAGCTTATCCAAACTGACGCATATAAGAGTAGACAATTTCTGTTTGACGCATAGATCCCTTATACTATAATTAAGAATGCATTTCAGAATTCACATTTGTCCTTTTTTAACAGAAGATGATGAAGAATATGTACAACTGTTGCCTGATTTATTTATTTCAACCACACAGGATAGGAGGGTCGGTTTCAGGTCAGTCAGAAAATGTTATCATTGAAGAATCTCCCTGCAACATGACCTCAGGTAACCTGATGATAGAACACAGGTTCTTTGGCCAGCAGGAAATGGAACGTGCGGAAGCTTAGATAGAACGTGGTTTCTTTGGCCAACAGCAAATGGAACACGCGGAACATTTTTGGGAATTTTAAATTTGTTTTCCCTTTTTCATGTATTCTAAGGAAATTTTTAGGAATTCTAAGACAATAAAGATTTTTTAAACAAGGTTAAGAAAAAGATTCATCAAATAGATACCCCCTATACAAAATGCAACGGTTATAAAGATTTTTTAAACAGGGTTAGGAAAAAGATTCATCAAAAAGATACCCCCTCTACAAAATGGAACGGTTGTGTTCTGACATGACGTCATAAGTGGTGTGTTATGGCGTGATAACAGACCACTTATTGTGGGCAATGGAGGCTTCTGATTGGTTGACGCCATCTACCTATGTGATAATATAAGTTAAGTGTTTGAAGACAAATTCAATCTCTACAACTTGATACGATTCGGAGATTACTTCCGGTCGGTTCAAGTGACACCCATCAATCTTCTTCAGCGTCACTAGAAATAGTAGAATGAACTGGCAGAACGAATCAATACTAGTACGTCTAACTGGAAAACCGATTGAACATGTCAAATTCACTAAGTTGTGAGGACGGTATGCAAATGTAACTCAAATGTAACTCATGTTGGGATAGCGCAAATGGTAAGACCACACCATAGGAACTGTTGAGGGTTTTGGGAGTCTAGTCGTTAGTATTTCAGGTAGGGATAGCACCCATGGTAAGACCACACCATAGGAACTGTTGTAGGTGTTGCGGCTCCAGTCATTAGTATTTCAGGTAGGGATAACGCCCATCATGAAACCACACCATAGGAACTGTTGCAGGTGTTGGGAGTCTAGTCGTTAGTATTTCATGTAGGGATAACGCCCATGGTAAGACCACACCATAGGAACTGTTGCAGGTATTGGGGGTCCAGTCGTTAGCATTCCGTTGCGTCCGCCCCGTGACCCCGCCCTGACCCCGCCCGTTACGCGCCGTGACCCCGCCGCGCCCGCCCGCCCTTGCATCAACCCCAGCGGACGCTGACAAATTCGCCGCGCGCCGATTGAGTTCCACTCCACGTCTGAACAAGCTGATTGAATCTGTGTGATTCGTCGGATCCACACTTTCAATTTCAACGGGAGAGATCTTATATCTGTGCGGAGGGATATGGATGGCCGACAGGTGAGAAGGTTGCGGCCGGATGGCGCTGATAAGGATCGGGCAGATTCAACATAAGAGTGGTGGTGGTGGGTCTAACCATGTGTCAGATAAAACCATATCTCCGTCACTCTGGTTCTGTCCCTCTCTCTCTCTCTCTCGATCTTTAATAGGTGCACATGGCGCCAGCAACACGTGATCTAACTTACACGTGACGTAATCAACAGGTTAGAGTCTATACCGTCCCCCGTGCATATTCAGTCATGTCTGTGACCACTGATGTGACGATGTTGCAAGTGTCGCAGATTTTAACCGTGATTTTCGTTTGCTATGTCTCTCTCCGTCCATGCTTCTATCGATCTGTCTATTCGCCAGGGGACCACGTGACGTCACAGTGACGTCACCGATTAACGGTGGAACGCGCGGTTTGTGGCGCTCGTGTGTCGTTCGAGGCCGCCGTACCGCTATCTCTCCCCGTCCTGGCGCTATCGCAGCCGCACTCCGCGCACCGTATACGCCTTACGAGACGCGCTAGATTGCCAGATATAAGGTATTGATTAGGGGGAAGTTTTACGAGCGGGGAGAGATATCTCCATTTTTCCTGTTCTGAGTTTTTGACAGTTGTTTATTAGATATTGAACATAAAGACTGTTATGCAGATCGAATAGAAGCCGTTGCGAGCTTAAAGACGGCACCCGCCATCTTTCCTCAGCTCTGAAGGGCAGTCACGTGACCTTAGAGTCAAGATATGCTGTATAAACTGTAGTCGCCCTGGAGTTGTAGAACTTTCTGCTGCATTACCACGGAAAGCCGCTAGGGTTCCCATAATCTAATTGTTTCTTTTTACTCTTCATTTTGCAAACAACTACAAACATACCAAATATCATTAAGATCCAGCCACAAACAAACCGTTATACAGAGACAGACGCACCCGACGCGAATTTAATGAATGAATGAATAATTGAAGACCTGTCTTGTACACATATACCTACTGGGTTAAGTGCAGGTCACTACAAAATGATACTTTACAAATATCATTTACATATACATTGCCAAGTTTCTATAAGAGTTATAATCTAAGTGAATTCGACTTATCCTCTCTTCTTTGTAATGTTGAAAAGTAATAGCAGATCGAAATAAGTTTCATAATCAAAGGTTTGTCTAGATTTATTAGAAATCAGTATTAGGAAATATGAGTTTTTCTGTGCCGCTTGGATGTAAAGAATAAGGAAACATAAGTTTAATCAGTCTTTAGGGTCCATCTCTCTTTGTCATGAGATCCGTTCGGCGTGCTCACCTCCCTCGGTAGAACAGACGGGTGATCTATCCCCGCTCCTCCTGCCGTTAAGCCCCCCCCCCCCCCGTACAGGGGTTAATACTAATATCGCTGTTCCATGTAATTGATTCCACAGTCTCGCCTTGAGGAGTGACATTTGCAGTTGCCGATTAGTTCGCGAATATCTCAGGTTCGACATCGCCGGGGGGCAGCAACCTCACAGACCCGCGTTTGCATACAAACTAGCGCCGCACTGCACAGACATGGCGGTATGATTAACGCTAGTGTGTACTCGGAATAAAGACTAGCAGAATAAATGCTGGATTTCTGATTACCACTCTAAAGCATAGTACGTAGTTAGGGATTCTTTTTTTTTTCTCATCTTTTTTTAAGGACACACTGCACCGGCATTTTTATCATCATGTTGTAATTAGTATACATGATATCAATTACAAATCAGGTACATGCACCAGTATGTTGACTGAACAAAGAAGTACAGTGTTTACAACATCCCTCAGACGTCAGCTCGAAACTTTCATGAAGAAGAATTCTATTGCACATGTGACGGGTACAATATATGGAAACACGTACATACATGACAGTTGAACTATAATCGCTAATATCTTAGCCTGAACTCAATCAAGCTCATGTAACAGCTTGCCGCCCTGTAACCGCATAGCATCTTCTCTGCGGGGAGGGGACAGAAATCCCCGGACAGCTGGAGTTTGCGTTATACAGACTAGCAATATCTAATAATTTTCAAAAAGTGTACAAATTAGAGTAGAGACAATCTATGCTCATACTTATGTCCCTTGCAAACCACCCCCACCCCCCTAAAGGCTAGGGACACCAGGTTTTTGCTAGGGTCAGTCGGGTGACCTGAAACACAACATTTATTCTCCTATCTATATAGGCCTTACATAGTATCCTCCTTCTCCTGGTTTTAAGGAGTCTTCCAGACGACGTTTGCGCCGTAATGTTTGCCCCAAACGGGCGGTCGGGCCCTGCGGCCGTCACGACTCTCCTACTCCACGCACAGGCGTGTTCTAACGACCGAGGAGAAAAGGCGGATTTCCTCCCACCATTAATATGCCAGAGACGCGTGCATGGAAGATTGTTTACTCTGACGAGCTCACAGAGTCGTATTGATGTGAAATACGGCGTGTGACTGAAGTGACTCCCGGAGAGGATCCGTCATCTGGAAGTGTTCCCTCCCGGCGCGTGGTCATGATGTCTGTACGCCGCCAGGAATAAGATAAGAACTTATTCCTCCAGTCTATCACAGGCTTCTGTGTCATATCTCTCTCTCTCGCTTTCTCATCGCGTCATGTCTGATCCCATTTCTTTCTTTCCCCCCTTCTCTCTCTCTCTCTCTCTCTCTCTCTCTCCCTCCCTCTCTCTCTCTGTCTCTCTCTCTTCCTCCCTCTCACTGCAGTGTTATGATGTCTGAACGCTGTTATTAATGAGATAATGAAATCCCCCCGTTCTATCACATTCCTCTAACATCTCTCTATCTCTCTCAGTCGCTTCTTGCTTGCTCTTTCTCTATTTCACTGTCGCTCGCTTTTTAACCCCCTGTCTTGATCTCTCTCTCTTTCTCCCTCTGTCTCCCTCTCACCTCTGCCTCTCTCTTTTCAGTCCCCTCGCTCCTCCTTTCTCTCTCGCTTGCTATCTTTCTCTTTCTATCTCTTTTCTCCCCTCTCTCTCCTAACTCTCTCGCCCTCTCCCTGTCTCTCGTTTGAACGCCGTTATATCCCCAACCTCCATCACATGCTCGTGGCGTCCTCTCATCAGCAGAGACAAACCCGGCGGTGTCGTCACGCCTGTCCGTAAATGTTGCATGATTTCATTCGGAGCCCATCACGGGGGTCACGGGCAGGCGCTAAGTCATCACAGTCGGGCTCGCGTCTGCAGAAAGGCAATTACCGCCCGGCCGGGAACGGGATATCAACATTCTCCGGCACGAATCATGGTTATAACGAATAAATGAAAGACATGCATTCATGCCTTGAAGGGCTAGGTACATGTCGTCCATCGTATAATTTTACAATACATAACACATAACAGACATATGAATTGAAGCATATTACCATACTATCTTCAGACCACGAGATATCAAAACTTTAAGTTCCGCTGCAGTATCCAGAGAGGCCGCTAGGAAGCCCAACGTGTAACTATTTCCAGTTCTGATCACAACCTACCATCATCACACCAAAAATGAAAACAGTCCATTCAGCCGTTGTTGTGTGTTATTTTCTTAAGTTAACCAACAGACAACGACATACACGCACACACACACACACACACACACACACACACACACACACACACACACACACACACACACACACACACACACAAACACACACACACACACACACATACACACACACACACACACACATACACACCCAAACACACGCACACACACACACAAACACATACAAACACACACACGCAAACACACACACATACACACACACACACACAGACAAACGCTGCCTAAAACATAACCTCCATTTCTCATTGAGGTAACAAGTCTTTGTAGATGTAAATGTGGATCCTGCCCCGTAGCAGCGCCCCCTGGCGTGTTGCAGGGGGGGGGGGTCAATTTGGTCAGCCGCTCGGGAAGGGGCACAGGAGAACAGGGTGTTGGGATTATTCGGGTTTTCATGTTTGTTTCTTTATCAACTTGTTTCACATAGCCGGAAAACTGACATTGGGCGTATCACACCTAGTTTTTGTACAATACAACAATCTATATCGACACAAGAAAGGTACAGCGACTTTCGTAAGGTCTATTACATCTATGCATCCATACGTACAAACAAACAAACAAACATACCTTCCTTCTGAAGATGATGGTTTCCATACACTCTTGTTCACATTTTTGTACAATTCTTCGTTTGAAATAGTCTTTGGCCAGAAGATGCGGAGAATACTTCTTAAACTTTTTGTATGACATGTTAACAGTTTTTGCACAGTTAAGGGCTTTAAAAGTAATGACCTATAGCTACGTTGAAGCTACACAGAATCTTTAGAAAGGTGCGCATGAAGAAAAGAATATGTCAGGGATTAGAGTATCTCCAAGATATCTTAACACATTTTTTTATTATACCAACCTCCAGGTTTATCCATCCAGAAAGGAAGGCGGCACTTACGTCATGATCACGTGATTGCGAACACGTGGTGTCGAGGGGCGTAAAGGCAGGACGTGAACCCAAAGGGAATGGGTTCGAATCTTCTGACATACCCCGTTGACGTTGTGCCCTCTGGAAACGCAAGTTACACAGGTTTCCTTGCTTCACTCAGTATTCAAAATGGAGGTACCCTTGTAACAATGAGGACCAAGCTTGGGTTAGAGACGTCCCTCGGATAGGACGTTAACTGAAAGCCCCATGCTTGAGGAGAGTCACACCTCGGGCACGCGAAGGAACACTTATCGACAAGAGTAGGGGTTCTTCCCGGTGTGAATGGATCAAATAAATCCGTCCGAATATGCAACTTGAACCCTTCAGTACAAACCTGGTGTGTTACGCCATGATGCGGTTAACCGGGGTTCTAAGCAATACAAACAGACGCTACATAAGACTCCCCTGCGAATGTACGGATAATTATCTTATCTTTCATACCACACTCACATGAAACCTGTTGCTTTGTTTACTATACCTAACGTTAATACTGTTAATATGTTTTCTTTCCCTGTGTTAGTTAATTACCAGATTTCAGTATCCCATCTGTGCCGCTAATTAGTAACATTATGATCATCTAAACACTGATTTACATTTTAGCACTTAATGTCTTACATTTATAAATAACATCCATTTTGAAGATTATTTGTGTTTAATTTCAATGTCCAGTTGAGCGTGTATCGTTCCTGTCAGCAGAGCGAGTCCGCTGTAAAAGCCACTGGCTAGTCGGCAGCTCTAGTTGAACATATATGCCCTTCACGGTTGAACACATAAGATGGGAAAGTAAATAGAATTAAGAATGGATTAACTTGCTTATTATTTCTCACATCGTGAAGAATAAACTAGATATGATCTTGACGTATACCGCAAGTAGCGTTATTATTCCTGTTCTAATCTCTGAGCCTTTTGAAAAACCCAGCTTGAGGTTGATGTATAAAACATGGGCTGATAATCCCCGAAATCTGGGGAATACTTTCACAACAGCGTTCGTTATCTCCTGGTGCGTGCCTCGTATCGATAAGGAAAAGCAGTTCGTCGCCATGGGAACCCTAATCCGTATGTCGCTCAAATCCTTATTGATACATATGATTGATCCATTGATCAGTTCTCTGTGTAATGTTCGTTGATTTCTCTGCTGTCGTTAACCCACGAACGTCAAATAACTGGGCCGGTGTGAGAAGTGCCACTAGGACACACAATATGCAAATACATGCCCGTAGGCTACACGTAATTCCAAGGGTACAGAAACAATAACGTACAAAGTTAACAAAGATCTATTCTGTATGTTTCAGTATATTTCGCACCGAGGCGCACCCGCGTACTTTGTATAATTGTGATGGGTTCTTTAACAACGTGCTTTTGTATGGATTTTCCTCAAATTTTAATGATTCTATGTCATACCTCAAATACGTTTTGGTGATGGCAAACAGATGTACAACTTGAACCTGTCGATGTTTTGGGACTGCCGCTTTCTCATGTGTGCAATGGAAGCCTAATTCCCACTCAAAGAAAGAAAGAAAGAAACAAACAGTAAAACATAAGCACCTGAGAAGTTTGGTGATGACAAACAGATGTACTGTATAAATTGAAACGCCGTCTGCCCATTCACACAGGCACAATCCCTTAAACATATTCATCTTAGCGAAGGAGTTGAAAAGCGCGTGACATTTTTTGTGACGGCAAACAGACCAATAACATGAGCCTGCCGCTATCAGAGATCACCGCCTCCCCTCTATCCTGTGTAAGCCTAACCGCTGCTCCTGCTATCTGTCTTTCTCCTCCCGATAAGCCTTCTCAGTCTGTACGCAGATACCAATGCCGCCCCGTGTATATCAGCCTGGTAACCATGCCGCCGTGAGCTCGTCCCTATCTCTGCGGTGCTGGGAGCGTTGTCCGCCCACCCGGTTCATCAGAGCCGGCGGGGATTTCTTACCAAGTTAGTTTGAGTTCACTACTGGCGGTAGCTCGAAAGGCCCTCTGTTAAGATATAGGCTGCCAGAAACAGGCCTGTGCTTAGCAGACTGTGCCCGGTAAAACACCCCTAGGGCCTAGAAAAAAAAAGGTTGTGTTTCCGGTTACCCTTTTTTTTATGATCGCTGGCAAGGAACATTAAATTTCTGATATGACATCTAAATCATGATATTAAGAATAGACTTGTTGTATTTCACTCATAACAGCCAACAGATTAAAGCTTGATAAAAAATGTATATCTTCAAATATAACTTAATGATTAGGTATGTTGAAAAAACCAATGTCCTGGTGATTTTCACTCACATTAACAACTGTTTTGTTGTATCTCTTCGTCCAAAATCTAAAACAAAAGGATGTAAAAAAAAAGATAATCCCTACCAACCGACCCTTATTTCATATGGGCCGTTATCGGAACATATAGCTAGGCCTATAAGCCGACAAATGGAGAATGGGGACCAGGCTACATGAATACAGTCAGTACAACCCGGAGACTCTGATGGGCAGATATCTGCGGCGCGTCGCGAAGTCTCGATAGCGTCAGCGACTCAGCGATATCGCTGTCTGTAACACGTCCACACACGAATGATGCAGCTTATGGGGTCCCGTGATAGCAGGATTGTGGGTTTGAACTTGACATTGGACCTGTCAATCCTTAACCATATCTATGTTGGCCATGATCGGATACAAACGGCAGCGAGGACATTACTTCACTCTGGTGTGGAAAATACCTCTAACTTCGGCTGGCCAGGTAAGAGGTTAGCCTCTACCAGGCTCCACAGGTCGCTGGAAAAATCCCTAGGTCGGAAACTGTACTCCCTGGCCATCTAACTCCTCTGTTATGTTATCTGTCTATTTGGCGTATTTCTACTATTTTTCCAGCGACATGTGCAGCCTGATAGAGGCTAGTATAAAAAGGTGGTGGAAGGAAAGAGATGGGGTCCGCCGTCCAATACCGTGCCCTAATTACAGGGGATTAATAACCCATTGCCTTACAGCCTAACAATGCAAACACGTTTGGTACTTTACCTTTGTTACCTTTAGTTACCCATCCAATACCTCATTTCCGCTTCCGGTCTCACGGGCAAAGCATGACGGGCAGAGTTACCCAGAAATGTGCCCAAGGCCAACCCGAACTGTGACGTCAGTTCAAAGTCACGTGCGGCATGGTTACAGCGAGTGACCTTGATCTCAGGTGAAATTAGTGAATGAAAAATGCCGATGAAGCAATCACATCATATTAGGTAGGACTAGACAAAGCTTTGAAACATTCCATAGAATTAGATAACTAGACACACCGATGGAAGGACTACACCACAGTGGTTAATACGAAGGTATTTGTTTAAACCAAAAAGGTATAAAGGAAGTTGAATGCATGAACCCGCAATGGCCACACTGACTTTAAGGGGGGGGGGGGGCGTACCCGCAGCAAATTACATTTAAAGGCAAATCAATCTCTACGGCGGAATAAAATTACAAGATTACTTTCGGACGTTTTGATTTACAGCTATCGCTCTTCTCTAGCATCATATGCACTAGAATGAACTGGCATAACAAATCCATACTGCAGTAAGATCATCTAACTGGAAAAGCCGGTTGAACATGTTAAAGTCACTATCTCGTAAGGACCGTGTGCAAATGTCGCTCAGCACATTTTTCTTCACAGAAGGTCGCCGGAAATGAGTCATACAGGTTTGCCCCGGGCTTATATGGTATCAGTGTCTGTCTGGGTTTCACGGGTCGTTTGCGTTCGGCCAGCGGTCTGAGCCATGCTAGCCCACAATTCATTTCTTTTGGAGGGGGGAGGCCACAAGGAAGCGAGTACCGCCAACGCTTTGTGCTAAATTCAGGAAGACACCGGTTATTATAATTGTAAATTTGGTAGGCTGTCTTTTCTTTACGATACTCAGGCGCCCATTACGCTCATTTGCACAAGAACACACTCAACGTTGTATTTGAGCGATCTCGCCAAGACTTTGTGTAATTAAGACTGCTGATTACGCTGTACATAAAAGGGCATGCATGTCCCCTTTGCTGACGCCTTGGCCTGGTGACAAGTTACTGCCCAAATAGCTTGAGACGAGAGCACGTGCTCAAACCCGCCCCCATGAAATAAGACGAAAAAGAAGGAAAGCTTTTGCGCTGAAAAACGCTTTGCCGAATATCTTTACATCAGCTTGGAGCTCATGTAGTGCTCCCCTGGTGTCAGTTATGTGTAAAGACATCATTAGACTGACTACACTTACCGACAGGTCCCCTTTCTTTGCCCATGGCGATACGGATCTTTATGGCTTTGCTTTGGGGGTTTGCTTATCATAGTGAGCTGTTAATTCCCAATCACTCCACTGGTGCCGAGGGGTTCAGGTCACCCGTGGTGGTGCAATGTCAGTAGTTATAGTTAAAGTATCCCAGACGTCTTGATAAGACGCAGAGTGGTGGCGCCCATCTCCATTTCTGTAGCCCTTAGGCCACACATTTGTGCAAGTCACTACAGCAGGGGGCTGATCCGCTGGTAGTTATGTGTGTTTAACTTCCATACCCTTTCCCAAATGCTGGGTGCTAAGCAGAGAAAGCAGTATGTACCATTTTAGAGTCTTTGGTATGATCCGACCATTGCACCGGTATTAATAGGGTCTTATAGCGTTATCCCTAAAATCCTCCTCAAATGCGGAAAAGAACATGATAACAGTAAGTGTCCGCCTTGTGCAACTAGCCTCCAGCAGGTCTTCATAGGGGGTATGGATAGTAGATTTCTGCATAAACAGGGAGAATAATTGAAAAGTGAGCTCGCGTGTGTGTCAAATTTTTCCCTCGGTTGCACACTCTATGGCCAACTAACTCGTCTGGCAAGTTATTCAGTCTATTTGGACAATTTCTACAATTTTCTAGCAGCATATGGAGTCAGCAACCTACGTGCTCTGGACACACGCGCGCCGTGTTTGATATCATATGGAAACTCCGGACTGCAAAATAACCCAAACAGGCGGAAAGTTACCACCTCCCACGTCTGTTTGGATACGAAGCCGCCGTGATTTCTGTCTGCCTCATCGTCTCCAAGCAGATGTGGGGGGATCGTGATTGTTTTCAGGCGTGGTTCCTTGACCGTACAGTCCGAACTGTTGGAGAAGTCTGACCGCTTCGAGACGTCACGACAGCCATCCATACATCTGCTTGGAGACCTGCCCACCTTGGAAGCTTCCTTACATCTGTTTGGAGATTTATCATCCTTGGAAGCTTTGTCAGCGGCGGACAAACCTTTCCGTCACTACCGTCCTCCTTGCATCTGCTTGGAGACCTGCCCTCCTTTGAAACTTTGGCAGCGGCGGACAAACCTTTCCGTCACTACCGTCCTCCTTACATCTGCTTGGAGACCTGCCCTCCTTTGAAACTTTGGCAGCGGCGGACAAACCTTTCCGTCACTACCGTCCTCCTTGCATCTGCTTGGAGACCTGCCCTCCTTTGAAACTTTGGCAGCGGCGGACAAACCTTTCCGTCACTACCGTCCTCCTTGCATCTGCTTGGAGACCTGCCCTCCTTTGAAACTTTGGCAGCGGCGGACAAACCTTTCCGTCACTACCGTCCTCCTTACATCTGCTTGGAGACCTGCCCTCCTTTGAAACTTTGGCAGCGGCGGACAAACCTTTCCGTCACTACCGTCCTCCTTACATCTGCTTGGAGACCTGCCCTCGTTGGAAACTTTGGCAGCGGCGGACAAACTTTTCCATCACGTCCGTCCTCTTTACATCTGCTTGGAGACCTTGCCTCGTTGGAAACTTCGGCAGCAAACTTTTTGCGTCACGTGACGCGTGGCCCCGCCCCCCGGGAGGTTGGATAAAAGGCTTGCTGGAGGCGGTTGTGTGCCACTTGACCGGAGTCCGCTGTCGTCAGACCGGGTTAAACACTCATTACTGCTCGTTCTGTGCACGGTACGGTCCCGCTAGAACAGTCCCGCCATGCGTCCGATCATTCTCCTCGGCCTGGCCGCCCTCCTGCAGGCCGCGCACGCCCAGCGCCAGGTTAACTACAACGTGCTCTACAACTGGCAGGATAAAATACAAGACCAGGGGTGAGTAGCGAGTTCCGCAGGCTTTCTTTCTGTCTCACGAAACTTTGTAAAGAAGAAGAAGAACATACTTTTGTTTGACGGTGTGCGAAACGCCACGTCAAGGCTGCTGTGTGCGAGCCACCCGACACTAGGACAGTTGGAAGTGATTTGCGCGTCTCTAATTGTGTGTACTTGGACGAGCCATTGTTCCGGCTCGGGTTTCTGCCCCGTCCCCGCGACTAGCTCGTTAGTCGCTGACTGAGCGGGCTGGATTGCGCCCGGAGCGCGCCGTGTCTGTTTTCCCCGCCGACTGATTAGAGTTTTGTCACCCCAGTAAACAGCAGACAGCGGTTTGCTCGTCCAGACTTGAGTTTCCGCCAACTTTGCAACATGACCTTCTCCTAGTCGCGACACCCCAGATGCAGAGGTGTAGCGGCCGTCAGGTTCGCTACATCATCCCCTCGTTTGTGGTTTTCCGCCCGGTTTCCTATAGTCGCCTTATCTTCTGTTTGTCCAGTCTTTGGTCGCTGTTTTATCGTCTGTTTGTCTACGTTTGCCCCCTAATGACCCCTGAAAGATTGCATTGTGGCCTGGTGTGTTTGGCAAACTTCGGGCGCAGTTTGCTACAATTCGGTCCAGAGTTTGCTACATTGTGTCCGGCGTTATTTACGCCGTGATGAAGACAGACGGGCGGGAGGGTGAGTCAGCGGCTGGCCGGGAAGTCTGGAACAAATAAAAACAGCCGACCTTTCAAGTTTAAATCTGCGTCTCCTACTGTCGAGGACACCGGTGCCCCCGGGGAAGGGGGGGGGGGGGGGGGGGGGCAAGTGTTCCGACAATCCGGCATTCCCCGGCCTTTGTTTTGACGCTTTTTGGATACCAGAAGACCAAAGAAAAATAGTTTACAGATATTTTGATATTAGAGAAGAGGATTATAAGCTTTCGCCATTACTATAAAATCTGGCTGTCAACAGCTGCGCGTTTCCATAACAACCCAGCGCCGTGATAAGCATGCGTCATGCCGTTGCCTAGGGGACAAGCCGTTGCCATGGAGATATATCGCCTTGACTTCGAACATGTCAGCATTTCTTTTCTTAATCAAAGGAATGAATTAAGCCTTAATGAGATTTTCACGTCGATTTTGCATGTTCCCTCTATCCCACTGTGCTCTGTCCCTTTCTTCAAAGCTGCAGCTTCGAAACTGGTTTTCAGAAATGTCGTACGACCAAATTTTCAACGGTATAAAATCAAACAGTCGTGGAATGTGTCGTACGAACCTCAGATGTCTCGTGACGGAGATTAGTGGCGCAGATTCTAGTCGACGGTTGGTTCTGTTTTAGCCTCGCTAAAAGTCATTTTCCTGCGAATGTTTGCCTGAGCCTTAACTGCGCCCTGAACGTCTCAAGATAGGGACTAAACACGGCTTTCCTCAGTCCACCCAGGTGTTAAAATGGGTACCTAACTTCGGTTGGAGAGGTAGAATATGGTGGAAGAAGAGGGATGTGCTCCACCTTCCAATACTGTGCCCAGACACACTGTCCCAATGAGCCTTCCTTTACATTGTTGAACGTCTCTGATACCAACCTCTTGCATTTATTTACTCACAGTACAGTTATATTACCTCGCCCGAGTCGGCTGTGCATATCCATCAGAAGATCTTGTTCCCGCACACTACATGTTTTATGACAGTGGTGGTATATCTGCCACGTGATGCCGTTGATATAACCAGTATGCTTAAGTACGGCACCGTTTTATATCATATGTATCTTTTTATATCGCCATGAAAATCATTTGCTAACGATGGTTTCCACCCCGCAGCCCTAACGTGTGCGCCGTAGAGGAAGTCATGGGGACCAAGAAGCAGTACTGGACCAGCTGTCGGACCTTCTGGAACCGTCAGATATGCGAGAGACAAACGTGAGTACGACTTCAGACGTCTTTAAATACTGCAATACTACTAATATTACCATGGAGGTTAGAAATAAGATAACATCCCTGTTCTGACGCTCTGGTCACTTTTATTCCCCAAGGAAAGGGGGATCCTTGAGGCCCCCTCACCACTAGGCGCCGATCGCAAATCTCAGATTTTCACCATTTATAGTTAAATTTAGCATCATTAGGGATTGCTTTTATCTATATTATCTTCTATGACAAGACGCGTTATTTGGAAGTAGCGTAGATATCTAGATATTTTGACATGATGAAAGAAATATGACCTACGGAATGATACTTTTGACTTTACACATCAATCTTACAACTTATTCAAGCAGACGTTTAGAAATATATAAATAAAATTGACAGATTTTACACTACATACGTTGGTTTCGAATTTACAATAGTTATCTGTGAAAATATGCGAAGTTCTTTATTCACAAACACGTGCGAATGGTTGGGAATAAAGAACTTTGCTGTATACAATGGTTATTGTCTCAAACGGTACGCTTGTGGAAAATTGATAGATATGTTTACTGCAAATCAATCAATCATACGAAACAAGATTTTCTTCCCTGTGTTGATGCGTTATACGTATAAAGTATGCAATAATTTAGATACTTTGGATAACTTATTCACTCCTATGGTTATGATACAATCAGTACTAAATATTCCATGGACACAGCGTACCTCTCTCAACTCAAATGAAACATTCCTCCACACCCCTTTGGCTGCGCACAAAAGAAGAAAGAAGTTCTCCAGATGGGAAGAATAATTTCCCATCGAAGGACAGATGTACAGCCACTGGGTCCGTCCGCGGGGGAACTTCCTAACAAATTGGAATTCTTCTCATTTGTCTGCTGCTCGTCCCCGGAGACTGTTGTCTGACCGTGTGGAGTGATTAGACTGCAGTTTGCTCCTTTAGAAACAAGACTTCCCTGCGAAACTCGCAGCCCAGTGGGACCGAGAAACCCAATACAATCGGTAATAACTAGGGCACAGCGCGCACCAGGAACCCTGTCTCAGCACAATCACATATCTGCACAACAACGGTGACCCGTATAGGCTGATGAATAGAGCTTGGAAGGGAGGAAAAGATCGATTGATTGTTTGGCGAAGTTTCCATTTTCTTCAGAAAGCCTTCCTCGTGGCCCCCTGTTCACTAGACCAAGACTAGACCGTCGGTTGAGCGACCGTACAGCGACCAAAAGTGGATTTGCGTGATCCTTTATTTCATAATTAGAATATGGTGCAATATGTAAAAGTTTGGTTCAAACAAGGAGGTTAAAATAGGATTTTAACCTCCTTGGTTCAAATGACAACAAAACACACAAAACGTAACTTATTTCCTCTTTTATCTATTCAATGTGCTATCAGCGATCTGTCATTCTATCTCAGTGTCTGTAGTTCTCCGTTACGTGTGGCTGCGGTGCGTGTTGTAAGATGGAGGGGTACGTGTGGCTGCGGTGCGTGTTGTCGGGGGGGGGGGTGCCGCGGGGTGCGTGTGGCTGCGGTGCGTGTTGTAAGATGGAGGGGTACGTGTGGCTGCGGTGCGTGTTGTCGGGGGGGGGGGGGGGGGGGTGCCGCGGGGTGCGTGTGGCTGCGGTGCGTGTTGTAAGATGGAGGAAGTGTTCAGCGCCCGAGGTTGTCCATACTTCTGCCTGACGTGAGGCGAATAGTCTACATTCCGGGCGGGTTAGACTGTCGGCTCGGACTCAGTTAGCTGTAAGGGGATCGGGATGTCTCACTTTCGTCTTCAGCCCCGAAAAGTAGATGATCAATGAGGATCATGCATGACCTAAAAGATTTCTAGAAGAAGAAAAAAACACAACAAAAAAAGACAAACTAATGCTCAAAGTTTCTACGTAGCCAACAACGGTGTATCAGTTGTGTTGTCGATATATAGAAGTAGGTATCCATTGTGATGTAATGTTCACATTTCTGTGTCGTGTTGTGTAGTGGTGTACAAGATCAAAAAAGGACATAAAGGGACGGGTGTGTGTGTGTGGGGGGGGGGGTGCAGTAGTGGATCTCTTCTGTCTACAAAGTTCACCAGTCTGTGAACATGTCACCGTGGACTCTTATGGAGATTCTTCTGTTCATGTCCAGTGCAGCCACTCAGTAGACATACTCATTCGCCAACTACCTTCCACCATTTCATCCGCACTTCAGTCTGGCCAAAGCCATCCTATCGCTCCCCATTGTCTACTCTCAATCAGATGTTGGTGGAGAAGATTGTGATCTTTTTTATCCTTTTTATCCTGTGCCCCGTTTTCTATCGGAGAGTAGACAGAAATCGAGGCATATGATGAAAAGGTCACAATCTTCCCCACTAACCTCTGCTTGGAGAGTACCCATTGTCGGCAGGAAAGCCCAGTTGAGCCTAGCTCCACGAGTGGCGAGTACCTACCGCCTCCCAGACAGATAGATATCCCTGACTTCCTGTTTTGGTGGATAGGAATATGCGATAGCATCGCCAGTAGAACCTGCACTTGTGCCGGTCACAGATTGTTTCCGATGACTCAAGTGTTGACGTTAACACCAGATATCAGTAGTGCGTAATTAGCAACAAATGGCAGTTAGTAGGGCCTGATATATATATATATACATATATATATATATATACACATATATATATATACACATATATATATATATAGAGAGAGAGAGAGAGAGAGATACATATAAACAAACACACATATATAAACAGAGAGATAAATAGACACACACACACACACTCACACACTCACACACACACACACTCTCTCACACACACACACACGCACACACACACGCACGCACACACACACATGGGGAGAGACAAGGGATAGAGAGCATATTGAAAGACTGAAAAGCGGAGGAGATGAATGAATGAAATATCCCTGTAACTCCGACAAATGTCTTCAGGTCTACTCCCGTAACAAACTGACAGAGATAGACAACGTGAGTGACACTGTGATTCTAAGTCCAGTGTAGATTGCGAGCGATGGAGGTCACTATCATACATCCCAGGAGGTGGGGTAGTTTACATGTGGGATCAGCGGTACTCCTTTATACAGATAAGGAACCCGCGTGCTTAGTGTGATGTAGGGCCCTGCAACACGAAGCTGATACCGTATCCAACTCGGATTTGTACGTACATCCATCAACCTTCAACCAGCACTGCCCCAGAACGTAATGTGCATACGCGGGACTCAGGGCGATCAGCATTACTTTCCAAGCAGAGGAGGGGTTCCGGTTGGTTTGTTACGTGTTTTTAGGCGTTTTTGTCGGGCTTTCTACTTTGTCATGTTTTTTTTGTTTTGTTTTTTTCGTCTCTATAAACCACAAGAGACAAAAAACATGACAAAGTAGATAGTCCGACAAAAACGCCTACAAGCACGTCAAAAACAGCCGGAACCACTCCTCTGCTTTGAGAATAGAGCAGCATGGCTGGTGTATTTCTGGTATTTATCAATAATCAGGGGTAAAGTCGACTGTTATGATAACTAGACACCCTTTCACCCTAGATTAGCATGGTACCTCGGTTGTAACGCGTTATCAGGCATGTACAGAAGTTGTTTTGTCGTTAAGATAGAATTCTGTTGGGTGTTTGGACAACGTTGCATAAGAGTTTTGTCAGTTGCTTATATTATCTTTTCCGTCATAGCAGTTGGAAACTATAGAAGGGACATCATAGGTCAATTTCTCTATAAATCATTCCAAAAGCGAGACAGAATTACCCATACATGACTGTATTGTAACCCATTGTATCAATGATATTTTGTGGTTAGAATTGGATGGTCAGTACTAGTAGTCCTAGGTAAGTAAGTAAGTTAGAATTGTTGGATAGATTTGCCTTGCAGTATTGTTGATTTAATGTCATACATTGTACCATGCACCATTGTTGAGCAATTAAAGTTCATTCATTCATTCCTTATAAATATACGCGAATACGAGCTTATACGATACGTTCTGTCCAAGTGCTGACTGCACCAGCCATGCTGTTCCATATGCACGCCCGCTGGCGTTGCTGCCAGTTCTCATTAGCGCAGGCTGGTGTGAGTATTACAACTCGGCAGCGGACGGGAGGTCCGGACCTTGATCCGTCGGGAGCCGCCATCTGATTCTTAGATAAGAAGTTAACAAACAGGTAACGTTACGGGTTAGGTGGGGTTACAATTACTCTTCTTGGCAGCGGGATATGAGAGCTGGCGCTGCTGGCTTCCGTCTCGGAAACGGTCGGTTCCATATCGCAGAATGGTACATTATAGTATTAGCACGGTCCGTCAACACCGTGATGTTTCATGACCTATAGGATTAGGATTTTAGGATTAGGCTTTCTGACACAGGTTGGAACCCAAGCTGGTGCACATTCCTTCTTTTTTTTAAATTTTTGAAATACTGCAGCACGTTTTTAGTTAAAATGCTGCTTTCAATACTTTTTTTTCTTTTTGTCAGATTTTTGCCTTCTTGCCAAAGTTATGTCGGATATACATCGTCTTGTAGGGTCGGTAGACTTTACCCCCTTACCCATACTGCTTTTCGGCGCTTCCAGTCTCACTGACAAAAATAGCAGCACCGTGGAATAAGACAATACTGTACTGCGTGTACACACACAGTATTGTGCAATGTTGAAAAGTATAGGGGGAACTAGATGTCTCATTGTCCCTTTTGGAACCCACCGAAAAGAGTAGGAATCCATCCGAATGTGAGTGGATCAAGCTTAACATCAAAATGTACAGTCTGGTCTATGGATTGACTCCATAAATATTATAGTCACCTGTTATGTCAATCTTTCCAATACTGTGATGAATCTCAATAAATGAATACATTGTACATCTCCCTTTGTTCAGCCCATGGAAAATATTTATCAAAACTTTGCAGCAAAGCATCGCGACGTTAGCATCTCATGTCGTCACATTGCCAGACGGGTCCACCTCCCGATCCTATTTTCCTCGGACAGAACCCCCGGCAGGTTCTTTAGTAGACACGTCAGTCCCGGCTGCGGACAGCTGTTTGGAATTTACCCAAAATAGATCCGATATCACAACACAAGGACGGCAGCAAGTTCAAACAAAGAACAACGGTTTTGTTTTAGCTTCTTGTCAAGTGGAAAATCATACTCATATAAACAGTTTTTGAAATAATTTATCTTCATGTTCATATCTAGATCTGTATGATCAGAAGTCGTCATCATGCTGAAACCGTTGCCATGGGAATGGATGATTCTCCGTGCTGAGGCCGTTGCCATGGTAATTGATAACTCACCTGGTTGAAATCGTTGCCATGTGAACGGATAATTCTCCAGGCGGAAAGTGTTGCCATGGGAATCTATAATTTTCCATGTTGAAACCGTTGCTATGAAGATTGATAATTTTCCAGACGTAACAAAATTTTATGTAAGCCGAGATTCGCCATTTCCGTTTGTAAACCGACCTGCACTACCGGGTTAAAGGTCGCGCAGATGAATGAGGTGTTCTGTTCCAAACGGGGCGACTCTGACGGGGAGGGCGGCGGGAATTAACGACCTGACTTCACGCCGATAACTATCGGCTCCGCGGGTACATTTCTGGACAGGGGAACAACAAGAGGAATCTGGTGATCTCCGAGAAAGTTTGCTCTTTATTGGCTTTATTCCGATGTCATAAGTAATATTGACCTATCTTTTCATTATGGCTGTGGAGATTCTTGCTATCAAGATAAGATCTAACAATTCTATTCGTGGTTTAAACGTTAAGGGTAAATGCTCTAAAGTTTCTCAGTATGCTGACGATTCAAATTTTCCTTTCGAACCAAACCTTGAGTCATTTTACGCCCTGTTGTCCGATCTAGAACATTTCTCAGAAATTTCTGGTCTTTATTTAAATGCCGACAAATGTAAAATTTTGCGATTAGGTTGTCTGAAGTTTTCTAATTTTCGTCTGCCTACGCACTTACCTTTACAGTGGGTTGATGGTGGAGTAGACATATTAGGTATTCATATACCTATCGACATGAATAGTATTGTCAATGTAAATATTGAGCCCCGACTAGAAGGGTTGGATACCATACTGCGCCCTTGGAAAGGTAAATCCCTATCATTATATGGTAAAATTACTGTTGTTAATTCTCTGGTGGTTTCCCAGTTTACTAATTTATTTCAAGTTTTGCCATCGCCGGATGACTTGTTTTTCAAAAGGTGTGAGAAGAAAATTTTTTCCTTCATTTGGAACGATGGCCCTGAAAGAGTGGCACGTAAAGTCTTGTATAACTCGGTTGAAAATGGGGGGTTAAATTTGAAAAATTTGCGAATATATGATAAAACAATGAAAGCGTCGTGGGTGCCAAAATTGTATTTTCATCCTGAGTGGTTTGTTTCGCGGTCCATAATTTCTCACCCCCGCCTCCGTTTGAGTTTACTACCCTTTTTTCATCTGCTCTCCGTCACATCTCTAAATCTTACAACATTTCTATCTCAAGTTCTTGATGCCTGGTACGAATTTCAACATTTGGAACCCACGTCGCCAGGTGGTGTTAGACAACAAATACTCTGGAATAATTCAAATATTGTTATTGATAATAAACCTATTTTCTTTACTGCTATGTTGAATAGAAATATAATCTTTGTTAATGACTTATTATCTAATGACGGCCTTCTGATGTCGTACCATGAATTCTGTTTAATGTATACGAATATTTGTGACCAACTACGTTATCAGCAGATCATATCCGCCATTCCGTCGAAATGGAAGAATTTACTTAGCAGGGAACATACAAAGAATTTAGTATGCATGATATTTCAAAAGAACTACGCTTGGTTAAAAAATGTTAAGATAAACAAAGCCGTGTATAATTATTTTCTTGTATCTAATAATCAAATTACTGTGGCGCACAAAATTAGACTATCTTGGTTTGACTATTTTGATACTCATGTGCCTTGGAAAATGGTCTTTACAAATATCATTAAAGCTACTATTGACCCAAGTTTGAGGTACTTTCAATACCGTTTAATTTATTAGTTTTTACCCTGCAATAAAATTCTTCGAACCTGGAATTTGACTGAGTCAAACTCCTGCTCTTTTTGCAATAATGATGAGGAAACATATGTACATGTCTTCTGGGAGTGTGTTCATGTCATTGCTTTTTGGATTGAAGTGGAAAATTGGCTTACTCATGAAATCGGTCTGACTTTAGATTTAACGTCTTTTATGGTTATTTTTGGTGAACTGTCCTTAAATACATCTCCTTTAAGAAATATAATCATTTTACTGGGCAAAGTCTTTATTTTTCGGTCCAGGCGCTTTAAATGTTTACATTTGCGATCTTTCAAAAAACTAGTATCTTTCTATCAGAAAACAGAGTTTCTTATTGCATCTCGGAGAGGGAAGCTGGAGAAGCATCGGGGTAAGTGGGGAACTTTATGTACGGATTAGATTCTTATTGTTTTTCATGTTCTGTCAACTGTTACACTTTAAGTTTGTTATTCTTGGTTCAGTATATTAGTATTTTGTTATCTCGTTAAAAGGCACGCTTAGTTTATTGTTTGTCATGTATATTTGTACTTATGTTGAATAAAAAAAAAATAAAAAAATAAAAAAAAAAAAAATATTGACCTTTCTTCCTGGACTCAAAATAGTATGATAAACAAAGGGAAAAATCATGAAAATAAATGAACACAAGAGAGTGAAATTAAAACGTCGAGTATATCCTTTCCTGTGTACTTACTAGTTAGCTGGAAGTAATAATGATCTTATGATTAACTAACGATTTTCCTGACGAGTCAGCTTGAGATGATAGGCCCGAAACCAAGCTAGTTAACTCAGCTATCAATAAAGACCAATATTCATTTCAAATTTGTATAACTCGTCTTCCTTTATTTTATGCTTCTTTTGACTGTTCTAGTAGTAAGTATAATAATGGACATCCGACGGCCCATTTTGGAACACGGACTTCTTTGCAGTTGTAGATGTACTGAATTGATGAGGATATCAATTTCATTCCTAATGTTCATTAAGGCAAGTAACCAGACAAATAAAATAGCTCACGACAACGCTGAGCACTTAGCTACTCTAATCTATTTGAACACTAGAGCTAACTACCTAGATCTAGACTTGATCCCTCTTACAGTCTTAACCCCCCCCCCCCCTCTCACCGGACCCGCGGCACGCTGGCGGCGTCGCTGCGACTGATTGAATTGACAAAGCACTCAACGGATTTCATCTACAAAAACGAATCTTTTTTAGCGAAGCCTTAGGGGCAAGCTTAATAGTATACTTTACGCCCGATTTGCAAGAATTCCCAGAATTCCACAGGAATGTCAGGAATCCGTCCGGCAAACTCTGTGGATGCCCTCCTGTCACTTGATACCTCATTAGCACGTCTGGCATCCAGGCACTCAGCTGTCGATGACAGATGACCTACTTTTACGTGGTGTCCGATTTCGTACTGTCCGGAGTGTGTCAGGGAGTTCACCGAATCTAGTATTCTAGCTTTGAAAAGGGTTTACACATCCCAGTTGATCTATTATCACAAAAACATGCTGAACATCATGCCTCCCACCAAAAAACCTCTGTGAAAACCAAAACTTGAGGAGATCCAAGCATATAAAGAAAGTTTAAAACGGAATGAAAAATAACTTGGGTTACCGCTTGGGCAGTCTACACTGACCGCCTTACGGGGAGGCGTGCGGTGTCGGAAAAACAACAGTAGCTCCTCGAAAACACATCCTACAGAGCTAGAATAACAACCAAAACGATCATAGGAGCCCCAGCAGATTTTCTAAACTTCCGGCCTAGTTTCTCACTCCACCTATCCAACAATGCCAGAGAAAAAAGACACTACAACGGGAGTGTACTCCGGCCTTTCCACATATGCTAGGAACTCCTCGAGTTACATGATGCCTTTCTATATCTGCTTGGCAGATGCCTTTCTGATTTCTAAGTGCGTTTTGCACAATATTATGGCAGAACTAAGATCTAGAGTGCTACGTTGGTACTTTCCTTACAGTGAAGTAAGATCAATCCAGACACCTTCGCTATGACAATAATTTTTAATTGCCACACTTATTAAGCTTAGTGTGGTTTTGATTATTTTGGTCATACTTGTACGTCTTCAATGATATTCCCATTATAAAGTCAAGGGTAATGCAAATCCAGTTTAGGACGCAGCGACGCCGCCAGCGTGCCACGGGTCCAGTGAGAGGGCGGCTTAAGACGGCTTGTCTGGCAGCTTGAAATCCGGATATCCATAGCAGTGCTACGAATATTCAGTTATTTCAATCTCTGACTATTTTGCGCGGTTTCTTAACAATCACAGATCCGCTGATTTGGTAATAGTCACAGCCCTCTCGTATGTTGCGCAGGGATTAAGCACAGTCAGGATGGATTTGTGAACACAAACGCTTTCGCCAAGAACATAGTCTATGGCGTTAGAAAGGGACGCTTTATTAACGACAAAAGGCACATAGACTTACGTAGGGTCAAATACAAAATATTACTATTTAATATCATATGTTATGAATCTAAAGATTTTACTTTAGAATGATAGAAAATACTGGAAGCTAGAATGTGTGTACGGCTGTACTGTCGCTCTATCTAGTATGAAACATGATGAGGATAAAATTCTAATTATTAGACGATATGGGCTAAGTAAATATGCAATATAAAACTATATGCGATGATTTCTTATACAGCTATAAACGTTTCATACATTATATACAACATTATCTATAATGTCCTTGTTTAGCTCTTATGTGTCCAGCAAGACTTCTGTTCAATCACGGATCCACTGATTTCTTAGATGTCACACCAGAGAGTCATGGCGTGCCTCAAAAACTGTATCCCAGGTATCCCGTCCGGCTACACCCCGGCCCACCGCACAGCCCACCACACAGCCTCACCTTTGGACGGGTTAAACAGCGTCTAGACAGGTTCCTTTGTTTCCTGCCACAAGTCGAGTACTTGTTGTGATCAGTGTTGGCGGGCCGCTGCCCCTCGCCCGGCCCCATGATTGATCCGTCCGAACCTTTGTCCCCAGTGTGCAGGGCCAACCTGTTATAACAAAAATACCAAACAATGCAGGGTTTATCTGTTTCAAGAGACTCGATACCACAAGCGGATTGGAATGTATCTTTAGGTATGAGAACTCTCATGATTACAAAATAGGTAAATACATAAAATACCGCTTTTATATTAGAAAAAATACTGAAACCCATGTTTAGACCTGTCCATTTTAATACAAAATATCAGCGATTTATCCATGTTAGCCAAGGTTTATTTTGTATTTCTATTTTTTCGTTTATAGATGACCCAGCGAAAGTCACTGTACGTTTTGTTGTCTCAATAAGGCTTCTATAATAATCTCTTTTTTTATGAACATCGATTCAGATTGAAGAATTGAATTAACCACAAACTAGAATTCAAATCAGCGAAGAAAACCTGTTACGTTTAACGTCATGAAAAATTCTATCGCGGTACATCGGAAATTAATGAAAATTGAAAGATCTATAGGAGCAAAAATGATATTGCTGTTAGCTAGGCGGCGTTACCGATAATTGCGGTAGGTATCATGTCAGCGTGGAATCGTCGTGCTCTGGGGACCTGTTGGATCACTCTGACGACCAACCGATATCCCATCAACAGGAAACGGCTTCGATCTTTCGAAATAAAAAGCCTTTTCATGTTTTTGGAAGCGATTTTATGTATGTATGCTTGTTTGTATGTAATATGTATGTATGTATGTGTTTGAGGAGCATGTCAAGAATCTATGGATTGTCATGAAGTTTTGTACGTGGCGAGGTCATGTCCTATCGAATAAATTATTCTATTTTGGGTCTCTGGCAGCTGACCTTGGTAATGCATGAGAACGTCATAGTTTCAATCTTGTATTGTTATCAAGCTATGGTCATGAGTTCTGTCTGGTAGATAGCTCTAGTGATCGGGAGGAATCGTCGACATTAGTTTATCCCTCTTTTTTTTTTACTGCGAAAGACATTTCAATACGTACGATCCACAGAGGTTACTTATAAACGGATTGTAGGCTGTATAACATTTCATCCGTACCGCCAATGAAACATGTCTCTTGATAGATGCAAGCTGCATATCTAATTGCTTCGTGCGATACTTGTTAGTCCCCGGTTGTTCAAAGTCTTGTGTTGGCGAAACAGCTGTGCCCTGACGTACCCCTGTATCACAACAACAGGATGTCCAAAACTCAGACAGCACAGACTGACAGTAGTTGCCATGACTACGAAAGGAAGTCTGTCGTCTGCGGTGACCGCATCTAAACCACCTGACGTGTGTGTGAAAACGTTACCTCAGGCTTCAGACGAGCTTTAGAAGTATTCTTGGAGTTTGGCCTGACCTGAACGCCCTTTTTTTTAGTTCAGCGGCTCCAATCTCTCTCTCTATATATATATATTTGTTGAACGTTTAGGTATATACATGCAAACATTTATTTTTCATATCGACACAGTAATGATTATGACATTATGTTTCTCCTGCAGGATTATCCGTTATGAGTGCTGTACAGGATACGGTCAGATCCAGGGAGAGAAGGGCTGTACGACAGGTACTAATTATCTTCAACAGTCTTCACTTGAAAGTTCAAATTCATCTGTATTGATAGAAGTCACTCTGAATCAAAGTTGAACTGTACATTTACAACACAAAATTGAACTTACCCAAATATTACACGACTGATAAATTCCAGTCTTTGTCAAGGAATGAGCTATCCACTGCTTCTGTGACGTCACGTTTTGCAGAAGGGACATGTGAGCAGTTGATCATAAGTTGCAAAAAGTCTTCGGCGCCCCCTGTCTCTGTCGAGGGATGGTTGTAAAGCCCCGATTTAGATGCCTTCTTGTATTCCTCTTGCAAAATAGTCTGATTTGTGATTTGTGATTTGTGATTTATTGAAATTGTAAAACGATACAATACACGTGGGCCACAGGCAGCTGTTGCTGGTGTCGTGGCCCACACACAAGACAATACAAAGCACATAGACTACAAATAAATAAACAGTGGTAAATACAATCTAAAAAGCAGCGTAATAAATATAAATATACCTAACTATCACTTCGTATTGCTACAAATACTGGTCCATGCGGCGTCTGGCCGCCAGGATGTTATCAAGTCTGGGGCCGTTTCTTCTTCGTGTCTGATGCCTCGGCTGAGTCAGAAGGTGAGCCTTGCACGAGTTCTTAAAAGTGCTCAGACTGGGCGCTTCCTTCACTACCTGAGGCAACTGGTTCCAGAGTCTGGATGCGTGGGGTATGAAACTTGACTTGTAGATCTGGGTCCTGCAGCGAGGCAAGTGGAGGTGCCCAGAGTTACGGAGCTGTACATGCGTTCGTTCCCCTCGTGTGACAGGTGTCAGCGGTTGTAGGTGGGGTGGGACTAGACCTTTCACCAGCTTGTACATAAGAATCAAGGAGTGAAAGTGTCGTCTGGTAGATAGAGAGTCCCATTCGAGCTCCTGCAAGACAATGCTGGAGGGTGTACGTCTCGGGGCTCCAGTGATAAGGCAGCCTGCTTGGTACTGAACTCTCTCCAGTATCTTGCTTGCAGAACAAGGTAGGTCCCCAAACAGTACCGCGGCATATTCGAGTTTGGGTCTAACCATTGTGTTGTACGCCACCTCAAGAGCCTCCCGGGATAGCTTGTCGCGGAGTTTCCACAGAAATCCCAGGGTTCTCCTGGCCTTGTTGGATGTGGTCTGGACGTGTTCCGTCCAGCGTAAGGTCTGGTGGATGGTGGCACCTAGGTGGGTATAGAAGGGCACTTCTTCAACTATCTGTCCTGCGATATAGATAGGGGGGAGCTGTACTCTGCTGCGAGGGGACTTGATGCAGAGGACCTTGCATTTATCTGGATGTAACTGAAGTCCCCAGTCGAGGAACCAAGTGGACACGAGCTGAAGGTCGGTGTTTGTTGTGCTGGCCACCACCTGGGCAGTAGGTCCAGAATTGGAGAGCGACGTGTCGTCCGCGAAGCAGTTGATGTTGGAGGAGCAGGGCAGTTCTTTTATGTCGTTGATGAACACAAGGAACAGTAGCGGCCCCAGTATACTTCCTTGTGGCACGCCTGCCCGTGTATACCCCCAAGTAGGTCTGTGACAAAGACTAGAGTCGACCAGTTGAACATTTGAGTACATGTAACTCCAAATTTTGTGTGTGTTGACATTTCAAGTTCAGCTTTGAGTCAGAACCGTCAGTAGTTATTACACTGTAATCACAGATTTTGATATTCAAAATTATGTCATTTCAACATAGTTGTCGTAGGTAAGCAACCTTATATTTCTTTTCGGCAGCTGTTTTGCAATCATCAGGGCGATGTGAACTTTCTCTGTCTCACATTTTGACTTAATTATCAAGGATGCGTTATCTAGGCAAGGAGGTTTAATCATCTAGGAGAACTACGTTGAATCGATTCACCAACCAGATGAAACTGTCTAATATTACTTATTAACACTCTGCAATCTGTCCAGCATTACTTATGATATCAAATCGTCATACCGCTGATTGTACACCTGGTTGGTGTAAGAATTAGGTCGCCAGCCTGCAGGTCCGAGAGTTAGGGTTGGATTTGTCGTCTGGGTTTCTCAAAGTAGTTCTATATGTCTTGTTTTTATCATTCCAAATGGACAGTTCTCTGTTACTACTCATTGATTGCCGTGCGCAGACAGGGATCGAAATACCGCCTGTAAATGCCTGTTAGTGCAGGTAGAATTGGAGAATTTCTGATATTTACCTGTATCTAACCTACAGCAGTCAATCGATTATGCTGTAAAATGCATATATGACTTTTTATTCGCTCTATTAGCTCTTACCACGGCTCTTACAGATGAAATGTGGATGGAATTGTTCCAATAACTCGGCTGCAATTGACATTGAATGTTACCTGCTCCAGTGCAGGTATGCAGACGTATTTCGAGCCTTGCCCGTATAATATTGAGTTTACACTCACGGCGCCTGCTGGTCTCCAGACCGGCTGTTCCACACAGTGAACACATTGTCTCCTCAGCGAACAGACTCTTCATTCTTCAAGATAACTGATAAAATGTTAACGAAGGAAGGAACCGGTCTACTGGTAACCAATCAAACTGACCCGGTCTCTTCGTCATGACATGCACGTAAAATTCGTAATACCATCGCCCGATAAACTTGGTGTTGGAACCACCTCCAGTGAACCTACATAGAATCTTCAAACTTTCAATGGGGGGGCAGTCTGATACCATACACCTGTTATGATAGGGTGAAGCCAGTCCTGTTAAATTCTGGACGAAAATGAACGCAAATCCTGCCTAGCCTTCTCATAGCAGGTGTGTTTTACAGGAGTTTATACGCTCCAATGGAAGAATGAGATACCCCCTACTTTATGTACATATGAATTCATGTATGTATCTAATGCTATATCAAACTTTGTTGTATACTAGACACAGGTATGTCTGTTCAGTTTATATCAATTTTTCACAACACATTACATTTAATCTCACCAAGGGCATTATATATAATCACACCCCTGTACCCAGAAAGCAATGTATATGCGGGCATCCTCTCATTTGAAACTCAGCTCTGTGGAACAATTCGGTGATCACGTTTGTCGCATTCAAACTTTGCTATAGAAACACACAGACACACAGACACACACACACACACACACACATATATATATATATATATATATATAGAGAGAGAGAGAGAGAGAGAGAGAGAGAGAGAGAGAGAGACATATTGCTTTATCAAGCATTGGGCATTCATCAGGGTCATGCATTGTACGAAGTCTATAGCCACTCAATGTATTTGTCGTTTGTTGTACGTTTGAATGCCTCGGTTCTGACGCAAGTCGATAAAATCTGATATATAGATATAAACATATACATATAAGCTCAAAAATTTGTGTCAAACATATCCTAACCCTACATTTGCTGGGAGATCCTTGTCAATATCATCCATATAAATTGCTGTGTTTTTAACCGTCTTGCCCGAGGAACTGGTCCCTTATATTTCTTATCTGACTGAAACTACGTAATACTGTTTTTGGAATCACCATACCCACTCAGGCAGCGATCTTTGTGGGACTAAACTCCGATGTGTATGACCTATGCCGCATAAATTGACTATGATCTATGGTCTAAAATCATGATTTCACAGACAACACAGCACACAACACACCTATCTGAATGAAATTCATTTGAACTGCTTAGATTGTTGGTCGCCCTGCGGCCGCCACGTCAGTAGAACGGAGGTTATTACTTGTAAGGGTCGGACAACAAAGGGGAACAGGGTTGTACTTTGGTCCGGTGTCCTGGCCATGCCGACCCCGCCGACACGTCGTGTGGACACAGCACACACTCCACACACTCGTGCGGGCCACAGACCGCCCTGCTGCCGCTTCAGCTGATCTTCCACTGATAATGTTGATAATGGTGTTTTTGTTTTTTTATTACTACGTAAGCAATGGCTTCCCAGAACAGTGTCTGAATCGCGCCGTCTCAACAATGGTTAATGATAAAAAGTTTCATATATAATTAGAGATGTTCTGCACAAGTATAACTTATTCATAATAGTAACAACAAACACTCATTAACTAACATACAGTTAGAAATCGTAAATATTTCTTTAACATTGATATACATTCAAATCTAATAAATATTGCAGTGAAAATGTCCTAATACTCTAAAACTATTCTATGTATCATACAACAATTGGTCATTCTTACGGATTGTTATGAAAAATGACGACACAGCTGATCTGCCCGATAATAAGAATCCACCAGAGCCAAGCTCTGATGTCACTAAAACAGACTTATGGCCGAGAACGGCCCAAAGTGTGTTGCGCGATATCCTGTCTTCTGAAGTCCTCCATTATGGATGCTTCACCATAAAAAATTCGTTTTCCCTGCAAAGATATTACCTAGCAAATGTCAGCTAAGCCCCCACAGATCCAGATGTATATGTGAGTCCTAAACTCTAGGTCATCGCTTGGCATTTACAAGCGTGGTTGTATATTTTACGCAGGCAAGATGGCTACATTAATAATTTGAATGGGCAGTTTTGTACGAAACAAATATATCTCTGCTTTTCATTACAGGGGCAATAGGGATATCTTGATTTACGATATAGTTCAGAAATGCCCTTATCTTGTCGCATTGAGGCTACAACGTCTGATTAGAAATACACATAGAAAGGGGGGGGGGGTCTCTAAATACGTCACGCTGTTTTCACTCGCCCTGGCTTTATCCGGAATACTTTTCCATGTCATTAGTAGTTTCTAAAATCCCCATAACAATTGTAGATTTTTTGAGTATCGTTTACAAAGGCCACATTTGAGTGTGTGGGAATAACCCGTTGATTTTTACCACATGTCGCGAAATCTTCAAGGTCATCATTGTGTGGTCAATGTCGTCCATGAGACTCCAGCAGTGCAGTTTATTGTGAACCATTCCAGACACAAAAGTGCCAACTCTGGAGCTTGTCTGAAGCGTGACAACCCACATCTGAGTTAGACCATACGTGTCTCTTTAGACCATTGCTGTCTAATAGATAGACAAATAATACACAATATATATTAGTATTTATCTATGTTGTTTTTGCAATTAGCCTTCGGGCAGGAATTTGCAATAAACTTATTATCATATTTCTAATGTCGAATTAGTGCTAAATGTGCTAAATTTTGCTTGTCTAGAATTCCAAAGGACTGTGACGTAAAGCGTCTACTATGATTATAGTTTTGCCTCTCTCTGATGTTAACGAGTTCTCGACTTTTGGTAAAAATAACGCCCAACAGATTGCAAACTTAAGATTTGATGTACGGAAGAGTACAGTAATAATAGAGTTCAAAGTTCATTCAATTGCTCTGGCTCAATTAATCAAACAGCCGCATTTCTCGTCTTTATGTTTATCTGTAATTATAATTCACAACACCCCTTTGCTGGAGTAAACTGAGATCACTTTCCCTTCATTTCAATTTTCTTTCCTCTTAAACCACTTAAGACACCCCTACTACAGCTGGCTGCAATTTGCACCACAAAGAACATTCTACAAATCACCCACATCCGCTACAGTACCGGCTTGCTGGGATAGTATCATAGAACACTAGCCTCCAACAGGCCTTCCTGCGGGAGTACGGATCGTAGAATTCGGCAAAAAGGAATAATTGGCCAGTAGAGTCAAACTATGGTAAGGTTAATATTTCTCCCTCTGCCAGTCAAACCCTTTGGAAGCCAAACTTCTCTTTCAAATTATTCTCCCTTGCCCAGTGTAGTTAGTCTGGTAGAGACTACTAGAATGCCAGTACGAACTCACTGACACACAAGCTAACTGTTACTCGCAACTGTATAGCTGGTAGACTCGGAATTCAGGTTTAGTCATGGACGAAAGATTCTGTCTGAAAAGTCTGACCATTTTCAAATCTACCAAGCAGCTTGAGTAACAGCTATCTCGTGTGTCTTACTCCCTGGATGTCGAACCTTCAGCTACGAAACACCAACTAAAATTCAAAGGTTTACATTTAGTTTCCGTTGGCTGGGCTCGTGCTGAGACGACTACCAGTACTCTCCAAGCAGAGGTTGGCGGGGAAGATTGTGACTATTTTATCATATGCCCGTTTTTCGTCCGCTCTCCCCACCAAGTTTGAAAAGGCAACGATTAGCTGTTAATAGCCTTCGAGCCTCCGACTTGGAGTGGAGGTTGGTGGGGAGAGTAGACACAGCAAAAAATGGGGCATATGATAAAAAGGTCACAATCTTCCCCACCAACCTCTGCTTGGAGAGTAGTTCACCAGGTCACAGATGGTAGATGCTGCTCTGCCCCGTGTGATTCCACCTTCATATCACAACTTTGGCACTTCAGGAGATGATGTCGTCTGTAAATCAAATCAATATACGACGCATTTACAGGCACTATTTCCCATGTTGACAAACTACATGTAATAGATCACTTATCCCAACTCCCATATTGTCATTTGGATTTTGTAGATCCTCATGTATTAATAATGAATTGATTTCACGACGCGATTGCGTCCATAAAATGAAAAATTACTTGCACGCATCAATTTCCATCGGTAATAAACCCATGAAAAATAAAAGCCCGTTTTAATAGCTAAAGGCTCGTAAAGTTTCTGATAACTCGTTAAGATGACAAACCTGCCGGTGTACCGGCGCCCCGTGTCACTGTCTTCATACTTCACTTTTACGGGGTAGTTTTTTGCTGGCTGCCAGTAATGTATCATCCGATATCAACACTTTTCCACTTGGCTTTTAGACTTGTACTCGTGGAATGAATCTAAATTGGCCACTTTGGCGAAATCAGCCAATAGAGAATGTTCGACTGTAACAATCAATCAATCAATCAGTCTAACTTTATAGCACACAGAATATAAATATGATAATGCATGGCATATAAGTATACTATTTTTAATCATCTCATCATGTTTTCGTGAAGGTTTCACGGATGTTCAAATTCATACTTAACACTGAATAATAGATACATTTGTATTTGGTAACTTTGTGTAGGAAACTAAGTGCTATGCTTTTCTATGAGGAAAGCTTACAAATGAACCTTACAATAGATAATAGGTACCATCGACACACTTGTTCTCCAGGCCCCGGTTGCCATGGTAGCTGGTTAGGTCCAGGCCGGATGCTCAAAGCCCTAAAACGTTACATAATAGACATCAGGCAATGTGGCATTTACAGTTTGCTTATTTGTATTCGATAAAACAACAATCTTGATGTATCGATTGTGTTTTTCCCAATGTCTAAGCAATGTATAAAGAGTATTTTCCCTTATGCATGATGGTTCTCACTCTAGGCACAGTTATGATAAACATGCTGTTTTCTGTCCCTCTACAACTTTTATCACATTCAATTGACCGATCACGTGCCAGTCGGGTATCTGTAAAAAAACACGCACCTCCAGCTAAATTGTACTTAACACCGCAAAATTTGCTCAAAACAAGCCAGACGTCTTGGAGATGACTCCTTTGTTTGTTTAGTACGTCAACTAATAAAGGGAAGGTCTAGCAGCCACTCCCTTTAGAAATAAACCCTGCTACAGAAACAGCAAGGAAACTTACTGACCTATGTGACACTTAGGCATTACATGGTGTTTTCGTGCTAAACACGTTACTTGTGTTCACAGAGCCTCCTCTGAAAAAACATCCCAAAACCTTGGAGGGTACGGGAGCCGAAACAATGCTGCTGTACACCACCCAGGCCTCCCTCTCTGCATGTACAACTAACAACAGCTACATTACAATACAACTGTGCTAATCACGTTGTTTGTTTCCGCAGAGCTTCCTCTGAAGAACATCCCGGCAACCCTGGAGGATACAGGAGCCGACACCATGCTGCTGTACACCACGCGGGCCGGCCTGACGGACCAGCTGGAGAACGAGGGAGCCTTCACCGTCTTCGCGCCCAGCAACGAGGCCTGGGCCGAACTACCACAGGTGTCAGAGATCACTATTTACCACTCTCTCTGGATAAAAGAGACAAGCATATTACACACCTGTCTTTTAACATTCTATCCAACAAAAGTATCATTCACCAGACGAATGGTTGACCATCACACCGGTCTTCATTGGGCAGTGACGCGCTCACTTCTGACTTGTAACATCAGAAAGGGGTAGAAGGTGCCAAGAAGTCTATATCGCCCGCCGTTCTAATAGTATATGTATTGTTATATTTGATTTGATCAGTCGTTGTTTTACCCATATCACAGCAATCACAACCTTTTGATTTTTTGTACCTTACTTTTTAACGTCGAATGATGGCTAACATACATTATCTGTGAATAAGAACGCACAGTCGAACTCTGAGTTAGGATTAAAACTTGTGATGTCTGTTGTATTCCAGGAAGTGATCGACACCCTAGTGTCTAACGTGAACGTTGAGTTGCGGAACGCGCTGCTGTACCACATGGCCGAGGGCGTGGAGGAGATCAACGACTTCTCCAACGACCGGATGTTGAACACCTTGTACCGGAACTCCCCCATGCGTATCAACAACTACGCAGACAGCGTAAGACACAGAACTACACCACTTTGCATTTTTATATTTGTGTGTTTGTCTGTTTGTGTGTCTGTCTGTTTAGAATATCCATTAGTAACATGCATCAGAGACGCTATTCTCATTGGAGTCCTATACCATTTCCAAACGTAAGATTAATGGTGCGAGAAAGTTAGCATTTGCAACCCCTTTCCCATTAAAGGCTGCGACCTCACTGCAACCACTGAGCGACAACAAAAAATTTCCAGAGATTTATACATACATGCACAAAATAGATATACAACCAATTCAAAGGTCAATAATGCAGACAAGTTACACCATCAAAAACAATAAAATCATCCAGCTTTCAAAATCTTAGTCGCTTTATTCACTTGTATCGGTCGGCAGGTCATTCAAAAGCTTCACAGCTCTGTAAAGGAACATTTCTCAAATTCATTTCCCGCAGTAAGTGTTGTGTTTGTTTAGGAAAAAAGAGAGTACACATTGACTGTCTTGTTGGGTATGTATGGCGTTCATGAACTGTTAAAGGTATTTGCTAATACACTTTATCTCACCAGTGACATCAATGCTACAGAATAGTTTTAAAGTTCTAATACGAATTAATTACCCTGTGCAGATTTACACCGTGAACTGCGGACGTGTCCTGCGGCCAAACCAGCGCGCCACGAACGGCATTGTGCACATCATCGACAAGGTGGTCACCCCCACCACCGGCACCATCGACGACTTCGTCAGCAACAACGACCGCTTCGCCACACTCAGGTGAGACCTCTTTCTCCCTGTGTTTGTTTTTCGTTTGTTATTACTTTGCCTATTTTCCTGATGGTACCTTGATGTAGTCATGAGGGTCATCTCGACCTGCAACAAGACAGAAATAAAAATAAAAATCGATACACCCTGTTTATCAGGGGATGTCAGACAAATTTCATAGACGGAGAACTTTTTTTGTACTTTTGTGTATTTTTTGTATTTTTTGTCTTTGGTCTTTTCATCGTGGATCATATTCAAATTACAAAAGGAGGGAGCACTTAAATCCAGTTTAGGTCGCTCAACGTTTACGTTTAAGTATTTTTGCATGATTGTTTCAGACTGTGGAAAATAGCTACCGTTTGCACTGCAGTTGTATATATAGCAAAAACCTAGCTTGCTAGGCTTAAGTGTGATCTGCCTAGTCTTTGGCAGGTCAGCATAGTGAATGCAAGTAAAATAGCCTACTTACATAGTTACACTTGGATATATGTATCATCAAGTGGGGTTTCACTATTATTTACAGTACAGTTTTTAATATTCTGACTAAATAGCGCTTCTAGCGGCCGGTCCGACGGTTACCGCCCCCAGGGAGGGGTCATTTACCTCCGTCTGCGAGAGATTGTGTAAACACAAGTTTTTAAGATATTAAAATCATTTGCATACACAATGAAACGTCCTAGCCCGAGCTAACGTGTGACTTGTCGCCCCGTTGCCAGGACGGCCATCACGGCTGCCGGCCTGTCCGAGGCAATCCAGGGAGAGGGACCCTTCACTCTGTTCGCCCCCACCAACGAGGCCTTCAACAAGATCCCACCAGAGACGCTCAACAGGATCCTGGGGGATGCCGACTCTCTCGACGGTATGGAGAAATAATCAAATTTTTTTTTTTTTGCTTATTTGTTTGTTTCCCCTAGACGTTATATTTGTTCAAAGACATGTCGACTTATACAATGCATCTAATGCTACCCTTTTGTAGTATATTTGAGAGAGGCTCCTCTATGGATCGTAAAGGCATGGTCATTGGAAGTAGTCTTTTATTCCAACAAAATCACGTCCTCTCCTCTCTATTCCTATTCCAAGTCTTTCCTGGCTAACATGCTGTGTTCCTGATGTCATGTTTCTGATTTTATAACTATTACAACAGACGTCTTCTGACAGATCGAGTCATGATTCTGCATTTATCCAGGATTAGTCATTAAGGGATGTGGTAATGCTAGGGTCACACTTCCAATCCGGGGCCCGGCCGGGCAATCTTTGCAATTGGGAACGAAAAGTATGATATAAAAGACAACAAAACCACAAAACGTACGCACAATTATTTAAGAGCATAGCTTGTGCAAATTTATTGACATACACTTTGATTTTTCGTTTCCGGAAATAGCCCGGCCGGGCCCCGGTTAGGAAATGTGACCCTAGCATAAAGGAGTTGGTCTCAATGGTACTGGAAAGCCTGACGCCGTCTTGCACAGGCTTGTACAGGCTTAGTCATACACATAGTCATGCGCAGTGTACATGTGTCTCAGAAATCTAGGGTTACAATAAGCGCTACATTACCCTCCCCAGCTCTGCTAAAGTACCACATCCTGGACTACGGGTTCTGTTCCGCCTTCATCACCCGCCGCCACAAGCTGCGCACCATGGAGGGGTCAAGGGTCAACGTGTCCTGCGGCCGCGGCGAGGTCAAGTTCAATTTCATTTTTCTATCGTATTAACGGGCAGAAGCACACTATATGATGTATACAACTTAATGGCATTTATTTCTACCAGAATCTGTACATAGCTATAGATCAAATTGAAAAATCCAATATATCGATCTAATCTATCTCAAGCTATCTATCGATCTATATAACGTTTTATTTATAGAATTATTGAAATCACAACTGTTAGCCAACTAAAAAGAATGGACTTTTGGAGTTTTCGTGCACGTGTGACGTCAGCAATGGGTCATGTTTGTTCGAAGTCAATATCGCCCCCCGTCCCGATCGAGGAAGCTTTGTATTAGGAGAAATTGGGTCAGATAGCTGAATGGACTAAGAAATTCAGTCGAAAAAGTCTAATGAGTAGAATATTTATGTAAAGTTTCTGAACAGTTTAATCTTCCATGATATGATTTACCAACTCTGATGAATTTTCATGCGGATATAGAAAAACAGTAAGACACTAACTGTCAACAACATCTTGTCGTCACAGGTCGGCGACGAGTTCCGTGTGAACCAGGATGTCCAGATCGTGGAGTCCGACATCGTTACCGACAACGGCATCATCCACGTCATCGACTCTGTGCTCATCCCCAACGCAGGTCAGTCTGTCTGTTTGCTTGTAGTACTGTGTGTCTGTGTGTCTATTTCCCGGGTCAACTATGGCACTCGGTAGTGATTCAATGGGGTTGGGGTTCATTAGCCGACCGCAACTCCAACCCCTTTAAACTGCTACCGAGTGCCATGGCTAGACCCGCGCGGCGGAGAGCTCCTATAGCTCCGAAGCGAGCCCGCCCAAACCGCGATGGACTGGACACCAAGTTACGGAATGGCTGGCTCGCGACATTTGCTGAATTGCTTCATTAAGTTCCATCGAACGACCTACATGTAACGGCATGCGAAGCGTTGCATTGACATGAAACCGGTAGACCGTTAGTTGATCGCTGTTATTAGCTTCCCTTCGGTCATCGATTCCAGACGAGGTTTGAACAGACTTCGGCTCTACCTACCATAACTCATTTTCCAAGCTGGCGCTTTGTTAAACTCCAGAAAAGCACCTGAGTATTTATCCCAGGGGAGCCAGTATGGATCAGTCGCAGATAAATGTGTTTGTCAGTGGCTTTTGAACTTAACACGCATACTTTAAGAGAACCTAGGCAGGTAGGCAGATTCTAGAAATTAAAGCACACTACCCATGGAGGCCTATCTCATCCAGCACTTCGACAGAACGTATCGTATAGGATGAGCTCTTTCTGGTACAGTACTAGCTCATCCGGTTCCTCCGGGCATTAGAACTCCTGTCAGCTTCTTCACACATATGAAAGTTGAACCATTCTTGAACCAAGATAGGTGATGCGACCAAAAGGCGAAAGCTTGAGATGTTTTCAGACGGCATCCGCTCTCAAGGAAACTCATGCTCAGTTACCCCTTTTGAATTCAGAGGTAAAAACGTGAACCTATGTGAATTCTTGTATAGTCTATATTTCACATTATGTGTTAAGGTTTATAACGGTGTATGGAATAATGCAAGATCAGCGGATATCGAATCTATGTGATCGAGGTCTAACTCTGTTCTCTTCCCAGCTAAGAACGTTGCTGAGATGTCCGAGTCCGTCGCTCCTCCGAAGATCAACGAGTACCTGTCCTCCTCCGGGCTCATCGACGAAATGGCTGAGGGCGGGCCCTGGACCATTCTGGCGCCCACTGACCAGGCGTTCGATGGTAAATAGTCGTATATCATGGATGTATTTGTTTATCTATTCATTAGTTTTAACTCAGACACAGGTACATGCACACCAAAGGTTGCTCCAAGTAGTGGGTAGGTGTAATGAAGGGCTAACCTAAGGAAAGTGTGAGTGTGTTATGTGTGTGTTACTGAGTGAGTGTGTATGTGTGTGTGTGTGAGCGAGTGAGTGAGTGATTGAGTGGGTGGGTGGGTGGGTGGGTGAATGAATTAATGAATGACTGAGTGAATGAGAGAGTGTGTAAATAAGTCGCTGTCTAAGACGATAATTCAGCAGCCTTAAAACTTGCTCTGACCCAGAAACCAAATCCATGTGTTATTATCTGCTAAGTACGTTAATAGACGAGTTAGCGGACAGTATTTGGGCGGTAATAGACCTGACAATGTCGATGTGTCAACACGTATTTTGTTTCGGTCGGTTCGGCTTTCTCAGCTCAGATTAACGACTGACTGTCTGCACGTTGCACGTTGCAAAGGGTCAGAATCGCGTCTTAAGAAGTCTTAAGTCGCCATGTCTTCCCGTCAACTCTGTCGGCACGCTTCTAGTCTAGACTGAGCAATCGACATGGTGTCTTAGGAGGAATTCAGTAGCAGCAAACTTACTTATTCAGCCCCATAGTCTATAAGACATTTGTGGTTTTACGTCGTCATGCATGTCCTGTCATCCCGTCAGCCCTGCCAGCATCATTCCAGTCAAGACTGGGTACTGACACGGAGTTCAGTAGTAGGAAACTTACTCATTCAGCCCCTATGATCTTTATTCCATAGCCCAAGAGGTTTGTTGTTCTTATAAGTCGTCACGTATACGATGTCTTCCCGCTAGCCCTACCGGCTGATGTACAGTCCATACTGAGCAGTAATAAGGTGTTTCTTCAGCACATGACAACTTAAGTGTATGGTCTAATCAAGAAGTTAGTGGGTTTTTTTAAGTTGTCATGCTTGTCCTGTGTTCTCTGCATCCCTGCCAGTATCAGTCAACCTCAGACTGAATATCGACACGGCTTTTCAGAAGGAGATCAGTTGCAGCAAATTTACTCCCTCGTCGCCTGACAACTTCAATCCGTAGTGTAGTTCTTAAGTAGCCTGCCCTGTCTTCCCGCTACCCAGTCCAAACTGTCGAGTGTCGACACGGCGTTCCAGAAAAAGATACTTTTATCCCATAGTCTTTAACACATTTTCTGTTCTAAAGTCGTCACGTTTACCCTGTCTTCCCCCAGCCCTTCCCGCGGATGTGCAGTCCAGACTGGACAGCGACACGGCTTTCCAGAAGGAGATCCTGAGCAGGCACATCGTGGAGGGACAGCTCACCGGCCGCAAGCTGATCGAGGGGCAGGAGCTCAAGGCCATCGATGGCGACACCACCCTGCGGACCTCGCTCTACAGGAAGGTAATCAACAAAGCAATCAATCGATCTGAAGTTTTGTTCTATTTTTTGTTTTATCTAAATGACAACAGAAGAAAAGGGAAGAGAATACAAATTGCAACAGAGCAATGAAAGTTTATTGCAAGTTTTTGCCCCTAGGTTAATTGCTTGTACATGTAACATGAAAAGGATGGACAGACAAAAGGAACAGTATAGCACGTGACTACTCTAGTCTAACTACTGACACGAAATTCTACTTATTTAATTATTGGGTTTGGTGTTCGACTTCTTTTTCCGCGGAACCGAAACAGTGGAAGACGAATGATCCCACTTTTTATGTTGTGTGTTGTTTATGTGATGTTAGGAGGAGAGAAGTTGTCTTTTTGTCTGTGAAAGTGGGAAAGTTGGGTTTGGAATTTGGTGGCCGCAATACAGAGGTCACCCAGGCAGCGTTGATCAGAAGCAGAAGATGATTTGTGAGGAGCCCATAGGAAGATTCCAGACTGTCAAACTCACACAATCAGTCAATCAGAAGTTGGCAACCGTTGTCTTCCTGTAAACTTTGCTGTGCAGAACTGGAGTCACCTCACACCAAATCCATCCATCAATCAATCAATTAAGCAATCGATCAGTCAATTAGCTAATCTCAAAATCTTAGATAGCTGCACGACTATTTTATGTGATACTATGTGTGAAAAATAAATTTCAAGCTTCAGTAGTTATACTAAGCATCCATTGTATTTAGCGTTAGCATGTAGTATCTAAGTGTTTCATGCTTTATATTTTACATCCCATGGACCACGTGTGTTCATAGGTGCATTTAGCCTTCTGGGCATGAATGTGCGATACAGATCATTATCATTATCATCATTTATCAGACCTATTATAAAAGCATTTAAAAGCAAGTGACCGTTTTCTTCTTGATATTTCTAGACGTTCTGCATCGACAACGCGTGCGCGTACCGGGGCGACCACGAGGCGAACAACGGGGCGGTGATCCTGATCGACAGAGTCCTGATGCCGGCGGAGGGCAGCCTGTGGGACCTCATCGAGCAGGACGGCAGCTTCAGGTATGGACGGGACCTGTTTGTCTGTCTGTCTGTCTGTCTGTCTGTCTGTTTGATTGTCTGTTTGTTTGTTTGTTTGTGTGTGTGTGTGTGTGTGTGTGTGGAGGGACGTCTGTGAGACCTGATTGAGCAGGACGGCAACTTCAGGTCAGCACGGGATCCTTTCTACTCATTCTTAGGCCGTGTTGATTCGATTGCATTGATGACATCTGCGCGAGCATTACCACTAGGTTTCATCCGTTACAAAACAAATTTTGCGACCATACTCTAAATCGTATAAAGAAGATGCAACATATATTTTATTAAGCAAATATGTGCCGTAGATTGCAAAGGAAATATCGGAAACCGGACACCAATATCGTAAAAGTCTTTGGTTCAACCTTCCTGACCACGTAGATTTCATAATAAAGACGGGGTAGCGACGTTGGGAGCGAACCAAAGCTAACAAGGCTGGGCTCCAGGCTTATGTATGGAGACAGAGAGTAAGTGCTGTAGTTTTAGGCCCCCTATCCCAGTTAAGGGAACTGCATCGGCCGAGTTTGTTTGAGACTTGAAAGAAGATATCTATTTACACATGTTCACGATAAGATGATTCGCGGATTGTGGGTGGCATGCTGGAAAAAGCAAACAAAGCGACCTAGGGTCCATCTTGACTTAAGACAATGAGCATCAATATGAATCCACTTCAATCAATAAGATAATAAATCATAACAGGCTACAGCTAAAACGTCTGAAGATTTAAATCATTGATGAAGACCACTGGGTACAAATATTCTAAGAGAGTTTCTTTACATTCAACGACTCCTTCCTCTGCAAAGAACTCGACAAATCCTCACACGTAACAGATGAGAAAGTAAAGATCATGAAAGATTCACCAGACGCCATGCCGTGTGCCGAGTGATTGATAACGGGAATTGTTACGGTTTAAGAGATAAGATGTAAGTGGTTTCCCACTCAGAAAGGGGAAGTTTATTATGTCTAATCCTTGCGTGGGAGGTGCCGTCTTTAAGGAGGCTGCGGATCGCGTCTCCTCCAACAGCTGGACTTGCTAACTCCTTATTAGTGACGCTAGCTGACACAGGCGTGTATTGACGATGGGGGAAATGGGGAAGTCAACATCAGGAGTTAGCATGACTTGAGAATGGTAATTTCTGCTGTAGTCCAAATATAGTCGAATATGCCGTGATATAAGTGACGCTAGTTGACCTATGTGTGTATTGATGATGTCACAAACTTGGAGAAGTTGACATCAGGTACCCCCCCCCCCCCTTAGGAGTTAGGACTTGAGAGTGGTATTTTCTACTGTAGTCCAAGTGAACTTAAATATGCACATCATCAACTTTATGGGAAGACAGATCTTATGGTTTTAATGGAAACACACTCTACATTGACTTGAAGTGCTGATGACTTGTAATGATCCTACTGGAAGTAGAAAAGAAATGTCCGATGAACGATAGGATACGGATAATGATGTAATGATAATGATAAATGAAGTTGCTACTGCTGCTGATGATGATGATGATAATGAAGCTGCTGATGATGATGAAGCTGATGATGATGAAGACGGTGATGCGTGTGATGATGATGGGATAATGATGATGATAATAATGATGATGATGATGACGATGATGATAATGGTCATGATGATGATGATGAAAAATAACTCATATAAACTGCCGACCAGATTAAACTTTGACATGAAGTATTTTTTCACAAAGCGTAATCTAAGTTTTATCAGCAATCAGCATTCGCGATCAGCCGCGCGTTTACACCCACCTGTACAATCCGTAACGAGGTGTCATTTATCAAAATCGTATTCATTAACGTCTTAATCCTGTCGGAGTGATGATGATTGGAACGGGGCTGCACGTCACCGTGATGACGGATGCTGTGCCGATGTACCACTGAGAGAAACACGGGTAGTAATCCGTGCTGATGTTGCAACTTTGCGTCATGTCGTGAATGTAAGATGGTCTGTGACATTGAACTCGAGCTCCCCTCCCCCGCGCCTGACGGCTGCCACATTAGGCAGTCGGGCCAGAGGAAACAGTCTTTAAGGCGCGTGATTTCTTCTCTCAGGGAGGCCATTTCTCCCCGCGGGCTCCGGGCTTTCCGAACGCGGCTTTAGAACCGTTCCCGTCCCAATCCGTCATGTTTTATTCAGCAAACCCCGCGGGCTACTCTCTCCATCAACCGCTCCAGACAGCAGATAAAGGCCGAGACACGATAGCTCTAATGAGGCCGTTCGTAACATGCCGACAGAGACGGATGCAGTTTCTCCAATTTGTTTCGTCAGTCAAACAAACGTTTCGAGGAACTGCGGGTGGGTTTTCTTCAGTTTGATCCAATTGGGGCCGGGAGAGGGGGACAAGCTTTAAAGTCGTTTTTACCTAGATCTGTCGTAGAGTAGAACTCATCGCTGCCAAGTACTGTAGATATATCCTCATTAGATAGCTTTGAACAACGCTAACAGTTTGATGTGCAGAGGTTAGGTGAGGCAGGTCGTTCAGTGTAATGCAACCAGCTGCTGTCGCGCCGCGTGCCTGCGAAGCAGGTGTATTACGCCGAAGAGTGCTTAAACAGGCTATACAGATAGCTATGCAGTCTATATAGATATGGCGACATAAAGCACTTGTCTGTATTCATCATATTCACAATAAAAAGAACCCATTCTGAGAGGTAATAGATTTAGATGATGTTTCTGCAGCGCGGTGCCCTTTTGTATAATGTTAATGCAAACGAACCTTGACGACAGCATTGCCTAAGGCGAAGACTGTGCCTCAGAATAAGATGTTTCATTAAGTCACACAGCGACAATTCTGACTGATTTCATCACCGATGACTTGGAAGTCGTCATTTCGAAAACACCTGGCTTTTTCTTTTATTATTGATACTTTTGTTTCATTGGTAAATTAGTATAAACTAGAAATATATATTAACAACTTTTACCTATCAACAGACTGATTTAACTGGATAAAGAGTGCTTGTTCGTTATAGGAAATTGAGTTAAATGAGACTCGACCAAAGTCACAATGCTCAAAGAAATAAAACCTTGTTAAATGTACGTCTTAAGAACGACTTTTGTTTAATTGCGGCCTATATCTTTAAATCTCCCACAGCACACTGAAGACAGCCATCCAGACCGCCGGTCTTGTGGACGTCTTCAAGAACCCCGCCGTCTTCACCGTCTTCGCTCCGACCAACGAAGCCTTCGAAAACCTGCCGGCCGGCAAACTGGACGAGCTGCTGGCGGACTCCGAGGAACTGACCAACCTGCTGCAGTACCACGTCATCGGACAGATGTGGCACCGCAAGGCCATGAGGCCCAACATCAAGTACCGCCTGCCGTCCGTCCAGGTGGGTTACCGGCCGTTTTGCTACATTGGCGGTTCGGTACAGACCGTTTCGCTACATTGGCGGTTCGGTACAGACCGTTTCGCTACATTGGCGGTTCGGTACAGACCGTTTCTCTATATTTCAAGTACCGCTCTCCTGCCATCCGTCCAGTTAGGTTACAGTTTGTTTCGCTACATCTAGTGTCAGTACGTTTCGCACATGGAAAGTCCGGTCATTTCGCTACATATACATGGCAAGTCAGGTCGTTTAGCTACATGACAAATTATTTTGCTACATCCGACCTGTTACCTTCCAGCTGGGCGACTTGGAGCAATTCTTCAGGGCACACTTGAATTGGATTTGAAAACAGAATCACTTATACCATTTATGACTTGAATCGCCCCAAAATGCTAAAATCTTGGCATCAACTGTAGAAAAGGGTCTTTGTTCATAACAGATTTTCCATTTTTCAATTTTCAACGAATAAAAAGTTACGAATTGTAACTTCAACAGTGTTCGGCGGCCTGTACTTACCCTTTTACGGTACAAAGGTACAAGAAGTCTTTAAAGCCATTCACCCACCATGTATTAATTCATTCATTTATTTATCCAATGAACCATCCATCCATCCATCTGTTACTACATATAGTACATGTATAAAGGTTCTTCACTTTTTACACGACCTTGTGGCCGAACAAGCACTTCGCAGGAAAAGAAAGGCTTTGACTTTCACTTGACTTGACTTGAATCATTCCATGTTCCCAGGGTAGGAAGTTGGAGATGGTTCGTGCGAAGGACGAGGACAGTAACGAGTACGTCGTGACGATTAACGAGGGGGCGACGATCACGCAGGGCGAGACGCTGGCGACCAACGGCCTGCTGCACGTCATCGACCAGGTGCTCATCCCGAAAGCGAGAGGCAGCGCGGCCGGCGCAGGCGCAGGCGAGGGCGGCAACAACCTGGTAGGTTTTCACTTTCACATGTTCACCATAGGTATCTCTGTTGCTGATTATTGGTCCTTGTTAGTATAATTTCTAAGTTACTCGGTTAGACGATCCCGTTCCCGTTTTAATGTACATGTATTTATACTACTGATTGTATGGTTTATTATTTGAAAGAGCTCGATTAGTGACAGTACATGTACATGATACTTTGCTACTCTTCATGGAGTTGTAAAGTATATTTGGCATGTGATATATAGATAGATGTATAGAGCGATTATGTCCGATAGATGATTATGACTGAGCTATCGAGTCGACCATTCCGGTGAGACCCATTTTTTCTGAGTTAGTTAGAATTCTCTACCTACGTACCTACCTAGTCCCTTGACCTCCGGGTCGTTGGAGGGGGCAAGGTAGCAATAAAGATGGACATCTGTCTCCAGGCTTGTCTGTTTCTTGAGGCCGTCAGCCTTTCGGCCAGTCCTAGGGACGTTATCGATGTTATCCTGCCAGGATAAGGTACCAAATGTTTTCATGTCGAACTGCCGACACAGATCAGCGTGATCAACGGCGGCGCGGAGGGCGAGGGCGGCGCCGCGGGGGAGGGCGGCAGCGTGTCCGTCAGCGTGGGCGGGGGAGCCGGCGGAGAGGGCAGCGTGATCGTCGGCGGCGGCGAGGGCGCCAGCAACGTGGTGACGGGAGAGGGCGGCCCCAGGGTCATCAAGGTGACCAGCAGGGTGACTCTGCCCGGCTCCGGACCCTCCATCTGGGACAGCATCGACCAAGACTCCGACTTCAGGTACCAGGGTTTCCACCTGTAGCGTGATGATTAATAGTTTTACACAATGTGTACACATAGAAACTCGCAGGCAAAAGTTGCATTGAATTACATGTGTTGTTTTTAACGTTGGAAAATGAGTGTGGTTGAGCAAGAAAACCTTGAAACCCCATTGTTTAAACCGAAATTAGCACATTTTGTAAAATATACCTGTCAGACACCAATTGCCATGGCAACGCAAAAAATTAACTTACACTGTTATCATAGAATTGTCGCCAATCAAATTCTAGGAAAAGTCAACAAGTTTGGTAGTCCAAGCGCACTTCGTTTGGTAGTTTTACGGCATCAGCGTTGGCGCGGACACTTTACCTCCCCCCCCCCCCCCGGCTAGTTAGGATTAATCCTGACATTCCACAGTATCCTAAGGTCTTCCACCTTTGTTTTTGTTTGTTTGTTTGTTTGTTTATCTGCTTTAATGGCTACATTCCATTCGTCCACAGCATCCTGATGTCGGCCATCTCCACGGCGCAGCTGGAGGACATGCTGGACCGGCCCGGGACCTACACGTTCTTCGCGCCTACGGACCGCGCCTTCAAGGCGCTGCCGGAGGACGCATTGCCCAACCTGCTGGCCAACCCGGAGCAGCTCACCGAGATACTGGAGGTACGTACGGCATGAAGAATAAAATAGAATAGAATAGAATAGAATAGAAGAGAAGAGAAGAGAATAGAATGTAGGCTAGAACAGCAGCCATCAACCTGGGACAGTTCACCGATATCTTGGATGTGCGAGCGGCGTATCAACTGAGATAGAATGGAATAGAGCAGAATAGAATAGAATAGGATGGGATGGAATGGAATAGAAAATATTAGAATAGAATAAAAGAATCCTTTAAAATCCTTAAGGTTTGTACTTCCTTCAGAATAGGCTAGAACAGAATTTGTTCATTGTATATCTTGTATAACAGAATAGAGGTGAAAAGCATCATTACCAACGAATACATTACACGTCTGTGTCGCTGTTTTATTTCAGTACCACGTGGTTGAAAACGTTCTGAACAGCAAGGCCGTGTCTCCAGGCGTGGCCATCCCCTTGGCAACCCTGCAGGGAGGTCAGGTGACCGTGCGGAACCAGAACGGCGTGGTGACCGTGAACTCCGCCACCGTCGAGCGCGCCGACCTCATCAACACCAACGGCATCATCCACGTCATCGACAAGGTCCTCATCCCCTAGGCTTCTCGCGAGACCGCGCGAGACTCTCGCGAGACCGTCCCGGTCACGTGGCGTTCTTACGAGTCACGAACGAGATTCCGCGAGAAAAAGTCTCTTGTTTCATGTTAGTATCTAGCATACCAAGCCTTGTTAGGTTTTCTTGTAATTTCATACATGTCTTTGAAGATTGTAAGTTTAATGGATATGGAAAAATTAATAGGAACATATCTTAGAGTATGTAAGAAGTAAAAAGCCATGATTACGGTTTCGATTTTTACGGACAATGTTCAACATTATACATGTTATATCCGCAAAGTATGATTCTATGGTGCTATTTGATAAAAAGAAACATTTTATGCCGTCTCTAACAGCTCTATATTTTACCCGGACTTAATAAACAGTTGTTACGATCGTCGGTTTGCCGCTGTGCGTCTTTCGGATTTTCAGTTGTCTATTGATTCTGCTATATGAAGCCAGATATACAGCCTCGGCTGCCCTGATATCCTGTGGCAAAGGCAAAACAGGACATAAACATTGAACTGTTTGTAAATATTCATAACCATGTAAAACTGGAGCACCTACAGTCACAGGCCAGGGTCAGTATATCTGTCATGGGAATTCGCAGGGATTGAATGAAAGAATGGTTCATTATGACTAATTATCATGATCGGCTATAAAATGTATATCGCAGCCACAAGTCGAATTGCATACTTTTAACAAATGATATCAAAAACTAATAACTTACACGGATACACCAGAGTTTACAGAACGTGTTCGCAGCTAATCACAGCTGATATAGACATTGTGGGAACTGGTATGGTCACTTATTTGCAATAACGATGATATTGTGAAGTTTACTTGTGAAGGAAGCCGGGAGGACGCAGGTGACTTCAGAGCTGCCTCAGTACCTTGGCCATCGGCTGTCCGCCTGCACTCCTCCTTAAGGCTCCTCCATGTTTCACGGTCCCACGCCCTGGATTCTGCTACCTCTAATCCCATGTCTTTTAATCTCTAGTCCTTCTACTCTTGGGGGAGGGAGGGGGGTATTCCCCGGGGTCTCAGGGTCGATGTTGATTGTATACTTAAAATACAGAACTCATTACCAGCAAGTACTGTAGGAGCATCCTCAGTATGTTGCTTTAAACAACGCTTGCAGTTAGATGTGCAAGGGTTGTGTGCGACAGGTCGATCAGGGTAAAAACAACCAGCTGCTATCGCGCCGCGTGCCTGCGAAGTTTGAGTGTTACGTCGAAGGATGGTTATCACCAGTTATACAGATACAGATGTACTTTGGTATGCCCCCATTCCACTCGGGCGGCGACCTCGCCGCGCTCTCTCTGTGACCTAACAGAGCACTCGACGAAAGAACGAATATCTTAACTCTTTGTGTGTTTTGTTGTGTTTTATAGTCATACTTTACACTTGCACTTTATTCCAATTATGAAATCTAGTGTTACAAACTCAGTGTATGTCGCAGCGAGGTCGCAGTATGAGCGCCGTCTGGGGGGAATGGAGGCCTGAACCGATGACTCCAGACCATTGCCGTGTCAGATCAGCGTGATGCATCAGCCGATCGAGTATCACCTTGATTTTGTGACTACTTCATCACGCCTCCTCCGGCTGTATCAAACAGAGCCTGGCTTCAACACCGCCGATCATTTACCGCGGTAATATCCCCATCGACCCGGGACAAGATTTGTCATCAGAAAATCGAAGAGCCGCAGGAGATTCTCTTTTCGCCTCACATTTATCAAGTTCATCAACTATGTTGCCGATAGGAACTAGGATACTTAAGTGTCCCCAAGACGTTATAAAAACATCGTTCCAACTTTGATGTCGACAACAAAATATTTGATAGTAAAGAACTCTACTTGAGACTGACCATGACTCCTTTCTGAATCAGCTGTAGATACCCGGGCCCTCAGTCATGATATACACTACTGCGCATGCGGTTCATAGAAACTCTTTTGTTGATACAGAGACATCAAAGCGCCTACGTCAGCCGATGTTGTAGCCAACATGATCCAATCTCCCCTCGGGGGTAATCTTCACGGGCTCTGCCTGCCGTAAATATGGCATCGTCTATGTGATTCACATATCTATATATTACCCCTTATCTATCTATCGGTTCGGCTGTGAAAGACATACATATACATATAGGCCTGCCGGCTCACATGACGGTAGCTGTAACAAATGGCTAGCCTTTCCAACAATACGAGAGGCGGAATTGATGTTTTATACACAGGCCAATTCAACTAGATGTAGTATCCACATTTACAATCGTATCTACAGTACCTGCTGTAAGGCAAAGAATACATCATGTAGAATGAGAGATTAGGGTTAGTACATGCAATCAATATGATTCATACCCCGTGTATATCCCTATGGTACGTTATATGTAGCCCTGTGTACTAGCATATCTCTTGTACTGAAGATGTGTCTAATGATGTATTGGTAACGATGGTATGTGTGTAGGAAATATGGACCCTTGTGTATCCCTTGTAATCTCCAAACAGATCAAACGGTTGCAAAGACCGTATCCAACTGGCAAAAGGAGTTTTATTGCAACCCATGGCCAAGTGAGTTGTAGACCTGCATATATCTCCTGTACTAATGTACGTGATAATAATTGATGGTAACGATGGTACGTGTGTACGTTGTATGTACCCTTGTGTATCACCGTGGTACAAGTTTGCCGTCTTGTCCCTTGCCCGTGACCCTGCGACCTTGAATAACTCTTATGACGGACGGCCGTTCGCAACACGGATCGCGCTGCTGAAAATGGAATCTATCGGGCGGCATCTCGCATTCCGTCCCCGTACGTCTGTTCGCATCGCGCGTGAGATATTGCAATCCCTCCCGCTGCAGAGGCATAAACCGGGCAATTCATCTGGTTGGGAACGTGCTTAACCTGCAGGTGGCTTCTCGGGAGCACTCTCTCGCGTCTTCTCGCGATGTTTGATAGCTGCAAGGCATGCCTAACTTCGCGAGAACTTGCTACCTCCATGAAGAATGGAGGTATTGTTTTGGGTGTTTCTGTGTGTATGTCTCTCTCTCTCTCTGTGTGTGTGTCTGTGTGTCTGTCTGTCTGTTAACTAAACAACTAGATGGATAGTGATAGTATTTTGGTATGTGGGTAGGTCTTGGGACGACGAAGATCAAGGTCAAGATTGGGTCTGCTGGCGGCATTCCATAGTACTGCAGCAGAACCCCCGTTTTTGTATCTTTTGTCCTGGACGTGCTGCGGTTTTGATCTTTTGGTGGGAGATGATGTCAGATAGAAGTGCTGTAAACTTGGACTTGGTTTTGTACCTGATTTGTACACTGCCGTATTTGCGCAGTAAATCCTAGCCTTTAGACTGGCGGATAGAGGAACGATACGAGATGGTATAGGCTTGGGTCCCCTTGTGTGCGTTCCCGTGACAGTAAGTTGATCTATTTCGATTATCATGGCAAGTTTTGAAAACGATTTTTATATTAAAAAGTTGATAATGTCGTCATCTTAACATACGATAAATAAAACTCGCTAAATTAGTTTAATCGTGTTACAAGAGGAGAGAAAGGGTATGTGAATTATAAATACAGATAAAGCATAGCATAGTTTTCCAAATAAGATATACTAAATATCAAACTTAATGCAATTAGCCTTAGTTGGGCATGATTTTCATTATCATGCAATAATCTATATTGTCATTACAGTAGCCATTTTGTGACAGTGAAAGTGCCGAATTAGTCTGAACCGGCGATGAAGCCGTCATAATTGCGTATCGGCGGAAAATCACCGCCTCAACATGCAGCGAGCGTCGCGCGTCTGAGTTTACAGGAAAAGTGTGATTGCAATTAACTTCCGGGACGCCAAGGTCAAGTGCGGGCGCGGGGCGGCGGTGTGAGTGATGGCGGCCCGGTATCGGGTTACATGGTGGACACGGGAGCACACGTCTGCAACATTCGTTATGAAACAAGGCATCGAAGATGTCATATATCACTGTTTGGAATTTTTGTGATTTTCTTGTTTTATTCATTATTGTGATTTAGTCGCTGATTCCGTCTATGCATTATTCTGCCAGCCTGCGGGAAAAACTTGCGAGGCGAAGCCAACCCTCCCGCCCTGCCAGGGTTTGGAACCAACCTTTGACCCGGACCGAGACAACCTTCCCATCCTGCCAATCTCCGATTACACAATCTCCCGCGTCACATCATGTCACTCTACAATATCTGCAGACTACGGACACACGCCAACAGACAGATACATCCCGAAAACATGCAGTACCGCACACTTTTTTACTGAGACAATAAAGGGTGATTAAGACTATAGTAGCATTTGGCCTCTTTACAGTGGGTCAGCTGCCTATAATAAGCCTTTACTACGTAAGGATTGAACCGGAGAATCGTCATTGAATATAATATCATGGACAAAAAGATGACATGTTTTAAAGGATTTTGTAGAGAAGTTTCATTTGATTTAATCTACACAAAAGCTAATAGTGTTAATAAAGACATGTATGAAATACACAATATACAGATCTACTTGTGATCTTTTCGTTCCGTAGCTACCGGAGAAGACTGCAGTCTCCATAGCCGTTTCCGTGGCCGGTGCTGTCGGCGTTGTCATGTGCTGTTTTCTGATTGATATGTACGCGTGCTATCGTGCTAGCTTGGCAATGTATACTTGGATTTGTATACTATCACCTTGCTGTGACCTGTACTTAACCCAGTGGGTGTATATGTACAAACAATAAAGGTCTTCATTCATTCATTCCTTGCGAGGTTTTTGGACACAAAGCTATCAGACCCCAGTAGTGATCATAATACAGCTCACAACTATAGTGCCTAAACTTGCATCGTTTCTACCCGAGCACAAAAACTATCTACCACCTTAAAATCGTGACCATATCAAACTACATAGAAAGCTAGATATCCAAACCAGAATTTCTCCAGTGCAAGGGAAGCTGCCAGATGGCCTAGAATCCTACTCTCCAAGCAGAGCTAGGGTTTCGCCTGGTTTTTGACGTGTTTTTAGGCGTTTTTGTCACGCCTTCTACTTTGTCATCGTTCTTGGGTTTGCAGCACAACAAAAACGATGACAAAGTAGAAGGCATGACAAAAACGCCTAAAAACACGTCAAAAACCAGCCGAAACCCTAGCTCTGCTTGGAAATCCAACGGTTCTTCATAGAGCCTGACCTAACCACTTCTCATAGTTCATGACAATCTATCTATAGTTTCTTGGGGTATGCTGCTAACCACAAACATACAAACGCTACGAAAAACATAACCTTCTTGGCGAAGGTTTTAAACCCCAAATCACTGGTCATAAAGCCTGGACAACTGACATCAAAGATCTCACAAAGCCATCAGGTCAGGTCAGGTGCCGAGAGGCATGGGAGCCGTCAGGACGGAAGTCAAGGGCAACATTCCCGACGTTCATTTCCTGGAATTCTTCCGGGAAGGCGGGGTCATTGACCCCCAACTGAAATCATTAACATGAATTTTCGGATCAAACAAAAATGTATTTTAAAAAATCGTAGCTAATCAAAAATAAAAAGAACATCTTAGCGAAATAAGTTATCTAATAACACGATCCCTTTTAGTTTTATCTTTTTATATAACTTGCCATCATTGTGAGTCTATTGATGCTGCTACATGATTAGTTGTGTCATTCCTTAGAACTTATCTTTATAACGACACAAAGGAAAATGTTCATGATGAAAAGATATTGTTAATATGTTGTAAAAACTTTAAGATCTTCGTTTTTCGATATAGTAGATCTATCTACATGTATTATGCAATCCATTATCACGTTAAGTAAAATGAGTTTTTGAACGGTACAAAAGAATCGAAAAAAATTATGCGAGTCACTCCATTCCTACAACACGTTCCGTGACCATTTGTATGTAGATTGTGATGTGAAATCTATTGAAGTGTCGATGACACGGTGTGTGTGCTAATATAAATCATGAACATGATCGTTTTTCATTATAATGCAAACCAAAACTCTCCTACTGATATATATTGACAAGGTTCTAACTTGTCTCCCAGAACATGTTTTCAAAGTGAAAGTCTATTGGGGTATCGATGATGTAACGCGTACGTCAATATGTGGATACAAGTGAAAGTGCCTGCGTGTTTTATTACGTCTTGGGGTTCCTTGAGGTTTCCGCGCCCATGCATCATCTAGGTGCTCATTGTCGATGCGGGGTGTTTTTAGGATATTTATATTCTCCCGTCACGTGACGTGGGACGAACCATTGTGTGCGGTTCGGAGGGTCCCGCCGGTACAACACCGCGGATTCCACAACCTGGATAATCCCGGCTAAATCACGACTAATCACTCCTACTCATCCTGCCCGCCCGCTCCGGGACAACCGCACACAGAAACAGCCGTGACGGCAGCGGTGTTGCACGGACCCGTCTCCCCCGTGCGAGGCTCCAGCGCGCCCCCGTGCCGCACCACCCCCGTACCGCCGACCCTCGTCCCTCCTCCCGCTCTCTGTGAGGATGCAGATTGCGCGCTCCCGGCAGGGGCCAGTGGAGGGAACTCCGATATTTTCTTAAATCCCAGACCAAGATGGAGGACGGAGGAGCGGATGCTGCGGAGAGAGAGGCGATCCGGGGATGACGGCTCCGTGACCGCGGCTGGACGGAAGACTGTATGCATGTATGCGGAGATTCGTTGGACTGTGATTTCGTTAATTGCGTCGGATAGACCTGTTTAGGCCCATGAGGGGTTGAGAGAGGGACGCTGCGTAGTTTGGGAAATCTGTGCAGAGCCTGACGGGCACGTGTAGCGGGTGAGCCGTCCTACCGGCGGCCGGGCGGACTGAGTACCGGACCGTTCCTACCAGCCTGCCGCCTCGGAGAGAAAGGACCACCATGCCGCGGGAAGTCAACGCCGCCGCCTGCCTGCTCCTCCTCCTGGCCCTGTTGCGGCTCCCCTTGGTGTGAGTACCGTGATTTCTTCCTCCACCTCCTCCTCCCATCTCAATACAATCCCGTATCGATCCCCCTACATGCAGTGTGTGGGTTGAAGATTCGGCCGCGGTCTCCGCTTTGTCCATTTATCCGATGACGTCCCTGTGTTGTGGTGTTGGGTATGTGGTTAGGAATAGTGGGTGTAGATGGAGAATTGACGCACTTGCTTCAATCAGCAGAACCACGTATGTACCTACGATTAGCCTAGACATAGATCCATCCCGCTGCAGATGTAGAAAGAGGTTAAGCTATCAAACCAGCCCCGTCTCCCAATATCCTCCAACTTCCTCTACCTTCACATGAGCATGGCCTGAACTACACCTGCCACCCCCCCCCCCCCCCCCTTCATGAATACGGCCCCCCGTAAGTTTGATATTCCCATCCGGCGGTCCCAAACGACAGTTCAGCTCAACTGTACCGTGACATATTCATCGACTTCGCCGCGATCATGACGAGAAATTCTCGTCTCTCAGCGCATCGGTGTGGAACTAACCTGCGCTGTTATCCTGTTAGTCTGTACCGCATTCATCCGTCAAAACTCTACCTCACATGTTGCGAGATGGAGTTCACTGATGGGACCTGAGATGTGCACAACTGTATTGCGTTTGTGTTTTATTCACATGTGTGCAAATTAAGTAACATTTACCATACTGCATACCATCCTCATGTTGGTGTCTGTGCAAACTCCAAACATGTTTGCATCAATTGCATGTTAGAATCCAAATTCTTTTGAATGAAAAAAAAATAGAGATATAATCTATGGTCTATCGGGGATTTAGCGATCGTCTGATACGGTTTAACGGCAGTAATAGACTGACAGGCCAATTCATAAAGATAATGGGCCATCACATGTCTCTCTGCAGTGATGGAGACCGATGGACACTGCACACATTAACGCCAAAAAATCAGCAAAAGCGAAAAATATTCTGTATTGTTTTGTTTTGTTCGACAAGCAGCAGACATCAGTAATGTGACATCAAATCGGCAGTTTTGCGTCGGTAGTTTTCCCGGAGGCATGATCCATCGATCCCAGACCCTCCAACCATCGGAGACTGGCACCGCTGGACCAATAATACTGCCATTGTTTAGCGGCCAGACTGGTTAAGATGCGCGCAGGCCGCAGTCCGATACTGCAAACCACGTCCCTTGCTCCTTACACTCCATTCCACTATGGCGGCGACCTATCTGCGAGCGCGCTGCGATTAAGTGTGACAGATCGCTCAGCAAATTCCATAGATAAAAACATTTTTTTTAAACGCTTTTTGTGTTTTGTTATCTTTCCAGTCATACTTTTACATTTTGCATTATATTTTTTAAGATTAATAAGTGAATAAAAATTTTGACTTTATAGTCGATGGTAACAGAAATCATTTAAGATTAAAAGAAGATCGCAGCCCTGATGAACACATACCTGAGTCCAGTACTCCGCACGGCGCTTGTTGTTCCTCAGCTTATCCCGCCCATCTCGCTCACAGACGGGGTCGGAGTTTTGCCTAACTACACGAGCCGTGATGGCGATAAGACCGCTCTGAGAGACGGAGTGAGCGGATAAATCACGGCACACAGTTACGAGCTCGTTTCCCTGGAAATTTTAATCTCGGAACTCCGGCGTCGGTTCTGTTAGCTTTATTACAAAATCTGTTTTTGTCATGTATATATCACTCAGTGTGGTTTTCATGTTTCTAACCACGGCCTCTTAGATAGCAGCGCCCAGGTACTGAGGCAGCCACCCCGGAAATGATGGAAAAGAAATAGAAGCAGAAATAGATAAATAAATTCCCAACGTCAAACAAAGTTAGGTCGGCTATGTCGACTTAAATACTTACCGAAATATAAATTAAGATGATATATATGCTACGTGTATTGTGATCAACCAAATCACCTCTGGACTTTTTATAATTTCTTTGTTTAAGTACAACATAGGCCATAGGCAGATTTGAATATACCATTTGATGTGACAACTCTCAACAAGAAAAAAAGAAAAATCATATAAAAGACTGATTTGTTATTAGAAAAGATACTTAAACACGCGACTAGCCCTACTTTGTTATAACATGATACGACGGAATGGCTCATGTTAGCTGTTATTGATTAGTAAGTAGAATTTTAAGAATTTCTTGTTCTTGCTGTTTTTGCAGTTTGCAATTGACCGTCCGAAAGTCCCTGTACTTTTTTCGTTGCGCCATCAAACCTTCTCCATATTTCTTCTCTCATGTTTCTGAGCATCTAAACCACCCGTGAAAATTCCGTACTTTTTTCGTTGCGCCATCAAACCTCCTCCATATTTCTTCTCTCATGTTTCTGAGCATCTAAACCACCCGTGAAAATTCCGTCTCACCAGGGAGGCATCACCGTACGTGATGACTTCCTGGGGAATAAATGGCTGATATCCCCATTCCCCTCGCCGCGCTCTCTCTGCGACCTGAAATTGACCAAGATGCTCAACGAATTTCATAGATAAAGAACGAATCTTTTACGCTTTATGTGTTTTGTTGTGTTTATAGTCATACGTTTACATCTTGCACGATATGAATCATGAAATCAAGGGTTACACAAATCTAACTTAGGGCCCTGTCACTCTTGTGCGTATATTCAAGTGCGCATGAGTTGCGCATTAACATTTCTTAGGTTTAAGGAAAGTTTGCGGGGAACAAGTTATTTTCTGCGCTGACCCACCGTTGTGCAGCCTAGTTATCGAATCAAGGAAATGACAACTCAATCTTGGCCTAAAACATATTAATACGCAACTCATGCGGGCTTGTATATACGCACAAGTGTACCAGGGGTTTAAGGTCGCAGCGTGGTCGCAGTGACAGCGCCGTCTAGTGGAATGGGGGCCTGATAGGGCAGCCCCGTAGATAGCTCTAGTGCTGCCATGTTAAATGCTTATCGCGCCACCTTGACATGATCTCCCCTTTCGAAGCCCCCTCCTTCCCTGACTTTACGTATTCCGCACGGTTAGGTTTATTTTGCACCCTTCACGCGTCGGTTAGTACCGGGAAGGTTGAAACGCTGACCACATGCGGGGGGCTCAGCTGTGGTTAGGGCCCTGTCGCACTTGTGCGTATATTCAAGTGCGCGTGAGTTCCGCAGTAACATTTTTAGGGGTTTAAGTAAATTTTGCGGTGAGGAAGTTGTTGGTTATCAACCCAAAGAAATTATTTCTTCGGCTGCAAACTTAACCAAAGCCAAAAAAATGTTAAAACCCAACCCATGCGGGCTTGTATATACGCACAAGTGTGACAGGGGCTTTACATCACGGATGCCGTACACCGGCTTGCCCTCATGAGTTGTGTATTAACATATTTTTTGTTTAGGTTAAGTTTGCAGCCGAAGAAGTAGTTTCTTTGGTTTTATAAATAGACTACCCAACGGTGGGTCAAGTAGAAAACAACTTCCTCCCCGGAAACTTTACTGAAACCCAAAAATGTTACTGCGGAACTCACGCGCACTTGAATATACGCACAGTGTGACACTAGAGGCTGCAACCGCTGAGCAAGCAAAGATTTGACAAATCGCGCAACAAATTTCGTAGATAAAGAACGAATGTTTGTGTGTGTGTGTGTGTGTGTGTGTGTGTGTGTGTGTGTGTGTGTGTGTGTGTGTGTGTGTGTGTGTGTGTGTGCTTGTGTTAATGTCATTGGATTGGTGAGGCGAGAGTACTATTTAGCTCATATATTTACAACTTGCAGCATACCCCAACTATGAAATCAAGGGTTACACAGATCAGATTTCGGTCGCTGTACGATCGCTCAGTGATTGCCTAGTGAAACGGGAGCTCATGGTTATGCATGCCTCGTGCGATCAGTGAAATGGATGGTGGGTGGGCAAGGAGAGTTAACCTGAACAGGCTAGGTCAAAAGTAAGTTATCCGCTAGATTGAAAACAATAACACAATATGATATTTATTCTGTCCCTGTAATAGACATCAAGAAAAACAGAAACCTACAATCGTTTTAAGGAAACGTCAAACTAACATGTTACCGATGGCACGCTTCTATTCTGTCTATCGTTTTGATAATATCTGGTTTTGTGATCACATGCTTGACTGAGCGTTCAGCTAAACTAGACGGGGATTCGTGACTGTAAAATGTCATGTCAGCCAGAACATTTCGAACTTGAAAACGTCACAGAAGATGACCTCTAAGATGTCTCCTTTGTCTTGTCATAGCTGACGAGAAGAGGGGAAACAAGCAAGTTTATTGACACAACCAAGAGTACGTTGAATTTCGTACGGTCAACTACAAAATAGAAATACAGAATGAATATTAAGATTATGATATGTGTTGGAGTTCTCTTGAGGGTTGAAGTGTAGATTTGGAATTATTAATTGTCTTGATGAAATGAACAGATTCTGATTAGACCGGAGCCGGTTCTCGACAATGGTTGAATGGTTTAGATTAATTTGCGTATTTCCGGATTTTAATTCCTGCTGGTACGGATTGGTTCATTCTCTGCTTGGGCTACCGACCAGGTACAAATTGAATTGCGTCCACTTGGGAATGGCCCGCTACACGCTTTCAATTACATATCGATGCCATCAGAGCACGTTAAGCGACATCTGGTCCGGCCAACCTCATTGTTTCCCACCTTCTCGGTAACTAACTCTCTCTACTTCCCTCTCCATGCGCTACTAACGTGCCGCTTTCAACCTGACTCCATCCAGGACTGTCCCGAAAGCAAAACAACAACAACACGGCAACAGCACTCATCCCCATCCCAACCCTTCCACCAGCCCCCCCCCCCCCCCCGTTACAAATACTCAATAATCTATCGATGTTATTATTATAAGTGCACGAAGTGTCTGGGCGATAGGCCAGGCCTCCTGTCCAATCAATGAGGGGAGAAATGTAGAGAGGTCTGCTGGTGGCAGCATCGGGGACAGAGATGTGGCCAGCCGGACCCCGCGCCACCTCCTCCCGAGCCATGCCTCCGCCAGGCCGCCTGCTAACGCTGCTGATTCTCCTCCCTCTCTCCTACGTCTCTGGGCAGCAGGCAGGGGGGTCGGGGTAAACCGTGCACCGCGGCGGTGCTTCTATAGTAACGCTGTCGGGATTCAGGTTGTCGGGCTCGCAGTTCAGGAGGAGTATTGCCCCACACGGCAGCGGGGACCCGGTGGGTCGTAGGGCACACAAATTTCCTCCCGGAAAAATTTGCCGCGACCATTTGAAATGACATACTTGGCTATCTTTTTTATCTCAGTAGTACTGTCAAGAAATCGTGTAGCAAAATTTCCCTTTTCACTTTCTTCCAAACATTCTTTACTATTAATTCTAGAATATTGTTCAACGTGAAATTCCAACGGTTTTATTTGAAATGCTTATTGACTTCTCTCACGTGTTCTGTAACTTCCCTTTGATGTTTATGAAATCGCAGATCCTCCACCAGATTCCGCTGTCTAACTGCTATCCTGACCGTGAACCCGACACCTCCGTACCGCCTAGTCAGTATGATATTCCTGAACCTTTGTCTCCTTTGCTCTGTGCGATTTAAACCCTACGTCCCCGGGCAGAATTCTCCCAGGATCCTCCCCGGCCCTCCTAACCGTTGCCATGATTGTCAATGTCTTCTTTTCATTTCCTCAGAAAAGCGAAGTCTCCGACCCAACTGCTGGACAGCCTTTTGTTATCTGGTTATGATGCTAGGATACGGCCAAACTTTAATGGTAAGGGATCTTCTACCGCTGCTATGCACTTATCAATCAAATATTAGGGTCTATTTTCCGTTTGTTTCCTTGCTTCAGATCAACAGCCAAGTCTCCGACCGCGTTATTGGACAAGTTACTGTCTAAAGACAATTATGATCCTAGGATACGGCCAAACTTCAAAGGTAAGCCGAACGTGTCTGTGCTATGCCGTGTGGTTGTCGTTTGGTGTTGTGCTGGCGGTGGTGTTATCGTTAATATGTGTATAAAAAACAAACATCTTCGCCGTGCTTGGAGGAAACGTCGTCTGGTTGTTTTGTGCTCCTCACGGAGTCTGCGCGAAGGCAGCGTCTGTTGTTTACATTGTTGTTGATGTTCCGTGGTATCAGTTGCTGTGAAACTGTTTCTGCGCGCATAGGGCGTTCGGCGCCTCAGAATTTGAACGACCATGATTCTAGTAAGCTAGCAGTATTCAAATGAGTGGGGGGGGGATCCGTGCAGTTTGACGTAAAGACAAATCTACAGTTCGCCTTTCTGACCCTTACTGGCGTAGTTCTCTGCCTACAAAGCCTTTCGTAAAATATCAGAAACCTACAACATGAGAGCCTGAACATCTTTGGAATGACTTCCTCGATCAACGTGACGACTTTGATCTAATTTTGCATATTGATTAGTACTCTAATCATAAGTACGTCATTGAGGCATTCAAATACATAGTAGTCGATCGATTGATATTGGAACAATACGTTCTTTGACGTTCGTTGAAACTGTTTTGAAATGACGACTTGCATGCCGAGGAGTTTGGATTCGTTTATCTACTTACCCTAAGTCTAAATTGCATTGTAGGAGGATACATATGTCCAGAAACATGAAATGCTACGACGATGGTAATGTCAACGGACGATGGTAATGTCAACGGACGATGTAGGGAACGACCAATTAAGATAGGCGGGACTTATTGTACAGAATTGCCCATTTTCATGAAAATTCTGTGTGCAGACCCGTAAGAATATGGATTACTTACAGGGCTCGAAATGTATATTGTGGAATAGGTGCACCTAAATATCTAGGTGTATAGGGGGGGAAATGGGTGCACAACATAAGATAGAGTGTCAGCGAAATCTGACTACAAACCTCTTTGCCTCTCTTCAGGGCTTGGGTCTGAAATTCTACTGCTAATTTTGAAATTTAGACTAGTGGTGCAAAGAAGCTGTATCATTTTTCATGAAATTTAAAGGTCAAGAGCATGTTGTATTCAAGTGTGCAAAAATATGATAGTGCCTTTTCATATATAACCCACAAATATCTTTGTGCACCGGTGCATCAACATGGCCACAGTATAAACGTAGTTTATGCTAATTTATGTACATGCAGCCTATATTTCGAGTCCTGAATAACCATAATAAGGCAAGTGACGATAGGTCGGTGCGTGGCGTTTGGCGGATTGGAGGTGTCATATTCTGCGAAAAGTGCACGATAACCCGGTACGTCGTGTCGCGGTGCGGGAGATCCGTGAGTTATGAGCTTAACCCGCTTCGTCATCGATACTGCCAACTGATTCTCCTTTATTCCGTACCCGAAATCCCCTGTGATCGGCGACATGATATAATATTAGTCACCACACCGCAATAGACGAGTGGTATAAGCAAAAATCAATAAAACCTCTGATATTATGAGCTGTTCTTGTGCCAGGAGCTCGGATTAAAAAGGGTCGCTGAAACATGACCTGAATTTCGCTATCATGGGGACGTCTCCTTGTAGGCTGCGGTATCTAACAGGTAGCAGCGGTTAGGTGGCGACCTGGCGGGGATATTAGAGGGACGGATACGCGTCTAAATCTGCCCAAATCCGCTGAGATTTCTCCTATCTATGAATATGAGCGGCTGGGTGAATCGGTGTTCTCTGGGATATTCCCTTGTTAGATTCCCGCGTAGGAAATTTTCCAGTCGGTACGGAACAGTTGGTCAGGATCGATAACTCGGCGGGGTATGTAGCGATCAATACCGCAGAGTGATGCTGGTACAGAACGGCAGGAAACGTTACATTCTCACCAATTAAAATTAGACGAGGATAAACTGGCATTATCAATGACAGCCTGATTCAAGACCTCTGTTGGTCTAAGACTGGTATTAAGTTATCACCAAGAGCAGAACGTCCAAATGTCTACCATTTCGCACGGAGCAGGAGGCGTCGCGTCAATCCATATAAAGCATATGAAGCGTTACATTAGACAATGGGGTTTTTAGATTAATTGCGTTCGGCCGCCAACGCAGCAGGATATTCAATCACGAGGCTGGCTCCGCCCGCTCGGGACGAACCCGGCAACACGGGCGGAGTCAAAGGTGCCCAGCGCCGAGAGAACGAGAGAAGTCCCCCGGGCCCTCCCACATCTCACGCCTTGATTAACTCATTTCTGCCGCCGTCTATCCGGGCGGCGTTGATGCGATAGGATTGATCACTTGGTTCCGTACCGCGCCAGTGTTAACGCTGTGGTGTATGTTTTGATTATGCCAGTGAAATATAATATTGTGTTAAATAATAACGGTTACCCGTCGTCATGGTTTTGTTACGATGACTAAACACCAAACCCCGCTCTAGCCGTTCACTGCCCGTTGTAACTTAATGTAAGGCCTTGGAAAAACTGCTATTTTTGGTTACCCAACCGACTCTAGCAAAAATCTGCCAGGGCTGTTTTTTGGTCGACCCCTGGCAAGGGACATCAAATTTTCAATCTGATATCTAAGTGATGAAAATATGGTACATTATCGTTTTCCAACATGTTCCCATTTCTGGTGCAATAGAAAATTGTGCTTGTACAACGTATATCCGTATATCTAAAGCATCTTCTATATTCTAGCATCTTTCGCTTGAGAAAAAAAAGAGAAAAAAGATCTACCTATCGATCCTAGATATTCCTAACCGGAAACACAACATTTATGTTCCTAGGCTTTACTGTAACACATGGCCCACCATCTTTACGAGCCAGAAAACATTTTATTCTCCACGTCGCTTTTCCAATTATGGAAATGGTAGCTTTCAGGTAGATCCTGGTTATGGGGCTCCTTGTCGTCGCGCGGTTGACGCTCACAATGAATTACCTTCCGTCGAGGTTAAACACCGGAGAGGTAAGAGAGCCCGTTTACTGCAGCATACAGCGACCGTTCAGCCTTCAAGTGAGCCCTTCATTTCAGCATAACTCGAGAAGTTCGCACAGCACAAATCGCCGAGAAATACATTGAAACAGAGCTGCTAAGAAGTGGTGATTTCTACAATCTCTCATGTCACGTCAAAAGAAGCAGATCTGATAATGAACAACACAATCGTTAGAGTTATTGAGTTGTTTGAGTAATTTCATTTGCATCCTGATTTACTAGATTTTATAAAGGCTCATTTGCTACTCAGTTACTCAGTTCACTAAAGGGATCACCGTTAAGTTTCATTAATTAGCTGAACAGGCAATTTAAAAAATCAGGCTGACGTTAGATGGAAATGCACGTCTTACTTAAACTGCGTCACTTATTTCCGTTGTTCTGATAATCATCTTCCCCATCGAAGAACTGGCCTGCGCGTTATTAGTCTTATTTCTGTGGAACTAGTGTGACGTCCTCCAGGAGCAGGATAAGATCCTGTTCACCGTTCTGTGGACCATTACCGGGCAGAAGGAATGACAAGTTCCCGTCTGTGATCCCACCAAAGCCTCGATGCTTTCAAATCAAGAAGTAAAATAGTAGAAGGCTTTTTGTGCCGGAGGCCTGTCGGGGTTTCCTCGGCTGGTCTATCCACCCGTGTTCCATGACTGATGATTGCCGACGCGCTATTGCGCACTGGGAAAGAATGTAAAACATATGAGCCGTTACATTAGATAATGGAGATTTTTAGGTTGCATTCCAACACCGGCTTTTCTTTTCAGTCCTTTATACTTGCAACGACGCGCACGTATGGTAACTTTGCCTGCGTCGAAATCGGTATGCAGATGTTTTTGCAATGACATGGAATCTGGGATTTGATAGTGATCTGTTCCTCAAGCGTAATGCTTGACACCCTTTTTCTGTGATGATATTAACTTCGCTTTTCTCCCAAGCCGTGGATCTGGTATTTGGTTGTAGACAGCGGAGTTGTGCACCATAAGATTCGTTCAACATGGCCAGTTGGATGATTTTGTCGTTTGAAATACGAGCGGCTGACATTGCCAAGTAAAGATCAACCAACAAAGTCACACCGGAAATTGCAATAAACTCTCGTACACGGCTGGAAATGCGACTCGATGAAACCAGCGCTCTTCAGCGAGTCCGCGGCAATCCAAGGAAGACACGGTTTTCTGCAATTACTCTAAAACTAGCTCTAGCGTAACAGGCAATTATCTCCGGTTATTCGGCGTAACTGCGCTTTAACTGATAGTGCATTATATCCAGCTGCACACCGTGTGTGTGGATGCCAGGGAAAACAGGGGAAAGTGGAGCATCCTTTAATCACCTGTCGTTATGCATGTTGTCACTAGAACCGAGTCAACGCATTCTGCAAGAGATTTAACGAAGCTTGGTTGCCGTCAGGTTGGGGAATTTAGACTTAAACAGCTTTCCACTCACTAAATAAACTCAATTATAACAAGCTGAGTATGTAAAAGACATATCTGATTTCACATTATGAGTGGGTACCATGAAGTCGTTACACAAGCCCAGGCTAGGCCGGTTTGCCTAACTCATTGTTAGGGTTGTTGGAACCTTCCGTCTGGCACTGATTGCTTCTCAACTCTTCTGTTATCGGCAGTGACGGAATTCGTTCTGGAACTGTAAGCTTTTCCTTCCAATCAGAGGCTTTGTAATAAACCTTTAACTTGACGAAAATGGATCGCGGCTGTTAGAGAAGCCATTGCAGCCAACATCAGGTGGAATTGCACGCGGCAAATGGACGGCAGAATGGCCTGAGGATTGTCAATGTTTTACCGGTACTATCTAGTCAAATCACGCGAGACGTGGACTGGGGAATTCTGAACAGTGGATCCGCCGAATCTTTAATGGCCGCGGTGTATGTCCATCGTGTATTGATAAGATATCTGAGATGCACGACCGATGGGGGTCGGATCGAATCGGCGCTCGTTACATCACAGAGATAGCCGTTTACAGCCAGTCCACAGGCGAATGCACATTTTGGCTTGGCGTGTATACGTGCCATTTGTGCGGAACGTAAGGTTTAGTATATGGTGGCATAACATCCAATTTGTGCTTTAAGCATCCGAAGCACGCTTCAATATTGAAAAGGCTCGGAAGAAATGTGGGTCTTAAATGTGCAGTGGAATTGCAAAAATCCAGTGAAGCAATCTTCTAGTTTTATTCTTCTGCTCTTTTATGTTATTCAGAAATGTCGGGCAGCAAATAGTGCTTCTGGTAGAAAACGACCTGCGCTTTCGCAACATTACGTCAGTAAGTAAGTCTGCCAGCATATCCATTTCGCGGCAAAAATGAGCTCGCAATTGTTGACCTATTTACGGGTAGAATGTTCGTCAGTCCCAGCGCTGATCTGTAGTCTAAATTGTGCTGACAGGCGATTACTGGGCAGGAATCATCGACCTGCCGACAGCTGATCCACCGGGAAACAATAAGGCTGCATTATGAAATCGATGTTTCACTTAGCTCAGGTGGAATTCTAATCTCTAACAATAGCAAAATGCCAGGGCTTTTTTCAGTAGCGCAACGTTACCAGCTTATTTTGGGACTGGGTTGTTCTAACCCTATTCACCTGCAAAGGTTGTATGTTGATGGTGAACCGACTTCCGTAAGCGCTTCTGTATAGCCAGAGTAAACTCCCTTCTCTGGAACACACTGACTTCGCAGCTGATGGTTATATTACACTGGACAAGATGCCACACCTAACCTTTGCACATCCTAATTTAGCTGCAAGCGTTGTTTAAAGCTTTTCAGTGAGGATGCCACAGTTGTTCTCGGCGGAAACGAGGTCCAATCTAAGATTGTTGTAGAGAAATGAATTTCTGACTTTTCAAATTAATGAATTTTCTAATCATTCTATCATCTTGGACCAGTACCATGGACAAGATCATTCGATTGCGTATCCTAAGCTAGCATAGTGTTCGCTATCGACACGCCCGCGGCTAGATTACCAAGATAATGCCACCTTAAACACCAAGTCCGTTTTGTTGCAAAATTGACAGTTACAAAGCGTTAGTCCCAAGCTGACACACATGAAATGTCACGTCAGCACCATTGTGTCCAAAACACGTCAACAATGGTGGACAAACAGTCAACAACAGAATCATCAGAGAGAAGAGCAACGTTAACGTCGCCACCATGGTTCCGCAGACTAACAACTAATGCAACCAAAAGCAGAGACAAGACCAATCATCATGTTCCTCTTATAGAAATGATATTTCTTTTTCGTTCATATGTTCGGTTTCGTTCATGTGTTCATATATGTTCTGTTTTCAAGAGCGTTAGATCCCATAAAAGGTAAAGACATAACGTGCACAGCTTCACAAGTAGAAAGATTCACTGTTCTAAATAGAGTTACCAAAATTATGGCGGTTTGCATTCTATGTTCGTCTACAAGCGAGGCGGTAGCATTACTCAACCTCACTCCTAATCATGTACCAAGCCTGGAGGTGAACACAAACCCGCATCTCATTCTTTTTAGCCTTGAAGTTGTCATCTTTCATTCACTACAAATCTAGACTCACTGCAAGAGGGACATAATAATCAGTATATGATTGAATTATGTAGACACTAATTGCATTTAACTAAGGAGTAATGTATGAAATGTAGAAATTAAATCATTATAGATAAAGAGATTTCGCATTCCTGCTAGATTACATATAGGCGCTGACACAACAGTATTTGTAATGATTTGTACTCAATTTCTATGTCGTTATCTTAACACAAACAAAGTAACAGATTATGTGAATTTGTAGCAGACTCTTTTCCTGATAGAATTTTCTATCCGAGAAGGTAGCGACGTCACACTTAAATCATTATAGATATAACAGATTTTCTCTTCTAGCTTAATTACATATAGGTGTTGACACAACAGTATTTGTAACAATTGATTCCAACTTGCTCTGTCGTTAGCTTAAACATTCATTGATTAGAACATAGCATCACCATCTATTATCATCAGGAAATAAAGGCGGTCGGCATAAAGACGGCTGAACCGTTCCTATATGCAATTATTCCTGCTCAGAGGAGCCTCGGTGCTGCTTCCAAATTGCAGTGGGATGTAACGGTGTGAGTCTGAGATATCCCCTGGCTGTAGTGAAGTGACGGGAAACCTCGCAATGTACCTATTTACACGCGCAGAATGTGGCTGGTAGGCTGCGCGTATGAGGAGTTAGCTTTGCGTCACGCCCAAATGACTTTTCGTTAAATGGCAAACCAACCTCGAGAAAAATGCCAAACCAGCGCTACGATTTTTAGCTCCTAATACCACTAATTTAAAACGCATTACGTACTTAAATTGCCATAATATATGTTTCTGTTGTCATTACTATTGCATTTATCAACTTCAAACCTTTGCCTGTCGACTTGAAGGCACAGGCACACAGAAATACTTCTCTATAAGAATGAACTAAGTAAAACTTGGCGCATCATTGTCCAGCGCCGTGGCATTCCTCACAAGTCATGTAAACACGTCTGATGTAGCGCCGCTGGCCTAGTGGTGAGTATCTCTGCCTCTGGACCAGAAGTTCCAGGGTCCGAAGCCCAGCTGACTTAAATGGTACTGGAAAGGGTTGCATTAACTAGAGCCCTGGTGACGAAACAAGCTATGGCACTTCCCCTATACGTTTTATGTTGTTCATGTCTTAGATGTCGTATTTCAGTCTTGCGAAGTTTTCTTTTTAAGCACGAGGAACTGTCTGGATACGTTTTATACCGTGTTTTATCTGTTCATGCCAATAACTGTTTGTCGGTTTCCAGGACCGTCGGTTAACGTGACGCTGGACGTTTTCATCAACAGCTTCGGATCCATCCAAGCCTCCACCATGGTAAGAACTGACAGCTGTCAATCATTAATGCAATTATCATGTCATGTGCCGTTAGATTGTTTATTTTTTATTTATTTTTTAATTGTCAACCAAAGAAGCAGAAACAAAATAACACACTATTTAGATTTGTCTCTGACTAGTTTACTCCTTTTCTGATGCATTGACTTTGCCTGCCTGGAAGGTGGGTATTACGGACTTCAAGTAACCTTTGACCCTCTGACGTCACGCTTCCGAAAAGTCACAGACAGAAGCGAGTGGATCAAAAACGAGCATAATTGTATTATCTAACGTACGCGTTTAGTTATAGAAATAACGGTTAACAATGGTATGATCATTGACTTAGTCTAGACGTGCCAGCGACACGAAATTCCACGACTGATATTCACTTTGATACGGTCCTAGACAATGGTACCTGCGTAAACGCTGAGTTTCCATTTTTCATTGTTAATCAAGATGCCAGGAATCACATCATTATCCTCTCCAAAGCTTCAGTGGGACCAGTCTAATAAGATCTTTAGAAAAAAGAACTGTGAGAGGTCGATGGAGGAATTATTTCTAAGTGCGTTTTGTCACTAACGACATCCTCTAATCGAGTAATGGATGTATCGCCATTGTTCCTGTTGAGATTGAGGTTAAGGGTCAGTGTGCAATCAGGCTCCGGCAGGTGTGAATAGGAGCCACATTAAGGTGTTCATTACGCGCGAAAGTGTGATTAGTGCTCAGAGAACGCGCTAATTGTCGCCCTGACCTACTTCGGCATGCTGTGGATATTGTTGTTAAAAGCCCCCCCCCCTCCCCTCACAATCAGGAGACGTCTACATTAATCAGCATTTAGATGTACACCGACCTCCTGTTAGTTTTAGGTGAAAGCCTTGATATTTATTCACACAGAGACATAATTATGAGTGATGCGTAGCCTTGAAAGCCAGTATTCAACCGCTGGGACCCCAGGAATATTAACTGCATTTTACCTTTATGTTTTATTATTCGGGAAGAATCACTAAAGGCATTATCGTTTTTCATGGAGTTACTGCTGCGGGAAAATTAGGAAAGAATAAAATTCTCCTCCCGTAGGGGAATCCAAAAGTCAATTAAAACGGTTCCCTGCATGCAGTCGTTGTAATTGTTTTCCCCAAATGTCATCAATAAAACGGCGACGTTGACTGCGTGGTGTCCATGTGTAAATAACCGCGCATCGATCCGCCGGCAGCGCGCGGGAGGTTTTACAACCCTATCTCATCCATCCTTGGGACTACCATAAACTCTTACAGAAATTGTATTCATAACTAATTGTATATCCAATTTATCCCGAACGCATCCAAGTCCATTCATGTTATCGTAACACTCTAGTATATGCTCAGATTAAATCTCTGTTGGAAGAGTTAATGTTCCTTTAAGCAATCTTACAACGGATGGGTGGAGAAAAGTTGATTAAAATTTAACAGAAATCTCCTTCATTACTGATGTCATGTTCCTGTACTGCCTTCATACATATGCTGATCATAGTTATCCAATAGGGAGCGCCTCACTGTAGGTAAGATTTGCTTTGCCCATAACCATTTGCATACATACCCATCCTCAGACGGATGGATGTGACAAACGCTGAGTCTATCAGTGTCCCTTACAGATATTGCTTCCATAACTTGTGCTATCTCTATACATGTCTTTGAATATGTATTGATGTCGTAAGGAGATCTTCGCTGTATGTAAGATGTACGTTTGCTTTTAGCAGCTTACATACATCTTTATCCTAAGACGGATGTCTGTGGAAAGATCCCGGGGTTTCCTGATGTTATCGGGACGTGCAGAAGCCTGAGGCTCACAGGAAGCATCTGTTAGTTCCTGTGCTGTCTTTAGACATGCTCTGATCATAATTATGTAAAGGTGAGCTTTTTGCAGTAGGTGAGATTTACTCTTGCTTGTTGCCATTTCCACACATCTACATCCTTAAGACGGACGGATGTGAAATGATGGCCTGATGATATCAGAACCAGCAGCCTGAGGCTACAGGCAGCATCTGGCTGTGCCTGTACTGTCTTAAAACATATACTGATCATGATTATGCAATAGAGAGCAGGTAAGATTTACTTAATATCCTTGTAGCCATTTACATGTATCTACTGCCTAAGAAAAATGGCTGTAAAAAGATCTTGGGCTTTCCTGGTGATATCAGGACCTGCAGCAGCCCGAGGCCACAGGCAGCATCTGGCCGTGCCGTTCCGCGATGTTTGCGGCGTGATGGATGCGCGGAGGTAAATTGAGACGAACCAGACTGCGACAGAGCGGGATAACAAGAAAAAGCAGGCTGCACGTCAGGCATACAGGAAACAGATGGACCTGGAAGGGAACTGGAGATTTCGTGCATCCTGGAGGCCGCACCTCTCTCACCTAGAGGCAGTCATTCCGGAACTCTCAGATAACCTACAAGTAAAATCAGACACTTAAATGTCGACTAAACTACGTCGGTATGGCACTAAAATTGCTCCAGTTGGCCGGCTGCACATTTGCAAGTTGATGAGACGGTTTTATTTGGCATTCACTCTTGATACATCGTCAGACAGTTTATGATGCCTGGGAGACAAAGCTGAATTATATTCATCCATCCGTGAGTCGTAAAGACACCGCCACAAAACGCAATAAATTGAGACTAAAACAACGCATAAAGCAGGGGATGTCATCGATTTTACCATTTTGCAATAAAATAATATAAAAGACAGATTTATCAGCAGATTCTCTGGTTTTACAATATAACCATGTCATTTGATACTCATTTCTTCAAAAGATGATTTAACAACGAAAGGCATCAAACATATTCTTCTCATTATGCAATAGAATTCAAATCATAAAGGCTTTACTATTACGACAGGACGTGTTAGCATGTTTGGTAGTGAAACATGTCACTAGCTGCAGAAACCTTCCCGAGAATTTCTGCCCATTTCACGGGCTCGTGAGTTCGGGTTTTGGCACACCTGCTGCCGATCCCCACCACCTGGTCCGGAACATCTGCGCGCCGCTAAATCCGCTCTATCCATCTCAGGAAACTACTTCCTGTTGAAATAAGAGGTATTCAGGTTATGAAGAGGGCGACAGACTTACGAACGAACAGAGATGTAGAGTATGCGTACCAGGTCATTTAGGGGGTATTGTTCATCTATGATAAATTATGTATTGTTGCATGTAGTTTTTGTAGTTTTATGCTAGCTGAAGTTCTGTTGGCACTGTTTTAATATGCTCCGTAATTGTATACATGTACAGTATTTTTATGAATCAAGGGAGATTAGATTTTCAAGTCTAATCTAATGGATTTCTAATAAAACATAAAACATTCTACCCCACATCATTTAGAGTAAAATTTCGTGCCTTCATTCGGCCCCTTGAATTAGGCCCAATAGACGAATGAATTAGGGCATTGTCGAACCCATTGTACAATTTACTACGTTCAAACAATACACTTAGTCGTCTCCGTGAGAATTCGGCTCACGCGTGCACCGTCCGAGATGACTAACTAACAGGCAGTCCAATTTTCCGGGAGTCGTTCGTCTCAATGTGTCCCGAATTGCACCTTCGTCGCGATCTTTCAACCCTCCGCTTCTCTGCATCGCAGCGGCCCGTTATTAAGACTGATAAATGCTATTCTCGGTATCGATGTTTGTAGCCGACTTGGTAATCAGTGCGTTACGTGCCTGGTTTTCATCTGCGCTGATTTCTGCCTTCCTTGCTTAACTACTGTACTCGCGTTTGAAGATGAAAATAACCGGATTTGATAGTCAGTGTAAGAGACTCGTGACTCCTGAACCGTAACTCTTACCTTAGTCCATTGGACACATATATCGCTACTTGCGTAGAGTATAACAATTTGAAACCCCTTTAACTTTGTTCTTCTCTGGACGATTTCGGAGCAACATATCGGAGTAAACATCTAGATTTTTTTCAGAAATTAAGTGCTCTTTAAGCAAATGGACTTGGAATTTGCAACTGAATCACTCAGTCACGTGACTTTAGCATGTTTGACGTCAGCAACGGGTCAAAGGTCATTTGAAATATATTATTTTCTTTCATGTACGTAACTTCAGATGGAACACATCCCCCGTCAAAATAAATAAAAAGGTTCTTTATGCGTTACATTTTGTCTGCAGTACTCGATAACTACGGATAAGGCAGCAACATACTTTTTTTAACACAAATCAACCTGTTAACACATCAACAAGTTAGCAGCAATCGTTTTCAATTTTTGCAGGATTATAAGGTGAACATCTTCCTTCGTCAGAGGTGGAACGACCCAAGGCTTCGGTTCAAGGAGTACAACGAGAGCCTGAGCATCGACCCGAGCATCCTCAACAAGATCTGGATGCCTGACTTGTTCTTCGCCAACGAAAAGGGAGCGCAGTTTCATACTGTGACCACCAAGAACAGGTTGTTCCGCGTCTCTCCAGGAGGCGACATCCTCTATAGTCTAAGGTAGGTGTACCTCGGCTTAAAGAGCATTCCGTGGGCCCCCTAGCGGTTCATCGGTACGGCAGGTGTTTGTATGTTTCGTTCCACGTTTCGCCTACAGGCGACATCCTTTACAGTCTAAGGTAGGTTGACCTCGGCTTAAAAAGCGTTCCATTGGCCCCCTATCGGTTACTTTGTATTGAAGTGGTTTGTATGTTTTCGTTCCGCGTCTCGCCTACATGGTACATCCTCTACAGTCTAAGATAGCTTTAGGTTGACCACTAAAAAACGATCCATGGGCCCCCTAGCGGTTTATTGGTACTGCAAGGGTTTGTATGTATATAGGTAGGTAAGTATATCAATGAATAGATGAATCATCTATCGGCCTGTATCAGCCGGGACCAAACAAGAAGTACACATTTCATAGACGAATACATAAACACTAACAAAAGGGATAAGACATGAAGATAGATCGTTTTTTTTAATGTCCTTTGACCAGTACTGTTTGTAGAGATTTCACAGCTAGAAGGGGTTATAATGCTTATATGTTATGGTATTTCAGACGATGTAGGATGATCATCAATCTTGCAAATGAGTCTCGGTGTCATAGAGGGGATACAGACGTTGAGCTGTTCTCCATAAACACCTTAAATCATGTCTGAAATCAGCCTGTACGAAGCACGTAATTAAGATTTGTACCGCGGCGTGTTGCGTTTCTGCTCGCGGCTTTAGAAGCTTTCCTCGCGGCACGAAGCGTGAAATCCTCTGCAGCGGGATCCAACAGTTACACAAGGTGCCGTGAAAGGCCCGTTTCATGTAGAAGCGTTTCGCCCACGCCAGATCTTGTCGGGTTTTGCTGGCTGTAAAGATATCGGCCGGTGCGCCGGTCTCACTGGATGCCTTTACAGCCGCCCTCGTGCAGACACGGAGGCGCCGCCGGGTTCTCACTGTCGGGAAATAAAGGTGCAAGTCAGCATGTAAGTTTTGTGAAGTTGGCAACCTTGCAAACTTCATTACCATCAGAGAGACGAGGATGCTGCAGATTTTTTTTTTTAATTATGTTTTAAAGAAGGAAATATGCTAAAGATAGTAAACCCTATCACCATGAGTTATGGACGGAAAGAAAATGTGCAAGTCAGCATTTAAGTTTGAAAAGCACATTAGTAACATCTATAACCACTGGAAGCGGAGACCTTGTTGCAGATCTTTTTTCTTTTTTTTTTAGCAATTTCGCATTTTGTAAAAAGACGAAGATGTAATATGGGCACCAGCGCTGAATAATGCCAGTTCTTAATACGGCCCCTATTCCTTTAGACGGCGATTACGCTGCATGGCCCTTAATCGGATTTATCTAATCATTAACTTTATCATTGGGATATCATGCAGAATCTAAAAGTATGACTGAAAACGAATCTATGAAATTCGTTAAGCACCGAGAGCGCGCGGCGCGAGCGCCGTCCCAGTGGAATGGAGAAAAGCGAAAGTAGCTGGCGTTACTTGGATTTTATATTGATAAAGGAAACAGGCGAATCTTATACATATATTCAGCTTGACAGTCGTGCCCTCCCCGTGGGATCCTCTTGTTACCCGGATATTCATGGGACGTTCTCGCGCACGATGAATGCGCGTTTTCCGCGGACCGGCTACCGGGGGAGCGCTGCTAATTCCGCCTGGTTATCGCGCTATGGTTCCGCCGAGGGTGCGGGACCGACCCGTCACGGGACATCTGCTCTGACAGGAGCCATCATTCACAGAGGGCTGAGAATCCATGGAGACTGATTCTGGATTAGTCATCTGGTATAGGGTTTGGCATAACACACCAGCTTCGCGGGGCATGGTCACACCTTCTTTAGGGTCCTGTCACACTTGTGCTTATATTCAAGTGCGCGTGAGTTGCGCATCAACATTTTTGGGGGTTTAAGTAAGGTTTGCGGGGGAAAAGTTGTTTTCTACCTTGACCCACCGTTGTGCGGCCTAGTGATCGAACCTAAGAAATCACTTATTCGGCTGTAAACTTAAACTAACCCAAAAACATGTTAATACGCAACTCATGCGGACTTGTATATACGCACAAGTGTGAATTTTGAATTCGATTTAGGTCGCTGCGAGATCGCAGCGCGATCGCCGTCTAGTAAAGGTGTTAAACACCAGCTCCTAGGCGTATGGTTATCTCGCGCTGAGCGACCATAGAGCAGTTTTTTTACGTTTTGTTTGTTTTGTTGTCATAGAAAGCATGGTTTTATATTTTGTATCACACTCCAATTATGGAATCAAGAGTTACGTGTATTCAATTTTGGGAGATCGTCGTCTAGTGGAAACACAAAAACGCAAATACCTTTGTGTGCTTATATTCATAAACGTTTCTAACTTGCACCGGTAGATAAAGAACGAAACCACCTTTCAAATGAACAGATCAATGAAAATTCATTAGGGTATGAATAATTTCGTTATTAACTGCCGCTTGACGCTATCGGATGAAGATGCCCCATTGCTCATTTGATAGGGAGCTCCCCAGTGTCTTTGTTTAATGACAGTTTGACCAGCCTAGAAATGGATATTCAGATATTTATAATGTCATCTGCCATGTTGTCAAAGGTAATCAATTGTTTCGCTACATTGTCAGTTCGCTACAGCCGTGATGTTACATTTGAATGTTATTTCTATAGATAGACTAGCAGCATTAGAGATCAGTTTTCTTTTGGGAAAGTCAGTTCCTGTCAGCATTTTTCCTGTTGAAAAGCTCTTTTTTTTAGTCATCTATTATATTTTCGAAGTTGTAGCTACATCGTGACCAGTCTATTGTCTGCCCTGGCCATGCAGCTGCACCGTTTTTTATAGTGTCTTCCCTCTCTCATTTTCCACATGTAATGATGATGATGATGACTATTGCTAGGTGATGTGTTGCCAGGCAACAGGGTGTTCAATGTGTTTGTGTCGTCTGCAGATTGCTGCTGTAGGCATGTAGGGGAACATTAGATTTAATGCATCCTTAAGCGACATTAAAGATTACCTAAAGATACAGTATATACTTTTGAAGTTGACTTTACGCTGTTCGTAAAGAAAGTGTAAAGATGAACCTATAGGTGTGGCATTTAATACGTCTTAAATGTGGCTTAAAGGTTACTTAATATTGTTCCAATGTTAAGCTTCCTTTACGAATCTCTCTCATTTTCTACATGTAATGATGATGATGATGATGACTGTTGCTAGGTGACAGAATGTGTTGCCAGGCAACAGAGTGTTTCAACGTGTTTGTGTCGTCTGCAGATTGACCTTGAGGTTGGCCTGCCCCATGCAGCTGCAGCGCTTTCCCATGGACCACCAGGTGTGCATCATGCAGCTGGAGAGCTGTGAGTATTCTGCGCCACTTATAAATAACGTTATATATCGTTAGTTGTAACATGACCTCACTACGCGATAGGTCATGACCTCGTGACGCCAGAGGTCACCAGCCATGCCAGTGATTCGCCATCTTGTCTGCCATCTTTGTAATATACGTTGTGAACACTGCCTTTAGCTGTGTTCGGTTGCGGGGTGAAGTTGGGTTGTACCTTGGTGCAGTAAGAGACTAACACTTCTCAAATAAATCATCAGACCTAATGGTGTAATCGATTGTAAAGGGCAATTCAATAAACAAGCTTTATATGGATACCAAAAATCCGTACATAAATTGAAGGCTCATTTGTGTTGGTATCAGTCATTCTAAATTGAAACTGAACTGTAATAATTTTTAAAAACCAAGGGGACGCAACATAAACACAAGACTGGGAGCACCATAGACTTGCTGCAACTCATGATCCACAGGTGATAGTGTCACGTGTCCTATCTGCAAAACGTGACGTCACAGAAGCGGTTGACTTGCTCATGCTTTGACACAGACTGCAGCTGATCAGTCATAATTTTGTCCAATTTTGTGTCTTGAGAATTACAGTTTAACTTTGACTCAGAAGGATACATCCGAACAATTGATAAAGTATCAATCGAGATTTGGTCGACCAAAATCAAGTTTTCGAACTTAAAAAAGTTTACTTCCCTTGTGGAGTCTTGGCTTATATATGGTCACCTCTGTAAGCTCCTTCCAATATGGCGCCCCACCCTCATTTCAAGGCTTCGATTATCGATATCATCGATAGCTGTTCCATTTAAGCGGATGACCTTTGTGACACTTTTCTTCATTCAAAGCCAATAATTCTTCTCTTGTGGAATCGAATTTTCTTCAGCAACATCCGTTATGAGCTATCGAAACTACTATCGCGCAGGGAACGACCTGGGTGTAGATAGTTGCGAATCTGATAATCATTTTGAAAAGTTGAAAGGGGTTTCATTCCTACCAACGTTTATTTGGTCGTCTAGTCATCAAATCCGTATGTGACAGCCTCCCAGCTCCTTAAAGCTCAAGACACTCAAGATAAGACGCTTACATCAACGCTGTGACGCACGTCTTATGCAGGTCGGTACGTTTTAAACCCGCGATGTCTATTGTAACTGTTGTTAAGTCACGTGTCCGTACATCTCGTGAGTTCATGTCCGGAATGATTGGTCATTATTGATCCTGAAGAAGGCGGCAGTGTTCGTTAAGAATTGTATTCGGGTCTACCTTTGCGTTGGATGAAAGTTAAGCATTGTACCAACACAGATAGGCTTCAATGATAACTGCTAAAAGCTGTATACTCACCAAAGCTACTCGAGCAACTGGATGAGATTGTTTACTTCAAATTACGTTTGTATTTGTTCTTGTCTCTTTCTCATTTAGGCATGTATTGATCATTTGACATGCAGTGGAAAATGAAAAATTAAAAGATAAGAAAATAAATAAAATATAGTCAGAATTGGGTGAAACTGCTTGAGTAACTAAGACAGTTGTATTGTTTATCGTGTCTATATCTTATTACCCGGACGTCTAACATCCTATAAGCTGTATTTGTTTTATCTTTCTATCCCTTTTCCTGTACTTATTATCTTGCGAGCTCCAGACGTTGAATAACTCAATTTTTAGAATCACATCGAATGATCCGTCGCCATGTTGAATCTACCCATCGGAGTAACATGGCCGACCGATGAGGTCACATGCTTTGCCCATCATGCCCCTCTGTGTGTTTCCCCAGTCGGCTACACCACCAGAGACTTACAGTTCAAATGGAACGATGAAGAGGGCTCGAATCCGGTAGAGACGTCGTCGGACGTCGAACTTCCACAGTTCGAGATAGAGAGTGTCGAGACGGCGAGTTGTCTAAAGGTCTACAGTACCGGTACGTCGGAGATTGAGATCGTTTCTTGCGAACTCCGTTATTTAAGGATGCTCGCTTTGTGAGTGTCTACTACAGGTTTTCGATGTAACTGTTGGTGAGGTTTGTGTGCATGTCTAAATGTCCACCTTTGATATGCGCATTCGCTGTTGAATCCATGAAGGGGCCTATTGATCTAGTTAGATTTCAGTTTTATTGTTTCATTGTCGAGGTCTGTACCCTAGTGTAAAGGCCAGGTTCTATCGTAATATACACACTAACAATATCATAGACTAGTAGTAATAACCTGGTACTTCACACTTCTATCACCCTGATTCATCATTAACTACTAAAGTAATTGTGTGTGAGTGCGTGTGTGCGTGCGTGTGTGCGCGTGTGTGTGTTGCTCATTCTCCTCCCCTCCGTATGCAGGCCTGTACACGTGTGTGGAGGCCAGGTTCAAACTGAAGCGGCAGCTGAGTTACTTCATGATGCAGACGTACACGCCCACCATCCTGATCGTCGTGCTGTCCTGGGTGTCGTTCTGGATCAACATGGACGCCGCCCCGGCCCGCACCGGCCTCGGCATCACCACCGTGCTCACCATGACCACCAAAAGCACGGGGTACGCAGGCCGCTACGCTAGTTTCTGTTTATTTGTTTACTAATATTAAAGCGAATCTCCATAAGTGAGTACATGATTCATGCTTCACTATTCTCCCTGGAGTCGTAATGATAACAAAAACATTACATTACTTAACCTATTAAGTACGTGGGGTCGTGTGGCGCAACGGCAGAGCGTTCGGCTGAGAACCAAGTGGTCCCTGGTTCGAATCCTGTCATGTCATGCACCCCACTATAATCAGCGTCGAGGTCAGTCAGTTTGTGGTCCTTAACTAGAAACCTTCGGCCGAAAACTGTGTTCTACTACCTTAATGCCGTGTTTGCAATGCGTTCCCAAACGTAAACGAGTGTATTACAATCAATCAATCAATCATGTTTATTGCATGTTCATGCCCTTCCGGGCTAAATGCATTACAAGTAATACAATTGTGCATTGTAAAAAATGAAGAAAACTATTCTATGTTCTATCTACCTCTAAAGTTTACACGCTACTTCTCTCTTCTTGAGACATGTGTACACGAATTCACAGAGTTTCTCAATTACCGATTGATTATTCGATGACATCAAGTATATGAACAGTTTGTCATTTGTTAAGTTTGTATATCTCTGGTCTAGTTGTATTGCGTTAACCAAAGAGATGCGTAAATCTTTGTACAGTGAGCATTCTAGAATAAAATGTACTTCATATTTACTAGTTGACTGTATGTTGATACGTACGTCTTGCTGTCCATCAGAGTGTGTATATTCAAGTCCGCATTAGTTTAGTGTTAACATTTTTGGGTAACGTTTTTGGGGAAGAAGGTGTTTTCTACTTTGACCCACCGTTGAAAAGCCTGATTATCAAATCATACGGACTTAGATATACGGACTCGTGCGAATGGACTCTTACGTCTCACGTCTTATGTCCATGGCAGTGTGTCTGCAGAGCTGCCGAAGGTGTCGTACGTCAAGGCCCAAAACTGTGTTCTGCTACCTTAAAGCAATGTTACATACGGTCCCAAGTGTAAAGGAGTGTATTACATACATGATAGTTGACCATTAGTATGTTTAAACTAACGCCACGCTGACTTATGTCCATCTCAGTGTGTCTGCGGACCTGCCGAAGGTGTCGTACGTCAAGGCCATCGACATCTGGATGGCCGTGTGCATGATGTTCGTGTTCGCCGCGCTGCTGGAGTTCGCAGCAGTGAACTTCACCGCGCGGCTGCAGAAGGTGGAGGTGGAGAAGTGGGGCCGGAAGTTCAGCCGGAAGAAACAGCCTCAAGTTCAGGTACGGGTCCAGGTACGGTAATGAATGAGTGAACTAGATACAAGTTGTGAATGAATAGATAATTTTTTTTTTTCATATGCATTATGTGTAACCAGTTCTCAGAATATTTGGCTTTGCATTAAGAAGGAAGAAACAGCCCCATATCCAGGTGCGGGTCTGGGTACGGCAATAAATGAGTGAAACAATGACGAAAGAGATAATGAATGGGTAGATGAATACTTTTGTCGACTTATGTGTAAACGTTGCAGCCCGTTCTGAGGTTAAGAAAGACTTAAGGTGGGGTACAGGCAGGCGGCAGCACTTCTGGGGTGTCTTGAAAATACTATAAAGTGTTACTTGTGGCTCTTGATTTTTTTTCTCCAAGTACCTCTGTGCAAGACAATAATTTATGCAAATTTTTATGACGTCATGATGACGTCATCAACAATTACAGGGCCACGCCCCTTTTTACAAAAGTGTTTTTTCCTCGCTAACGATCCAATGTACAAAGCTAATATTTCAGGGACAGATGCATAATAATGCTATTGGTCAATACACGGGCTCCTTTTTTGATATCTTTTTAAATCAATTTTTGGTGAATTTTTTTCAATAATTTAATGAGAATCTCCTTCTGTGGGCCCTCACACATTATCAAAGTATCAAAATGCTTATGCCACCCGTGAGAGGCAAGTTCAGGTGGTAAACCTCAGAACAGCTTTTCTTTTTCTGCCCTATCATATACATTTTTGTCAAACTTTTGCTTTTAAACTCATGCTGTAGAGGTAGTTTTAATAAAATTGGCATTAAGTAATCGTAAAATGACCCCAAATCGCCAATATTTGCTTTTTTTCCCAATCACGCAAGCACTAACAGTGACATACAGGTCAATAACCTCTGCAAACACACTATCTGACAGTCAGAGCAGTGTTTACAGCCAGGCCAGAGAATCCAGCTTTCCAGAGGGAGGGAGGGAATAGCCAAAATGGAGGCCCCTTATTGGTCAGGCTGTTCCAAAAGGTATTGGCACCTAGCCAGGACGTTGGAAACTGCAACTTTGCCCTTGAAGTTTGCGGTAATCTGATAACCTATGTAGGAAAATGATGCCAGATAATGAAAATAAATCTATACATCTAACAAATCAGATGGTTATTTTGTCTAAATATTTTTGTTAAAAATGTGCTGCCGCATGCCTGTGCCCCACCTTAAGACTAGATGGCCCCGAACTCAGGAGTTGTTTCTTTCTTCTTGAATCATTGAGAAAAGGCAAAGAAAGAAGCAATGCATGAAAAGATTGTTTTTTCCACGTTATGTGTAGCCAGTTGTCAGAATATATAGCTTTAGATTAATAAAGAAGAAACAGCCACGAGTTCCGGTACGAGTACAGGTATGGTAATGAAGGAATGAATTAGTGAAGGAAAAAAAGAAGTAATAAATACATGAATATTCTTTCGCCATATGTGTAAAACCATACATGCAGTTCTCAGTATACAAGGCAATATTAGGTATGGATCCAGCTAAGGTAATGTACGAATAAATACAGGAACAAATTTATTAATTAGTGAGTGATTGGGTGGGTAATTGAAAGATTTATATGTAGGTAAATCTTAACTTTCTTAGGATTAAAGCGTGATGAAGAAACAGCCTTAAATCTATTTTTGGGTGCAGACACTATCCATAATAAAAGAATGAATGAAGTGATGAATAAAAGATAATAAAATGCAGGAATGAATGAATGGCTAGTGTGTCGATGAGTCCCCAAACACGCCAATTATTTAGTTTGGGCAAACCGTGGTATGGATTCATCATCAGCATCAGAGAAAGAACGCCACTCGACTTCTTAAAGAGTCCGCCATTATTATGCTGCAGATGTTACGGGTAAATTTGCTTTTTTTTTTACTAATCTATTAATATATTTAGGGTGAACCCATCAGTTAGGTTATAAACTGATTTAAACTGATTTACAAAATAATATCAAATCAGGATGCCAAACATTGAATAATATTCTAGTAACTGGATGCAAAAGAGGATTTATACATAACAGCATAAACTGAATGAATGATACATCAACAATGATATAACATACAGTGATAACCATCAAATTTTATCTATTTCGAACATGGGAGTAATAAACCATTGAAACAATTTAGGATGATTTCAAACAATGACAACTCCAAATCATAAAGATTATTTCCGAAAGAGTTCTACATACGATATAAAACTTTCAAACATGGAAGACCAGGGTCAGGGTCGGACCGGGAAATATTCATGACTGAAACAAAAGGCTGACCAGATTTATTGCCCGGGATCAGGATGGTGACATTTATGGATGCGGCGTGGTCGTAATTTTCTCCGCTCGGGGGAAGCTCATCCGTCCCGTCCCGGGGGATCACGGTACCGCACAGCATCGTCTAGACACCGCGTAGTCTCTGCAACCCTTGCCGCGAGCTATTATATTTCACTCTCCAAACAGATTCTCAGCTCCGACTTGTTTTTTAACGTTTTTTTGGGGGGGGGGATTCTTATCGGGCTTTCTATTTTGTCAGGTTTTCTTCTTTTCCGATAGCCAAAGGAGACATTTTAGAAGAAAGCGCAAAAAAACGTGGAAACCAAACCGGAGAGGAACTTTGCTTGGAGAGGAATAAAATTTCCCACGGGTGATATTTCCATTGCGCCGCTGAAGGCGAAGCGGAGAGCCGAACCCTCCCGGATCGAGGCTGGAAATTGTGACCAATTTGAGGCCATGTAGCCGCTTTATTGAGCGCAGTCGTGCAGGAGGTGACCCGCGGCAGATCGGTGGGACCTAATACCGCGCGGTCCTCAATACCGGTTATGGGACACATTCATATCAGAACAAAACTGCTTCGTCTGAGTCGTTGGAAGCGATGGCGGGTCAGACTCGGTCTGCTTTTACGATATCTATCTGGAGTCGGCTATTAATCCGCTTCTATCAAGAACTTTTCTAATGGAGAGGTTCGAAACCTGGGAGAGGTTTATGTGTGCTAGAACAGGGTTGTATCGATTTCGGTTGGCGGGGAGAAATTGCGGCTCTCGCAGTTTTAGCGGGGATGAAATTAGGCTTAGGGAAATTAATGTTGTCTTCGCGATTACGGTCCTGAAAAAATAGGGTCCGTATACGTAGGTACTAGGTAGGAATTCTATTTCTTTTACATTTCGAACGAACTGGTACCGGTCCAACCAAATGCGTTTTGAAAATTTGAAAATGCATCAGTTATTTCAAATATCATATTGCATTCATGTAGTCTTAGGCTTGGCCACTTTACCGCTTTTATTGTATATAGATATACATCGTACACGCTCAGGTATGCTAGTAAACTGAACATAAAAAGTACCAAGTTGACCAGACATTCTTACATCAACTGTTACAGTCCTTAATCAGTCTACAGATCGAGAAATGTAGCTAGTCCGTTGAAACATTTTTAAGACTATATCGAATTCTGTTATGAATTGCTTCACTCAAATGCCAGATCGAAAACGGTATATACATTTTTAGAGGTTAACCCCCTAAAAGGGCAAGGGTCGGGTCGACAGGTTGTTGCTAGGGTGGGTCGGGTAACAAAAAACAACCACACATTTTGCAAGGCCTTGCATCAGGCAGCGAGTGGCTAGAGCTGGGTTCAGTGTTCTGACATCGTCACAAGGCGAGTTTGCCACAACCGTCTCTTCCAATCATCGAGTGTCTAACTCTGATTGACGTGACGGAGTGATGGCCGAATGATGGAGAGAGAATCGGTTCTGAAATTTCGTCGATGACCCATTTTATTCCTTGGAGTCGACTAATCAACCGAGGGGGAGAAATGTTAGACGGAGCGCGACCAGATGGCAAAGGTTGGGAGACGGTGAGACGAGGCCCAGCGCGCCATTTTACGCACGGGTCGATAGTTCTTCATTCGTTAATGAGCCGTAATGAAGGATGGGCAGCTCAGCCGATGGAAGCCGACGGTTCCAGAACGCTGAGAAGTATTTGAAAAGATTACAACAAGGATCAATAAAGAAGTCATTCATTCTCTATTTAGTCGGTTTTACGTACCTTGTGAGGTCTGAATACAAATTATCGGACATACATAGCAAGGTGGCACAGTGGTCTTTTGTGTCTTGTGGTTGGGGTTGTTTACACAGAACCTGGTACTGAGTTCACATCTCTGACAGGTCCTGAAGTTGTGCCATTGGGAAATGAATTACACTTAACACCAATTCCCTCACTTCACTCTGTGAAAATGAGTACCTAGCTCTGGTTAGGGACGGCCTTTTGATAGGACATTGAATGGAGGTCCCGTGTTTTAAAATAGGCACACCATCGGAACAACTAAGAACCCACCACACTTATGGAAAGAGTAGGGGACCTTCCCGATGTAAATAGAACAGATGAATCTGTCTGGATATGCAGCTTGTACACTTCAGTACAACCCATGTGTGTTACGCCATGAGGCGGTTTACCGGGTATGCAGTAAAACAAACAAACTTGATACATGTATCATATCTCAAATGTGTTCAGGAAAGAAAAAACTTACCTATTTCTAGACCTTCTATTTTAAGCCCCTGTCACACAGTCGTCCGGGTCTTAAGCTCGGCGACCTTTGAGTATCGGCCGATCCCTAAAGACCTCTCAATGATTGAGAGAACACCGGGCCGCGGGGGTATCACTGCCGAAAATGTGTAGCTCGCCAATAGATTTTCGTGTTGTATGTCAGCGACTTTACAACTGTCTCAGGGTTAAATTACCTAATGCTTGTGGACAGATGCTGTTTTTCAACACATTTCTAAACTCACGTGACCTTAAGGACGGGTCATTAGAATCTGAAGAAGGAGAGGAGGAAATGAATTACGAGATACCAAGGAGGTTTTATATACCTCCTTGGAGATACAATTTACCATTTTATATTTTTGTGATACCATGCATGTGTTAAGATAGCACTCCATGTTTAAGAACTTCAATCGAATAATCCGTATCATGTAAACACGTCTAATCTTTATATGACCAAAACCTCCTTGATATGACCAACACTGGCAGAAATTGGGACTGAAGCGTTGGTTACGTAAAGTTTAGACTTGTTGAAGTTGTTCCTGATGTTGCTTACCAGCACAGATGAACTTCCATGTTAATCTGCACCATTGCTATATTTTGTCTGTCTTGCAGCTTTTTCTCTTCTCTCGTCACTCGAAAACTAACCTGACTTCTGTGTATCGTCGTGAGGTCGTTTGGCAAAAGTTTGTTCGGGGCAGACGAAGCGCTCTCTGCCGTCTGGGTAGTCGTTGACACCCGTTGGTTGTTTTACGGGATGGGCCTCAACGTTTTAAGGGCCGCTACGATCGGTATAGAGCTCCGTTTGCCCCGAACTAACTTTGTCCAAAGAAACCTGGCCTAACAACGACAGGCTGGAGTCCAGGTTAATGAAAACAGCTGATTTCAGCTTCTAGTGAGGAAAAAAAGGTTCAAACAAACAAACTTGACGACGTTTTTTCCCGGACAGAAACGCTGCATAGGGATTCAGAAGAACATTGACGACGTCCCGCCCAACTACACTGGACTGATCCTCGTCGACAGCCAGGACCCTCGGTGGGAACAGGTACCGGTCAAAGTAGGTTAGGCGGGGAGGGGTTAAACAGGTACCGGTCAAAGTGAGCTTAGGCGGTGGGAGGTTAAACAGGTACCGGTCAAAGTAAGCTTAGGTGGGCAGGGGTTAAACAGGTACCTGTCAAAGTAAGCTTAGACACGACAGGGTTAAACAGGTACCGGTCAATGTAAGCTTAGGCGGGCGCAGGGGTTAAACAGATACCGGTGAAAGTAAGCTTAGGCGGGGAGGGTTAAACAGGTACTGGTCAATGTAAGCTTAGAGTTGAGTAAAATTTAAATCGTGCTGTTGCTGAAAAATCCGTTATCATAGTTTCAAACTTCATCCAAAACAAGGACTAAGACTCTCCAAATAAATATCGGTCGAGTCTTCAGTCTTCCTTAGGCACGCTGACCCGCTCACGTGACTTTACCGATGAAAAGCTGACGTCACGTTCACGTGTCAGACGTGCGAGGGTTAGAATACCTGGGGATGATCGGAGTTTGTTGGATATTTGTTTGGTGAGTCTTAGGGTCTGCATTATGACAGATAAAAGTTTCAATTCTAATTATTATACTAAGCTCCTCAAAACATTCCAAAATATTCTCGACTAAAAAGAGGCACGTGTCAACATACAAATGTGCCACTTTCATCGTTCCTCACAAGCAGGAACTTGGAAATAATCGTTCGAGTCACTAAAAGTGACATGATAAAACATTGCTCAGCCCTGCGTTGATTCCCGTCTTATCTTCCTCCTTTTTGGATAAAAATGATTTTTTTTTTTTTTGAAAATTGAATTTAAAAAAAGGAATTTGCAGTACAAATCGGTCGCGCCCCGCGCACATCTGTATTCCTGTCCCATTATATCGCTGAACTTTACTCCTGACCGGACCGTAAAGGGCGCCGGTTACGGGCTGCATCATCCCTTATCACGGGCTCAATTACCCGACGGAAAGTTACGGGCGTGCCCTTTCGACAAAATTGACTTTAGGTGGCGGTAATGGGCGAAGGGCCGACTTGTAATCTGCAGTGGATTTGTCACGGGGATTGTTCTCTGCGCTGATACTAGATTAGGAAACAAGGTAGCTGAGATACAAATTACCAGACGCAACCCCGCCGTATGCTCGGTGAGTTGTCAAAGCCTAGTACGTGAAGACGATAACAATGAGTCTATATACTTACAAAGAGGTACTAATTCTAGTTTACCGTACCAGTCATTTATATGTTGATTATATGTATGAGCTCCATCTGCTGTTTCTGACAATGTTTTCATGTTGTAGTATTTGTATTCAAATTTGTTTGTCCAACTTTTTGAATATTTCTGTCTGCTTTATTACCTTTGGGTTTGTTCATAGCAAGTTCTCTCTCCATCTCTCTGTCTCCATCTCTCTGTCTCCATCTCTCTGTCTCCATCTCTCTGTCTCCATCTCTCTGTCTCCATCTCTCTCTCTCTCTCTCTCTCTCTCTCTCTCTCTCTCTTGAACTTGAACTTGAACTTGAACTTGTCGTATGTTGTAAACATATCTCCACACCGTCGTGAGCTTGCCCTGAGTACGTTATGAACATCTATACAATGTCGTGAAAGATGTCGTAGGTCGTGAGCTTGTCGTGCGCTTGTCGTATGTCGTGAGTTTGTTGTGAACATATCTCCGCACTGTCGTGAGCTTGTCCTGAGTACGTTATGAACATGTCTCCGCCCTGTCGTGAAAGATGCAGTACGTCGTAAGATTGCCGTATGTTGTGCAAATTACTCCACACGGTCGTGAGCTCGTCCTGAGTACGTTATGAACATGTCTCTACCCTGTCGTGAAAGATGTCGTACGTCGTAAGATTGTTTGTGTTCCAGATGGAGACGAACGCGAACGAGAACGAGACCAGCTTCACCTACAAGACCATGGGGGTGGCACCACTGATCGCGGAGCGGGAGGAGGAGGTCAAGTCCCCTCCGCCCAAACCGGCAGCGCCTCCAGGTCCCCCGGAGACTTTCAGAGAAAAGGCCGAGAAAATAGACGCCGTTTCCCGGATCGTGTTCCCCACGATCTTCCTGCTGTTCAACATCGGGTACTGGTCGTCTCTGCTCGCCATGTTCTGAAGAGATGGTTGAAGTATACATGGCTTTGCAGTTGAAGCGGTCACAACTAGCAATATGTAACAATTCTCAACACGAGATGCTGATATATGTGTATGAGAAGAGGACTAAAAAACACCACATTTGGTCGTTTTTTTCTGGAGAACGAGCGATACGCGATTTCTTCGTCTGCTGCTTCCACGGGGGTTAAGAAACTAACACTGACGTCACTTCGGCGAGACGTTTCACTTGTACATGAACTTGAGAGACTGTAAACTAGAATAGCAAATATTGCTCCTACAGCATTGATAACGGGTCTATTGGTTAACATTAACGACACTGTAGTTTAAGAAATCTTTAAGTAGCGTCGCTACCTTGGTGGATAAGGTTACAAGTCTTAAGAAACAGGCAAGACCATCTCCGGGGTTTTCGAGCCAGGAGAATGAAGGAGGGATTAGAAATTGATACGACTCTTGCTACTACATAGATTTAAACTATTAACACCGTAGAGAACTGACGTAAGACTCATATATGTATACATATATATGTGTAACGTTCGCGCCATTTAGTCTTGCTGCCAAATCTCGCGAAAATAGAGCAACTCTCGCGTGAGCAACAACATCTCGCGTGAGCTACACACAAGGTCGAGAAGCTACAACCCCGAGACCCTAGCTAGCATACAAAAGTGCAATGATAATGATAATGTTTGGGTTAATTTCGCCACAACAACAGTTAGTAGGAAAATAATGGTTTGGGGATTTCTCTCCGGGTGGAATCTATCTAGTATAGTTTCACGATCGGGAAGAATCACACGTTCCTGTACACAACATGGCGGGGAGGGATCGACTTTCCGGCTGCGTAATGACAGGTGCGGTAGATAGATAGCCTCGTTTCACTGCCCTTAGGCTAAACTCCGCCAAGCACCGCTGCGCGTGATGGAAGATGTGATCTGAGATGATTGGATCGTAAGGGGCCCAGGCTAAGGGCTGTTACTCGGCAATAAATGAAACCAATCGGGTATTCATAAAAATTCAATATATATGCAAGGGCGGCGAACTGCGGAAATACACGTTAGGCAGGGGAGAGACTGACGACGAATCCACGCTGATATGGGCACTGTTATGCCGCCGGTAAAGGTAATTACTGCACTAGCATTTAGGACAAGTCGTAGTACAACATTCTGCATCCACCACGGCACATTTGTAAACACCACACGTTCAGAGATTCATATGCAATAAGAAGTTATGTGAAGAAAATAAAATAATATAATTCAAATATCTATGAAATAATCATGATATTTCCTTGATGTGTTAGAATCAATGTGATTTCCAGACTTAAATAGAAAAATTATTCTGTGTGTTTTACGCTGTAAATAGTTAATTTTCTGTTGCTGTTTTGTGTGTAGAAACATCTTCGTTCTTAGCTCGGATGCATGTGATGAAATATTGATTCTTCGTCCTCGTCAACCAATAGAAGACTTGTTACACTGTCTATGTAACAGACTACTGTCAAACGTCGCCACTAACAAAAAAGATAATCATGTAAAGCCATACAATACGAGAAGTTATGATGCTAGCAAATTATAATACATTTTAGAGAGATGGTGACCATCACAATAAACGTTCAAATGCTTCTTTCACTCTTTTTGTCTGTGGGACTTCTTTGTCTTGAATGACTCTTGATTTTTATGAACTTTAAGAATCAATTTTGTAACTTCAAACGTGTCATCTTCATCACAAATGGAACTTTTATTGTCAATAGATAAATGAAAACCTTCATTGTACATTTTTAACTCAATCGAACTAAGGACAGGTCACAACAATGACAAATCACATTTGGCACGAGTGTCGTGGTCTAGCATATTTCACGTTCGGCTTCTCACTTGTTGGTAAAGGTGAGTGTATGGGTTTAGTTATTGTCGGTTATTCAAACTGCACGAGAAAAAAAAACTTATTTATTGACGCATCAAATTTAAAGGACATAGATTTTCGTAACTAAAGCTTAGTTACATTTTTACAAATCCTTATGTTGATCTTCAAATATGTTACCTACATCTCAAAAGTCATGAAAATCCGTCCGTTCTTTCTTGGATCAGCCAATTTCAAAGTATACGTTAAAAACGTCTCTGCTGCTCCAAAGAGAGTTGCTAGAAGGCAAACATTGTGGTACATCTTCCCGACCACAAAGGCCCTTCAAGCATCGTTAGGAACAAATGCCACCTTAAACATAACCTTCTCTGAAAATGTGATAACAGCATAATATAGCAATATCATAACGTAAATGCAGGGTATGAATAATCTCCTAGGCTGAGGAAAAAACACTCAAAAGTTGACTTAAAGATTGATAATATTATCAAGTCGTCACACTAGGTGGGTGTTGGAAATGCTAGGGTCTGGGGACTTAATAATGAGGCACGAGCCGTAACAGTAGCCCGTCATTCTGTATCCGCCGATTCCGCATGATTACTAATACGCTGCCTGCATGCCCTTCCGTTTTATTAAGCATCGATGTTTTGGAGGGCTAGTTCATTATCAAAATTGGGGAGTAAGAGGATGTTGGGGAGAATATCTTTATTTTAATTTTTCCTATTAAAGTCACGTCGAGTTAGAAAATTGGAGTTAAGCGCATTTCACAAGGACAGATTTATTTGGTCAACTCACACCTTACTCTTTTTGAAACGCGTGGTGGGTTCTGGATTGAAGGATATTGATGAATCAAGCCTCTCCACCGTGGCGGCGACAGTGTGGTTTGTAACTGAACTAAGAGAATTAGACTACAGCTCAAGGCCAACATTGGGAGTCCAGTTGTATTTGGTAAGGTGCTTATTGATCTTTTTAAGTTTTTACTATTCTTTATTATCTATTTATTTATTTATCCATTTATCTATTTATTTATTTGTTTATTCATTTATAGAAGGGGAAATATACTCAGGTAACAAATCATATTTCAACATCATGGATCATGTTCCAATTACAAAGTCAAAGGTCAGACAAACCCAATTTTGCTCGCCCATCAGTCCCAATCCGGTAGAAAGCTGGCCTGAACTGAACAAATCGAGGAGTGAAAAGGTGAGCCGTGGATCCTCCAAAACGATGACCTCTGCTAGAAGTAGCTTGACTTTGGAGACAACAGATCGATGTTGAGCAATCGGATTGATATCTTAGGCATCCAGTCTGCGTGAGACACAATATTACCACTCTGAGGGGGATAATGAGAATGAGCGAGGGTCGATCTCACGATAACGTGTTAAATACCGACCTCGCCACCCTCATATATAGTCTTGAATAGCGAATACCATCTCGGGCATCCCTGATGTTAACAAGTTGCTTTGGGGAGACTTTTCGGCGGTGAAAATTCGTTGATACTGATCATTATCAACTCCTGTAATCGTATCAGCTCTTTACCACCTTGAAGATTATGTCATCTAAAGTAACGGGGGCGTTTTGATCTCTGAAAGACTCGTGAAAGCGTGAAAGAGTGCTAAGAAACGTGCAAGACAGGACTTGGATCGGGGCGTGTGCTTGTACTTCTACGGTTACAAACATGTAGTTCTGGGTAATCTTTCTTCCCTTAGTAATAATTAGAAATTGTCGAGACATGGCGCGGCGAGAGGTCGATGGTAGTCAACTCCCTCAAAAAAAGGGCAAAAAGTATGTTTCTTTCTATTATAAACCTTCGGACTACAGCGTGGAAAATTTTACATCATTTCCTGAAAAAGTTCACCTTCCTTTGCTATATATAAGGTCCGTTACAAACTAGCATTATACCCTGCATTATAGTTTTGCAGGGTATATAGCTGCTGCTGCTCCTGTGGAGTGCCAGCTATCGGCTGATATTTTACCGCTATCGGCTGATATTTTACCGCTATCGGCATATATTTTACCGTATGGTCCGTTATCCCAGATTCTCCTGCGGCGCTCAGTCTTCCTTTACACCTGCCAAGGGTCGAAAGGGCGGCTGGTTCACGGCCAGGACTGCAGTCCAGCGGCAAGTCATACGTCATGTGCTCTGTGATCCAGTTAGCAGCTATTCAACGACATCTCCCTCCCTCTCTTTCTCTCACTATCTAAGAGTACTAGTAAGCATCTTACGTTAGAACCTGGCTGCCCGTGTATTCACCCCCCGCCCCCACCCCAAAGGCAGTAAGCACCTTACATTAGAACCTGGCTGCCCGTATATATACCACCCCCTCCCCCCTAAGGCTGTAAGCACCTTACATTAGAACCTGCCTTCCCGTATATTCACCACCCCCCTCCCCCTGAGGCAGTACTAGTAAGCACCTTACATGAGAACCTGGCTGCCCGGAATATCGACAGTCCGGGTGAAGAATTCGGGGCGTCTCGGCTGATGGACAGGAGGGTCGTGCAGGTTTGGGAGACGGAGGCACTTAAATTAGATCCGGCCCATCGGCGTAATTTTTCTTCCCGCTTTTATTGAACGCTCTTCATCGACCCCAGCCCGAGAGGCAGTGGCGGCCATCACTCTTCGGGAGCACTTTATTCGTCTCTTACTCTAATTTTCGCCTTGGCAAGAACAATTACAAACCGACGCGGGCATGACGACAAAAGTAGCTCTTGTCACGCCACAACCCCTCTCCTCAAGGTGTGTGAATAATAAACGGCTGTTCTGTCACTAGGAACCCCCCCCCCCCTGGAAGTTATCTGTCTGAATAACAAACGGCTGATCTGTCGCTAGAGCACCCCCTCCCCCCCCAAACTTCTCCACCGGAAGAAAAAACTAGCCCCCCCCCTGGCATTTCTCTGCCATAATAATAATCGGCTGATTTGTCGCTAGGACCCCCCGCCCCTACCCCTCGAAGATGCCCCTTATATTCCAGCTATTTCAGGGTGAGGAAGGTAAAGCTTCTAGATGTAAACATATCAAGAAAAGATGCCAAGAATACTTCAAAACTTTCTTGTCGTGAATTTATTTCAAACACTTCCGACAAAAAAGTGGTTCTATGGCCTGAAAAATATTTTTCAGCTAGGGGGAAGGGCCGGAAAAGTTATATCCTCTTACGCACCAGCCCTCCCTCCGCGCTAGATACTGGACGCTCCCTAACAAACGGCTTCCCTGCCGGTAGGAAGCATGGCGGACTTTAATCGTGACGGTGACCGGGGTTGCGCCGCCACCAAACCGTTTTATTTCCCGCCAACGCAATCTGCCCAGTCAGCGGGACCGCTGGGTTATATGAACGTGTGTCACACCCCGCTGCTCCTTTTCATTTCCGACTGGCCAGCCTTTCTCACACACCCTTTCCACTACAGGCTGCGACCGCGCCGCGACCGCACTGCGATCACTAAGGCACCAAGGGTTTGAGAGATCGCTCGACGAATTTCATAGATAAAGAACGAATCTTTCTACGTTTTGTACTTTCTACGTTTTGTACTTTTTTCTATTAAATTATAGTTTGAAATCCAATATATTCCAATTAATTATGAAACCATTGGTCGCACAAATCAAATATCGGTCGCTGTACGGTCGCTCAGAGATCGCGGCCTAGTGGAAAGGGTACTTTATCTCCTCTAGAGCTTGGGTTCCTTTATGAGCGGGTCTGTTGGTTTCGGGTTTACAATTCCGGCTCTAAAGGACTTTATGGGCCGGGAAGCAGTTCTATGAAATTGAAGCTCGGCTTTTCGATTCGGCCCGGTTATGGAGGTTTTCGGATGGCCGTTCCCGAGAGTTGTACTTAGTCAGTCCTCTTCTGAACCCCAACTGCCATTTTCTTCACGTCACGGTTTTCTATCGTCTCGTATCGTTTGAAAGTTACATGATTTAATTTTCATCCTGGAAGTGTAACAGTCTTATCTGCTGTATACTTCATGCACCAAATGATACAATACTCATCCTTCTTCCTTCATCAATGTTTATGGAGAATAATTGAATTCCAATCATTTGAAGGTAAGTAGACTACAGGATAGTCCTTACCGCACCAGATGCTACATAGGGTGGCGCCCATCTCCGTTTCAATAGCTCTTGGGCCAAAAACTTTGTATAATCACTACAGCAGCTTGTGGTGAATATAAGATTATTGCCCAATATCTGAGTGCTAGGCAAAAGAAGTCTTTGGTATGTCTCGGGCGGGGATCGAACCCATGAACCACCAGGCGTATGGAAGGCGAATACTCTACCCACTAGGCCATTGCACCGGTGCATCACACTCCAGATAATACGCTGTAATGTGAATTTTACAATTTATCGCCCAATACTTCAATCCAAATATAATAATCCATACCAGTGGATTGACTCCGTGTGAGTGGAAAGAATCTTAAGTGTTTGAGAATTTCGTCCATCTTGAAATAGATTTTGAAACATGCAATCATCCTGATTGTTTGTATTCATCAACACGCAGTGGCAAAGCAGCTGTCAACAACAACAAAACATATTTTAACCCTTTCTACACCGGGATATTCGTTGTGGTTTTCGAATATGACGTCACAGTCGCCTTGTGTCCAAATTACCTGACTCTATGCACGTATCACAACAGCAAAGAAACTCCAAGAGCTTATAACTGAAAGGGAGCTCACACGATGCTAGACAGTAGAAGATGTTGAAGAAAGACTGAATGCAGTTGCAGGACGTACGCGTTTCCACTAGAATGATGATGATGACTTACTTTAGGTATAATGTTAAGTCTAAATGACCTACCACCTTTCAGGCTTAACCAAACGGCATGGCGGACAATCCTTACGACATGAGTCAACGTGAGTGCAACACTCAATACGTGCAACAAATTCCAAGAATACCCATTGTTGCGGTGGCCAGAAAAGGACACTATTTTATTGGTCTTTGAAATTTCTATTACTTTTTTTTTTCGTGTGTAATTTGTTTTCGTCACTTTTTTCTGGTATAAGAGAAACAGTGTTCTTCTGGGCCACCGTACTTAGAGATCAAAGTCGTATTATAATCCAATTTCACACAGCACACATTACGCAGTCAGCACACTCTCACCGCTCCTTCATTACTGCCGCCGCTGGAAAGGGTGATCTTCTGTTCCAGTGAGGTTATTAGTGAATTTCATGAATCTCCTCGCATCAGTCAACCCGACGTCTGCATGTATTCATGGGATCAACGCTGTGACAATCGTTCATTCATGTATTCCTCACACCGCCTTTACACTAGGGACTGCGACCGCGGAGCGACCGACACTGGGACAATCGTTCATTCATGTATTCATCATACATATACAGACTCATTTTTGATGTTTTTTCCGCCCTTTTGGCGCATAGTGTGATATGATAATAATTGTCAAAGGTTATGTATCTTCGAAATAAGAACCAGTTTTGATGCAGACAGCACAGAAGGCGTTATTATTTTTCTGCATAACCTGCTTATCATTCATAATACGTTTACCTGAGAGGAAGCTGAGCTTTACATAATGCACGCTAGGCGTCGCCGCCAAGCATGTCGCGCCATTCGCCATTGGCATCATCGATATGAAAGACGCCATTCAAATGTCATTCCTCGCAGTCTGGACTAAGGAGGTTCGTGGTTCCAACTGCGCATGTGCAGCAAAATGCACTGTGGTTATGCCAAAGTTGAAGGCCCATCACGTGTGAACAGTTCTTGTCTAGACCGTGCTTTATACATGTACAGACGTGTTTCGTTAATGTTTCAGGGACCTTTGATTTATTACCAATAATGTATTTGTCAGTGGATGCGCAGTTGGCACCATTATGGTGGCAGAATTTATCCGCGAACCCTGTGGTCATTAATATTTCGGGTAGAAAGTAGTGCGTTACAGAATTTGACGAAGCTATAGAGATTATTATGTGCACGTCAGCGGGAAATGGACTTAGAGTAGAGGAGGAACACGCCTGTTTCGGCCGTAGTAAATTTGCGCCTGGATACTGATTCAGCAACTGATGTGCGTCTGCGATTCATCAAAGCAAACACAGTAATCATGGCCTGATTTTCATAGACACAGACTTCAGGGAGTAACGCCAGCCTCTCCAGTGGAACCACACCACACCTTGCACATGTGAACAGGAGTTCCCACAGTTGCCCAGGTAGCGGCCGTTGAGGAGGGATTGGCTGCAGCGCTGAAACCACCAGCCACCCTGTCCGTACTCCTGGGAACAATGGTCGTTCCACTCATCATTGTCCCTGTCCATGGTGGAGAACATCCGCCCGTTGAGGGAGTGACGAGTCATGGCGTCTCCCGCATCGCCGGAGTATCCGGAAATGTGCAGCCGGTAGCCGTCTGACTCATTGGACACCCTGGATGGGATCATTTAATTACACACATATTAGTTCTTAAATTGTGCTTCCTGCTTTGAAAACTGAAGAAGATTTATACTACGATGCAAACACTCCATGCAAAACCTGTGTGAATTTGCTCTGCAGAATCCGGCCTCTAGTTTTCTGAGTGTGTGATAAGATATTGTTTATTTCCATGGGACTTCATAACTGCCCAGAATTCTCACTAGAAAGAGTAGTACCAACCTGAATGTGCTGTACTCAGCGAAAGCTGTCCGATTTTCCCAGTCAACCAGATCCACCCGCAGCATGTAGTTCCTCTGGCTGGTCATGTTGTGGATGTTGTCGTTCCCAAGCCAGTACTCCCCGTTCTTGTCCCCAAAGCCCTGTTTGTACTCTTCCCAGGTCCGGTTGAAGGGAACCGACCCGTTCTGCCGTCGTTGGATCACAGTCCAGCCGCCTCCTGTGAGAAAGCACTCTCAATTACTGTGTAGGCTATTAAAGAGTTAACATGTCATGATAACATTACAGAAAGTGAGCCACGACGAAGATTGCAAGGTGACTGCAGTTGCGTAGACTTGTGACGGTGTTCTGTATTCTAACTCCCCTTCTGTGGTGTTTGAGGTATATCAGGCAGACGCTGACTAAGGCTTTGGAGGGCACACCTATCTTCTCACCTGCATACATGGCAGATCAACTTTCACTTTCATTACCTATTTCATCAGGAGTCTACACTCAGCTATCAGATCAATTTGATCTGTTTTCCAGGAAGACCGGGGACCATTTGACAATAACAATGAACAATCCACGAAACAACAACGATAACAGTAAATCACTGCGCATGCTGGTAACAAAATTACAACAATACATATCAATTCCCTAGCGACTTCATACTAGTACAGTACATTACCTGCTGTATCCATGTCACAGTAGACCTCTACCCCGGAGTCAAGTGTGTAGACTCCACTGGTCGTCTGTCCGGAGGCTTTATATGCACCGCAGTCCGCCTCTGGGAAAAGGTAAGCAGTGGACAGAGGCAATGTTATGACTGAGCTCGACGTATCTAATCTACAATAAACTGTTACAAACATTTGCATGTTAGAAAAGAGTAATATACTACTGGTAATGGTATTATCTGCAAAGCAACCCTAGACATTTATAAGTGACTATTTAGTCCATTAACAAGGGGATACAAAAATGTAAGAAAGAGCTATCCTATGTCAAATATAGAACAGTTCATGTACGGATACAGTTCAGCTACGGTGACACGAAACGTTTGTATATTGACTATCTGTATATGATATGCTGTATATGCGTCGTCGTAAGACACTACACGGGCAAGTGCAACTAAGAACCGTTACCCTTTTTGTATCCTGATTTGTTATGATTGGTAATGGCTCCCTTTGAAATCAGTTACTCACTAGTTAACTGAAGGGACTACCATTAAGACTTATAAATAAAGATCAATGAATAAATCCTCGGACCCTCCAACTCACCTGCAGGAGGAGTTGGGGTAGTCGACGTTGGACAGCACCGCTGTAAAAAAAAGGCGTTCGGAGAGCTCATATATGAAATATTTTGAGCATTTGTACATTCATTGATCTAAAAGTATCTTGTCGCAATAATGATTCAAATAAGGCTGTAATTAGCCAAAATCATTTTGAATGATGGTCTTTTCTACCAAAATTACATACATGTATATTGTATGTGTGAACTGTGAAAGTTCTATCTTTTAGCAGAATGCCATGTTAACATTTTATCAGGAATTATGCAACTGACCTGCACATTTACAAATCCTATGCCTATTGACGTACACCTTTAACTAAGTCAAACCATTTGCTACAAAGGAATTACTAGTATAAAACGTTTGCAATGAATATGCAAATTAGACCCTTATTTGTATCTGCAGATGTCCAACCTTAATTCCATGTTACATGTCTAAGTCCTATTATGGAAACACTGCAACTATAGATTTTCTTTATTGATTATTCAAAACAAATCCGACTTGACATGATTTGCCTTTTTGTTTTGTACATCACTATCTAATCTACCTGCATACCTAATATCATGGAAATCCGTGGTTCCTTTGTTCAGCAATCCACCTTTAGAGATTTGAACAACACCCTTGAAGTTTTTAGGACAAGCTGATGCGGGGAGGGGTGCAAACCACTTGTTTCTTCCATCAAAACCTATCTGCCACCAAAAAAATCAAGACCATAGGATGTCTAGGTCAAAAGACACAAATTCTACTGCCGTACCACACCTGCATCCCACACCAGGGTGCCCAAAATTGACTTTGAACTTCGACTTTCCAAGACCTACCCACATACCAAGGAAATATCATTACCACCCATCCATTTCAATTCTCTTACTAGTAAATTGATAAACAAACATGTCTTTAACTCATTAAATAACTAATGACAAAATCTTTTAATCTCTTACTAGTACATTGATGAGCTAACATGCCTCTAAACTCCTTATGCACATTTGGACACATCGATAAAGACATTTGACCCGAACTATCAGAAGATATAGGATTATTAAGCACAAAGCGTCCACGATTTGTCACGTTACCTAACACCTACGAATACCATCAAATGCAATACCATGTACGATAAGGGTCTTAATTCATTCATTGAAACCCAGAATCGAAGGTCCTCCAAAAATACACACATCCAACATCATTTCGGCTGCGTCTGTCTATTATCAAACTGCCATATTCTGATGCCTTTCAAATCTTTAACAAGAGTATGATCATTAATGAGAAGTTGAAAGCATATAAATCTAGATCAGAAGTGTCTAATACGGGTTCTAATGAGAGTGGATAAACGATTGTTTACCTGGAATCGGAGATGAGTCTGTTGTGCCTCCCGTGTAAGGCTCTGTTCCAGCTGGGCACTTCTGACTTTCTCCTCCGACAGTTCTGCAAATAAACTGTCCAGCATGGAGACAAACTTCGCCTCTTGTACCAGCAATGCCTGTGTCACGTTATGCTGTAGCTGTGTGCTCCTGGTTTCCTTTTCTGAAAGTTGATCGGACAGAATAAGTACCCGGGTTTCTTGTTCTTGTACCTCCTGTGCCAGGTTCCTTTCCAGCTGGGCAGTCTTGACTTTCTCCTCCGACAGTTCAGCAGACAAGCTGTCCACCCTGGACAGCAGAGTTTCCACCATTGACGACAGGCGGTCCATTTGATTTTGCAAGCGGCTGGTTTCCTCAGTCTCGGCGAACTGCTGCTCGAAAGCCGCAGTGCTGGTGGTTGAGCTGGCTGTAGTGCCGTCCTGGGCTCGGGCAGGGAAACTACCGGACAGAAGGCAGACAGCGAGCAGCAAGACATTCGCCATCTTGGAGAAACTCGACTATGAACGAACTCCGGAAAAGCGCGCCTGACACGGAAGCTTGTTAACTGATCATCTGGCAGCCCATAAGGAAATCACGCACGAGTGTTTCCGTCAGATTAGGTCAATAAAATGGCTAGCTTCATTTGTGCCACGCGTTGTACGTCACTTTCTTTAGAGTAAGAAATATAGAGACCGTCTTTACTTTTGAAAGAGCTCTTATTTCATGTTCAATATCATAGACTTAGCGAAGTAAGGTCGAGTGACTAAATGAATGAATGAATGCAGATTGAATGCAGATTCAATGGAATTATGTTGGCAGAATTTCAAAATAAAACTCGAAGCCGCGAAAATGAAATGAATGCGAACATTAATTTTCCAGAGCTACCTATATAGCTTAGATTTCTTTTGTTGAGGGTGATCGAAATAATGGTGGGGTCAAATGTAAGGTAGCAACGGAGTTAGGAATCTCGAAGACTGCTGAACGGTTAAAATTGAGAGTGTTTCGTTTGTCACCCGAAATATGTAGTGTCATGACGTCAGTCTAGTGAGAAACCCGTTAACAACCTTCATGCAAACCGGAAGAGACGAGACCAGTCAGTAGGATACTGACGTCGCCCTCACGCACGATTCAAAAGAGACACTCTACGACTGACTGAAGTACTGCAACCTGAGCTATCAACAGATTTGTTGACGTGGCTGCAGTGCACCCAAAGTGACACTTAAATCATTCAAACTAAAGATATAATTTGGTAGATATTATTTTGAAGTTGCAAGTTTATCCTGGTGCTTGTGGACAGCACATCTGGTCATGATCCCTGGTCATGATCGCGCAGATCCCTCTACAACGCCTCTTGTTGCTTCCTGCCCGCCATTTGTTGGCCCCGTATCAAGGCGAGCTCCCGCACCATGAACATCATACAGACTCACCACAGCCGCCATTCCCGACAGCGTCATGAAGATTCCATTGGTTCGCTCGTTTCCATGGCGACCAACAAAACCTTCCGGAGCTGCCTCGCCGTTTGGGAACAACTTCTGGGATGACATCTTCGAGAAAACTCAAAGGAACTCCTGCAGTAATATCTGACGATACTTCTTCGAAATTCTTGCCAGACAAACCCCGAATACTTAACCTGTATGACGCGTGCCAGCAGGTGAGGTGTCGTCGGCCCGGTTTCCATGTGACAATCCAAAAGTCAAAAGTCGTCGAAGCATATGATCTATCCATGTCAACGAAACCATTATAGGCATGGATGAGAGAATACATTCATATCCAAAGATCTAAGACTTAAGAATAAACGAGTTATAATAGTAACATATATCGGATATAGCTCGATGTAGTTTTTCATAAAACTTGGACGCAGTTTAGAATTCTAGGTTTCGCAAATGATTTCTGATTACGTCTTGACACCGCACGTGGTTACATTCTGCTGAGATGACAAAGTGGCTTACTTGCCATTTTGCAGATGTGCTAGATATATTTTTTTCAGAATTTTAGAAATGCATTTGACTCCCGAACCCCCAGATGCCTCACCTGAAGGACGAGTGTGCCCGCAGGTGAGGGGACGATGCTGTCGGCCCGCTCTTTTGTGACACAATGGCTGGCGCACCTGTCCTTGTGTTGGAAAATACATAGAAAATAGGCACACATTCATCACATAAAAACATTTAGTCATAAACTTGTGCAAGTTTTAATTTGTGCATGTTTTGCACAGATCAAACTAAACATACCTTACGTTTGTATACACTACTAATGCGTTAACGTTGGACAGATTTTTCCACAATAAAAAGTCATAAGTCTATTTTGTTGCAACTACACAACCTACATGATAAGTGATATATACATACAGAAGTCAATGCAGTGCATTTCGTACAATGAAAACATTTCTGTTTTGCTCAGACAGGTTATCTAAACTGTGAAGAGCCCAATAGCCACAGGCAAGAAGATTTAAACAAAGTCAGACGATTCAAATGCGACAAAGTTTTCCCTCTGACTTCACCTCAACATGTAATCGAAGTATACACAAAGATCTTTCCCAAAACGCTTCTACACATACAAGGTACTGGTAGCATGTGTGTTAGATCAATCACTTTATTGGAGGCCAGAACCGAACTGGCAAAAGACCCCCCCAGTCTGATATCTTTCAGTGAAAATTAGCTGTCACCCAAACATTTCATCAAAGGACAAGTATACACAGCGATCTTTGTTCTACAAAAGTACTGGTAGTGTCCATGATAAATCAATGATAAGTCAATGGAGGCCAGTGTGAATTCAAAACTGACAAATACTTGTTCCCCTGTCTAGCACTTTACAATGAAAGTTTCAAGCATTCATTATGCAACATTATTTTGGCTGTAGAAATAAAAGACCATTTTTACTCTTGATGGCAGTGAGTTGTCATCAAATAGAGCACTGTGTGTCCGACAAGCCGGAGTACAGACCTGACTAAAAACTATCCATAGTTTAAGAAAACCAGACTGACTTGTTTGGAAAAAACTCTAACAAACGGTTGGGGTTTAGAATTATTTGATTCAAACAAAATGTCGGGGGGGGGGGGGGATTTTATTCCACAGCAAACTTTTTCCTAAAATGTGGCTTGCTAGGACAATACCATGCGTCTCACAAACCTTCTTGTAATCATTAACCCTACACGGTACCATTTCATTATCATGTCATCCTGACTAGGCTACGCCCCTACATTTGGGTCATTTTTCAACTTCATTCCTGAGAATCTGCCAATCACCATTTCATACATTCGCAAGATACATGTACACATAACATAAACAATTTGTGCCTGCAGAATTTCTTATACATCACAACATGTGAACCAATCTTCTACTGTTTGTCCATTCATGATCTACATGTACACCACTACAAAACGCAACAGTTTTAGATTTCATTCATAACTCAATTCTTCAACAAGACCTACCATCTATTCCTGTTACACTACTGTCTTTTCATCCAAATTTTCGATCGCAATGCTTCTTTTTTCGGGTGAAGCAATACAATGACTTACAGTAATATCCCATCTCCAATCATGTGCTTCACACAACATAATAGTATATACATGTATAGTACATAAATATGCACACACAAGCTTGCATTTTGCAGTTACCACTGGTAAAAGCAATAAAACTACTAAGGCTTCCTTTGTGTACTATAATTATACTTACATGTAAGTACACATACAGCATTTCTTCTCATGTCAGACAATACATAACAAATATCGATCATGAGATTGTAGTGAGGTCAGCCGTCTCTACTCTACGTAACAACGTGTTCAGTGATATGTGTACTATGCAGCGACTAGGAAATACGGGGTGCATGTGCACTTTTGTGCAACCAAAATTGGAGCTCACTTAATCATTGACTGTGGGCGCCAGATTTGTGTAGGGTTAAGAACATACATGTACAGGAACTATAATTGTTCACTAGTATACAGCATATTCTTGACACATGAGTGTTAGAAAAAAAAAAGATAAATCCTTCATTGTATCACTTTTGTGAAATTTTGAAGTGTAAACGTAAGAATTTCAGATTCAGGCTCTGCATGAAGAGAGGCAGTAAGGTTCAATGAACTTTGTAATCAGGTTTTGTTGATATTCTTCATCTTATGTTGTACGCCCAACATGTTATTCTGTGCACCTACATTTCTAGGTTAGCTGCACCAGTGTACCTATTCCTCAATACAAATTTCCGGCCATGCTAGCTGCTGGATAGCTGCTCCGCACTGCTTTACCCCAAACTACTGCGAGTTCAACCTCGATAAAGCAACATGCCCAACAATAAATAAGCAGTGACTACCTGGTGGATATCTGCTTCACTGTTGTATTTCTAAGCTACAGCTCCTCAATGTGGCCCTAAGTACACACAGACATCTGTTCTGTACACTGTTATGTTCTTATAACTGTCTGCTGTAAGTAAGCAACACTTGTGCTTAAGCCAAGGGCTGTGATGCCCAGCAAAGCGTGTTGCAGATCGAGAAATTCTACTGATGTTTCCACAGGATTTCTGGCACATGTTTCGAAGGACAGAGGCTGTTGTAGGGGGTACAAGATGCATGTACTTTGCACGTTTCCCAGTGTTTAGCCAGTCCTTGTAGAGGCTATTGTAAACCTCTTCGTCCTTCCTCGGTGGTTGGAAGCATGTTGTTCCACCCGAAAATAATTTCATCAGGTTGGTAGAACATAGGACATTAGAGTTTTCTTTCTACACAACCAGTAAATCTCACCTGCTTACGTTTCCATGTCTCTCAGACACCTTCCTCAGAGCTTCTGACTGGAGTACTGCTTCTCACTGCTATAAGTAGCAGAAGTTTGTGGCGCTTTTGCGGCGACAACACAAGTAAAAAAAAGCGTCAGCTACTTCAGCTACTTATAGCGGCGAGAAGCAGCACTCCAGTCAGAAGCTCTGAAGAAGGTGTCTGAGAGACATCGGCAGGTGAGACATTACTGATTGCGTAGAAAGAAAACTCTGACGTTTTGTCCCATGTGTGACTCATGACTCGGAGACGTCGGGTCTCCTGGTCTGCACGATGCGAGGTTTCTCCAGCCCCATGGCGCGCTGTTCGGGCGTGTCCTCGCAAACGTGGATCACGATGCTCGGCTTGTCGCCCTCCGCTGGGATCAACTCATGCGGCTCACCTGGGGACAGGTGTGGGAAAATACATGTACATCATCTGTGACCCTTTCCAGTAGCATGCATGTCGAGTGAGCGACATAGCTGGGATCGAACTTGCGGCTTCCTAGTCCAGAGGCAGGATCATTGACTAATTTTTCTTTGATTGTATAAAATTTCAAAAACAAGTCTGAGAACCAGGGCGATAACTTGGTGCGGCCTACCTGGTGAGAGCTGTGCCAGCGCTGACAGGAGGTCATAGTTCACGTGGTGCTGCTCTGTAATTGGTTCCCAGTCGACGGGCGGGGAGGCTGGGGGGGAGATAAGGAACTGCTTCTCAGGGGTGGGGGGCCGCAGGTGGGGGTCTCTGTCTCTGCTGGATGGCTCCATCTACAGAATAAACACACACAGCTGTAAGGTACATGTATGTCTGGGGCTGGGCAGGCCTGGGCTGGAGCAGGTCGCGGCACAGGTGGGGGTCTCATCTCTGCTGGGGGCCTCCATCTACAGTAACAACACAGCTGTGAGATGAGGGGGTGGGGGGCTGACATGTCTGGGGGGGGGGGTTAGGGGAAGGTGGGGATCTCTGCTCAAACTCCATCTATGGAACACCGCACAACTGTACATGAACAGTCCCCAGCATAATGCCCCTTCCCCAGACAGTACATGACCAGTCCCCAGCAGACTGCCCCTCCCCTCAGACAGTACATGACCAGTCCCCAGCACATGGCCCCTCCCCCAGACAGTACGTGAACAGTCCCCAGCACACTGCCCCTCCCCCCTCACACAGTACACGACCAGTCCCTAGCACAATGTCCCTCCCCCAGACAGTACATGACCAGTCCGTAGCAGACTGCCCCTCTCCCAGACAGTACATGAACAGTCCTCAGCACACTGTCCCTCCCCCAAGACAGTACATGACCAGTCCCCATGACACTGTCCCTCCCCCCAGACAGTACATGAACAGTCCCCAGCATAATGCCCCTCCCCTCAGACAGTACATGAACAGTCCCCAGCACACTGTCCCTCCCCCCAGACAGTACATGTACAGTCCCCAGCACGTGACAACACACGTCAGTGATGCTTCCAATCACCATTTACGTCTGTGCCTCTCCCATCATCCCCATCAACAGGACAGGAAATGGGTCACATGCGGCTCCACTGATGAGTCCAGTCATGCTCCAACCTTGGAGTCCGCTCAACTATAATCCCTTTTCATTTCCTGTTCTCATCATCTAAAACTATATCTCTGATCTAAAAAAAAGACAAGTAGTTTTCTGAAACCTTGGGCTAACAGCTTGACATAATCCTCTTTGAAATTCAGATCATTTCTAAATGTTTTCTAGATACTGTACTAGTAACAAGAACAAAACTGATATGTGCAGGGTTTGAAATACAGTTAATTTCAGTTTTCTGCCTTACATGATTCATACAAAGTTGTATAGGATTTCATTTCTGCAGTCCAGAATTTTCTGAAAATCATTTATAAAACCATTTGTACATACAGATTCCAACCTGGATGCCAGGACTGAGTGTGTTGATGGAAACCTGAGCCGACAAGTCAACATTGATATGAAAACTGGTGTGTTGTGTTGAAATGTGGTTATACTGGCTTTTTGGACACAAAAATAAAAATTGATGGAGCACAATAATAGAAAACTGAGCGAGCCTGTACATCATACAATACTGAGACAAACTAACAACCATCATCAAACTACAGGTTCAAATGTTTATCTTGCAGGAAACAAAAATGCTAGATATATACAAGTAAGATGGTAAGGCAACAGAATCCTGACTTGAAAGTATGAACCACAATATAATGATATAGAAGAAAGCGGAAATAAAGCATGTCAAGCCCTGATAGTGACTGTGTACAATTGCAGTACTTAGCACTACATCATGAAGTAAAGTGCCCAACGTTTTTCTTCACCTGCACAGAAAACACCTCCAGCTTCCTCTCCATGAAGAAAAAAAAAAAAAAACATAAACCAGACAATTTGGCAAGGGGAAAGAATCCTGGCTTGGCATCATGGACAATCAATTTCGAAGAAAACAGAGAAAGGTTACTGTAAATGCAGAAATGTTTGCGGTGGTTTTATGCGGTGAAAAGCTGTTCCACTGAGTGAAAGTAGCGCTACTTCTGATGTGAACTCAAAACCACTGCAAACACTCAATTTTCTCCCTACAATTAGGAATCAAATCCCCGCAAACATTTCTGCATTTTCAGTTCCTCATATCCCTTAAGCCCAATAGTGGAATACTATGCAATATAACGTATGTTTTGCCCAACATGTTTTTCTCACCTGCACAAAGTACACCTTCAGCTCTTTCTCCATGAATTCCTTCAGGTGCAGCTCGACTCTTGCTCTCGCCGCGTCGTCCGAGGTTGGGAAGTAAACCCTCGCACGCCGAAAACTCTTTAGGTAGGAGAAGGAGGCACGGTCGCTGTACGCCATGAACAGCCCCTCAAATGCGTTCTGGGGAGAGAAAGACGTCAGAGGGTTGGTGGAGAGCACTTTGGTGACGCACAAAATGATAATTGGGCTGCAGCAAGTCATTTCTTTGGTCCTCCTGCGTTTTAAACTAAACATTAGGGGAGATATCGATGTCAACATGAAAACAAATGTCACAGGGTTGGTAGAGAGCGCTTCTCTGACGAGCAGAATCACTTATCATCAAACTTCCGGCCAAAACAAGTCATTTCTTTGGTTCTTGTATGTTTAAATATTAGGCAAGAGGTTAACATGAAAACACACGTTGGTGGAGAGCGCTTCTTTAATGCGCAGAATGATAATAAAACCCTTGGGCTGTTTCTCGGACTTTTCAAACTAAACATTAAGGAAGAGGTTAACATGAAGACAGGCGTCACAGGGTTGGTAGAGAGCGCCTCAGTGCAGAATGAGAGTAAAACCCTACGGCTGCTAAAGTCATTTCCTCTGTTTTAAACTAGTAACAAATAAAGATGAAAACAGAGGACTGAGTGGAAAACTTCTTTTTTTTTAACAATCTCGCTCGATGCAAGAGGCCACTTTTTGACATTGAACTAAGACTTGAATCTGACTGCATGTATATTCACTCCCTGAAACTGTGAGTACAAATTAAGGTACAGAGTTTCCCCTCAGACTGGATAACCAAGTGTTCATACTTGGCTAGCCAACATTTCGGTGACCGCCTGCCAACCTTCCTCACTGGCAATACTAACTGGTTCTACTTCACACTGCAGCTAGGTGTCGCTGACACAATGTGAAGCACAGTCAAACCTGCCCAAGGCGACCACCCGGGGGACCGAGCAAAAACGGTCGCCATGGCCAGGTGCTCACCTAGGCAGGTTTGACTGTATACTGTCCCAAACTTGACTGACCATTTGATCCCCCCTCATCACGGTTCATGGCAGACTGTTTTCATGTTCATCTCCAGTTTGCTATTTGTTTTTTTCTTTAACTCTGAAAACCACCAACTGCGTTGTTCCAGCCTGCCTGATGGCCCCACAGTTGAGCCATCAGGGATAATGGGTGTTGTAATTGGGCATTCAGGATCACTTCAGCGATCAGAGATGACTTGCTTCAGTGAGAAGATAAGCACCACACAGGAAAGGTCATGTTTTTTGCGTATGGTGTTGTAAGGTCTTTACAGTCACACCAATTTAATTTGTGGGTTCACGGATTTCTAAAAATATACTAAATTGATAAAACATGCTGAAAGCCAAGCCTGAGTACCGGGCTTATGTCTTGTTGCACTCAGTTTGATGTTGTAAATGCAGTCATATTCAAGTTTTGTTCCCTACTCTCTGCTTTGATGATGTCTGTTTTTGATATTTTCCACCTTGAAATTTACAGAGAACCAGGGAAATGAATTGGTGTGGCCTTAAATGTTCATGTCACAGCATTTTTATGAACCATTCAAATATTTCAAAGCATTAGGCTTGAATCTATCAATGTCGTGTGAACTTAATTGCTTTACATGTACATGTATGTGTTACCTATTTTTCAAAATATATGGCTTTGCCATTTACCTAAGGCCACACCAATTCAATTTCTTGGTTAACAGATTTTTAAAAAAAATGCTAGATTGGAAAATCAACATGAAAACGGAATCTCCGAGGAAAGTTTGTACTTTGGTGCACACAGTTTCAGGGAGTGAACAGGGTCAGGTGCAAGTTTTCACCCCAGCCCTCTGTTTTAATGATGTCCTCGTGCTAAAATTAAAAAAAAAATCTGTTAACCCAGAAATTAAATTGGTGTGACCTAATGTAAAAACCATAACTCATCCGTCTGCTGCTAGTGCATAAAGTTTCATTTTCAATTCTTACCTGTTAGCGTTACTACCTAAAGTGTGGATGACTTTACACAGGGCTCAAAATATACTGGGTGCAATGTGTATTTTTGTGCACCCAAAAATGAATTTTGAGCCCTTCTTTCGAATTTGGGAATCAGGACTAGGATAAATACAAAGTTGATTATAGAGTTTGGGAATATAAAACTAATGTTCTAACGACAGAGAAATCAAAATGGATCGAAAAGGGTCGCTTTTAATGCAGACATTAAATTCAGTGACCTGTCGGATATTACTGCATCTATGCTCTCATTTTAGCGGAACTAGCTTTTTGTGACTTGACAAATGGGAGGTACATTAGTTAAAGCAAAGCACATCACACATTAGCTATCAACCAGTACAAATTTTACTGGCTCAAAATTATCTACATTGAAAGAAGCGCCTGATCAGATGATATTTGCCCAGAGGTTCTTTCGTGTTTTAAGCATTTCTAATATCTATTGTTAGCAACAGATAGATGATGATGATGACAGATTCCTGCTAAGAGGAATTGGTACTTCAAATTCTATCTGATTTGCAGCACATGTTTGGTCGGTTGTCGGGACCTGAGGACCGAAAATCAGGTCATGTGTTCATTAAGCTTAACAACATGTCCCCTGCTGCATACGCATGGACACGTAGAACATCAACTCGAATCATAATATTTATAGGTTTCATATCAGGCTAATTGCAAATTATGAGATAGCACTAACGATTCAGAACTAACTCCATGGCCTGGAGAAGGTCGGGAGGCCATGATCGGCTATCTGTGACAAAGACTCTACTCGGGTGGTGCCTCAAGCTTGTATGTCTAAAACATCCTTGGCTGCACATCGCGTGTTAAACACTATCTCTGTATAGGAATTATTAGAGTGACCGCACGTCCAAGAATTGTGTCAGTATGATGTTATATCACAGTCCCAGCGTTAAGTGTGGCACCATATTGGAAGGCCATGAAATTTTGCTTTGTTATATTTAGATTCAGATTTACTTCTATCTGTGTCAAAGGTTCTTTCAACTTCTGACTGTCAGAGATACTATCAGCTTCTATCTGTAGAGAAAACGGCGCTGTGACAGGGGTTCAGGATGCTTTCTGGTCCCTACATATAAAAGTACAGGGAGCGCTCCTTACCCTGACAGCCAGGTCCCCAAACAGCTCGTCTGGAACATTGACGACATGCAGAGCTGTGGGGAGTTCCTCCTGAGCCTCCTCCTCTCCCTCCTCCTCCTCCTCAGGACCAAGCTCCTCTATCTCCATCTCCTCTCCATTTGGAGCACCGTTACCTGTGCCATCCATGTCACCTTTATTCAGGACCATCCTTTAAGTCTAACGTCTGCTGCAGGTAGTGTCTACTGAACAACAAACAAACAAACAAACATTAGCTGTACCGTCCATGTCGCTTTTATTCAGGACCATCCTTTAAGTCTAATGTCTGCTGTAGGTAGGGTCATTTGAACAACAAACAAACGTTAGCTGTACCTGTAGCTGTTTACGACCCTATACATGGGTGAGAGTTTCCTGAGTGTCAGAAAGGTAGTAAAAAACATAGCCTAATTTGCCTATCTCAATATTGCCAAGGTTCACCTCTACTAGTACCTATGTTACACTTACAGCACACATGCCAAGGACAATGCTTGACCAAGTAGCTATCACATGTCTGCAGTTATGATGCACAGAAGACTGTAACTCAGGTCTGAAGAAAGGGGTTCCCCTTGAACTTTGAAGAATCAAAATCATACGTGAACATGTGTATGCTGACCTTTCCACTTTAAAAAATCAGCATATAAATCAGTAAATGCCCACGGCAACTCTAATATTCTACAAAATGTAACTCTCTTTGATTTCAGGGATTCCTGTTCACATTTTGAAAGTTTAAGATTCAACTCTTAAAGTAAGCACGTATGGTGAGCTAACCGTGCACCCTAACCAAACATGCACTTGCCTCCAGGAGTTGAATTACTTATTGTAGTCAGACATAAGTTCAAGCCTAACTAATTTTCAGAGAGTGCCACAATCCTTAGTTGACTCAAAATGTAGTTTGCAAGCTTAGTATTATTTCCACAACTCCTTTCCTGTAAATAAAATGCCTCAGTGCAAACATGACTTGCGTTACGGTTTGACACATGTTCCTCGGTTCACTTCCCCTGCACTGTATGTACCCCGCACTGTGCGTAAACATTCTCACAGAACATTTACAACCACACGCTCAAGCAAGGAACATTAAAACTCTTTTGTGAGTTAAACGAAGCATGCATAATAATAATAGTGAACTCAGCATTGCCTATAACCAGCCTAATATTGCAGAATACACCTACCAAAATTCAACCTCTCACTCTCAGAAGTGGCTACACTTTTCTGTTCTGCCTTCTGGACCCAAGGACTTGTGAATAACAGTCTCTGGGAACGGCCAGAATAGCGGCGACAACCGAGCCCACCTGTTCGCATAGACCCGCGGGTTTACGTACGATTAATGACCCGGGCGAGCGAGATTACGGGTGTCGCTCATAGCGCCATGACGTCAGTCTATTGTGAATTACCTGGATCAATTACGCACCCAGACAAACCCAGAAACAATAGCAGGGTTCCTTGAGTCCATACACACCCCTGCTCCATACTACTAACACATTGTGGGGACACCTTCAAATTGGTTAGCCCACAATCACATGCATACCTTCATTAATTTGGAAGAGCGTGTGCTTTATAAGGCTAATGATCTAATTACCAAACACCCGATAAAGAAATGGCAGTTAGATTAGGGTAAGTACCGCGAGATAGCCGCTGTGTTTACGCACGCTAACAGTTTGTTCACTAAGAATAACAACTGTGGTTCATGTTCCCACAAACTACGTCACTGTTGTTACTCGAGTCCAGGGTCTTTAACAGCACTTCCGCTGTGCTAGAATGTCGTCTGAAAACGTGAGAAAGTTTGGAGGGTAACGTAAAGCTATGTTTCAAAACACGGAGTACCGGACATGAGTGAATGTTCAGCTTTACATGTTAAATCTTCCGTTTCTAAATCAACAATAAATGTTTTGAATTGGTTTAAGGTCCTTTCTTTGGGATTATGCAACACTGTTTTGAATCATGGATAGGTTTTATGCATGACATGCAAATATGCACGTACCAGAAAAACGTTAAGAACAGACAGAACAAAATAAAACAAACTCGCATGTACATGAGGTACACACACACACACACACACACACACACACACAAAAAAAAACAGTACAATGCACACATAAACACACACACGCTTAAAATCATAATGTATTGTATGAGGCCTTGTGTATTGTTCTGTCCATTATTTGTCTACATATGTAGGGCCTGTTAAGGAATAGCCTTCTCCTTATTGTCTGACCATAAGTCTGGCTTGGCGGCTATCGCATGTCTGCTAACACCAGCAGACTCGGATTAATCAGTCTAAGGTTCCTTTTCATGTCCACCAACCAGACGGCTTGTAACAGTTACAGCTCAGGTGACCACCACTAGCACCAACAAAATCTCCAAGCAGATGTTTGGGAGGGAAGAGACTTGCATGCGAGCCCTTCTTATAATCGTTTTGCTGTCTTCAAAAGTATACTTTTGCGTCTTGCATCATATTCCTTAGCCTGGATGCCAGACCCCAATTTCTAAAATATCTATCGTGTGGGGACACGATAGGATATTTCAGAGATTGGAGGTCTGGCATCCAGGCTACATATTTCTATAGTATTATACCTGGATAGTAACCTTACTACTATACTAGTACACATGTGCAATGTCAAAGGTGAAGGCCGGACCCCTGAGAGGTAAACAAAACCAGTCTGGACATTTTAATGCAAATCGAGACAATGTCGACACGAGAAGTGTTTACAAGCTAATCAATACTGAAATGATCAATACGGCAACAGAATAATATCATACAGAGTACAATACACATTCTTGAACTTCACCTTTGACACTCCACATTCGTCCTCGAATCTATGAATGGGTTTATAAGCCCATTCGCGGATCCGACTACGCATGTGCAGTGTCAAAGGTGAAGGCCCCTGGCTTGTGAACAGTGCTCGTCTCGACATTGTCTAGATTTACATAACAACGCCCACTTGGGTTTTGTTTACGTCTCAGGGGACTTCACCTTTGACACTGCACATGCGTAGGCTAGTCGGAACCGTGAATGGGCTTATACAGAGTACAAAATTATACAGATGCTTGAAACTCAACTATACAAGCTGTCTCTCGACCATTATTGGCATTTTCAGAGTACTCATAAATTAACAAATGTATCCTTTTATACATATTATATCAAGATAAAAGTCTAATCAAATAAAATCAGGAAATTTTATGATTTTGAGTTTTGACAAACAAAAATGGGCGGTGACAAGTATTTACTTCTGAATGTCGCCGCTAAAATACCCACAATAACGCGATCCTGCGACATCTGTGGGCCTCTAAAAACCCTCAGAATAAAGCTGCTTACCTTCGAGGTCTCCAAGTTCCGACGAAAAGTGCTAAAATCCCTCCATGATGACGAAATGTTTATGAATCAGCGGAGAAGTTATAATTTCTGTGAGTCAAACCCACATGATCGTGACATGCCGTCAACCAGTCTGGACATGCGCAGTTGTCAATACAGTATTGCCGTAAAACACGTACCTGTCGTAAAACACATATGACGTCACTTCTACTATCTGGTCATGAATATCCAAAAACATAACATAACAGCACTTTCTTCTGGATTTTTAATGGCAGTTTTCCACAGAAAGTGTAGATGACAGTTTGTGGAACGGTCTGGGTGAAAATGGAAAACGTAGCCTCTACCAGACGGGATAATATTTGCCAGGGGAGTTTAGGATGATCCTGTCACAGTGCAATTTTCTATTGCTGACAGGATCATCCTGTCAACGCTGCAAGTTGTTCTCTTACTGACAAGATCATCCTGTCAGCAGTGCAAGTTTTAGTACGGTTGACAGGATCGTCCTGTCAACAGCCACTTCCTTCGAGCAAGGAGGTTGCTTCGAGTGACCTTTATTTCTCACACCAAACCACACAGTAATAAAATAACAATATCTTAAAGCCACAAAGCAATGCAAAATTGCCCTTTCCAAACTGGCGTCGGTGTCAAAATAGGGTAGGTTGAACAGAAGGAAAAACTGGTAAAATTCAAATGTCTTGTGTTTTTTTTCCCTGTGACGAGCAGAGCTTCGTGCGGTCTCACAGCGTCACCTATCTTGTCTGGACAGTACTGCATTGATTTTTTCAGCGGACAGCACACTTTTGTCAAAAACGTTTTTCTTCGAGGCCTCGCGTTTGAAAAAAATATTCAGTGTATAACGTTGGGTAACCTAAATTCGTGGGGTACTTAAAGTCGGGATTTTTCGAAAACGGGGTATTTAGGGATATGTGCTACATGCAAAATCAGTTATAACGCCAGCAATGCAAAGCAGATAGACTAACGTATTCAGAACACTGGCTGAAAAGCTTCGATAACCATGCATTAGAAGTTGGCGACGTCAAAAACTCTCCGTCCCTTATTGACAGAGTCTGGGGGCTTCGTGGGAGAATCACCCAGCACGGTTGTTCGCTGGTTTATAAGACAAATGTCACATCTCCTGCCTGCTAAACACAATTATTTATAAGACAACTTATTACAATCTCTTTTGCTAACCTGCAACTATATTCTAAGTGTGATCAATCATCAAAACTCCTCTCTGTTGCTACAACCTACGGCACGTGTATTTTCCCGCCGCCATATTGTTAACCAGAATCCTGTTGTCAAGCAGACGACAAAGGTTTGTGAGGAACACTTTTTTGTCTAAATGCTGCGTGTGATAGTGGACTGAGGAAGATATTTTCCTCAAAGTTTGCTCCTAACACAACAAGGAACACATGGACATAGTAGTATTACCATTGCTACGGCATCCAGCTAACTTCCCATGAATAATGTAACGTTACACGTTGCCCGATGATGACGATGGGCCGACTTTGAGTGAAGTTCTACCGACTCAACACACGGGTTGTTCCCGAACTGGCCTGATGTGTGCGATACGGCCGTTTCTTCGTGTATTTTTTTTACTTGGACACGTCTATATCCATAGCACTCTCCTCAAGCCAAGGATGGAACGAATAGCTGCTGTATAAAATGTGATTAGCGGTAAGATATTCAAGACGAATCTTCTCTCCCGAATTAATGTGCCCCCCTGTCCGACAGCACCACAATTGTGCGTGCGGCGCACGGTAGTTTCAAGTTGAAATATTATGGTGTCAGCACGACTAGAGACAAAATCTACCATATATATGATTAGTGCAAAGATAGTACATGATACTGACAGAATAATAGAAACAAGAGCTTTTAAAAAAAGCTGGCGTTTCGGCTACGTTTATAAGTGTGAATTGTCTTTTCCCTTTACTTGAAGTAAAATCTGCCAGAGGAAGTCACTCAAGGGCTGTTCAGTCTATAAGAAAAATTGTCATTTTGGGAAATGAGTACTGTTTTAATAGAGAAAGGCAGATTGGGGAAAGCAATTTTGAAGTTACGTCACTTAACTTAAGTGCTTTTGAAAAAGCTGGTCTTGGCCTACAACTTGTACTTATTTGTAAAATGTATAATAGGCTCATTATAAAAGCTATCAATGTAATTATGTACATGGCACGCAATAAAACATAAAATTTGAAAAAGCACCATTGAATCATCAGCACTATGGTAATTAAGTGAAATAGAAGTTCATAACAGCTAAGGTTCTATCTAAAATGACTACCAAATGTCAAACAAATCAACAGCTACCTCATCCGTATTATTCTGGTTTCCGCATTTACAACATTTCTTCCTTATTTTCCTGGGTAATTTTGCTAAAATTCATGAAAATTCCCATAGTTTTGTGCCGAGGGGCGCCACTTTCCACGTCCGTGTTGTCTGAATGAAGTCGATACTGAACAATGGAGCATTTGCTACTGTAACAAAGAATCGCTGTTTTGCAAACAACATCAAGAGCCTCTGTTTACATCGGGGATAGAAGTTTAGTGGCGAGTGTTTTGCAAGAATCATCTTACCGCGCATAGGAGCCGCTGCACGGTATTTTCCATTACAATGAACAGAAAAATTCGAATGCCGGGTTTGGAATCTATGAAGTCCTGTTCATAAGACAAAGGCCTTGTATATATTAAATGAATATTTAAAAATAACAAATATAAAATATTTCTTTATTTATTAATGAAAAAAAATGATATTCATAAATATGATATTGATAGATTAATATAATATCAATATATATTTTTGATATTCAATATCTAAAAAGAAAAAAAAATCCATGCACGGAGACGAACCCGGATCTTCTGGGTCCGAAGTGCTTCGCGTTGCCAAATCGGCCAAGCTGCGGTACGTAACTATTCACTTTGGACGTAATGCTATAACCTCACTATATGGTATCATTTATGCCGATTTTTGGTCGTTTTCTTGACGAAATCATTTTTTTTCTTCTGCAATCTTGTGGAATAGATGTAATATGGTCATTTTTCAGGATATCAAAGTCCGAAACCACAATGCAATGATATTTCCGAACAGTTGTAGCAGTTACATGCGGTCGCCGTCCTGTGTCACATGCAAATCTAGCCTGCCTGCATTTTCGTGCTCTCTTGCCATATAAGGCAACGGCTATACAAGGATTTGAGAACGTATTGCCATATAAGGTCTTATTGTGTGCGACACAGTGTTGAACCAAGCTTCCCTGGTTCCTTCCTTGCCTCCTTGCTTGAAGGTAAAAGCCAGGACAATGCGTTCCGGCGCGCATGCGCCGAAACGCAAAAAAGGATGGTTTATTGTTCTGCTAGATTGATTTCAGTCAACCATTATCGGAAAAATCCCGAATTTAGGTTACCCAACGTTATAACGTTATCATACTTTTAAGCTTCTCACAATTCAGCCGCTGGAGTAGTTGGTCTGGCCCACCCAATATCTATTCACTTATCATCATCAAGGAGGTTTAACTATCATTTACACGTAACCTCCTTGCTATCACAGCATTCTCCTTTTGCAGAGATGAACCCGCGTATGCCTCCTTCGGGTTCTGCTATAGGAGAACGTTAACGTATCACAGATGAATGCGTTAACGTTACATGTACTTTGAAAATCACAATTTATAGCGTTTGACGAAGTAGGACCATCCCCTACACGACTTGGTGCCACCCACGAGAACAGGAGCCACGGGACTCTCACTCAGAAACTGTAGCTCAATAAGCGTTCCGAAAGCCCGCACTAAGAGGCTGAGCAACTCCTTTCTGCACACTGCTATTCGGCTCTATAACAATGAACTCAATCAGTAGTACAATCAGCACTGTTTTTATTGTATCATATGTTATATGTATTATATTGTTCTCTTTCTTTTCACGTTATGTCATACGTGATAATGTATCGACGTGGCTAACTCGATTTAAGAAAGTTTGGATTTTATTGTGCAAGTTTTTCGAAATGTAATGATATTGTGATTATGGGAATTGTATCAAGATTGTATGTGGAAACCCTTTTTGTAATAAGAACGGAATTCGGATTATGGTGTAACATAATCCGCGAGCTTCTTACCGAATAAAATCATCATCCATTAGCGTGAAATTGCGTTCCTGTAATAACACAGTTATACTCTAGATATGATGTTTTACGTCATAAGCTATTCACACTTCTCAAAACAAGTACATGTTTTAAGAGTCTCGATGTCTTGAATTTGTTATTTAGCAAGAAAACCCAGAGAAGAAAGTTGTTTTGCACTGGGATCTGGTGTACGCCCCCTATTTTTTGGCTTTCAAATACAATGGGAGTTTTTTCAGGGGTTACGTAGCCGTCAAACAACCTAGTCAGGTCGTTGTGTTTTTTGCAAAAGACGATGGTTTTAGAGTTTCTGCTTTAAAGGTCTGTTCGGAAAGACCGAAGTCTTAAATCGGGAGGTTGCTGTTTATGTCGAGTTGGCTTGTGTTTAATCAAAATAGATAAAAAAATCTCTCCGATGAGACTCATTTCTGGGCTCACTACCTCCAGTTCTGTTCTGTTCTTGTAATGCTTGATCGGACAATTTGTATCTTTCTGTCGCGTTCAATCTCTGAAGTAAAACTGAATAGTTTTGTCACTCCTAGTTTGATAAATGAAGTTACTCCTAAGATTAATCAATCCCGCCATGTAGTATTGATGTTTTCGTGACCGATGAGCATCGGGAAATGGTTAGAGATGCTTGAGTGAGAAAGAGCAATAAGCTTCATTTGCATCGATCAAAAGCGACACCTATTCATTACTGTTAGTACTGCAGCAGTGAAGTCCATACACATTCCATCTGCAATTAGACATTCAACAGATAGGGGTCCCCACTGTACTGCCACGTCGGTTGAGACCCGAAAAAAAGTCTGCTCTGTTTCAGACTTGTATCAAGTGACACTTTACAGATTTAAGTCTTTGTGTCCATCCTATGTATTAATGTTGTCCTTTTACTTGTAATTCTTACGTTATCAAGTGCAAGAAACAAAGGAAATGAATTGATGAATCGTAATAGTTCACCTGAAGCTTATGAAAAGCATATCTTTGACTTGCCACTATCAGTGTTCATTTTCTTGGTCTAATTTGTTTGTACGATTGGATTTTATTTCACTTGTATTTTTTTTACCACCTAAGTGTCATGGATGCTTCCAAATCAGTCTTATTATACTGAAAGGACTACCGGTTTGTATTCAAGTCTGATTAATGAATAAAACATGAAGAAAAACACACCCCGACCACCGGGTACAATCAGAAGGATTCTTTTATTACCCCAACCGATGGATACATGTGCGATGATCCAAAAATATGCTACCTAGAAAACATCAGAATTATCCTCTTGCAGACGTCGTTAAGTAGTGAGTGCTCTAATACTCTTCTCATTCTTCCATATCAACTAGGCCCTTTAAATAACTCAGGAGACAAAAGTATTCTAACAAGAGTGCACAAAGATATATCTACTGTAGCTATAGGAGGAAGGAATACAACAGATGTGAACACAAGTTGTTGTGATGATTACTTATTTTGCAGGCTACTCAGACAATCGGCAGCACCATATTTTCCCTTTCGATTATGGTCAAAAGCTCAAAACGATCCTTTGCTGTTTCTTGCGCTTTGGGGCCTTTCTGGTGCACGGAAATCATTTAGGTACAAAGATGAACAGTACTTAATTAAACATGTTTCACAGTAACTTAGGACGGAGCCATTTTACACAATCAGCCACATTTGGTCCCATTTAGAAACACGGGGATTCGTCTGAACAACATTTCTCACTCCTAACGCCTCCCCTCACACACAACCGCTACTCGGAGCTTCCCTCAGGTCGACACAATCACTTTTGCCGCAGCTCGCACCACAGACGAATGTGTCCAAACCTAGTAAGTACAAGAATGTAACAATCAACCTGGCCTAAGGTGGGGAGTCACTCCACACAGGCAGGACTACTGAGCATCCGACAGATCTTCTAACGGTCTTTCAAAGGTCTCCCAAAGATCTTAAAATACATGTGTAACCTTTAAAGGTTTTCCATTGGTTAAGAATGTCTTCTTTCAAAGATCTGAATAATCTTTCAATGGGCTCTAAGGTTTTCCAATGGTCTACAAAATGCCTTCTTTCAAAGATCTCAATACTCTTTCAATGATCTACAGGGACTTCAAATGATCTTTTACTCTTAATGGTCTCCACAGTCTACAAGTGGTCTCCAAGATCGTTCAATGGTTTCCGAGGTTTTCCAAGGACCTCCTTGATGTTTGCAGTGATTTTTGGTTGCTTGTCGGCTGCCCAGCTGTCCCTGTCCAGTGGAGAAGGACCTTACCCCCGTACAAGCCTGGCCTGCGCGGTAAAACGGCTCCCAGCGGTTCTAAGTACAGAGGATCTCTCCTCATCACACCAACACTGGGGAGAGATAGGCACTACCAGACTCCGCCGCTTGATGGAAAATAGCAGAAGTCAGCCATGCAAACAGGTTAAATGATTTTCCAGATGATTTACCCGGCCATAGAGTCACCATTACCACCCAACGGCGGACAAATCTGTACTCCAATGACCGACCAAACCCTCTGGTAAAATATCTCCCTATCTTGGCCACTTTCTACCATTTTCTTAGGCCATCAGGAGGTCTGTTAGTGACTACTTGCAATTGATTTAAGGCATTTTGTGCTCCTCCTTCCCAGCCAGCCCACCAGCCTGCTCTACATATGCACAGTTCACATCACACGACTGGCGCCAGTCTTTATACACCTTCTCCCACCTTACGAGATTCACCCCTACGTAAGGAGAGGGAAAACTGTATGTATATCGGTACAAAACGGAGAAGAACCTAACTAAAGGAAATATGTAAACCTCACTGCTACAGCAGAACTTAATCATCTTTAACAAGAAACTCTACTATCATAGCAAGAAACGAAATCATTTCATCGATTAGCTTACAAAAGTAAATTGAGGACAGCGGCAACAGAGGATGGACTAATAGAATGATGCTAATTTATACACACTCCGCCCGGAACCATACTCTAAACTTACAGCAAATATATCCTCATCCGTCTGTTATCATAGTCTGTTCAGCTAGACAAACAGGAAAATCAACAAGCTAGGAATATATAAAGAATATAGCAAACAATCCTCTCGTAGACTTACTCCCTCTAAATCAGTTTCTTTAAGTATCTCTCTAGGACTCAAGTTGTACAACATTCTATTGTTACTTATTTAGTAGCACAGCTTCAAAACGCTGTCTTCTAGTCATCACAGATCATTATGGAAAAGAATCAAGGCAGCACTAGTAGTTTTTCTTCTGAATTTTGCTCCACTCCCTCATTTGGATACACCTAGCCCGTAATGCATTTGGCCCCCTCGCCTTATTCTCCTACGTGGTTTTGCTGGAAAGCGGGCAAACGTGGCAACCACACGACGTTCTTAATTCCTGCAAGATGTTCACGCTCCTTAACCCTCTACATCTTATCTCCTTAAACCTCGTCTCAAGAAGAACGCTACCCAAAACAGCCATCTTATGTTTGTGGTGAAGCACAATCGTAGTAACATCGTAACTTCCCTTCCCTTTGCACCAGAGACTCTGACAGGACTTCCCTTTGATAGAAAGCGTTGGTGATCTCTATACAAATGCGTCGGTGTGTGCTTGGTTAAGATTGTATATTCCCCCCGCCGGCCCCACCATATCTACTGATTCGTTATCTACAATTTTACAAAGCCTCGAACTCGTCGATTCTCTGCTTGGTGTTTCCGGACCGGATGAGCTTGAGCGTCTTGTACTTGTCGCGGCCGGCTTTCACGTTCTCTGCGTTCAGCTGGTCGTTGCGCGTCAGCTTGTTCTCGTCCTTCGCGATTTCCAGCTCCTTCCCCAACTCCTGCAGGTCATAAACAGTAGGTCCTTAATAACAGTACCAATTAATACATAGATAAATACAAAAGCGTACAATTGTCAGCTTGTTCTCATCCTTCAGCTCATTCCCCAACTCCTGCAGGTCGTTAATAACAGTGGGTCATTAACATCGGTGGGGCGTTAACAATAGGTCACCCATGGAATAGAGTGTGTACTTTGGGGCTGGCACACTGGGCACATATGCAATTTTGTGAATCAAAAATTGGTACATACATCAAGATCCTTTAAGACTAAACTCACCTTTAGCGTGTCCTTCATCATCTTGTTCTTGTCTGTCTTCCGACAATACTTTTAATACTTTTCCCCAGTATTACATACATGTATACAGTACACAGATACAGAAGCAGAAAGCTTCTTTAAGACTATACGCACCTTGAGCTTGTCCTTCATCATCTTGTTCTTGTCTTCCAACAATACTTTTGATACTTTTCCCCAGTATTATATACATGTAAACAGTACACAGATACAGAAGCAGAAAGATCCTTTAAGACTGTACTCACCTTGAGCTTATCCTTCATCATCTTATTCTTGTCTGTCTTCCGACAATACTTTTCCCCAGTATTATATACATGTATACAGTATACAGATACAGATTAGCAGAAAGATCCTTTAAGACTGAACTCACCTTGAGCTTATCCTTCATCATCTTATTCTTGTCTGTCTTCCGACAATACTTTTCCCCAGGACAGGTATTATATTCATGTATACAGATACAGATTAAGACTGTACTCACCTTGAGCTTGTCCTTCATCATCTTGTTCTTGTCCTGGAAGGTCTGGCGGTCCTCCTCAGAGCCGGCGTTGGTGATGTCCTTGTTGTTCTCCAGGTCCAGGCTGGTGTAGTTCTCCTCCCCCTCCTCGTGCTCGGCCACGTGCAGGGCCGTCGACGTCTGCGTCGCCTCCACAAGCTTCTTCTCAAGCTCCTGCTGCTCCTCGATCGCGCGCTGGAACTGCAGGGGAAGAAACATTAGTTAGAACGTGAAACTGGGAAAACGGTCATCACTGACTCTGGAACTGCAGGGGCAGAGAAACATCAGTTCAAACAAGGAACTGTGAAAACAACTGTTACAGTGTACTTGACAGCATAGTCTGAGCAGAGTCTGGAAAAACATTTATGACTAACTCTGGTCCCACAGGGGTAGAGAAACATCTGATTCAGTTCAAACAAGGAACTGGGAAAACAACAGTGTTCTTGACAGCATAGTCTGAGCATAGTCTGGAAAACAGTTATCACTAACTCTGAAACTGAGGAGGGGGGGACCTTTATCATTTTAACTGTCTAACTGGAGGGGAGGATTTTAGTCCCCACCAGATTAACAGTATAAGTTATAAAGCTGGCTGAAATATAGTAAAATTTAGCCAAACAGGCAACATAAGTTGCAAGGGGAGTTTGGCCACCATATCATGGCATAGGAAAGGGACAAAAATATCATTACTGCAGGCTAACTCTTCTGGTGCGATTTTTTGGTATCTGCTCTTCTGGAAGGCATGGTGGAGGCTAGACAAACTTAACCTTAGAACAGTGTGGGCAAGACACAGCATCAGGACACAATAATCTATTGCTTTAGTTTCTAAACATTTCAAGAGAACAGCCGCTTACGGAACTTTTTCAGCGTAGGACCTTTGAAAACCTTCTACATATATCATAATTTATATATTTGAATGTGTATATAATCCATGCTCTTCATTATTGATAAAACATCTCTAAAACAGTTTCTTTTACCACCGACTGCGAACAAAAGCATTGTGCGTCTGTGTGAGTTGAATTGATAAACATAAGAGATAATGATTGTGATGTTCATGAGAAATGAGAGAATTATAGTGATAATAAAAATGCCAGAAACTTCAGTGAGAAGACAATCTCCTCCTGTGATACAAATGTGTACTTCACAGATGAGTTTTAACACATGTACACCTGACTAAGCAGAACTAGTGACACTTTGCAACAGAACATGACACAGCCACCACAGGATCAACATAAAGAAGTGGAGAAGGGATGGAGTGGGAAATACAGATGGAGAACTGAAGTTGCAATGACTGTGATCTTTTCAAACCTTGAAAAAGGGTGTAAGCTTAAATTGGAACACTTTGGCCACACCGATTTTCTACTTGGTCTTGGTTTCAAAGAAAAATATGCCAATGGGAAGATCAAGATAAAAACAGAGTCTGAGGGGAAAGTCTGTACTAATGGTACAAACAGTTTTTCAAGGAGTGAATATACAGTCAAAACTGCCTAAGACCACTCAGGGGACCACTAAAATTTGGTCTGTGTGGACAGGCGGTCACTACAGACAGGATACTTAATGCTTGTGTCAATGTAAAAAATCTTCTAATGGAACCCCAAAAGGTGGTCACATTGGCCAGGTGGTATGTAGAGGTGATCATTTGTCATTTTTTTTCATTTCATTTTTATTCATTAATACAGAGAAATACATCTCAGGCAAGCCTGTTTTTCAGGTACTCCTGGTTTCACAGTTTTGACTGCAGTCAGATTTAAGAGTTAGTTTTCCTCAGTCTGCTTTCATTTTGTCTAATTATTGATAAATTTTTCCACAAAACGTCCGAGGACCAAGGAAATGAACTGGTGTGGCCTTAACCTTCTCCCTGCTGCCTGTCCCTGTAAACAGTACAGCTCTGGTGACAAACGGCTGCTTCAGCTGGGAGAAGGTTAAACTTGAGTTCTCTCCAACCGTACAGCCGTGCAACAAGACTAGGGAAGAGAGACAGGCTTACATGGACGTTCCTATTTGCTAGCTGCTGTTGGTGGTCCTTGGCTAAAAACAGCAGCTTTTCCTGGGTAGCTCTTTGCTCTTCTACTGCTTTGTGATACTTTAGTTAGGCAGGAGGGCAGGAAGGAGAGAGAGAGACAAGGTGAGGCGAGAGAACAAGTCTTTATAGTCAGGAGGGAAACAGACTACAGACATGGGAACAGTTTGGTATCACACTGTCACGGGTCTGAACGTGGTCAGAAATTGTAAATAGAACTCAAACACAACATTTTTCTCAGGCCATTGAGGTTGTTTTCATAGGATAACAAAGACAGCAAACAGAATTCCAATGTTACAAATTGCAATTTTAATGTTCAATATTTTGGTGGTGATTTTTGCTTTCTCAATCTCTGAAATATGAACGTTTTCTTACTAAATACAAATCAACCTCTGAAAAGGTTCACCTACAGTGATTGGAATGCTGACTTTCAGAAATTTGTAGAAGCCAGTTTCCATGGTACAATACAATGTAAATGCTGTAAGTGGAAGTGCAACCTCTGAAAATTGAGGGTTGACATCTTTTTTTTCTTCTTTTGAGGCACATAACCGGTAAACTGACTTTGCAGCTCTATCAAATGACAGATTCCATGGTACTTGTATAACTGCGATGTACGATACCAGACAACACCGTGTCTGTCAAGGAAAGAACCTGCTGATCATGAGGTTATAGGGAGGTACATATAAGGCAGGATCAACATGGTAAGGAGAAAAGGCTTCAGACAAGGAGACACTTATAAGTTATAACTATACAATCATGTAGCTTCAACTTATAATGTTGTTGGAACTTGTATATCTATGGTTCAATCCTAAAGCCAAGATCCAACCCCTCGAGTGTAAGATATAAAAAAATGTACGGAGCGTTTTCACACCACCATGGAAGCAGATACAGTTACTTGCATTTCACTGAATCATAACTCGGTTGTTTTCACACACCTGGCCCTCTCAGATAGTCTCTAGTACATTGTAAGTGTGCATAGCTCATAGAAGAGAATAACTAATAAATAACACTTTATACCTTTCTATCAAAATTCTTCTTTCTGCAAATTAACACTTCCTAGTTGCTAGAAAGTCTGAACTACATTTTTGTGACTTAAATGTTACAACTATTACTATCACTGTCTTGCTATAATTGTTGTTGATCTCATGCTTGTTAGAAAGACTAAACTACATTTCTAATGACTACATATGAAGTTGAACATTTTAAGTTAGGACTCTAATCACTATTTAGTGGGTGGTTATAGCTAATACTTGTTAGTAGGACTACAGTAAGTTCTACATGTTATTGTGAGTACAAAAGCTGCCGAACCTCAGCCTGCCACTTCCTGGAGTCCTCCTCCTTCTCCTGCCGCTCCTGCTCCAGCCGCCGCGTCTCCTCCTCCAGGGCCGCCTGCATCCGCGCCTGTTGCCATGGGGACAGATGGGGGACCCTTCAACCTTATGTTTCAACGATTTTATTTTGCGGGGGTTTAATCATAAAAGGGGACTGTCACATCAGGAACCATCTCTAACGTATCCTGTATTTGTTGTTGTCATGTACACCTGACACAATTGACCAAGGACACTGGGCCTACATAAAAGATAACTGATGACAGTTTGCTGACTACTGTGGCTACATTGTAGCTGTTTCAGCATGCTTTAGCACATGTTACATCTAACCACTAACATGCAAAAGACTTTACTAACTTGGGTCGAGCATTAAGTTACAAAATGCAGAGGTGGTGCTTTGAATGTCACTGAGGCTCTACAAAATACCATTCAAGGAGACACCATACATACATGTGGACTGGTATCAAACTATACTACTATCTGATGAAAGGATGTTAGCGTAAGGCTACAATGTATTAGTCTAAGGTGGTCGGCTCAGAGGTACGTTTCTTGAGGTAGGTACTTGTTTTATTCAGTAAAGATTCTGTATAACATAGCTGTATAACGGAGATGGGTGCCGCCTTATGCACTGTCTGGTGCGGGGAGGACTTTAACTTTAACTTTGATAACATTATAGCTTCTCACAGTCACTGTCAGTATTACTATTAGGGGAGGAAAATAAAAATAAAAAATCTCCAAAAATTCTTTAAGTATTACTAGCATGTACATTCCTGCAAAGTTATATTGATAAACATCCAAGCACAAGCCAAGGAGAGCGTTTTTTCTAAAAAAGGGGCGTGGCCTTATAAATCTTGATGACGCAATCATGACATCATACTAATTTGCATAAATTAACACCTTGCTATCAGGTACTACCTAAAAAAAATGAAGGTTGAGGAAGGTTTATAAAGCTGAGAAAGTTTTTTTTTCAAAAACATCCCAAAATTCATCAGCCACCCTTCAACAATACCTTAAAGGCAAGGCTACAAAAGTCTTCTTTCTTTAGATGATTTAGTGAAGGAAAATATCTAACTGTACTTTGGGTAACCTATGAATGCATCACAGTGTGACAGGCGACGGATTGTGATGGAATGTGAAGTAGACAGTTTTCTGCGATTGTGATTCTCTGACAGTACGTAATGATAATCATGGACAGTTGGGGGTTAATTCTGATGTGACAGTCCCCGATGGTACGTAGGTCAGGAGCCAGGACAGAGTCTCGTGAACAGGCAGGACAACATGAAATGTTGGAGACAGAACAACTCAGTCCTGGTTATCATTCTCAATGAAGGAATTGTTACCAGTTAGCACTGGTGTAGATTCAAAATAATTAACATCCTTCTGAAATATCAATCATTGCATAATATATAATGCAACTTATGGCATATACAATGTATTACTGGTTACTTTACACTAATATGCACAGGATAAACTACATGTACCAGTAACATGCCAATTCAAAGACTTTCAAATGAGGTAAAATGTGGTTCTACAATTGCAAGATGCTGCCACTATCAAGCTTCAATGTGAATGTTCCTGCAAATTGTTTTGACTTTGGAATGCATTTTGTCCAAGTCAAAATATTCACATATTATTCACATTCTTAGAGGGTTCTACACGAGATAATTAACACCATGAGTAGTATGTACAATGTTTTCCTTCTCAGCATCAATTTTCAAGCTTCCAGGTGACTATATCTGCATATCGTTTTCGTTGTCCAAAAAATTTTCATCAAATTTTGCAGCATGTATTCATATTGACCACACAAGAACCCAACAACTAGAGACAACTCTGTGAGTACATACGATTTCCTCCTTCTCTGCTGCCTCCCTGGAGGCCAGCTCCTCCAGACGAGCCTTCTCCTGCTCCGCCTCCATCCGTTTCCGCTCCAGGTCTCTCGCCTCGTCCTCCGCGCGGCTCTTCTCCACCATCATCTTCTGGGTCGCCGTCTGCATGTTCTCCAGCTCTGTGCAACAGAGGGAGGAATCGGGTTTTGTTTGCATTGTTCAAGTTTAGTTTTATTCAGATCTCCCTTTAGAGATATAATATTAACTATTCTTCCTTGAGGGCAGCAAAATAAACTAAATCAATAACTAAATAGAAACTGAATGTTAATTAAGTATCAAGCCGAAAAAATAATTAACAGTAACTGTTACTATACAAACAAAATAAACTCACTCAATAATAACTAACCCAAAAGAGTGTCAAATATTAGTTTGGGCTTGTCTGTCTGTTTGTTTGTCTGAAGCTTTGTTATATGGTGCAGCAAACAGCTACAATGTACATTGTAGTTAAACGTACATTGTAGCAAAGTATAGCTTTATAAGTTTATGTAGTCACACTCACAGACTGTGAGAGCCATGGCATTTAAGTTAGTTAAAATTCTTCCCACATCTTTCAGAGTATAGGGGTGGTGCCCATCCCTGTTTCTATATAGAAGAACTTCATTGCACGACAATTGTACATGGTACAAGGTATGGCAAGAATTCGTTAACATAACACAAAGTGGAAGTATAGAATAAGACTTAACATCATAATTAGTAATACTGTAACAATACAATAAGGGCTAGCATACGTTTTCGATATTGTGTTCTAATCATTGATTTAATCATTAGTTTCAGTATTTTTTTCTAACGTGAAAGCAGTCGTTTAGATATTTACCTATGTTCGCATTGTGGGGACTGTTGCATAAATTAAATATGTACTCAAAACGGTCTGTAGCATCGAGACTCTTAAAACTTGTACTTGTCTTGAGAAGTGTGAATAGCTTATGAAGTAAAACATCATATCTAGAGCATTCCATGACAAAGTGAAGTTCATCTTCAAATATATATAGCCCTTGGGATACACAGGCCACTACAGCAGGGCGCTAGTCTACTGGTAGTAGCGTGTGTTCGACTCCCATACTCTTCTCTCTTTCCAGGGTACTACACAGCTGTTACTTAAGTCAAAAATGCACTGAGCAAGAAACAATTCTCCAATCCCTGGATCTGTAGAATGCTCCAAGCTGTAAGCAAATCAAATAGAATCTATCCCTTAATTCCAATATGAAGCTGTCGAAATGCCTGCCTACAACTGGCAATCTGCTGAAATTATTTCTTGATTGGAAAAAAAAATGTAAGAAACTGGTAATTTTGCAAGCTGCATTTTGTACAGGAATAGTTTCTGTATCACATATCACATAAAACAGTAAAAAAGTATTCCCTTGGCTAGTAGGACACTACGGAACAGTGGGAAGTTCCAACCTTTTAACCACGGACATGGTGTGTTTGGTTTGAACAGGGTCATCGTCCAACAACCACCAAACCCAGCAGGATCAGAACACAGTTTTTTCCCCTCCTGGCTCTGAGTTACAGTTCTAACAGATGTTTTCTGTTGTGTAAAATTTCTATAACCTTGTGGTGAAAATAGTAACTGGTCGATAATCAATTATTTCTGCCTGTGCCAAACGAACCATGTCTGTCTGTCTACATGTACAGTATGTACAAACAAAATGTCAGCCCAGGTCAGCAATCTTACAGGTACCAGGTTTGCTTTGGAACGGTGGGTGGGCTAGGGAAGACAAGGCAAAGGAGAAGTGAGCCTGCAGGGCACTGTGTACAACACCCTGAGCTGGTAGCAAGTGAGCTCATCCAGTGGGAGCCAACAAATAAGGGAAACAGAACCCAGCCAGGCGACAAACATCTTTCATTGATCATGACACCCTAAGGAAGGACCCGGGACTCAGCAGTACACACGTACAGCCGAGTTACCAACATTAATGGAGGACAAGGACGAGTGATTTAGGACCTGATCCGATGATGTCCTCGACAATGAGACCTTTTTAATGAATTTTCCCCCATGTGTTACATTCTGACGTGCATTCTGGACAGTTCTGTAAGGTGTAATGTGTGGTGCACGATGATACCAGTGACCCTCGATGCCTAGTGCTCCACGAGTGTTTTGTTACAGTTGAGACAAAATGGAAGTTGAAGTGTGACTTACCAAGCTGTCGCTGGCGAGCCTCCTCCTCAAACCTCTTGAGTCGCTCCTCCAGCTCAAGACGCTGCCTCTCTTCCCTCTCACGCAACGTCTTCTGACGGGCCAGCTCAGCCCTGAGGAGGGAAGAACATCTTAGTCTTACTGTTACACACATATCATTGAACTAAAACTCCTTATAAACATCGCTGACCTCTCTTCCCTCTAGATCTCACGTAACGTACTCCTGACGGGCCAGCTCAGCCCTGAAGACAAGTGAGAGTTTTAGGACTTTTGTAAGAAGCAGGCATCTTATATTGGCATCTGACTTGCGTTTTGCACATGACTTGCTTCTGACACTTTCTGGGGTTCATTTAATCTACAATAAGTTTGGGGCAGGGCATGAGATGACACCCAATGGTGGTTCCAAACCTCCTCGCTATGCTAACGATATTGCAAGATTATCTCAAATACGTTCACTTGTAATGTATAACCATCTCCCTGCTACCTAGCCTCATAACCAGTATACGAATTTGGTGCCATGGCTACCTTAGCTGACTTAAAGGCAGACTAAACTTAATTTCGTAACGCATACTGCATTATGTTAAATATACCACTAAGACCAGTTCTGACTTGTTTTACACTAGTCCATCAGAGATTAGCTTTTTTACAAAATTTGAAATTTGCGGTCTGGTGCCCGTAATACTCAACAAGTCCAAAGACCGTGACGTCAGAATCCGACTTTGCCCCAGAATCTATTCTACAGAGCCAGTTCAAAGAAACTGTTACGATCGATGGGTGATCATTGCGGCTGGCTGTCATGACGCCCCTACGACCACTGAGGTCATGGGTCATGAGTGAGTGAGTGAGTGAGTATGCTTTACGAAATTAAGTTTAGTCTGCCTTTAAAGGTTGGGTTCAACAAACCCATGCTAACCTCTCCATCTGTTTCTGGTGCTTCTTCTGTACATTTGTGCAAGTCATGTACAGCTACAATTGTATCCCTATTCCCAAACAAACCCTATATAAGCCCATGCTAACCTCTCCATCTGTTTCTGGTGCTTCTCCTCGCGGGCCTGAGCCTTCATCTGCTGAACCTCGATGGTGTCGGCCTTTCTCCTGCGCATGTACAGCTCGTGGTTCCCCATGCACAGCGCCAGGATGCGCTTGTTGATCCGCAGCCTTGGTGCAAAGAACTGGAAGTCCTAGAAGTCACAACAGTTAAGGGACATCAGTCACTAAACTCAGTACAAACTACACGTTTACTGCAAAGTAAACTCCATACCAGGGCAGGGCTGTCCCCAGTTTTAGATTTTTCATCCGTCCCTCTCAATGTTTGCGAGCCAATGTCTTAATTGCTCGAAATAATTAAGCCTACAAAAATGTATTTACATCAAATTCCCATTTTTGGAACGGACAGGGTGAAATCGTTTTCCGTCCCAACAAAACATATACTCGGTAAACTTTTCAATATAGTAAAAGAACTAGTCTGAGTGTAATTGCCCTGTATAAATAAAATAAATGAAATGTAACTGGAAGTCCTGAAGCCACCCACATTCAACAACTGTCATTACAAACTTAAATATGTTTACTCCAAGGTAAACTTTATGATCAAGTCTGTTTTGTAAATTGTACTTGTGTTTCATAGTGTAGATTTAGATCAACATGATAATATGATACGTCTCCACTATGATGAGAAACCAAAGTGCACAAGCTGGGATGCGATGACGCTTAAATCATATTTTTAAAAAAAAAGTAAATACATGTACAATGTACACTCCTCCACAACTGCTGTTTCAAAGAATGATCAAAAGCGCCCATTATCTGGCACTAGAAAAACTGCAGCTTACACTGCCAATATGTGTGTATAGTTGCATGTTATGTGCCCTTATGTATGTGTGCGTGTTTTTCTGTCTGTGCATGTGCATGTGCATGTGCATGTGCATGTGCATGTGCATGTGTATGAGTGGGCGTGTGTTAACTAAAAGGCTCTATATCAGTATAAGATGTATACCTGGCCAAGTCTTTCTCTCATTATGCACATGTACAAATGTATACATGACTGTGCATGTATGTGGAGCATTGTAATGTATACACACAAAAAAACTCATAGATATGTCAATGTAGAAGCAGCTTGAGGAGAAGACATGCAGTTTGACATGTAGCATGGCAGAGCAGGCAGCACCCTAAGTGTACATACACGTCTGCATGCTGAAGGGGGTCCAAGAGTTGAGAGAAGCACTCACAAGGTTCTTACAACTGTTCCTGCTTCAAGCTAATTTTCAGGGGGAATGTCACAACTACATGTTGTGTACTACTGAATCTTTCGGAATTTTTAAATAATTTTTAAATTTCACTTCCATCTTGTTGAAGCATGAAAAGGCTAACATGTTCTTATACTTGTACTTGTTCAAGACTTCATGTCTTACAGACAAACACTGTATGACAAAATATAAAGTTGCGGTTATATTCAACTTGTTTGAACCATTCAAACTCTCAGGTGTCTTTCAAAATTTGCAGTGTTAACTTTTTCTGGACTTTGTACGAGATAAAAAGGATCTTGGAATTTTTACAGATTTTAAACGTCATCTTTTCTCCAAGTCTATCAGCTTGGTACTTGTTTTTGTCAATGTCTCCCAGTCTTTGTACTAGTCTTGTATGAACCTTGGTAGACCTAACACAAGTCCTGTCCCAGTGCTGTACCTTTGAGTCTGTTCGTTGGAGTAATCTACTGATGCCTTTCTGTGCAGCGGCAGAGAGAAGGGCGCAGAATGGAAGACAGAAAGGGGGAGGGGGGGCGGAGAAAACACGTAAGGCACAAATAAGAGGGGACAGTAAAGAAAGCAGCGATGCAAACATGGAGACTCACATACTTACTGTAATACTGTAAATATCCAAACTTTCGCGGTGGTTTTATTTTGTGGCATTCACGGTGAACTCTCCACCACAAAAATGTCATTCCAATGTGTAAATACTGTACTACAGAATAATTTTAACCACAAATTAAAACCACTGTGAAAGTACAAGCATTTACAGTAACACATCACATCTTATGTGAGGTGAGGTTTTTTTTTCAAATTCTGTATACAAAGGAAAACAAAAACTTAAAATGAATGAAAGTGAGTGAGTGCAGGTATATAATCTCACAACCGTGTAGTGCATTATCTAAGAACAGAACTAACAGTAGCTGCTAAAAACATACAGTGTACAAGCACCCAATTTCAAATCATTATCAATATCAGTTTGGCCAAACACAAATTCAACCCATAGGAAATGATGGAAAAAATCAAGAATGAACAGAAGGAGAATATGCTAGCCAGGAAGGAACCAACTAGAATCTTAATACATTAAATGCTATCGTTGATGAAAGTTAGACATCCAGGTAGTAAGATACGCCAAAAATAATTACTGAAGCAACTGGATAAAACTTTATTTGAGTAATTATTTTTGGCGCACTACATACATGTACATGCTATCATTAACATACACAGTAGCTTTGCACAGGGGCAATACATGTATGTGCATGCATGTCTGAAAAGTGTGTGGATGACTTGAAACTGGCTCCATCTTCTGTGCTGCTCTAAAAGTTCCTTTAAGACTTACCGGTGCCTTCTTGTCGATGGGTTTGATGACGAACTTCTTGTCATTGAAGGAGATGTTCCTGATTTCGCTCCAGGGAAACCCGATCTTCGGGGTCAGCCTGGCGGAGGTAAGGTCAAGTTTATGTCAGTAAATCTGATCCATGTCTGTCAATCAAAACTTCCTTTAGAATCTGATTGTTGGCCATCTTAGTGTTTTCCAAAGTAGTAGTTGGTTTCATTTGGCGACGGCAGGCCTCAATATACATGTACCAGCTATTTCCCTCCATCAAGGATGTGTCATATATATAGACATGTTATTGAAATGTGGATTGTAGACTTACAAGTGCACTGTCTACTGTTATTGGGATGACAGTTTAATAACATCTGCTGTTACACAATGAAGGGTATACAGTCATCATCTATAAATGAAGTACAAAGACTACAGTAGATATTAACACTGGTCACTCTGAATTTGGCAAATTCATTGAACTTTGAATTAACTTTAAAACTAGGTATTACTTTAGACTTCAGTTAACTTAAAGATTCAGTTACCTTTTACTTTACAAATATCTTCCAATAAAACTGAAGGTTGATGACAGATATAAAAGAGACAAAGATATAGTCTTTCATAGACTTAAGCATGTTTATTACACTGTCAAAGAAACTTAAGTGTGCAATACTTTTGCCAATTGAAAGTGACCAGCGTTTTTGTATATACAAACTGAACGGTTATGTACAAGTTGAGGAAACTCTACTGTCTACGAAGCAGCGACGATATTGGGAAGAAACAGGGAAGAAAGTGAGTGGTGTGGATGCCGGCAGGGACCTGTGTTCTCACACGAGAAGCGCCAGCGCTACGTGCGTCTTACAAGCCACAAGGAGTCGACAACGCTGCGTCTTAAACATCAGACTGTCTCGGTTCTCCTTCTTAATCACAGTCAGATTAGCCAACAGCAATTCTGGTTCTTGGTTCTTGGATTAATTTTCAACTTGATACATTTGAAGATCAACATGAAAACAAATTCTAACGGCTAGGAAAGTTTCCTAGCCTGGTATCAAAACCTGTTATAGTTGCTAAGTCTCTTCCTCCCCTCGCGCAAATAGGATGAAGAGACTCAGCAGATATAGGTCTGGAAACCAGGCTTAAAGTTTGTACCAAGTAGTGGATACAGTCAGATTCAAGTTTTCCTCCCAGCCGTCTGTTTTCATCTTGACCTCTTGCTAAATTTTTCTGAAACGTCTGAGATCCCAGGAAACACATTGGTGTGGGCCCGGGAAGCAAAGCTAGGAGGGGAGAGAGGTAGTTTTTGCCACACTGTCAACTAAACCGTTCTGACGCCGACGATCGATCGCATGCACACCGGAACCGCCGTCTGCCTCAAAAAGCCACGCTACATGAGTATCATGTTACATGGGCTGGGGTCACTGGGGCCACCAACGGAGGGTCAGAGGTCAGGGGGTAAAGGCCAACGTTGCTACAAAGCGAGCACCCTTACAAGTTTGCCATGCTTTTGCCATCAGTCCCTGATGCCTTCCCGGCGTCCCCAGCCCTAAAACAAAGAAGTGGCTGAGGTGACTACAAGGGAATGTGTTAGTACAATGGAACACTGCTGCTACAGGGTGGAGTGCATGGCCGATACAACATGCAGGGTTGGACAAGTCCATTGGCACAGTCGCCCAGGGGAAATACAAGTACTGATCAGACAAGTGCGATTTTTCCATTTTCAATTTAAAAAGATCAACATGAAAACAAACTCTAAGGGCTGGAAAAGTTAACTTTGTTTGCCCGGGTTTCCAAATCTAATAGCTGAAGTAGATGTGGGTAGATGATGGTCCACTAGCCGGAGTAAATTGTGTAAATTTAACAAGCTGGAATAGGCCTAACTCCTTTGTCTTGTAGTTGCATGTAAAACAATTTATTACTTTTGACCTCTGTTACATGCTTTAAAGTGCTTTTTTTTAATATGAAGGTACTTCCTTGCTGCAAGTAAAAATGCGTACAAACATGACATTGTCATTAAAGTTTCAGGCCAATGAAAAGTTGGTTAAGGCCAGCAAATATTTCATGTACTTCATGAATTTGTCGAACTTTGTCCAACCCCAACATGCCACCAGGGTGTGCAGAGCGGTGTGCTTAGTGGTCAAGTGAAAGCCATGATTTGCAGAAGCCACCAAATTAATAATAGAGTTGTAACGAGATGAAGTTAATAACGAACACCTTTAAACAAAAATAAGTGCAGCTACTGGGAACGGCTATGCGGTGCAGAGAAGAAGCAGAGAAACACACAAAATGGAAGAGTTTGACAAAAAAACGCGGTGAACGACGGCTGTCACTCTCACAGGTGGTACTCAGTTGTTATTGTGAAAGGCTGAACTTTACGTAACCAACACTGCATGGGACGTGACATTGGAGACACGTGACTGTAGCTAGCAACGGGTCGCAGGTGCCAGATAACCCTTATCGCCCCCCGTCTCAGTTCCGTGTTAGACGGTGGGCTTGAATGGAAACTGTACACTCCAAAGTAACGTCCCGGATGCTGAAGTAGACAGGTCCATTCCATGGTCAGTCAAAAATTTGGATAAGTATTTCAATCAGCATGAACTGGAAGGACATAAGGAGGATGGCTGCTGACAGAGCCTGCTGGGCCAACCTGACTGCCTCATGTGTCAGACGACACGGGAGCCCTCAAGTATTTCAGTGTTGGTACTATAAAGTTTAGCCTTTCCATGGTGTCATTTTTGAACATGGATGAACTTCCTCGCTGAGTACTTACTTGTCGTCATACTCGTAGATGTTGAGTCCAAGGGCGTCAACCCCAAGCCACAGCTGCGTGCCCTTCTTGTTCTTGATCTCGAAGTAGTTCACTCCGTACATCTCCAGGTCCTGCGCGATCTTCAGGTATTCCATCATGGCGTCCTCCCTGTGGCAAAGGGCACAGGTCAGGTCAGGGCAAAGGGCAGATCAGGACAAAGGTCAGGTAGGGTCGAGGTCAAAGGTTAATTTGTGATAATATGTTCATTTCATTTTTATTTAGTTATTGATACAGGGAAAAATACACTCAGGCAACAAGCCTTTGTTCAATGATTCATCTAATAAGGCAGCCTTATGGCAGAAAAACTGTTAGGTTACAGAGTTAGGCAGTGATCTTCCCTTATCAACAAAAGCAATGTTAATCCAGTCAGCTTGTAGCTGAAAAAGGAAAACAACATCTGCCTAACTCATCCTCCATTCCCTCCAACTCTGGCAAAAGGAAGCTGGATTTGCCTAACTCAGTGACACAAAGATGCATCTCAGTCTACAGCGGCCTAACTACATGCAGTTTGCCCTCTGGATGTGTAAAATTGCGTCATCAGGACAAATTTGTACATTCAGGTCAAACAGGTTCAAAATTGTCTTTTTGATCATTTGCTACAAGAAAAGCACCAGGACATGCAGCCATGTGAGAGTACATGCATGAGGGGAGGACAACCTTCCCACTGATCTTTACAAGCAAAGAAATGGCCTTCATCATCATGACATTCACATCCCTGTGCACCCATAGCTCCCAGCTGACCCAGTTACTCTGCGGAGGGAGCCATATAAAACATGCCGGTTGACTGACTGATGGGACAATTTGCTCGTCCAGCTTTGATCCTCCTGACTTATTGTTCTGTCTGCCTACTGTCACATTGCTGCAATGCCTGGTTACAGACAGCCGCTATTACAAGTCCGCCTCCCAAAATAACAGTCAACTGTCACAGCAGTTCTAATCAATCCTCTGACAAACATGCAGTGGTTGCCATAGCAACTGCATCATTACTGCTCTTGGGTCTCCAATTGATCGAGATGATTCTGGTCACAAGATTTTCTCAAAGGTCTACTACTGAACAAATGCAAGATCTCTGATGGCACAGTGTTGCCATGGCGACAGCATCACCATGACTGTACCAGTGATGAAGAAGAGGATGACTTCCCTCAGCATGCCGGTGTTGCCATGGCGACACAATGAGTTTACCAGTGATGAAGAAGAAGATGACTTACCTCAGCATGCCGTTGTGCTCGGTGTACCAGTTGGTTATCCTCTCCTCCCACTGGTCTCGTGTCATCTTGTGCTGGTCGATTACTCTGCAGGGAGGAGGGAAGAAACAAGAAGACTTTTAACATACTGGTTTTACTTGTCACCTGACATTAAGCACATCTCAACTGTTTGTATATTATGAAATTTTTGCCTCCCAGCATAACTACTGTTCAATCTCAATCATGAAGTTGGGTTAAGATTGAAAATTTCATATTTTTTCCTTTGATTACGACTTACAGCAAACCTAAACTCATTAAAATCCACTGAAAGGTTTTGAGGCATGGCATCCGCAAAACAGGCCACAGTCAATCACCAAAAACAAAACCTCACACGCAGAAGTAACAATAGAAGTAAAAGAGATTACTCAAGTGCATGTTACCTCCATTTAAGATTAATCCGCCGGGTTACATAAATCCGCCACTTTGAAAAAATGTGTGTTTGAGAGGTCTCTAGTGGCGCACTCAGAGGTATGCACAGTTTAGATATACAGGAGTGCTTTATACTGGGGAACGTTGAGTTGGAGACCATTAATGGAAGCTCATCTGTGTTGGTAATTCAGTGCTAAACTTTCTTCCAACACTAAGGTATTCACGGATCGAATTTTTGACGACCACTGTCGCCTTCTTCAGGATCACTAATGACCAATCACTGCCGTACGTGAACCTGTGAGAGTTACAGACACATGACTTTATTGACACGTGTCATTACGGATACGTGACGTCAGCAATTGGTCAAACGAGTTGGAGATCTGTTTTGATGTATCTTTTAAGGGTGGCGGAATCATGTACCCTGGTGGAATTGTCTTGGTAGACGTTGCCATTACTGTGCAGTACTGACCTCTGAGGTAGGAGTCTGTCGTTGGCGAGGAAGCCTGCCTTGTGCACCTCCTTGTTGTGGTCGCCGTACTTCGCCTGGACAGCGTAGGACGCCAGCAGCACAGAGGTCTCCGGGGGGCAGTACACCTCGTCCGTCAGGATCGCATCCTTCACTTGCAGAAAGAACAGGCGCTGCAACAGAAAGGGGGGAAATTGGGTTACACTTGTTTCCATTACTCTGCCTTTTTCCTGATTCCTTCACAGTAAAAACAGGTGCTGGAATGGTAAGGGGGAGGGGGGCCTGGTGGGCTAGACCTAGCTGCAGTCCGAAGAATAACCAGTGGGTATTGCCCGGAGGAAGGTGACAGACGGACACCGAAACATTGGCTAGGTATCAACTCTTTGGTTGTGTACAAAGAACGTTGACGTTTCCGTTACTGGAGGGGTGATACAAACTCAATCACATTGATCGGGACCGCATTCCTAACACTGCAGCAGCCACACCTAGCTCAAGTTTGACAGAACCAGTTAGTATTACCCTGAGAAGGTGACAGACGGTCATCAAAATATTGGCTGGGTAATAACTCTTTGGTTGTGTGTGAAGAACTAAAATGTTACATGTCGGCTGAGTTGGGAACTTCCCTAAGATAGGACATTAAATGGAGGTCCCGTGTTTGAGGAAAGCCACACCTTAAGCATGTTAAAGAACCCACCACACTTATCGAAAAGAGTAGGGCTTCTTCCCAGAGTGAGTAGATCAAATCAATCTGTACTTCAGTACAAACCCGGTGTGTTATGCCATGAGGCGGTTTACCGGGTATGTAATATTAACAAACAAAAATCGGCAGCGTACCTGTGTGATTTCCTGGATGAGCTCTTCGGACACGTCTTCAGGGTAGAACTTGGCCCTGAACTTGAACTGTAGCGGGTTCTCCTTGCGCACGTCTTGGGACATCACCTGGGCAGGGCACAGGACGGGAGGAACTCTGTTAAACACCTGTGTTCACATCACTCAGGTACCAATCACACACCAGGGCTCCCAATTCATTGTTGGAAACAGATGCACAGACTGATGCAACTGTTCCCAAAAACAAATCAGCTCATTTGATTTATTTTATTTTGCGCACCCAATAATGTTTCGGTTAGGTCAATTCAATAAAAAACATAGTCATTCCAAACAAAAAATACAGCAATTGTTTTCTAATTTTTTCTGTCACTTAAATATAATGACTTGTAAGGAACATACTGTGTACGTACAATACGACCACAAAGTTTATACATATGCAACATACACTGATGTTTAAGTGAAGTGCACCCATTGTAAACTGTCAAATAGTAGATTTGTCAATTTTTTGTAAAAGCAAAATGAAAAATACTGCTGAAGACATGAAACACATCATACTGAAATTGCTGAAATTCAAAGGCTGCGAGGTCACATGATAATACAAATTGCTGTCATCATCAGTTTTGTCATTTCAAGGTTACCCATAATGCTATTACAGACAGTAGGATGAATATTGATGACTCCCAAATATTCTTACACCAGTTTTTAAGGACCATTGATCTGTAAAGACCTTGGAAATAATGGGAGACGTGACAACACGAAGTGGAAAAGGCCTAGGCTGGAGACTAGCTGTAATACCTTTATCCCACTACAATTGTACAGTATCATGTCTGTGTCCGCACATTTCAGGGAGTGGATACTGTAATTCTTGTTTCTTTCACTGTAATTTATGTTCACTGCTTTCACTGTCACCCCTGTATACCGTGAACTTAACATCACTGTGAAAAATTGATTGTAAATCATTTATGATTCTTTCACACATCCGTTCTGTAAATCACTTACCGCACCGTGAAGTTAGAGTTTAGTGAAAATGTCCATTTTCCTTACACCGTGAAATTTTTCTACCGTGAAGATAAAGTGAATTACAGTATTATAAATCAGGTTCAAGTTTTCCTCAGTCATCTGTTTTAATTTTGACACATTACTCAATGGAATGTTGCGGCCTGATCACAACCCAGAGGTCGTACCACTCCTTAGAAATATTGCCAACATGTCAAAATGAAGGGCAGCCAAAACCCAAGCCTTCAGTTTCACACGGTTTAACTGGATTATTTCGTGCTGAGACCAGAAAAGTCTGTGGCAGAAGTGCAAGTGCTGTGACTCCCTGTAAAATATTGCTTAGATGTCAAAATGATGAGTGGAATAAATCTAAACCTTGAACTTTATTCTGTGCAACTTAATAAGGACAGGATATATAGAGAACTGACACTGTGAGAGCACATCGACTCCTCTGAAATATAGCTTAGATGTCAAAATCTAAAACTGACATCTACATGTATGTGAGGCATCACTGCGAGAGTACATAGATTCCTCTAGATCTGAAATATCGCTTTGTTACATGTCAAATGATTGATAAAATATAAACCTTGAACTTCACACCGTGCAACTTAAGAGTACAACATGTATATACTATAGTGAACTCAACTCGGTGAGGTGTTTGTGTGAGTATATGACTCCCTCTGAAATATCGCTTATATGTCAAAATGACAAGTGGATGAAATTCAAACCTTGAACTTCACTCTGTGCACCTGTAATTATGGGGATTGTGAACTGACAATTACATGCGGTGCCCGTGTGAGTCCTGTGCGTGACTCTTCTAAAATATCGCTTATCTGTCAAAATGACGAGTGGATAAAATCCATAACCCATGAAACAGCTGAATAACCACACAAGGGGGCAGGACAGTGAACTGGCCCTACACAAGGCGTCAGAGCGGGCACTGTGACTCCCTGGGCACTCCAGGCCAGCAGGCGGGGATGAAATATTGCTGATGTCTCTGTCAGAAAATCGAAGAACACGACGGGAACTGTCTGCTCTCTGTCTGTGAGCACTGCACAGCCACCAGACCGTTATACAACCCCGGGACTGTCTCTTGGTGTCAAGGGAGGCCGTTTTAACCTTAACTCATCCCCGAACCACCTGAAATACTGGCATAGACTTGGCACTTGCTGCAAATTGTCTCATCCTTTCAAATTGACGTCCTATCCATGCATTGCATGACCATAAATTTGAAAGGAACATACAATTTTGGCGACAGTATATCAAGCAAGACCCAGGAACAATGGCTCAAACTGAACCAAAATGCTGTGCTATAAAGTATAAGTAACAGTAATATAGTTGACATTTAGAAATATGGTTTTGGAACATAAATTTCAAATGTGTTGGTAAGCATGCCCAGTTTTTCTAGCCATTTTTTTTAGCCAGTACATATAATAACTGTTGATAAATTTGGAATAACTAAGCAGAAGACTTCAGTGTTACATGATTTAATGCCTGGGGTTTTATCATTTCAGTTGTAAGACGCCCCAGTGCTTCAACTTCGCTACTTCATGTTCCATTTCCAAGCAAGATGCCCACGCAACTGGGCCAAGAGTCCCTCCACTCATGCAGTACCGCCACTTCCGGTCTTGCTGGTGCTATTAAGTATATATTCCTTTTACTTTTCTCAGTGGTTTTATTATGCGGTAGGAGGGAAAAGGAAAATTTTCAACATGTCTTAAATTCAAGGTTGAAACAATTCTGTAGTACTGTAATATATTGCATTTGGAAATGCCCTAGATGTACATGTACCTAGCTAGGACTGACCAGACAATTCAATTTGACAGGGATCAATAGCAGACCTTCCCACCCACCAATCCATTCTGAATATCTGGAGAGGGACGCACCAATCCATTCTAGTCATGTCCAAGGCTGCCCTTGAGGGAACCAACTTGAACTTGGCTGAGTGCCCAACTGTCCCCCTCCACATGAATCAGACCACACAGACGTCACATTGCTGCAGGACCAAACTGGTCCTGATTGCCTTTATCTGGGATGGCAGGAGGACTGGTGACATTTCCCCACTGAAGGCATGTAGCTGAAGGCACCACGTTTTTGAGGTGCATTAAATGATGTAACTAATTGTAAGTGGGACGTGTAAGGGGGAGGGGGTGTTACCTGTACTGTCATTCAATGAAAAGTTTGGAAGATGCTCTTAAATTGACAGACATTTGTATGGGAGCCATCACTGCACGATGAATTAAGACCACACAACTGGCAAACGGGCTAAATGGTTTGGGACGGCCTCTGTCCAGGAAACTAGGGGTGGAGAGAGCATTTGTGTGACATTTGCACCTGATGTTTGTCGCCATGAAAGTTTCCTAGCTCAGCACTGGAACAGAGACTACACAACTGTCCCACGAGCAAAATGGTTGGCAATGGCCTCTGTCCAAGAAAGTACATTTTTTGTAGGAGTGGAGAGAAAACTAGTGTGACATGTTCCAACTGTAGATGAAAGTAACGTCTTGGGAGTATCTCAATATTTCTTGCCATTAAAGTTTCCAAGCTTAACACTGGAACAAAGACCATACAACTGTGTAACTCGTTGCAGAAAAAAAGAAGCTGTTTGGAGCCCTGTATTCGGATCTATAACTACTCAAACTTGGCATTGAGCAATGGCCGTGCATGGGGTTCTAATGACAACCAGAGCCTGTCTAAATTAACCCCCTCCCTCCTGTGGGTCGACTCAATCATCAGACTGGGATTGGAGGCAACTGCACCATTAATCACAAGTTCATTCCTGTGTGGGCTTTTGCTAGGTTCAAGTTCAAATGGCTAGAAGATAGTAATAAAATGGCAACATGCAATTTCTGCTGGCAACTGATAATTTCTGAAGGCAAACTGTTAATTTTCTATTTTCTATTGGCATACTGAGTAATGTATCTTTGTAATATATATATATATCCTTTTCGTGCATCATCGTGCCTAATGCTGACAAATATTAGCTGCCAGTGGAGGTACAGGACAGGTTGAAAACAGAGCTATCAGTCTATGCTGTGAACCTTTAATATGTCCATGAATACTTTGCATAACTAATGAGGTAAATCTATATTTGCAGTGTTTTCAATCATAAGACACAATGTAACATGTGTAGTTTATGGCAAGTGGAGCATCAACAGATACCAATTATGCAAATAAATGCCTAATTTGCATAATTGATGCAAAAATACCATGATTCATCTAAGTGGTAAATGATAGAACTGTCAATATTGCGATATGTGTAAGTTTGTTTTAAAAAGGTGTTTATGACCAAGCATATATCATGTAAATGTATAAGTCATTTGCATGAATAGAATAGTTCATGGAGATATGAGGTCTACGAACTCTTGCTTGGCAGCTGTTTATGCTGGCCTGAAGAGAAGATCTCACTTCTTAGGATTGTTTAAGGTTTATCTCTCCCAAGTCAGTCTCCATTTCAACACCTTCAAGTCTGGGGATCGTTTTACACTGCCCACCGGGATCTCTGACAAACTGATATTATACAAAGTCATGGATAAGTGTTGGAACAGAAGTGAAGATCTCGCTTCTAAGGATTGTTTGGGGTACATCTCTTACAGACATGTTGTTGTTAAAGACAGGCTCCATTTCAACACCTTATGTCTGAGATGGTGGACCTCACATTCTCAAGGATTATCCTCAAGACTTATCTCTCACAGACAGCCTTAATTTCAACACCTCACAGTCTGGGGATCGTTTCATAAGACCCACTGTGATCTAGACAAAGTAATTTCAACACCTCACAGTCTGGGGATCGTTTCATAAGACCCACAGTGATCTAGCCAAACTGATTTCAACACCTCACAGTCTGGGGATCGTTTCATAAGACCCACTGTGATCTGGACAAACTGATTTCGCACATACATACATGTTGGAGGAGAGCTATCATTTAACGCCTGTAACAGTGTAAGAATGAAGATCTCATTTCTCAAGGCTTGTCTCTCCCAAGAGTCTTAATTTCAACCTGACACTAGTTACAGTCTGGGGATCGTTTCATGATACCCTCGCTGATCTGGACATGGACATAAAGACATTTTAAACAGTCATGGTTTGTTGTGTTGGTTGGTTGGAGGAGATCTATCATGTAACACCTGCTGAGGTTTCCTGTACAACTGTTTTGAAGAACTCATTTCTCAAGGCTTATCTTTCCCAGACAGTCTTCATTTCAACACCTTACACTTACAGTCTGGGGATGGTTTCATGATACCAGGTAAGCCACAGCAATCTGGACATTCAATCTGTACAGACGTGTGTTAGAAGAGAAATATCAATCTGCGCCTGCTGTACAAGTGAACATCTCACATTACGTCGATGAAGATTAGACATCCAGGTAATAAGATACGCCAAAAAAGCAATTACTCAAACAACTGGATATGATTTTGGAAACGGTCAGACGTTTCAAGTAGCATCCACTACTTTTATTTCAACCTTGTCTTGAGTTGTCTAATTCGCTTTCTATTGGACTATCTACAAATTTGTCTCTCCTTATTTGCATATCAATTCATAGTTCGTGGTTATAAACCTGCTGTTCAACTGATCTTGCTCACAGTCACTGACGAAAAGTAGTGGATGCTACTTGAAACGTCTGACCGTTTCCAAAATCATATCCAGTTGTTTGAGTAATTGCTTTTTTGGCGCATCTCACATTACGTCTTATCCTCAAGGCTTGTCCCTCCAAGACAGTCTTCATCTCAACACCTCATAGTCTTGGGGTTCGTTTCATACTATCCACTGTAACTGGAGCAAAATCATCTCAATTCCTTACTCCGTCTAACTATGTTGTACTCCTAGATGAAGGCATCATATACGATTCTGTATCAATCTTAATATGATTGAGAGCTTAAAGTTTGTAAAAGGTGATGAAAGTTTGCTGTCTCTTCTGTTTAGTACAAGACAAAGACCTTCTTGCACAGTCCCTGGGATGTTTTCTTGTAACAAATTCTGCAGGGACACAAATTTAGCCTGTGTCTGTCAGCAGGTCCTGGAGGGGAGTAACCACTGTTGACAACAACAGGGTCTGGCACTGAACAGGTGGTCTGTTTCAGGGAGCGACCAACGATCACAAGGAGGAGGAGACAGGGACATATCAACCCATGTGTACAAATATCTTGCTTATGGCTATGTACAGATACATTCATGCACTTAATTAAATATTCATTATGAATGAAACTATAAGGTATAACCTATTCAGAATTAAGATAAAGACTGAATAAGAACAAACTTTTAATTGATTAAGGTTTAACGACCTCCATATGGCTATATAAAAACTTGTCTGTATGATACAGTAATAAATTCTAGTCCTCAAGGAAAATACTTATATTCATGTAAAAGTCTGTCACTTGATTAATAGTTTTAATCATCTTCTTCCTTAATTATACGAATAACAATAACGAATGATATTAAACTTCCCAAGAAAGATTCATCATATTTATAAACTGCATGACTTTGAAGTTAAAACATAAGTAATAAGACCCAAACTCCCTAACAATAACTCAATTGCCTTGGTACGCTACAAGTAATAATAGAAGTAATTATAGCTTACTTTTCTAACCCTTTCTTGTACTTCATATATTGCCTAATTTAAAGCTCTACATTTCTTTACAATGGGCACCATCTGGCGCCTTCTCAGATTCCAACGTCTCCTTGGGTAAAGTGACAGAAGCTATGCTTTCTGAGATGTTGATAAATGGTAAGACTGCTCGCGAGACATTACCACCAATAACGTTTCATTCTGGCTGAAACTGCGAGGATTGTGGAGAAATAACGGCAGTCATTATCGGGATTGTCCCTGATTTCCCACGATGGATGCGATCAATGGAGGAACTTGGCGCATGTTTCCAGAGTCACCTACTGGAGTTCCTGTCTCCCATTCACATTGCAAACAAATAGTAATTGTGGCTTTAATTGATTAATTACTCTACAAAGAGGCGCATTCATCATAATTATCGCTTGGTAGGAGGCAGCTACCAGGGCTCAGAAGTTTATGGTGGATTAGTGTAGTTGGAGTGAGTGAGTGAGTGAGTGAGTGAGTGAGTGAGTGAGTGAGTGAGTGAGTGAGTGAGTGAGTGAGTGAGTGAGTGAGTGAGTGAGTAAGTGAGTGAATGATATTTGTGCTAGCTTACACAAGCCTTCTTGCCGAAGTTAAAATGGCAACATCAAAATGCTGTCCGTAGTACAGCCTGCTTTATAGACTCTAGCAGGGCTGGTTTCCATTCTGCAGACTGAAACGTCATCACCCCTGCCCCAGACAGACCCTGATGGATCCTGTTTACATTTCTGCCTGGTTGAGTCATGGCTGAGTTTCAGACCCCCCTCCCCCCTACTCCTCCCACCCTAAATAAAAGAATGATGCACCTTCAGATTAGGACCAGGCCTCATGAACTTGACACTTCACTTCTACAATAAGATGAACTTGGCTTCCTGAAGGCATCAAGCATATCTAGATTTGTGGTTCTTGGGCCATTAGATAAAGTGTGTTCGTTATTCAAACATATACAACTTGAAGTTGAAGAATTAAACATTTTGTATTTCACATTCACTGTGAGACTCAGTGTACTTTTCAACCACTGTAAATATCTGTAGGCTGTTTCTTATATCATTTACAATGTTACAGTAAACAGCCAAAAGATTCATCTTTTTTCTATGTTGACATGTTCCTGGGCCTTCTCCCAGTCAAGCTATCAACACTACAGTCACAAATCTGAATGTACCAATAGATAACATATCATTGTATCAGTGCCAGAAACATGTCTGTGGCTCATAACCCAGCTCAAACGCCACCCCTGGCATAGCTGATACTTAATCACCCTCCCACCCTTATCTTAATTAGTCTCTGGTGAACCAAGACCTTGGATTTCCTTCCTTTTGAGCTTAACCCACAGCCCAGACGTGAAGATGACATGTCACAACGGATTGACTTGGAATCCTAGCTGATCTTAATAGCTTCTTTCTGGGTTTTGTCCCAAGAGGACAGATATGAATCTAAATGTCAGAAAGATAAATGTTACCACCAAAAACATCTCTGTGGTTCTCAAGTGCAATCAACTGTTTTTCTGAACCTTAACCTTCCTTGCTGTATCTTAATCAGTCTCTTGTGAGCAAGTCCTTGGTTTTCCTTCAAGACCTTGACTTTCCTTCAAGACCTTGGTTTTCCTTCAAGACCACGGTTTTCCTTCAAGACCACGGTTTTCCTCAAGTTCAAGACCTTGGTTTTCCTTCAAGACCTTGGCTTTCCTTCAAGACCTTGGTTTTCCTTCAAGACCTTGGCTTTCCGTCAAGACCTTGGTTTTCCTTCAAGACCATTGTTTTCCTTCAAGACCTTGACTTCCCTTTGCTGAAGACTTGAGACCAGCCAAGACGTGCCCTTCTCCAATGACAGACCTGTTCCTGAGGCCCTGATGGCTGAGGGTTCTGTTACAGCTGTGAGGTGGTGTGTTATAGTGAAGCCCCGTGTATCCAGGATACGCCATGGCCAGGCCTGAGTCATGGTGGTGTGGGGGTGGGTGGTAATGACCTTGAATTATTGTCTGCTGTCTTACAGGGTTCAAAATTCTTTATTTCTGCTTTCACTTGCCTCTATGCTTTCGGTAATAAGTAGTTCATAACACTAAGGCTGTATTCTTTCAGCTGGATAAATTGCTGAAAAAAAAGTTGTTTGAATTGTTTTTTTTAAATCCCCAAAATCTACCCCTAACGAAAGTCACAAGTAGGTGGTTATTTGCAGCCCTGCCGTACCCAATAATGCTGGGGAGGATGGAGGCACAATGGCACATTCTTTCGTGTATATACAGAATAAATCTTTATTTTTTAAACTATCACAATTCTACACTTGTGGACAGTATTCAAGCTTTAAAAGCACACACAAGTTGTTCGGAAACCTCAGATTTTCTAATTATGCTAAGTGCATATTTTCTACCCCTACAGAACGCTGACTATTTGTCAAAACAAGATATCTTAATACCCAAGACATAATCAGTCCATATATGGCTGGTTCCTGGAGGCATATCTAACCACAGAACCCTGCTCAAACACAGGCAGACTTGTTATGATGTTAGACATGGTTCTATTTCAGCAGAACTAGCTGCAGCTGTGCCCACATGGGGACCACCAGGGTCAGACAAGTGCAACAACAGGGCTCTGCTTACTGTGGCCTGCACAACAGGTGCACAACATGGGAGTGACCCCAAATGTTTACAAATTGGCTATTTTTTCTGGTTACATATGTATGGGGTCTTGCATGGGGAGTTAGACTTAGTTTACATTACGTTTTTCGCGTCAGCGGCGAAATTTCCCGCTGTCGGGAGGCCGCTGTCGCGACGTCTCTAGACACACCGCCCGGAAATCTGACAGACACCTGCGGTGCTTGCATTTCGCCATCTTGTAGAAAGTATCGGGCGTAAGCATAATAAAAGCAAGAAACAAAATTGTATGATTGTACAACGGCAGACTGCGTCTCCCCGCCCGTATTAAACTACAATGCAAAGCCTTGTTTATGTGTAGATATTCCATGCTCATCACTCGTAAATGTGGGGAGGGGGGCACAAGTACGATAAATATATCCGCGGGGAAATGAATGCACGGCACAAAAGTCGCCGCGGATCCCGCGAATCTCTCTCTCTATATATATACCGGGGGTCTAAGTAGACTTACAGTATGCTAATCAACGCGTGCTTTATGCTAATCGCCGAAACCCTGACTCCCGCTGACGCGAGCCCGACGTATTCTCTTTAGACGGAGTTTGAAGTCGACGGGGACTCCCGCTGTGCTGACGGGCGACGGCTTCGAAGCTGACGGGAGAAAATATGTTGACAGCGGGACTACGTCGACGGGAATTGTCTTTACACGGGGTTCCCGCTGTCGCCAGTGGCGCTGACGCCAGTGGCGCTGACGGCAAAAGTATAATGTAAACGCTCTACACTAAATTCAGGAAGGCAGTGGCGCCGCAGTATTATGTTAAATTTGGCAGGTTGGCTTTGTTTACACAAAATTCATGCACCCATTACGCTATACGTAGAATGCACCGATTACGCTAGGTATATCAAATTTGAGAGGTCCGGCTACAAATTACGCGGAGTTGAAACAACTGATTATGCATCACATAAAACGGCATAGAAGATCCAATGGTACCAACTTTGAAAGTGCAACTGAACACAATACAGAACACAGAATGTAGTTCATGTATGTTAACCATATGTAATGAGGGATTTATGGGTATTTGGATGTTAATCATTGTAACAAACTGCAGTACTTCCAGGCAACCTAGGTGGCACTGTTGGATGGTGTTGGATGTTGTTGTATGAAATATGGAAAAGCTAAACATATCACAATCATGTTCGATTTTTCTTTATAAAAAATCCAAGCTTGGTATTGCTAGCTTTACCAAGACGTCATGTCGTTGAGCTTTTTCTAAGAATCCCCTTGCAGAGTCTATTCCTCAGAAATCCTGAGACATTATAAGTGACATATGCTGTCGGATATAAGTAATCTTAGGTTCTCATCCTGACATTTGTGTCATAGCTTACCAGTAACCATTAGCAAATCTCCTCGCTAAAAATACCCTGCAATCGGATCAACTCGGAGCCATCAGAAGGACCTGGTCGGTATTTTCGGCAACATGGCCTTTTCATTGTTAAGACAGACTTCTTCGAAAAGTGACTGATATCAACTGTAGTTTGATTTTGAAAACCGTACAGAGCAGGGTCTACAGTTTGCACACTGTCTGTATTATATTACAGGGCTCGAAATACTGGGTGCATGTGCACCTGTGTGCACCCAAAATTGGAGCTGTGCACCTAATTTTTGACTGTGGGTGCACCAGTGCACCTAGATATTTTTGTAGGCTATAGGGTAAAAGTACTAATTGTATACTAGTATACAGAATATTACTGAAATGTAAGTATATATCAGAAAAAGCAATACAACCATTTGTTTTACATTATTTTATGTATTACTGTCTTAGAATTACAGATTAAAGTTCTTAAGAGAGGCAGTAGCGTAAACTTTGAAATTATGTTTTGCTGTAACAGTTATGCTTTGAAAATTAATTTTATTTTATGTGGTGCACCCAAAATTCATTCTGTGCACCTAATTTTTTTGGTTGGGTGCACCGGTGCACCTACAGTATTTCCAAATATGAATTTCAAGCCCTGTATTATATAAACATAATTTATTCCTCACTTGTTCACATTATTTTCAGGCTATAAAAATCTGGAAATATATATACTGGCATGGTACCTCTTCAGAGCTTGAGCGAGATTTTTCTGTCACCTACAAATTAGTACAATATCTGAAACATACATGTACATGTAACGCTCGTTCTCATTTGAATGTACAAATTGCTGTCGCCAGCCTTTAAGACTTGATATGAGCCAAATTGAGGGCACCATCGATGCTTTCTTCACTTTCCCACAACAGATATCATGTTTCACGAAAAATGCACCTCGAAATTACTTATGGATTTTGACTTCGAAAAAGTTATGGCAATGAGTGGCCTAAAGAGTCACAAAAAATGGCTGTCGCCCGCGGAGACATTCAAAATTTAAAAAGCAGCCGAGAATGTAACAATTCAGTCCAGAGTTTGACCGGTTAATTGGTGAATCCAGCTACTGAGGCCCTCCGACAAATCACGTCAGATCGCTCCCGTCACTGTTCTTGTACGCTGTGCAAGACGGTTTATGCCTGTCGCCCAAAACGGTAAGCTCCGTTACCGTTTGAAGTAAGACGTTCCTAACATTAAGATATGCCACATATAAGGTGCCAACCTGTCGTTTTCATGAGGACTTAAAGCTTTTGTGGCTCTTAAAATGAACAAATAAGAACTGTTTGCTATCAGTTGTGGACCACCTCCTCGAACAAATGACAGTACAGTAATGAATGTAATCTCCGTTACCATTGTTTGACGCTCCCTGTGTTGTTAACAAGGCATAGTGTAGGAACGCTGCCCATTTTCTAAATGCCCATACATACGTCCTTTTAATAATAAAAGATGGAACGCAAAAACGGAAATCCCTTTGAAGGAAAAGCCGAAGCTTTACTGTAGTAAGCTCCGTTACCGGTAACGGAGATTACACCTGTTGCGGAAAATACATAACCTGGCGCAGAACTTTTTGTAGTTGTGCACCATAAGGCAAAAGCGTTTGAAATAGAATAGAAAAGTATAGATTCAACTGAGAGAAACCCCCTGTAGGGTTATCATATTCCAATTTTCTACTCTTTCTTCCAGATTTTCTTTCCAAAGAAAGTGAATTCTTTTTAAACCTCAAGACAATAAGTAATCTATAGCCTTTGATATGTTTGAAGAAGAAAAGAAATCAGAAGTCGATCAATTACAACTTGGCGACTTACGTCTGGTTAACACGCCTTTTGGCGACAGTATGTAATCTCCGTTACCGTTTTTCCGCGATTCCCTCTTCGTTCCAAATGCTTTACTGCTCCTAAGCAGTATTAGTTCGCAACATTGAATATTTTATAGATGTTGTAAGAGTTAAATTATTCGGATCAACGGAGGATCGAACGTTTTGCAAGAACTATCTAATTCGGTCTCTGTTAGATATCTCAAACAAGTCGAAATGCAAAGACAAATCCAGACAATATTAATCCTGAGTGAAACAGTTATACAGCAATCGTCAGCACGCCGGCACTAAATTTGACAGACGTTTTACCAGAGATACTGACTCCTCAGCTATAGGTTTTGAATTGAAGGCGATGTCACGACAGGGAAGCTCCAAAATTGAAGTATCTTATTACTGATGTTCAACATTTTTTCCCGCAAAAATATGGGTAAACTCCAAGGACATCTAATCAAAGCTTAGAAATCTTCGGCAACTTCCCGTCATAAATTAACTGTAATATTTTGGGGATATCATAAAAGGAGATGTTCAGCTAAAAAATGAGGTAGGTTTGCTTAGAAAATGAGCTGATCAATTTTTCGACCCTAAAAATCGCTATTTTGCACATTTCATTGAGAAAGAGCGACAATGCAGAGCCTGTTTGAAACTGCCAAGTTTTGTTTTCTGCTTTCCAGAAAATGTCTGCATATTGCAAGCCCAGGTAGCTAAGCCCAATTTCTTATACACGTAGTTAATATATCAATTATACAAGAGCACACTTTCCGTCAGTACACTTGTACATAGTTTTAACTATCACCCATGGTTGACAGGGCATAACCATGACCTTGAACCTCCCTGTTGTAACATGACACCTGTGGATGGAAGTGAACCCACCATGACACCTATGTGTCACCACAGCGGGCTCAGCTGAATGGATACCAGAAGGCATATGTGGTCATGAGCACACACCAGCCTGACTATCCTGATACTTATAAATGACAGGCAGAAACAGATCCATCATAGTTCACTGGTTCCACTACTGGCTCTCTGACTTCCAAGGTGAACCCAATCCTCCAGGGGATCATGTTTCATAACCATTGAATAAGCAAGTCCTCAGGTTTCAAGTAAAAGACTAGAAGTTCTATAAATACACATGTGCTATCATTGAGTTTCATATTGACTTCAACCTGTCTCTATAGGACTGTCTGAAGTGATGGGTTGTATTTTTTTTAAGGTCCTACAGTATCACTGGGCTCGGGTGATTTTTCTTCAATATGCTCAGATCAGAGTAGTTCTATCGGTACATTTTCAGATTTGAAAGAATGGCATCCTTAATCGACAGTAGCCGAATTAGAAGCTTCCTGAAAAGACTTGATTTTCAAATAGTCAGTGATTCCGTTTCCAACAATCGACACGTTACATGATAACATCAATGTTCCATGTCCTTTTCCGAAGATAATATTGTCCAGTCATCTTTTCTTCCTACCGGTAATCTTACTTCACAACAAGAAAATCTCGTGTTTCATCCTCAAGACCAGCTCAGATGCCAGTCTGGGGGGACTCAGGTGTACTCCTTACGTTACCTCTACACAGAACATGTCCATATAAGGACATGCCTCACGAGGGTTGGAGTGCGGCCCATCCATGGGTCTGAAGAGGCACCTGCACAGCTGAGAGGGTCGTGCCATTAGGCCACGCCAACTCAACTGCTCGGTTCTCACATGGCTCAGAATGTTGGGGGTGCATGTGCACTTTGGTGCACCCGAAATTGGAGCTGTGCACCTAATTTATAACCAGTGCACATAGAAACTTTCATAGGCTATAGATACACTTATAAACTAGTATGATAAGTATCAGAAAAAGCAATACAACTGTTACTTCTTACAAATGTGAAGTTAGCTATAGAATTACAGATTGAAGGCTGAAGTTAAGATTTCAGTCAAGGATTTCTTCGAGTCTTCTGATGAAGCATAGAAGCTTTCAAAAAAAACTTTTTTTTCCAAATCCAAGACCTTCCGAGACTGGAGGCAGACCTGGAAAACTAACCTAAAAACTGTAGTTTCAGGTACACAGTCTCAGAGAGTATTTATTCAAAATTCATGTTTTCTTCCAAGACCTTATAATGTTTCAATCTGGACCTCTTGCTAACTGTTTCCTCTAGAACCTCCAAGAACCGTAGAAATAACTTGTTGCGGCCCCTAATGGCCCTCCATAAACCTGTGACGTCATAGTGGGCAGACAGCAGATTTGGAACTCTAGACTGCAGCTTTGGTTTTACATTAGAGAGGACAGGTATCCAACACAGACACCAAACATGGATTACTGCCTGGGTTAAGGAAGGCTTAGTTACAACTCAACTACGGTAAAACAGCTACATGTAGAGATTGTAGACTTAACAAAAATCTTACAGGTCTGTGCAATTTTTTTGACTAGGAATAAGATCATTTTCATTTGGAGAGATGCCAGGAATTTGGAAACTCTACCCTATTGAAGGGTCATATTTCAGGTTTAAGTGAATGAACAGTGAAATTTTCCACATTATGAGCAACTTTTTCTACAAATTTTTATGTCTCCATTTCCATCCTAGCTGTTATACATAGCTACAGAGATAAGTAATTTCAAACCGAACTAAATTTTCCAAACAATCAATAAAGAAGAATACAGTAATGTAGAAAGTTGGATTCAGTTGCGTTGCAGCCGACCAATGATGATGATGAATATAGAAGGATAAAGTTACGCTAAATGAAAATTTCAAGAAAGATTTTCAAGACAATCTCCACTGAGTTTTAACTTCATTCAACTGTCTTACCAAATTTTTTTGCAATTTGTCAACAACCAAGATTAGTTGCCGACACCACCGATACACTTAATTAGAGATTCTGGAACGTCATTTCTGCTCTGACCGGCTGCCAACAACTCCAGCCACCAGCTGGCAACAGTTCATTATTACCAGGATCAATTTTTAATGAAACCTGGGCGCCGTCATGAAACTTTAACTGTTACTCAGTACAGGTCACTAACGTCTGCTAACAGTGTCATCACATTCATGGATGATGATCAGGGATGTCTCTATTAAAACTGTGCATCTAACCATCCTCTGTACTCCAGGGACATTAAAGAGGAATGGTTCAGGTACGAAATGTGTGTGTTCACTAACGAAGGTTCGCTAACGAAACAGCAGACGCTTGCAGGTTCTGCTCCGTGGAGTAGATAATTACCTTGGCAGTTCTACCGTCGTTATGGCAATCACTTCCTCAGCTTAATTTTCTGCCTGCCTGAACCTGAACTTGGTGAACCCAAGTCTTCCGCAGCGAACTCACTTTCCTTTTCGGACAAGTATCTCAAAAATGGGGGCGAAACTGAGGTCATCAGAACAACTTGCCTTGTCAAGTTTTAAAGGTGATGCACATTACATACAGCAGTCATGACAAGGACTGAATATCTGTTATTTCACTGTTTGTATTTCATCATAACAGGAAATATGGCATGCAACCTTCCATAGAAGATATAAGACAGTGTATTAAGAAGTCTGGCTCTTTTTCAATAATTGGAATTTTTTACTAATAAATGCTGAGCATACATCTATATAAGTTATGTGATGCTAATAAACAGAGTTGTCTAATGAATATCAATGCCTTCATCCTAAAGCATCAAAAGCAGCAGAAGCCCTAACAGTTAACTGTAACACATCTGAAGGGACTACAGATGAGTGGAATCTGCTACACAGAAGAGATGACAACAATGTAAGGTTCACGTTTCTCTGAGACATTTGAACTTTTGAAGGGGCTGCACATGACCAGAATCTGCTAGGACCAGGATCTGAGGGGGTCGAGAATCAACCACACAAAAGAAGCAATAAATGTTTGTCCTACAAATTAACACCAAGGCTATATCACAGTATCTGGTTTTAACAATCATGAATCAAATAACTGGATCAAATTTGTGTGTTTTTCTTAATAAAAACATACAATTAATCAGAAAGTAGTTGTAACGACCTTCCTTAAAACCTGTGGTGGGTGCACACGGCTGTAAAACTGTGCCAAACCAATTATCACCTCAACTCCACCTGCCTGACGACACTGCACAGCTGATCACCCATCCACCCACCTGTTCGACACCTGGGATTACAAACGATCCCCTCTGCGCTAATCGAGCCATGATGATGATCTATAAGACGGCTGAGCTTGGCTGGCGAGGGCGGCTATGGGGTCATAGGTGTGTCGTAACTCGAGGGCGGCTATGGGGTCGTAGGTGCGTCGTAATTCGAGGGAACATCGTGGAACCGATGAATGGGGCAACTGCTGTTTTACAGCATGCCATTACAGGGCAGCAGATTGCAGTACCCTAACACTGAGGGTTAGGGTGCTTAATGGAATGTACAGTATTCACTGGGAACAGCCTCACTGTCTTCTCAGCATCACTCCCATCCAGACTGTTATTCTTCAACCCAAAAACTCTTACTGGTGTCTCCATCACCTGTCCTTCGAAAATGCTCCATCTGTTGCCAAGTCCTTCTGGTAGGGTAGTACTGCTGACATGTCACACATGTGTGACCTCAGTACAACATGTTTGCCCAGTTGCTGCCAGCTTAAAGCTGGCTGATACCAGAAATTTTCTATGACAAGACACCTTTCAACTGTCTCAAAACATCTATTATGGAAAATATTAAACCGCAACATCTGGACATGGTTGTGTTGCTGCTGGTTGATACTCCCAATCCAGAATTTTTCTATGACAGGACACCTTTTCTTAACTGTCTCAATGCAACTGATCATGAAAAATTATACGCCACAACACAAGGATATGGTTTGTGTCTTACCTTTTTGTTGAGCTTGAGCCAGGTGCTGTAGCCCTTACTGTCCACATACTGCAGACCAAAGAACCAGATCTCACGCAGACCGATGGTCTTCACAACCTGAACAGGACAAACACAACAGACATCGGTCATTTTCTTTTCTTTTACATTTCTACAACAAGCATTCAATGTTAGTGTAATAGTAGGCATCCTTCCATCTTTTTAGTGTAATAACTACTTTGGAAATCAACATTCCATGCTACAATCATCCTAACACTATGTATGCTGCTGTATGGAACAAAAGTTCACAAACAAAACTCAAGTAGTTTCAAAATGTGTGTGTGTGTGTGTGCGTGTTTGTGTGTGTGTGTGTGTGTGTGTGTGTGTGTGTGTGTGTGTGTGTGTGCAAGCATGCGTGTGTGCGTGCATGCGTGTGTGACAGTATGGTAAGTTTACATCATACAAGCGGAGGACAGGGAGGAAAATTTCATTTGACAGTATTCACTCCTTAGAACTGAATACATCAACATTTTTCCAGTTAAGCATATTTTTTTTCAGATCCAAGAACCAATAAATTAACTTCAAAACGAAATGTATCAAAAGTATGTAACAGATCAGAGTTACTGCTTGATGTATTCTAAATATTAACTCAATTGTTTTGTCACGTGTACAATGTATCATTATACGCCCTAGAAAATTGTGTGTGTGTGTTCAGGGAGGTGACATACTAGCAAGCCTCTAAAGAGTAGAACTTGCCAGAAGGCCATAGATATAGTGCTCAGGTTTGTTACAAACAATTACACTGGCCTCTACTGTAGCTCTCCCTGCTTAACTTCAACCTAACCAAATGCCAAATGCTAATAACTGATCAAAGAAAAGTTTTGGAGAAGACTTAGTCATGTGTGTAAAAACAAATCCAGAGTTAAACAAATAAAGGTGTGGTGAGAACTGTCTGAAGTTATTCCGAACATTCCCAGTGTAACGGAATGGATCCTTATCAGGGAATGTTGTTGAACAAAAATGCATGGAATCACACTGGGAATTTTAATTGTATTCCTATAAGGGACACTAAACAATGGTGGTTTTCAACTTAAACTTCAGCCAACTGTGAACACATCAGTGTTATGAATTGTAAGGGCCGCTTTACACACGGTCCAGTTCTGATAATCGGAACTGGTTCCGAACCGGATCGGTTGTCTTTAGACCTACGGGCGGAAGGGCACTGCGCCACCCGCGGTGCGAGATATTACAGTCGCTCCTCTCATATTTCTTATGTTTGCTACAAGCGTTTTCTGGCATATGAAATAGTACGGGCCCAACAAAAAAAGGACGATGAGACGCATGTACAGGGATAGACAAGACCAGGCTTGAACCCGCCGGCGTTCGTCCTCGCCTCGCTGGCTGTACTGCAAGTCGGGCACGTTGATCGGGTCATAGGAGAACACCAAAGAAGAAGCAGCCACGGGTGGCAGGCCATTGCACTTGAAACATTCGAAAACTTTCAATGACAATTGCACAAACGTTTCAGAATGAGGAAAATATGCTTCTATTGCTAGCACAGGCTTATTAGCATATCATTATCATGAGCCCGAAAGCGGTCCCGGAGCCAGTTTCCTCTTTACACACAGATCGGAACCGCATCGACCCCCCGCTGATGTGGACTAGACCAGGGTTGGGATGTGGTCTGGTGCGGTTCCTGGAGAAACCGGATTCTCCTCTTTACACTGGGAGCGGGAGGCGAACTAGTCCGGGTAAAGTGGACTAGTGCGGGTAAAGTAGACTGTGTGTAAAGCGGCCCTAAGTGAAAGTTGTTCAAGTTCAGCGATCAGGAACATTTTCTTTACGTTAAAGGAACTGTCACCCTGTAAACATGAAGTTGTTTACATTGTGACGTTTCTCAGTTAATGAAAAAAGAAGTGTTCATTGAGGCACACACAGGTGCATGTGTCAAGACTAAACAACAATAACAAACAAGAAGCCTGGGAAAAAACTGGACTTATTGTACAAGCTGTGAAGTTAAATACTGTACATAATTATGTACAATGTAATAGTTAAAACTTCCCATATTCCATGCACAATGGCACATAGTTGACTATTGAGTAACATTCCCAGAGTCTAGACTCTTGTACATGTCTTCTTGTTGAACATGTACCTGAGACCACATAAGTTCATTTCCTCGGTTCTCAGACAACTAAAAGTGAAATTTAGCACAAGATTAAGATGAAAAGTTAACTCTAGACTACATCAACATACATCTATATTCAATGAACCTAGAATTAAAAACTGTGTGCATCATGGCACAGCCTGTTTTCATGTTGATCTTCCACTTCAGCATATTCTTTTTAATACTCAGAGAACCTATACATATGGCTTTAAACCAATTTGGCATGGCCTGACAAGTTTACTGAGTCCGTCTGGTACAATTTCACTACCCACATTTCCCTTACCTATTACCGCCAAACCTTCGCCTTGATCGCAAAAGATGGCATCAATCTCTTTCTACTGTGCAGTCGGGACCTTTCCTTCGCAACAAGGAAAAACTGTCTGCATTTTCACTGTCCCTTTGGTATGGTGCCTTAATGTTCTGAATTTGGTCAGCCTGTTTTCATGCGGCAAATATAAAGCACGTCTGGAGCTATTCTTTCAATCCAACAAACTTCAACTTTGAATTAATTTTTTTGGGGGGGGGTCATGTTCATGGAGGGATAGGACTGTATGTAGGGATAGGGGAGAGAAAGCAACATGAATTGAAAGTTGTTGTAGTATTTCAAATTCACTAACATTCTTTTAAGTTTCGCTCAAAAGTTTTACATAGTTTCTTCAGTTGCTGTGCTTTTCGGGGTCGAGTTTCAACTATTTGGCTTCTTCAAACTCTTGATGAAACTCTTGCGGTTACTTCACGTTTTCAGACAGAGCAAGATTACATCATGTCGATTCCTCATTACTAACTCTAGTATCTACAAAATACTATTAATACAAAAAGTGCACCATACTGTGCCCCTATAGCTGGAATGGTTCGTTCTAATACCCATGGGGCGTGTCAAGGCCAGGTCACATGGCTCTCCTGTCTGGGACAACATGGCCGCCATTCATCACGGACAGGCCCATTCTGACTTCAGGGGGGGAATGTGGGGTTTTGTGTCTAGTCAGCGATATTTTTGAGACTTGAACTCTGGAAACTTATATTCATGATATAAACATCAATCAAACAAACCTTAGTACTAACAATCCCACAAGATTTGAGCCCAGGCCCCAGGGGTATGTACAAATGTAATGTCACCATCAGAGTGTTTGACAAACTTTGTTACAATACAAGAAATGTGGGCTGGCCAAATGTGGGCTTTTGTGTCTAGTCGGTGTTGAACTGTCCTTGCTGAGACAGTTGGGACAAAATCTGAACACAGACATTCAACAAACAAATAGTATAGTCATAGTCATAGGACTACTGCAATTTCAAAGGAGAAGAAATTAGTAATGAGCAATTAGTTATAAGACTGTTGAGCCTCAAGGTATGTGACTGTGTTTGGCAAGGTGTTGAGGTATGCACCCAGGTCAAATGGGGGCTTTTGAAGAGCCGACATGAAGAAACCTGTTTATTTTCTGAAACACAAATAATATACAATCCACAAATAGGAGCAATTGTGTGCACCAAAGACACTGAAGTCAAGGGGAAATTTATCTCAATGAAAAGGGGACTTTCAGAGGGTTTTTCTTTCCAAATCATTTTCTACAAATAAATTGTGATTCATAAATTATATAAGTATAAACCTCGAGCCTTTGTCTTTTTAGCCAACCAACTTGCAAGTTGTTAACAATTTTCTGCAATCTCCAACCAATTTTTCCTGGGTATTTCAAGCCTTCATACTAGACTTCAGTTCAGACTTACAACATAACCAGTATAATTACTATTTAAGCACACTGGGTTTCCATAATGCTTCTCCCAGAATTGTCTCACTGCCCCTGCCATTTATGGCCTTGACATTCACTCAGCTTTATTTCAAACAGCCAGTAACAAAGCTTGATACATGTTCGAACACACAGCTGTATAATACAGGAAAGCCGAAGGCTGGAAAGTGACAAATCTTTCTCCTTTAGTTGTAAGAGTGGCTACAAATCTCGGAGCGTCCACATATCGATTCAGACTGCACAAGAAACTATGTTACATTTTGGTAGGCCAACACTTGAACACACTGTCTAATTTGACTGTCTGAAATACTGTAAAAGGAGAAATGTTCGCGGTGGTTAAAGTCTGCGTTTTTCACAGTGACCTATTTAATGCGAACTTAGGTTAAAACCACCGAGAACATGTAACTTATAGTATAAGGGACATATTCACGGTCACTGTGGTTTTAACTTAAAACAAAATTTATACAGTAAAACACTGTAAGGCAGTTTGAAACGCAAACTTAAAACCAAAGTGAACATTATTCCATTTTCTTACTACAGCACCAACATTCCCCCTTTTCACAGTGATGCTGAAGTGGAAGATTAACATGAAAATTGAGTCTGAAGGGAAAGTCTGTACTACTACATTACATACTGTATTCTTAGTTCACAGTATTTCAGGGTGAATATAGTCAGATTTATCCTCCTAGCCCTCTGTTTTCATCTTGTATTCCCTCGTCTTACTAACCTACATCGACTGAATGTCAGAGAACGCAGGAAACAGATCAGTTTGGCCACAGGACAAATTTATAGGAGAATCCATCTATATATAATCCCCAGGCCTAATGGTGCTTTGGAGAGGGCTACAAATGGCCGGGGTGATGCTATCAGGAACACCTGAGTGTGTCTGGATAAATCGTTTTGAACTGCTGCATTTCTGTTCTGTAATAGAATGGAGAAACCAGCTGGTCACTTCAACACAATAATTTGTTTTATATCTGGTGGTTTACACGCTTTAGACTGAATGCATCATTCTTGAAACTGCCGACTGCTCATTCACACGACAACTACATTTATAATATTTGATTTTGCCGGGTCTTAATCTTGTGTAAGAGGGGATAGGAGGTTTTCCCTATGTTATATGTTCGCAATTGAAGCAATTCTGTAGTATGGTGGTAATACTGATTCATTAGACATGCGTTTTTGTGGTCAATATAAGTTAGCATATGACAGGAGCTGGAATACATTTGTCAGCAAAAACAAAAAGCACTAATGGACTAATATGTTTCCAAGACAACTATTTAATGTGCTGACCCCGGCCCTCTAATTGACGATTTCAGCTCCCAAACATGACTCCAGGATCAATAAGTTTTACAACAGTTATCACCCCATCGCCCTGCGCTAATTAGGTCAATTCGTTTTACAAAAAAAATTGTTGTTTGACCCATTTTACCCCCTACCTACAACAATAAAAGACTTTTATTGCTTATTTCAGGCTTGCAAAAATTTGGTTTCTTCTCCATTCATCATTCTATTTAGCATAAAAGGCTATGACTCCCAGATTTACTCTGAAGTATAAATCCAAAAATACAGAGACATATATTTTGCTCCAGTGTACTATGTCGTATTTAACTAAATACTACACAAAACTCTCACTCTTCTGTTACACAGACAGTACAAATACAGACCCTCGGAGTCAGAGGTAGTTAAGTTCAAAGTTCAGGAGGCTACATGTAGTTCACTGGTAGCAGAGTGTGCTCAGCAGAGAAAGTAGTATGTACATACCATTTTTTAAGTATTTAGTGTGACCTGGCCGGGGATTGAACCCACAACCTTCTGGATTCAAGGCGATCACTCCACCCCCCAGGGCTAATAAGTAATAATAAATATCCATGAATCTATATCAGGGTCAGCTGTAGTTACACACTCTGAGATCTCATACATTATATAACAATAAGACAGTTAAGACCAGTTATAGTTTACAGCAGTGCAGGTGGCTGTGGGTAAATGAGTCTGTGAATTGCCCTGCAATCATCGATGATGACGGTAATGGCAAACTGGAATCCTGGGGCCAGGACTGGGGGCAGTTTGGTCCCGCTAATGTGCAATAAAACATTCGTTCAACCCTCTTCTTGTTTTACAACCATGTGGAACTCTACAACTGCGATAAAATCATGAATTAGTGAAAGTTTCCCATCTGTACGCAAGGCCATGGAACAGGTTTAAGGCCACTGTTATTTCCCAGTTCCCGGACCTTGTAAGGTAAAATTTCAGGAAGACAAGATGAAAACAGACGGCAGGTAAGAGAACTTACATTTGCCTCTGTTCACTCCCTGAAACTGTGTGAACCAAGGTACAGACTTTCCACTCAGACTCTGTTTTCCTGTTGATCTTCCAGTTTAGCAAATCATTTTCTTAAACTTTAGTTAAAACAGAGATCCAAGGAATCGAATTGGTGTGGCCTGAGCGTAGATCGAATCTCGAAGCATGCGTTACAGATGAGAAATGTTTGTGGTGATTGTAAAGTGGGTCAGGTCAGAGTGCTGGATCAGGCGAGAGGTTTCCTGTCTTCAGGTGTTTGTACGTTATTGATCTTATTGTCAATCACATCAATCAGTGTACGTGTTGAGAAGGCTGACCCCATGGGGTGCCTGGCTGTGGGTAGGTTTTGATCCAGTTTAGCTCATTGAAGAGCTTTTCTTCCACTGGTCGTGACAGAGAAGACAGACACTATGTACAATATTTACAGGTTCAGTGTTCCGGTGAAATCCCCCCTAGCTCTTTTCGACAAACACAATGAACAGTGGAACACGGCTTAACATCCCGTTCTAGGGACTGCGACCCATTCCGATAGCGTGCATGTCGGGTGAGCGACAACAGCTGGGATCAAACTCGTGGATTCTAGTTCCAGAGGCAAGATTGCTAACCACTGGACTACGCACGCTACCACAGGTTTTGTGGTCTGTAATTCACCTGGTTGTATCTGAGTAATCTGTTGTAACGTGCTCCTTGACCACCGTAACACCATTTTACGTCCCTTCCAAAAGACGGTGCAGCTCCTACAAGGATATCCCTTCCCCAGATTCGAACTGGGCTATCCCAGTTGCCAACTGATTGGAGCCAGGAGCTCAACTGTGACACTGCTACCAACTGAGCTACAGGGACATTGGAACATCCCTATGATGTTCTTATGTTAATAAGTAGGACAAAATGGCCATTTAACCCCTGTAATAGCATGCTATGAGTGACTCTACAGGTAACACTGGTACTGAGCTACACACAGGTAACATGGTGCACACAAAACTAAAACAGGAAGTCATCATTTGAAGAAAATTCAACACTTCCTCACTACTCCTCCTTACATTTCATGGTGAACACAACTGGTTACAAGGGAGCCTAATGAGCATGTTTCGAGTCATGAGGTTTCGTCATGCGGTCTGTGATGCGGCATTCCGAAAAAAATTCCACCATACAACAGCCTTTCACAGCGCTGTGTGGAGGAATGCATGGAGAATCGTGTCCAATCATGGGGAATGTGGCACCATGCACAACTCTGGGTACTGTACGTCTACAGCAAACTTTGCCATACAACACGTGTGTGTGTGTGTGTGTGTGTGTGTGTGTGTGTGTGTGTGTGTGTGTGTGTGTGTGTTTGTGTGTGTGTGTGTGTGTGTGTGTGTGTGTGTGTGTGTGTGTGTGTGTGTGTGTGTGTGTGTGTGTGTGTGTGTGTGTGTGTGTGTGTGTGTGTGTGTGTGTGTGTGTGTGTCTGTGTGTGTGTGTGTGTGTGTGTGTGTCTGTGTGTGTGTGTGTGTGTGTGTGTGTGTGTGTGTGTCTGTGTGTGTGTGTGTGTGTGTGTGTGTGTGTGTGTCTGTGTGTGTGTGTGTGTGTGTGTGTGTGTGTGTATATATGTATATATATACCAGTGTTGTATGCCAAAGTTTGCTGTAGACGTACAGTACCCAGAGTTGTGCATGTTATATATATATATATATATATATATATATATATATACGTGCTGGAACATGGTGGCATGTCAGGAGATTCAAACCCAGGACCTCTGGGTTCTGTGACAAGTACCCTATCCATTATTCAGAACTCAAGTTAGAGACTGTTGTTTGTTTGTTGTTGTAGTACCCACCTGGTCGAAGAACTGTTTTCCAGTCATGTTTCGATGAGTTCGGGTAAGAGTCTGTTTGTTTGTTTGTTTGTGCGTTTGTTTGTTTATTGTTTACCCACCTGGTCGAAGAGCTGTTTGCCGGTGGTGTTTGTCTGGATGGCAAACTCCAGCTCGGCGTCCATCGTCGTCACTCGTACATTCACCTGGAGGAACACAAGGGGCATCAGTCAGTCACATGTACAACAGAGGTATAACAGTCAATCATAAATACAAGATACACCTGTCAGTCATGAATACAACAAGGGACACCTGTCAGTCATAAATACAACAGACACCTGTCAGTCATTAACACAAGGGACACCTTTCAGTCATAAATACAACTGACACCTGTCAGTCATAAATACAACAGACACCTGTTATCAATGAATACAAGGGACACCTGTCAGTCACAGCTATAACAAGGGACACCTGTCAGTCATAAATACAAGCGACACCTGTTAATCATGAATTAAAGGGACACCTGTCAGCCACAACTATGACACCTGCCTTTCAGGAAGGATGAAACAGGTGGTTTACTTTATATTTGTACAATATTCAGTTGCAGGTATTTCCAAGCAGATGTGGGGAAGAGCGATAATAACATAATATGCTTAATGTATGTCAGTTCTAGATTGTACACGGTTTCTTGTTTACTGGCTCTCGTAAGGTGAAACATTAGAACTGACAAACAATCAGAAAACTGCATATAAAATAAACCACCAAAAAGCCTGACTCATAGGCCTGCTAAGAGGCTAGGGTCTGCAGTAAACATCATAAACTTTAATCAGCTTTTGAATTTAGAAACATGTACAAGTTACTGAATATCAACATTGACTGTCAAAACAATTCTTTCACAATCAGAGTGAAAAACAGTACTGTGATTTTAGTGAATAACACAGATTTTGTTTATGGTCAGATGTAACATTTAAAATATTAATGAATCAATTGGAACACGATTTATGGTAATTTTTTTTGCACGCACGATTTTGATAATCCAGATGACTGCAGACAAATTGAACAATATGTTTTGTCAACATGTTTCCTTCCTTCTGGGTCAGGTGGTTACTAAAATATTCAACAATCGTCCCCAAATTAGACTATTTATTTATTCCCCCCAGTTTAGCATGCAACACACGGGGCTCTGATTTCAGTGGGGCAAAGAAGAAATGCCCGCAGAGTGTGGCCGTGCGTCACTGTAAATTCAGGTTTCATTGCTTTTTCTGATTCTTAAAATTGAAGAATATTCTGTAAACTAGTGTACAGTAGTACTTTTAGCACAACTAGAAATAGAACCCTATAGCCTACAAAAATATCTTACTAGGTGCACTGATGCACCCAGTCAAAAATCAGGTGCACAGCTCCAATTTTGGGTGCACAAAAGTGCACATTTACCCACAGTATTTCCAGCCCTAACACATTTCTTTGTCGTATAAACAGAATTTTTATCATGAGGCGACACAATTGGCAACACTTTTGGAACATATGGAAAAATCCCCTGCGAAATAGAACAAAGACGTGCCGATTAACGAGGCATTAAATCTGGTTAAGCGTGTCGCAGGCATGTGTTTTATTGGAGGCGTATTGTAAACAGTCAGTGCACCATCCACACACCATATGGGCTGCGTCCTCACGGGCCCCGTCATGGGGAACTACAGGAGTAGGATCAATTCATGATGAGGAAATTTGGTCATTCTTATAATCATTACTGCTAAAACCATTCCTATACGAGAAGGAATTGAACCTGTACATAATGGTATTAGTCTTTAGATGTAGTAGAATATCACGTGTTTATTATCATTGTAAATTATTCCATGATTTCTTTATCACCATGACCTGTACTTAGCTTGTAAGAGCAGGAACGTACAATAAAGGTCTTTCATTCATTATCCTAGACATTTTTATAAGGTCAAATTTAGCTATAACAATCTTTTAGACACAAGGATATTACGGACAGCCCAAAAAACTTGTCCATGACCCATCTACCATGTCGAATTCTGCATCAAGTTTCATGTTCTGAGTTCTCCTAAAAGTAAAATACACATACTTATGGACGTACTAATTTCGTTATTTGCATTTATTTTATTCTATTGAAATTGCAACACGCAGGTGACTCAGGCAGCGATGCTTTCTAACAGATCCAACAAGGTCAAATACATCTTATATAATTTTTTTACACAAAAAAGAGATCAAACTACAGTCCAAGTAGTGAATACTCAACCAAACCATGTGTTATTTCTGCCACTACGTTCTCAATCAAAAGACGATGAATTATATTTTCTACAAAGAGACAAACCATTTTTCTATGCGTCACCTTGCCACATATCTTTCCTACAATGTCTAATGCACCACAAACAGAGAGGCCCCAGACAATCCAACCACAGTCCAAGTTAAAGTCCATCAATCCATATCATATAGTTTTTGATGGCAACTTGAAAGATTCATTTTTCCCAACAGCAACATGCTGTAATCTTTCTCTTGCCCTACTAGATCTAGCCTTTCATCATAGCTTATCACATGGTCATAGCAACCAATTTCTAACACAAATCGAGAGCGCACAGACAGTCCAAGTTGAAGCCCATAAACTTGACCATACCGTGACGTGTTTCCATCGCGAGGCCAGCTGGTCGCACCACCATAGCAACCAGCTCATCCTGTCCGCAGAACCTCGGGAAAAACTCCCGACATCACGCGGCCCCACATGGCCCCAGCCCTCTTACCGGTAAGGCCATGTTCATCGGATTACATGGATGACATCATTTGGGAACCCCAAAACTGGTGCAAGTGTGCGAAACAAATGAGAGATTGGCAAAAAGAAAATTGCCATCATTATGAAATCTAAGTGGTCAGGAAGGTTCAGCAATGGACGATTCTTCATTTTTGTTCTTTCACATCTTCTTCGACTTTGGAATTGACTTTGGCATTCCACGTTACTCTCCGTTTCTGACATAGTCTCCTGCAATGTATAGCATACATTTGCAGCCTACATTCTGTAACTTCTTTGTACAATTGATGAAATAGTCGTGAACTTCTTTTTCTTTTTTGGAAACGGGCGAAAATCGATAAGCGCACAGATGTCATCCACATAATTTAATCCACCAGGCCCTACCTCACGCCCTGTCCTCTTTACCGGTAATGTGAATTTCGGAGGACATGTAAATGGAGGGTAATGCCCTAACAAGAAGGATCGACATCCATTTGCCGAATCCCCGACTAGAAGGGCAATTATCGCTTTCACGTAATCACATTGCTTTGTCCAACGCTCGCCTCTCTTCAATTAATGGAAGTGCTACAGAAGTGGCAATAGACGGCGTGTAGCGAAGGATCGCCACTTGGACATCTGAGTCTGACTCATCAACAGAACACTTTGGCTGGGACAAACTATTTGATCCCCTTCATTTTATTTCAATTCCAACTGGGAGAACAGCTTTGAGGTCAAAACAAAGCACTGAATACAACCTAGACAACTGACAGCCAATGGAACAAGGTGAAATATATAACTGGAACATTCATATAACTCCTGGCAGCATTTGTAGGGAACATACTTATATAGGGATGTTTTTTAAATGAGATTTCAAATACAATACTAGTACTAGACAAAGTAATACATGTATTGTTATGTTCAGCATTGTAAGGGGGGGGGGGGCATCTTTCTCTCACTCTAAGAAAAGTCCCGTCCTCCTAGAGAAATGTACCTTTTGTGTCAGGCTGTCATCTGTCAAGCAATTTTAGTTGTTTTTTTAAATTAATTTTAACATGAGAAAGGCTGAGGCATATAATGATATAGTTGTCAAAAGAAGATATTAGCTTGTTGGGAATCGTGCTACTGTAGCACGGCATACTGTAAATGCAGAAATATTCGCGGGGATTTAATTTCGAGGTAGGGAGACAATTGAGCGTTCGCAGGTGTTTTAAGTTCGCGTTTGAAATAATAGTAGCGCTAAAGTCACGTAATGAAACAGCTTTTCTCAGTGGTTTTAAGTTCAAGGTTAAGAGTTATAACATAAAACTACCGGGGACATTTCTGTATTTACAGTAAATACACAACCTTGTCCCCAACTCACTGCATCCGGCCATGGGAATAGTTCCACCCTATGGCCTATCTGTTGTCATGTCTCAGGTTTCTACAGGATGTTGTTTGTGTTAATTTGTCCCTGGAGCCTTGCACTTCTCAGAATTGCTTCACTCCAGCTCACCAACCAAGAAAACTTTTACCGATACATGACAAAGAGATATTTCTTCAAATACTATATTCACCTTGAATATTCACCTTGAAGCTCAGCCAATGGGTACCCTTGTCAGAGCAATAAAGTAGTGAAGAAAAAACAGAATGTTGTTTGCTTGAAAGTTCATCTGTGTTGGTGTAAACAATTGCTTTAGTTCCTATAGACTAGTATGAGATCACATAAGTCTTGGCTTGGCCATACTGCCTAGCTAGCTATATGCATGTATGAAACCTTTCGAAGACAAACAAAATGCCCTGTCAAACTGTTGTTTTTTTCTCCAAAGCTCTTTTACAAATCATAATTTTTATTACATATTCTATTACCATGAATACAGCAGTACTGAGGTATGACATATAAGAAGGAACAGTTTCATATGAAACCTTCAAAGATAAAAAATGCCTTGACAAACTGGTACATTGTACATGTACTTTGTCAGATTGTATGCTATCAAAGGCTCTGCTTCAAGCAAGGATTTTTCATATTTACTTAAAATGGTTCGAAACATATTTCAATGCCCCGAAGCTATTTTACAAATCATATTACCTTGTAGTTTTATTACCATGAATATAGCAGCACTGAAGAATGACATACAGAGTTTGGGGAAATGCCATTTGTTCAGGACAACTCCCTTGGGTGTGCTTTAGCACATCCTTGTGGCAATTTTCATTGTAATGGTCGCTTCTATGAACAAAATGGAAATTCTCTGGTGACAACAGCGGCAATATTCAATTTCTATATGGGAATTGCTTACAGAATAAGAGCGGAGAAAAGGATGAAATTGCATTCCTGTCCCCAGTGGGGGTAGGGTTACTCTCTAATGACTGGTGATGAATTGATCTTGTCAAATTTTGTAACTCCTTCTCCTATTCACACACAGAAACGGCACACAACTGTTACACTTGTTCTTTTGTAGCGAAGGAAACATCGTCTGTCTAATTGTCATGGTATCTTTATATTCCCGTCACGCAATCACATAAAAATTACCCAGGGAAAAATCCTACCAGATAGATTATGTACCGTCTAGATTTACCTCAGTCTTAGGTTTGTGATCCACAGAACAAGGAGGTTAAATCTCCTTGCACAGAAGTATTACACAGTTTTTACAATGGATTATCATCTACTAGACAATCATTACAACGGCTTTTCGTGGTGGTTTTAAGTTCGGGGTAAAGATTTACAGCGAAAACCGTGAACATAAAACCACACAAACATTTCTGCTTTTACAGTAAGCCTTCATAAAAAGAATCACCACAAACACTCCATTTTCTCCCTACTGCGAAATTGAATCCATGCAAACATGTCTGCATTTACAGTATTTATTTTTATATTTCGACCTCTGTTCTTACTCTGATTATATGTTGAAAAGTTCTGTTATTCCATGTCGAGGTTCTCCCTCCAGAAATCACTGAAAATGCCAGTAGGCAACATGTACAAGTACATCCTGGTGAAATAAATCACTGCACCAAATCGGATATTTAAGCATGCTTAATGAGATTCGTAAATGAAGCTTAAACATTGGAAGAAGATTAAGCAACATTTAAGCCACATTTAAGACGTATTAAATGCCACAACTATGGGTCCATCTTTACACTATCTTTACGAACAGAGTAAAGTCAACTTAAAAATGTATATATCTTTACATAATCTTTAATGTCACTTAATGGTGCATTAAATCTAATGCCCCCCCTACATGCGTACAGAATATCTTTACATTAAGTTTACGAACAGCGTAAAGTCAACTTAAAAATGGACATATCTTTAATTAATCTTAAATGTCGCTTAAGTATGCATTAAATATAATGTTCCATAGTATGCGCACAGCAAACATGCTAACAGATCTGAAAATGCGGTGGTGTCGTTTTGGCAAAAGTGAACAACAATTTAGTCAACAAATGTAACACATCACACTTTCAAAAACTTCAGTGTACTACGGGTATTTCTCAAGGTCTCCCTGGTGTATTTTGAAAGGTATAAACGCAAGCACTTTTTTCCCGCGAGCCGTGTGCCTTCGATCATCGCTTGTTTTCAGGGAGACAAAATTTTTGCACGAACAGTTTCCGTTTTCTTATAAACATTGCGCCCGCTCTGTAAGAGCCCTAAACCTGAGTCTTATATCCTAACGTAACATTCATTTTAATTTAACATTGCCAATTTGGTAAAGCGTGTGTGGTTTATTTAACTCAAGATAGGAATAAGCAACCATCAACTTGTGTACAACTATCGCACAAAAGTTCCTCTGGACGCGCACAGCATGCATACCAACACGTTTGAAAATGCGGCGGTGTCGATTTGGCAAATGTGAACAACAATTTAGTCAACAAATGTAACACAACACACTTTAAAAAAACCTCAGTATACTACGGGTTATTTTTTAAGGTCTCCCTGGTGTACTTTGAAAGGTTTAAACGCAAGCACTTTTTCCCGCGAGCCGTACGTGTGCACTCGATCACCGCTTGTTTTCAGTGAGACAAACTTCTTGCACCAACAGTTCCCGTGTTCTTACAAAAATTGCGCCCGCTCTGTTAAAACCCTAAACCTAAGTCTTATATCCTAACGTCACATTCATTTTGCCTTAACATTGCCAATCTGGTAAAGCGTGTGTGGTTTATTTAACTCGAGATAGGAACAAACAACCATCGAATTGTGTACAAGTATCGCACAAAAGTTCCGCTGAACGCGCACAGCATGCATACCAACGGGTTTGAAAATGCGGCGGTGTCGTTTTGGCAAATGTGAACAACAATCTAGCCAACAAATGTAACACATCACACTTTTAAAAACCTCAGTATACTACGGATTATTTTTCAAGGTCTCCCTGGTGTACTCTGAAAATGTTTAAACGCAAGCACTTTTTCCCGCGAGCCGTGTGCACTCGATCACCGCTTGTTTTCAGTGAGACAAACTTCTTGCACCAACAGTTCCCGTGTTCTTACAAACATTGCGCCCGCTCTGTTGAAACCCTAAACCTAAGTCTTATATCCTAACGTAACATTCATTTTGTCTTAACATTGCCAATCTGGCAAAGCGTTTGTGGTTTATTTAACTCGAGATAGGAACAAGCAACCATCGAATTGTGTACAAGTATCGCACAAAAATTTCTCTGAATGCGCACAGGATGCATACCAACGGGTTTGAAAATGTGGCGGTGTCGTTTTGGCAAATGTGAACAACAATTTAGTCGACAAATGTAACACATCACACTTTAAAAACCTCAGTATACTACGGGTTAGTTCTAAATGTCTTGCTGGTGTACTTTGAAAGGTTTAAACGCAAGCACTTTTATCCCGCGAGCCGTGTGCACTCGATCACCGCTTATTTTCAGGGAGACAAAATCCTTGCAAGAACAATTTCCGTTTTCTAATAAATATTGCGCCCGCTCTGTAAAAACCCTAAACCTAAGTCTTATATCCTAACGTTACCTTCATTTTGTCTTAACATTGCCAATCTGGCAAAGCGTGTGTGGTTTATTCAACACGAGATAGAACAAGCAACCATCAAATTTTGTACAAGTATCGCGCAGAAGTTCCTCTAAACGCGCACAACATGCATACCAACGGGTTTGAAAATGCAGCAGTGTCGATTTTGTAAATGTGAACAACAATTTAGTCAACAAATGTAACACATCACACTTTCAAAAAACCTCAGTGTGCTACGGGTTATTTTTTAAGGTCTCCCTGGTGTACTTTAAAAGGTTTAAACGCAAGCACTTTTTCCCGCGAGCCGTGTGCCTTCGATCACCGCTTGTTTTCAGTGAGACAAAATTCTTGCACCAACAGTTCCCGTGTTCTTACAAACATTGCGCCCGCTCTGTTGAAACCCTAAACCTAAGTCTTATATCCTAACGTTACCTTCATTTTGTCTTAACATTGCCAATCTGGTAAAGCGTGTGTGGTTTATCTAAATCAAGATAGGAATAAGCAACCATCGAATTGTGTACAAGTATCGCACAAAAGTTCATCTAAACGCGCACAGCATGCATACCAACGGGTTTGAAAATGAGGCGGTGTCGTTTTGGCAAATGTGAACAACAATTTAGTCGACAAATGTAACACATCACACTTTCAAAAACCTCAGTATGCTACGGATTATTTTTCAAGGTCTCCCTGGTGTACTTTGAAAGGTTTAAACGCAAGCACTTTTTCCCGCGAGCCGTACGTGTGCACTCGATCACCGCTTGTTTTCAGTGAGACAAACTTCTTGCACCAACAGTTCCCGTGTTCTTACAAAAATTGCGCCCGCTCTGTTAAAACCCTAAACCTAAGTCTTATATCCTAACGTTACATTCATTTTGTCTTAACATTGCCAATCTGACAAAGCGTCTGTGGTTTATTTAACTCGAGATAGGAACAAGCAACCATCGAATTGTGTACAAGTATCGCACAAAAGTTTCTCTGAATGCTCACAGGATGCATACCAACGGGTGTGAAAATGTGGCGGTGTCGTTTTGGTAAATGTGAACAACAATTTAGTCAACAAATGTAACACATCACACTTTCAAAAACCTCAGTGTACTACGGGTTATTTCTCAAGGTCTCCCTGGTGTTCTTTAAAAGGTTTAAACGCAAGCAGTTTTTCCCGCGAGCCGTGTGCCTTCGATCACCGCTTGTTTTCAGGGAGACAAATTCTTGCACGAACAGTTTCCGTTTTCTAACAAAAATTGCGCCCGCTCTGTAAAAACCCTAAACCTAAGTCTCATATCCTAACGTTACCTTCATTTTGTCTTAACATTGCCAATCTGGTAAAGCGTGTGTGGTATATTCAACTCGAGATAGGAACAAGCAACCACCAAATTGTGTACAAGTATCGCACAAAAGTTCCTCTGAACGCGCACAGCATGCATACCAACACGTTTGAAAATGCGGAGGTGTCGATTTGGCAAATCATGTCAACAACAATTTAGTCAACAAATGTAACACATCACACTTTCAAAAACCTCAGTTTACTACGGGTTATTTTTCAAGGTCTCCCTGGTGTTCTTTGAAAGGTTTAAACGCAAGCACTTTTTCCCGCGAGCCGTGTGCCTTCGATCACCGCTTGTTTTCAGGGAGACAAAATTCTTGCACGAACAGTTTCCGTTTTCTGATAAAAATTGCGCCCGCTCTGTAAAAACCCTAAACCTAAGTCTTATATCCTAACGTTACCTTCATTTTGTCTTAACATTGCCAATCTGGTAAAGCGTGTGTGGTATATTCAAATCGAGATAGGAACAAACAACCATCAAATTGTGTGCAAGTATCGCACAAAGGCTCCTCTGAACGCGCACAGCATGCATACCAAATGATTTGAAAATGCGGCAGTGTCGTTTCGGCCAAAGTAAACAACAATTTAGTCGACATATGTAACACACCACACTTTAAAAAAACCTCAGTATTATTTTTGAAGGTCTAGACAATCTTTCTGCGAATTCTAAAGGTTTAAACGCAAGCACTTTTTCCCGCGAGCCGTGTGCACTCGCCGCTTGCAATAGTTTTCAGTTAATACATTTAAGCCCGCGTAATTAGTACGTTAAATGACTTAAAGAGTGCCAAAACGGAATACTTAAGCATGCTTTAAGAGTGCTTAAAGAGCCGATTTTGCGTAGTGAAAAGTTCCCGTGTTCTTATAACCATTCGATCTGCTCTGTAATAAATACCCTAAACTAAAAGCTATCAAATTCCGTGCAAAAAATGCGTCTCACTTGATTTCCCCTGCACCCGAACACAGGATATTTGTCTAAAGATTTTGAAATGCGGCGTTGTTTTGGCAAGTCTGAACAACATTTTATAGTCGGCAATTGGATAATTTGAAAGTCCGTCTTTGTGTCTGCTTTACGCTGTTGTATTTTTCTAGATGATAGCAAAATGACAATTTCTGGCAAGTTTGTTTTCAAGCTATACGTGGACGATTACTGATAAACATTTTACACCTTTTTTGGACTGTAGAAACATCCATTGTCCAATTGTCAAATGCCCAGGAAGACCGTCTCCGAATAACAATAGATATAAAAAAAAGGCCATTGTTACAGTGTCTGCTAGCTATGCAAATCATGGTCACAAATACACACTACTCGCGAATTGAACCAATCAACACTCATGCCGATATTCAAATTCTTTTTCCGTTGGAAATTCAAATTTAATTTCTCATTTGGTGGCCAAGCTTGGTTGTGTATGGACCTGTATGTTCTTGCTGCAGCGTTATCGTCTTACTCACTCGGGGACGGACAGTTCGACGGAACTTTGCCATGATTCTAAAACCAGACTGAGGAAAACTGCGCGATCAGTTAAAAATAGTCTTTACTACAACTTCCTGAACCCAGCCAGCAATACGGAATACCTCGGCGAGTGGACTCTAATGCTGCATGGATTTGGATGTGCCCCCCCCCCCCCCCCCCCCCACCCCCTTATAGCGGGACTTACAACTGTATATCAAGGAATAGCGGTGGTTTTGTCAACTCGGAAGGCAGGCGGTGCCCAGGGACAGGCGAAAGAGCTGGCTGCTGGGATGGTATGCCCGAAGGAAACTACGTCGTTGCCCACCCCCTCCCACCCTTCTAAAGAGGGCTACGGCGCCTGAGACTTCTGAAGGGATGAGGGCTGAGTGAGGAATGCAGATCTCAAGATAAAACAGAGGCGTGTTGAGTGGACCTGAAGACCTAGAAGCTGAAGACGGAGCTAAAATAGGACTGACTCAGCAGCTGGCGTTGGAATGAAATACACAGATTGAAATGATACCTGAAATGATGCTGAACATTAAAGACCCAAGCACAAACACATGCATGTAGCATACACAACAGAATTAAAGGGAACTTAACTGAGCTTAAATAAAGTTTAAATATAGATTTTTACAACAGATTTACGACGACCAAAAATTTGGTTTTAAGCTTATTTTACCGTGCTTAAACGTCGCTTAAATGAGTGCCACTGCGTACGGTTTACGGAGGCTTAAATACGGCGTATGTCTCTAGATTTAAGTAAAGATAACGATGCTTAATCGTAGCGTAAAAGTTAAGATTTAAGCTAAGTTTACATTGCTTAAACGGTTGCTTAAATGGTCCCACTAAGCACGTTTAAGCACATACCTAAAGATAGCGTAAATATAACATTTAAGCCCGCGGAAGTATTACGTAAAGTGACGTAAAGAGTGCCATAACGGAATCTTTAAGCATGCTTTAAGAGTGCTTAAAGAGCTGTTTTCGTCCAGTGAATAAACTGAAACTGACAACAAGTTTAAGCTTTGTTTCTTTCACAACACACTTCAACCCAGTTTCACCTTTGTCCTTCCCCTATTCACCAGGACAGGGTAAGAATGTAAGCTGTCAGCATGGGAGAATAGTCCAAGTGCTGCGCAATAGAACCATCTTGGCTCCCTTCCAGCCCAACATGTCTGCCACTGACTGTCTGTAGTGTTGCTGGGTCTACTGCACAAGTTGTGGTCAGGAATGTTCTTATATATGACAGGCATGAAATCTGTGGTACTTTACATACTTAAGATTAAGGAAGAAGGAAGGATTGAGTGAGATCTTCTCACTGTCAAGTGCATGAGTCACAAGTCACACTGAGACCATCTTTTAAGTTCTATTGTATAGATTATTTCTACTGTCCATACACACACAAACACATACACAGACAGACAGACACACACACACACACACACTCACGGTAATCGTGGATATCCATTCAGGGCTGGACATTTATTTTTGGGAAAAGGTGTACAGGTACATCTAACCTAAAGATCTAGGTACAGAAAATATTTTGGATGCACAACATAAAATAAAGTAGAATGGTTGGTCTGACAGTTTTGCCCAAGGCTTGAAATTTGGAATGCGACATGTTCTGGAAAGAACACTTGAGTAAGACGTACTACACTGTCAAGTATGAGAGTCCCAGGTAACTGTGCTGTCAGGGCCATTGTCTATGACTATGAATTATACATTGACTGAGTGCCAACTGCTGTTGTACTTTTCTTCTGGAATGTTCTTTCATGGGATGGGGCATGAAATCTACTTCTTCACAACGTAAGTTAAAAATGCCTTGCCAAGGGAGCATTTGACTCATTTTTTGAGTAGATTTACTGAGTCTTAGGTGCAAGCCAAGCAAGTATGAGTGAGGTCAGCGCTTATGCATTTTTTTTTTTACTTCTTTGAGCCTCGAAGCAAATTTCAAACACAAAATGGAATTTCAGACAAAATTCCGTACATAACAAGGAAGTTAGCAGCAAAGCGATTTCAAAGGTGCGATGCCAATAATGCATCGTTCCCGTGCCAGTAAGAAACGCCAGGAATGTCAGCTTCTGAGCTATGACTCCAGGAATGTCATTTTCAGTCACTAGGCCTTCACCTATTCACCGCATCCGAACATTCATGAATATCAAAAGACGTGACGTTCTTTCATATTCTAATTTTTGCATTGAAAATGTCTTTCATGTTCCTGAAACACGCCTTGAACAATTTGAACCTACACAATGCACATTCAGGTGGGATGTTACTACAGTTAGACCCCTCAGGTGGCATGTGTTGGCAAGGTAAGGTCACACCTGAGAACCTACAAGTCTGGACAGGTATGGGTACACCTGAGTACAGGTAGATACACAGGTATGAAGCAGGCACGTGAGACATGCTATCATCATCTGTCACTGCCAACAGTGTGTGTTCTGGCTTCAGGCAAACTTGGTCGTATGAGGGGCGGAGGTATGTGCTACTGTAAATGCATTTATTTTTGCTGTGCTGTTAATTGTTATTTTGCAGAGGGGAGAAAAAGGTGGTTTTGTTTGGGGTTGAAATATTTCTGTAGTACAGTAAAATTACAAAACACATATTTGCAGCAGTGTGATTTTGAGGTAAGGGGTCACCATAAAAGCACCGCAAACATTTGAAGATGTACAGTACCGTAACACCTGGCCTTGTCCCACCTTTACCTGGGCCTTATTACTTACTAGTAGTAGACAAAGGTGTGCACAATGTTTCCTAAGGTTTTACATTGAGGCCTAAGGGTGAAAACTTAGGCTACAATATTGTGTGCTCTGGCCTCAGGCAAACTTGGAGATAATACATGAAACTATTAGGGGGTGGGGTACAAATGTACCTTGACTTGCTATCACCTTTTCTGGGCCTCATCTTTTATCATTATATTGCAGTGAAGACTTTGAAGACTTCCATAATGAGTAATGTTATGTTTACAACTTTGGCCCTGACACTGTGTTGTGATTGACGTAAAGTAACGATCTTCAGCACTTTTTACCTCAACCTTTGTAAACACAGACCTTGACTTTACCAAGTTCCTCCTGACCTCACTTTATCATGATCATCACTGTTGATGTTGGCATTCCAAAGTGATACTGTACAGTGCACAGGGAAATATGCACTATCATCACCTATGGTCACTGAAGTCAAGACTCGAAATATGTTCTTCTATTTCTCATAAATGTAGTAATACAATATGGAGCCTGTATCCTTTTGGGTTGCCATATTGTAAGTTGTTAATATTTTTTTCTGCAATCTGAAAAATGGATTTCGTGGATAGAAGAAGCTACACTATCTTAGTATTCTTACAATAGTTACATGTGAAGAGCGCCACACACTCGAACCAACTACATCTCCATACAGAACACAAGACCAGATACATGTAAGTCCAAATCACTAATGGCATCTTGTCTCTACCAGACTAACCACACTGGCTAACCCCATGTGGAGGCTACATGGCATCATGAATCCCCTTCTTGCACACACAGCAGAGACCTTTGTACCCCGCTAACCCAGAATGGCCCCTCCCGTAAACCGACCACACCTGTAAATACAACACCCAACAAACTACAATCAACACTCCACTGTAAATATACACCTGCAAACTCTCAAATTCACTGGTAATCTGTTGTGAGCAGATTTTACACATCGGATGGGTTGGATAGAGTTGATTTCCGATCGATACGGCATGGAAATGAATGCGTCCACAGAAAAGTCCTGTAGAATGCTAATTTGTTTATCTTCCAACACTGCACAAACAAGGGAGGGCCTTTGTACTGGTGGTTGTACTAATCCTAACACTTAACACAGGTATGTCTCCATCTGTACCTGCCTTAATTACATCAGCTTCAAGGTCTGGGCATGATTCAAGTCCCACATCATTACACTGTTGTATACCATTATGAAAGACTTAATACCGAATTTGGGAGGGGCACTTTAACAGACTGACACAAATGGTATGTTCCCCTGACCTTTGAACTTCAGACCATACCTGAAACATTCCTGTTTAATGACTGTACATTGTGTATACATATATCTAGGTGTATCCCAGTACCAATTAGCAAAATCTACCCGCAATGGATATAGGAATTAGAATGGTTACATCATTGTGTGCACATTCTTGCTTGATTTCGTGTTCTTTCTACGTCGTTCTTTTGTAAACACGGGTGCTTTGAACTTGGCTTAAACATAACACTTAGCTACTCCTGAATTTATCCATGTCCTCAGGGTAGCTTTAAAAGGGGATGAACTAGAACTACAGATCTTGTGTTTTAGCTTTGAGTAATGTCACAGGTAAGATACTGGAAATGTCTGTGGACATTAAAATTATGGTAGTTCGGGTGCAGCAAAATTTACAGCAACTAGTTATATCATAAGTAAAATATCGCTAACTTTTGTTCTTGTTCTTGTTTGTACAGTTAAAAGACTTTTAAATTATAAGAAAACATCATTCATTCATCATTGTGAGCTATATTATCCCTGTATTACTATGTGTTGACCTCATTTTGGACACGTTCACAGTGAATCAGCAGAAATCCAGGACTACCTGTTATCCTAGCTTTGGTACACAATTCTAACATGCTATCTCACCATACTCACTTACTACTATGACTGGTAAATATTTATTTGAAATGATTGCAGGAGTGAGATCTAAAGCAATTTTTTATACCATCTTCACTATCACCTCCCTCCCCACATTCATTCAGGCTATGTTGCAACAACATTTGGTCAGACTTACAATATAGATTTTTATTCTAGCAGACCTACATTGTTGTACACATGTAAGATAACCTAAATTTTTTCTACTGTAAACATGTGAACCAACAAGTCACAGATATATGTATAGGCCACTCAGTACAGTACAACTAAGTCAAAAGTGCCAGACTCAAAGCTTTTTAGTTTTAGCCAAATGGCACAATGCCCTCTGAAAGTAACTCCAATAATCCCTGGCAAAACTCTGAACAAAAATACCCAAGAGACCTGAAAAATTCATTACTATCCACAATATTACCACTCCTAACCTTATTTGGTCTCAATTACAGATAATCATGCCAGTAAACTGCCATAATTAAAGGTCTCGTTAGTCCAGACATCATTTAAAATTACAGTTTAACAACTGGCCTGAGACTTAAGGATGTTGTAAAAGCTCCACAGAAAGTGGACAGGGAAGATGTATTTGAGTAAAGGGGCATGATGCTAGTGTGTGCAAGTCAAGGGTCGGGATGCTTCTGGAATAATGAACAAGTTACATCCCAACTGACCTCCCTCCCATCCATGATATCATACTGTAAATACCTTGGACCCCCTGCCCCATACCATGTGCCTCTGCGTAACACTTTGTTAATCAATAACCTTTACTAATTAAAGATTTCCGTTGCTCCTATCCCCGCTACCAAAAGATTCTTGATACTCTATAAATAGTTCAACCTCACCAATCATCATGGTTAACACAGGTGTGCTACATGTATGTCCTTCCCTTACTGTTTACCTTACACCTGTTTTTGCCCCGGAATCTGTATGTCTATCAAATCTACCTTTGGTAGGTAAGTCTTACACTTTTACTTCGCAAGTCTGAATGATTTGTTTCATATTTGTAATCCTGTAATATTCCTCTGATGTGATAAACTTACATATAGATTAGAATTCTTTGCCAACGATCACAACTAACCCATAGGTGGGGTTAAAGTTGACTCAGGACCTCTATTATTTACATTGAGCCACTTTTGGAGTAAAAACTGCACATTCTTCCACTGTGGTTCGCTCCACGTGCCTTTGAGAAAGCTACAAAGCGGTGAACTCTACCGTAGACCGTCGCAGTGACCTTATCTTCTTCGGGACGCGCCTGAAGGTCGGATTACCCCCCTCCCATTGTCCCCATCGGCCGGAAGAATGTCCGCGAACGGTGAGTGCACAAGAATCCACCGACACGGCCCCATTCAACCCCACAGCCCACTAAGCTCATTAACTCTAGCAGTGGAAAAGTCCCACACTGTCTAAAAATGTGATAGAACAATACCGCAACCCTATGTACTAACTAGAAGGTCCTGGTTTGGCCAGGGCTGACCGTTAGAGTATGGCAGAACGCCCTGTGGAGTGTTTCCACAATGTTGACATGACAGGTGTATTCCGTAAGGCCCCACCCTACAGGTATGCACAAATGTACAAAAAACACCTTCAGCAGGTGAGCCAGGTAAACTTACCATCTTGGCTGGTTCAGTGGGTCTCCTGCTGGCTAGCTAAGTGAGAAGGAGTCTGGAAATCGGAGGGTAGGAAACCGTGGATCCGTAGATGTGTCTCTATGGCAGAGTTGGAGGGGCGGACTCGGATGGGTGTGGTGTGCTAGAGCGTACGTACGGCCTGCCCCTAAAGTCAACACATGGCAGCCCTGCTAAACACACAATACTGGGCTGTCCTGGCTACACAACCCATGACGGGGGCCTGACGCCTGATTGGCTCATGCCACACATGTTTTATAAGGTGGCAGGAACCGTGTGTGCACTTCTGCTCGGGGATGCTTCCCGTTAACCAATAGCTGGGCTCAGTCGGGCACCGTGCACCAAATACAGGACATTCCTGGGTTTTACGTTTACAGCGAGACCTGTTAGGGCTCGCCCAGACAACACACACGGAGGACAGGGGAGAGGAGACACCCAGGTCTGACTAACACACCTGTCCTACCACACCTGCCTGTCTGTCCTCGCTACACTACAAGCCACCTGCCCGACAATCGCACAATACTCAACACGACAGGTTCAAAGGTAAGTTTGTTGGCTTGTATCTCTTTAGTCCGTGTCATTTTCATCCACAGCCACGAGAAAGCAGGTATCTGGCAGTAAAGAGCTCCATGAAAAGAGGGCGTGTGTCCAAATATTTGCCCAGCCTGTTGGCGGACCATCCTGACACCCCCACCCCCATGTTTACCGAGAACAACACTCAATAACGACTCTTCTTTTCTTCTTCTTCAGCTCTCCTTTGACCAAAGCAACGGCTACCGTACCGACCCCTACCTTTAGCTCCCTACAAGTACAACACTTCTAAACATTACAAACAACCGTCTTATTCTTCCCACCAGGTACAATCCATGGGTTTAGGTTCCTTTGTGCTGATTGTTTGTGGAGATTTGACATCCTAGACTCAGACAAATACTCCAAAAGAAACATTCCCAGCTACTGGGGTATCAACCGGAATTAACCCGCAACAACAGACCTTACGCCCCTGGAAAATTGCTGGGTTAATGAGGTTTCGTGGTCTACCCCCTCCCAAGCTAGTATGAACAGCCTCATTAGGCCACAATAATTTAGTACATTGGTTCTCAGATTTCAAAAAGATAATGATGAAGTGGAAGATCAACATAAAAACTAGTTTATGCCTTGGTGCAACAAGGAAATATAGCCAGACAAAAGTTTTACTCCATCCAAGACCAAAGTTTTCTTATCTTTTCTTTTCCGAAGTTTTCGGTAAATTTTTGTCTAAGAACCAAAGAATCACATAGGTGTGGCCTGAGGGTGGTGACTTGCTTTACTTTCATGGTGAGCTGGTTTGTAACTGTGAGCCACTGGGTGTGGTCACCATTTTCTAAAAGGGGTCAAAGGACAAGGACATGTCTGGGTAGTTCTATAGGGAGAGAAAAAAATGGCCCAAACTGTCTTTGATAGCAGTAAACAAGGTTATAAATCTGTACACAGTTTATGGGGGGGTGTGAGGGTTTGAGTAGTTGAGCAAACAAACGGAGACTGAGGGGGGATCACAATGGGTAAAACATGAGGGTGTATTGTACTCTGGCTACTCCAAATAGGGGAACGAACGTACCGGCGCAAGCGAAAATCCAATCAACTTTGAAGGAAAAATATCTGTATGACTCTTGGAGTTATGAAAGAAATAAAGTCACCAATGACAATGTGGTGGGCATATCCTTCTACATAGGAAATTTGTCAGTGCATTCAATTTAGGGATGACAGATGGATTATTTAAAGAAAAGAAAAAAGAACTCATGACCTAAATAAAGTATATGAGATAAAATAACATTTCAAAAACATACACACAACAGGTTGGTCTCTTGCTCATCAAAAATTTATCATTTCTAAACACACCAGTCGAGGTCAAAGGTCAGTATCAGGTCATAGTTCAAGTTACTGATGTACACAGCATGGAATAGTCCTTATATTGACTGTTACCCAGAGTTCTCAGGGTACAAAAGAGAAACTTTATTCAGCTATTTTTGACCTCCTTGGATGAATTCACAATATATTTGAATTTTCTTCTTCACATAGGCCTTGTAATTTCGTAATAATGAAGAATTGGGGAGAATTTTCCCTCTAGAAGTAAGTAGAAGCTACATCTTTGCTTTTCCTGCCCCAGTCCCCTATATGCACAGTGATATATCCCACACACCTCAGTAGAATAAGACAAACTTCCCTGTTACCTGTTCAATATAACAAGGAAAGTACCCGGCGCCCGGGGCAGGTGGCCCTGATCTGGCCTACTACAAATCTCCTTTATTACTTCCTGGTAAGGAGGGACTGTGTCCCGAGGACTGCAATAACTCAGTACAGCAAAAAGGCATGTGGGACATTTTCACCTGCAATGCACCAAAATGTAGCGTTATGAAAGTGATGAAATGAAAGCAACTTTTTAGACTCTTGCTAATGACAATCAAAAAGTCATTTCAGCAAAATGCATCTAAAATACCTGAATGTATAGAAATTTGTGACAGAGTAGGTTAGATTTTTTCTATCTGCAACGCTGCGTGTTATCAAAGTTCTTGCCAGCAATTCCAATTTTTCTCCCTGCATGAAAAGATGCAGGTAGGCAATATAATAAGTCTTGGATCACCTACATGTATTCAACCCCTCAAGGGTAGTATATGAGCCTTCCCTACATGTATCGGACCCCTGCAGGGTAGTATATGGACCTTCCCTACATATCATAACCTACATATATCTAACCCCTGCAGGGTAATATGTGAACCTTCCCTTATGTATTTAACCCCTGCAGGGTAGTATATGGACCTTCCCCAAATATTTCCACCCACTCCAGAAGTGCTGACAACAAGACGAATGAGTCCTTAAAGGGGTCCATCTATTGACACTCTCAAATGAGGCACTTAAGACCAACCTGGCATCAATTTGGTGAAACTTATCTCTGGTGATCACCCTTAAAGAGCTCCACAGAGCTGCTATAATATAGGTCACAATGCAATCAGGGGGAAAACTGAGAATAATGGATACTAAGAAGTCCTGGAGGCTCTAGAAGGGAGATCACTATGGATTTTCCTTACTTTGCATCCTCTTCATTACACTTAACATACTGTTGATTACACTGAACAATCTATTTGAAATAGATCTGTGAATTTGAGTACTAGGACAGAGGATTATGACTGATATGTTTACAGTTTGGAACTACAGTAAATCGATGCATTTTAGTGGACCTAACTTTGTATTAAGAGGTCTTCGATGTGTTTTAAGTTCAAGCTTGAAATACTTCTGTCGTACAAATATGTAGATCAGTAATATTACATTGAAATCACATATTGGCAGTATTTTGCAGTGAATTCACGGCAAAGAGGTCACCACAAGCAAAAATACAACCATCATGAACATTTCAAGACTTGGAGTTAGACACCGTTCATACTAAATCGCGTAAATCGCGAAATCGCGTAAATCGCGATAATGTGGCTTAGTATGAACGCTCCAAATCGCATTTGAAATCGCCCGAAATCGCTTTCCGCGAAACCACCTCCGGAGGTGGTTTACTCGCGATTTGCCTGCGAAATCGCGTAAATCGCGATAATGTGGCTTAGTATGAACGCTCCAAATCGCATTTGAAATCGCCCGAAATCGCTTTCCGCGAAACCACCTCCGGAGGTGGTTTACTCGCGATTTGCCTGCATTGCGACTTAGTATGAACGCTCGAAATCGCCTTGATGTGCGTTGGGCGCTTTACTTTGCATATTGACCCGGTCATGGGTCAAGGGGTCATCTGCTAACCTCCTTGATTATACGATGTTCATCTACCTCCTAGCTTGTTGGAATATTACGCCGAATGCGGCGGAAATATGTCAGAATCGGGCGGCGATTTTGGCGTATGGAATGACGAAAACGCATGTACTGATGGCCATCTTCGGGGATGTGGGTATTCAGAAGAAACTCAAGGGATCCCACCGAAACCAGAGCGTGTACGCTGAAGTGGCGTCTGCCTGAGTTGGCCAAATACGCGAAAACATGGAAGTAATGCTGCACAATTAAAGGTAAAAAAACTCAAGATGAAGTACAAAAAGGTCATTGAACACAACAGTAAGAGTGGTGACAATCGAATAACGCGTCCGTCGTTTATCAAGCTGTTGGACGTGATTTTACAACTCGCGCTCGTTCGACCCCTGGTGTGAAGGAATGCGACTCAGGGCGATTTCGAGATTTCGCGATTTGCGCGATTTAGTATGAACGGGGTCTAAATGTCTTCCTTGTATTTGGTAAGTTGTAACATCAACCACCTGCTTTTACTAGAAACAAAGGGAAGTTTTACACATTTCTAGTCAAGACCACAGCTGAACAACTATCTGACAAGACGACAACCAAAACAAATCAATATTTACCTTCAGAAGTGTCAAACATCAAATTCTCTGGTCTAAGAAACATATTGATATCTAATCTCTTTATTCCGAAGAAGCTAAGTGATAATGTCTTAAAGACAATGACAGATATCTGAAGAAACAAAAAGCTCAAAGACAGAATAAGGACCAACAAAAGATCTTCCACCGAATCAGTCAATAAAGAAATCCTTGGCGTTCCAGCACCATTCATACAGACATGTTAAATATTCATAAGACTGGATAGACTCCAGAATAGGCTGACTTATCTTACCTTGGCTTTATGCCCAGCTATAAATGATGTATTTGATGCTTGTAATAGAAAAATCTAGACTAAATCTCGCTTCTTAATACATTAGTTACATCAAAGTCAGGCATAAGTCATGTAATTTCTAACAACTGATTTATAGATTGCCAACTACTTAGGGACTCATAGGGAGTCAATATGGTTAACATAACTTCAGTATGAAAAAAATATGATGTTAAATCTTATTTGTTTTCAAACTGAATAATTCAATTGTAGATTTTATCAAAATATTCATACTCTATGAAACAAAGGTACATGCATACAGTGTATACATGTGTGGCCACTGTATATGGATCCATGTTCACTGTACATTTTTTTTTTTTTTTAAAGTTGTACTATTAGTATTAATATTAGTGAGCTTTTAGGACTCATAATGATTTTCTTCTGTTTCCTGCAGAATTTGACTCATAATACTACCATGCCTGTATTAAAAATGCAATTCAAAATGATTCTGCCAAGGTTGGTACCATAGTTTTGAATAACAGTTAACTCTAATCAAGAGTGTTTATAGTGTTATCAGAAGTGCTCACTTAACAAGTCTTCACACATCCATGTTTAGATGTGGGTCTTCTGGGAAGTCACATGCAAAGCCACATGTCAAGGGTCAACTCCATCCACTGATAAAGGCTGACTACAAGCTCAAAGTCCAGCCATTTTATCAAACGTTTAAATAACAATTAGACATTATTTCAGACAGGTACAGTGAGGAAAGACAAAGTTTGACCAACAGAACAAAATTATGCAGAACTCAGCAAGGGTAGCCTGGAGGTAGAAAAACGCTTGAACTGGAAAAAAGGGGAATGATTCGTGCCCTAAGGATTAATGTTCAGTTCAACTTTTTTGTTTTGTTATCTTCTTGATCCACTGGTATTCAAGCATGCAATTCTGCAGGTATTTATCATTTGCACACTGACTGGTCTTTTTTGTGCTGATGTTTTTCTACAACTTGCTTCCTCAAACTGCAAAACTAAACGTCTGGGTTGAAAGCAGAACACTAAGATAACTGGCGATTTAATAAGACAACTCCTTCCTTGCAATACTCTTTCAGTGAGTGAGAAAGCAAAAACAGCCATCACAATGGCAAGCAGCCTGCATGCCTATTTGAGCTTCTCGTGCATAAATAAAGGTTCAACCAAACAAATAATGAAATATTCTAAAAAAATTCTCTGATTCAAACCTCAAAGTAACTAACTTTTAACACAAAACAACAATCTTAAAGTCCTACTATTATTGCCACAACAAAACAGCAAAGTCAGCTAAATATAGCCCTTTGGAACTGTAAAAAATCTATTTGATATGCACTTATACTGTAGGAGATCATATTGCATAAACAACATTTTTACGGTGTCAAGGCAGGTGACTTCTACCCACCATTCCTAACCTCACCAGGGGGCCATAAAACAAGTCAACACAACAGGGACTATCATGCTAATTACTGGATAGCATTTAATTAGCTGAGAGTCGTTTAATTGAAATTAGGAGTTTAATACCTGTAGAACACAGGTGATAATGTTACCTATTACAGGTGTGAACAACATGCTGATCAGGTGTGATAAACATGCACTGTCCTGGATCTACCTGTAAATATACCCTTTGTACAACTTTCTACATGTTATTTTATAACATGTAAAAGTAGCTCTCGTACACAAACTGAAATCAACTGTTTTGAACAATACTGTAAGAAAACTAACACCCAAAACCCAGTACAAAAACTGTAATTGTCTTACTGTACTTTCCAACTTTTAGGTTATGTTTCTATGACTACTCTCCAAGCAGAGGTTGGTGGGGAAGATTGTGACCTTTTTATCATATGCCCACATTTTTTATCGCTCTTCGGTGGGGAGAGCGGACAAAAACGGGGCATATGATAAAATGGTCACAATCTTCCCCACCAACCTCTGCTTGGAGAGTACTGTATCTATGAGAACATTATGTAACAGGAAATTCTGCTATGCTTGAAGCAGAACTTCACAACAATGTTCCCCATAATCAGTGTTTGTTCAACTGGAGATCCTCAGAACAGATGTTACATGTTGGAAGTTGGAATCTGATTTAAAGATTAGGAAATAATGTCTGAGGATTTCTACACCAGATAAAGGAGAGAATTAGGTTGGGAGTTGTACATAAAATTAGGTCATGGGTTACATATAAATGTACACAGTACAGGTGGTAGGTTTATCTTAGTTTACAGATGAGATTCAGAAGTCCCATAATTGAATTGTACACAAATATCCCTTTAAATTACCCCAACCACATGTATCAAAAGATTAAGGCTTCAACATGGAATAATTCATTGAAGCTGTGTTCATGTAACGCTATTTCCAATTTAATTATAATCATAATAATATCAGGTGTATTTGCAGCCAGTGCCACAGGCAGGTACCCAATGTGTAGGGTAATGAGGCTGTTTAACGTGTTCGAGGCACCTCCTCGTATATCAACAACCATTTACTTTAAGTTTCTTTAGCTCCAACAAATCGCTTCAGCTACTGTATTATTCAAACTACTTTAGAAATTAAAACAAACCTATCATTGAGAACATAACCACAGACAGAACAAAAAGTCATACTTCAATATGGAAAGATATATTGTTTAATGACATTTCCAGTACTGTAAATGCAGAAATGTTTGCGGCGGTTTTACGTTCATGATTCTCACGGTAAGCTCTTCGCCGCAAACTTAAAACCACCGTGAAGACTGTATTTTCTCCCAACTGCGAAATTAAAACCGCGCAAACTTACATGCATTTATAGTATATCGCAATAAAAACTACTTATTACTGCTGTAAGATGTAATCTTTTTCTTGGTACATGCAGACCTGTCTGGGGAAGTGTTTCACGAATTACGCAACAGTCTTGGCACTCACAGAATTATTTTCTGATTTGGAATTATGTAACGTCTCTCGGCTTGGCTTCGTGACTAGCTATCCGTGACACAACATAAAACATCTGACAATGGCTTGCAGAAAAAAGGATGCAAAATCCCATGCCGTTTATTTCTCAAAACTGCAGGCAAGACAAATTTTTCCCAAAGGCAGTATTCAGGTATTTGTAAGCCATATTGTACATACTGTAAATCTTATAATGTTCACAATAGTTTTATTCTCCTGAGTTTCATGGTGACCTCTAACCACAAAATCGTAACATTATGAATATGAATATATATGTGTTTTGTACATGTACTTCTGCTTCTAAGTTGCACTACAAAATTGAACTTAAAACACAGCAAAAACATCCGTTTTCTCTCCAACCTTGAAATAAAACCACTGCTACAGTAAATGTATTTACAGTAAGTATAACACATCACTTCCTCTGGACATCTGTGCAGGATTTAATCTACTGAGTCTGTGACTCATTCCTTCCCTACCAACACATACTGCCAACCACAACAACTGGGCAATGGGAAACTAAGGATCAGGCCACAACAAGTTACTTTATTGGTTTTTAGATTTTTTTTTTTTTTCAAATGTTGAGCTGGAACATTATTTGAGTCAGAGGCCAAGTTTGTAAGTGTTATGTACAAACTATGAATAGAATATAGCCAGATGATTTATTTATTTATCAATCTTCAAGTTTTCCTCTCAGCAAACTGACTTATTGTCTCATGCGTAATAATTTTGTTTAAAATGTCGAAAACTTTAGAAAAGGCTTAAATGTAAGCTTGTCCCGGATCCATGCCCCGAAATTCATGATGAACCTTTGGGCTGAGGCTCAAAGGATGACTGTTCCGTATATCGGCTGTGTGTTTCGGTGAGGACATAATTATGACTCAGCCGCTGTGGATATGTTGTCAGTGTGGCGAGACAAAGCGGCTATTGATGGAGGTTGGACGAGCCGTGGGTTTGGAATGGAAGGAAACCGGTAACTTTACACTCTTCAGCTTCCCACACACATCAAGTACCCAGGGGGGAGGGGGGCGACACGGTCGCAAACAACCGCCATTTTCCAACCAGGAAGTACGTGCAACAGGCTGGATTAGGCAGATTATTGGTAAAATCGGACAGTTTCTGCTATCTGGTTAGATCATGGATATGATACTTACTGTTTTCGGCATGTCGGTGGTTTTTCAGCGCGCTGTCCGAGTGGAAAGTCCGGTAGAAATCCGTTCGGGTGCGTTATATCCGCTTGGCGCGCGACGTCGCTTCTGGAAAGCTCCACTCCAAACTACAGGAACACAAAAACACGGCGGTAAAATTCTCTGCCCAAACCTGCACGAACTGGGCAGCTCTGGCTGGTGACAGGGGTTTAAAGCGGCTAGCCTGGATGTGGTCGGCGCGAGGAATGGGTAAACAGAGGCGTGTATATCATCGGAATGACGTACGTCGTGAATTTTTCCTGCGGGGTCGAAGTTCCCTCCCTTACAACTACACGGCGACGTGCAAACACGCGAGCACGACATCCCGCCACCTTTACCCCCGTAACTTCACCAAATAAACACCAAACTTCACAAAACTCGCACAGTAGATACGTAACATTCTCATCTAACCTACCACAAAATATCAGGCACGGATATCCCTCAGAGAGGCAGCACGCGATGTTTTTCGACGACAGTTCCAGCCAGCTCAGGTGGCTATACCGGCCTTCCCTCCAATATGGCCGCCGTGCAGGGTGTGGTGCGGTCCTCAGCACCTGTCAATCATCCGTGCCGCCCGGAACTAGGGGAGGGTCTGATGGGGGTTAGAGTGAAGCCGGATATTAGTCTTGTGTTCGTTCTGTCATCAAATGAATGAAAAAAATCTCTCAAACTTTATAAACAAGACTCAAGCTGAGATTTTATGAAGCTGTTGTTTGAAGTAATTCTTTTTTTTTCATTTCCTCAAGACAATTCATTTTTTCAAAATTTGACATAACTAAACGCTGCTTCTACAAGGTCAACTAAGATACGTCGAGTAAAATGGTGTAGGACCTTTAACCAGATATCATAATCAAACGGTCTTACTACATGTATTATTTTTATTTTTATACATTTTGAAACTCGATAACACATGAAATGATATATTGCTGCGAAATGTATCTAACTTTAGGGTGGTTTGTGAATGTTATCTCCAAGCAGATCTATCGGTGGCAATGGCAGTATCCAAGGGGCAGTATTATTGGCCACTATTATAAATACTGCTTTTGTCCTTTGGATACTGTCATTGCCACCGATAGATCTGCTTGGAGATTACTCGGTAGCCAATAATACTGCTTTTGTCCTTTGGATACTGTCATTGCCACCGATAGATCTGCTTGGAGATTGATGTGATTGATCTAAGTACTATGAATAGATAAATATATATCACCGTCCTTGGTTTGATGTTAGAAACGGTTCAATAAGACCAGGATCTCCCTTTACCGGCTCCTTTTAACATGTTGTTTACGGCAACAACAGCTAAAGAAAACACGCCGGACACGTGTACCGGTATGATATGATACATTTCAAACCTCTCTGCTGGTCATTGATACATTGAATTGCAATTATATATTTGCAATAAAGTTAGTACAACACCAGGAAGTTCAAATTGACATTGCACAGTGTAAAACATGCTATAACAAAGATATGCTTGTAATTGTATATTAGTAGCGTTACATGTATTATACTCTCCAAGCAGAGGTTTTGCCCGACCAAGCCAGAATCTTGCAATCCGGTGACCCCTACTTCGAGAATATGTGTACTGAAACTGTACACATGTCTACAAAATGCAACATTATCCATATACTATGCAAGCAATGCAAGTTTTTCCCCGAACATTCGATCATTGTATTTCAAATGTGCATAAATTATTCTATTGTTATTCCAGGGTCATCGTGGTGGACGTCCTTCGGAGAACCAGGGTCACAGAGATGACGTCATCTCTGGGCAGGCGTGAATGAGAAGTTGCTATGGCAACCGCCTGTAAGACACGATACTTGTAACGTCTTCCAGCACTTAACATTACAAACTTAAGTCAAGACGGGCGCTATTTTCTTAATCAAAGTTTGAAACTACGGTTACTGCGAAATTAGTGATACGACGTTACATGATTATGCTGAAAGCCAACACTACCATAACTGTACATACATGTATTGCTACGCTTTAGGAAGTAAAAAAAATCTAATCAAGAATATATATTTCAACTTGTGTCTCCTTCAACGTTGAACATAATATATCGTTAAACATATTTTGAAAGTTTGAACAGAAAACATTGTCAAGATGAATAGATTTTGAAAGTTTGAAATGAAAACTTAAAATAAAGATGATACATGGACAGCAAACACACTATGGTTGCATAAATCACTGCGTACTCAGTTGGTCAACTCATTACAACATTAAAAACTCGTAAGACTCCATGTAGATCCTCCCCACGTGTGACCCCATTTCCCGACATCCCCCGGGGGCCCTTCAGGTCGAGGGTTGTCGCAGTTAAACGTTAATTAGACAGTGCTTAAGCAATGCTTCAACTTTCCCATCCACAGGACGATATCACGTCAAGGTATAACCATATTACGTCACTTCTTATTTGCAACAAACTAGTGATTTTTGCTAAGATGATTTTCGGTGTTTGGTGACCTGGAAAATGTAGGAAAACTTGAGCCGTTTTCATGCGGGCTCTGGGATCATGTTTCAGCTTTTTCAAACTTGCCGCCTATTCAAATAATACAAGAGAAACAAACCACCTTTTTACCCCCGAAACAACAACATTTACGCAACTTCCCAAACACACACAAACCCCTGAACAGCCTTATAGCCTGACGAATACATCTTGCACGAACAAAGTGTCGTTTAAACACCGCTACTCTCAATAAACGCACCTGCGATGGTGGGACAATGACAGAAAGTCGATACCTGTTCTTTGTTGCAAGTGGAAACCAGAAAGGAAAGAGCCTCACTAAATTGTCTTCAAATCGTTCTCGCCCATTTAGAGGCATCGCGTACATATGTGTTATGGAGTCATGATTGTTGAGGGGTTTAGATCTATCTTGTGGTAAGTGATATATCTAGGGTAGTTGTTACGAGTACCTATCGTGGGATACGGGTCTTTTCGATGCGAAAATGTTTCGTGAAAGTGATAGCGTCAATTTGATTCGTCTTCTGAATTCACAAAAACCTCAAATTAATACTGGAAGATTTTCGGGCATCAGCAGCGTGCTTCATCATTCAGTCATAATTTGAATTATTAAAAGTTCACGTTTTGGATTCTGCTGGAACATGCTGTAAAATTATGATCAATTCGCTGATGAAGGTTAGACATCCAGGTAGTAATATACGCCAAAAATATGAGTAACTCAAGCAAGTAGATAAAAAAGAATGATCAATCCGTATAATTTCGTCATGACTCTCACTCAAAACAGACCTACGATTTGGTCATGATCGATATGATTATATTGGCTTCAACTGACTGGAGAAAATGCCGCCATATATGCCACAAGGAGTAACGGTAACCCCCTTACATACCCGCCAGTACGGTGAAGTGACTCATCCAGTGAGTGAGTAAGACATCTACACGTACATCTCCGTCCGTGTATCGCCCAGGTGTGAGATGCTTGTTGAACTGACGTCTTGTGAAGTCACTGAGGAGTAAGAAACTCGTAAATCTGACCAGCCGTCTCCGCACGGGGCAGTGAGGCATGACGTCATTGGATGGACCCCGCACGCGAGGCGCATCCGACCTCTGGGATTGTACTGAATCATTTCTAGGAAAGTGCGGGGTGTGCCATGAATTATTTTAGGCCCCTCTCTGTCCCTCTCTGTCTCTGTCTGTCTGTCTGTCTGTCTGTCTGTCTGTCTGTCTGTCTGTCTGTCTGTCTGTCTGTCTGTCTCTCCCCCTCTCTCTCTCTGTATATATACGGTGTCACACACAACTTTAACATACACACACACGCACACACACACACACACACACACACACACATACACATGCACGTAAACACACAAACACATACAGACACAGACGCATTAAACACACGCATATGCACACACACACACACACACACGCGCACAAGCACAAGCACACACACACACACACATGCACGCAAACACACAAACACATACCTACACAGACACACATTACACACACGCATATGTACACAGACACACATTACACACACACATATGTACACACACACACACACACTGACAAGCACACACACACAGACACACACACACACACACACACATACATACTTTACACATACACACGGTACGCTGTACATGTCTGAAACTTAATCTTCTTGGCAAAAGTACATTGATAGGCCGCATCGTTGATTCTAATGCGCTGTCCCGAACGTACACTACTCTTCTATTATCACATAGGCAGATGGCGTCGACCAATCAGAAGCCTCCATTGCCCAGAATAAGTGGTCTGTTATCACGCCATAACACACCACTTATTGACGTCATGTCAGAACACAACCGTTCCATTTTGTAAAGGGGTATCTTTTTGATGAATCTTTTTCTTAACCTTGTTTAAAAAATCTTTCCAACCGTTCCATTTTGTAGAGGGGGTATCTATTTGATGAATCTTTTTCTTAACCTTGTTTAAAAAAATCTTTATTGTCTTAGAATTCCTAAAAATTTCCTTAGAATACATGAAAAAGGGAAAACAAATTTAAAATTCCCAAAAATGTTCCGCGTGTTCCATTTGCTATTGGCCAAAGAAACCACGTTCTATCTAAGGTTCCGTGCGTTCCATTTCCTGCTGGCCAAAGAACCTGTGTTCTATTCAGGTTACCTGAGGTCATGTTGCAGGGAGATTCTTCAATGATAACATTTTCTGACTGACCTGAAACCGACCCTCCTATCCTGTGTGGTTGAAATAAATAAATCAGGCTACAGTTGTACATGCTCTTCATCATCTTCTGTTAAAAAAGGACAAATGTGAATTCTCAAATGCATTGTTGATAGTATAAGGGATTTATGCGTCAAACAGAAATTGTCTACTCTTATATGCGTCAGTTTGGATAAGCTATATGATAATAACGTTAATGACCCGCCTCTTCCTCGGTGTATATGGTGTCATAACGCCTGGCCAGGTGCTATAACCACCTCATAAAACCACCTCGTTCGCTTCGCTCACTCGGTGGTTTTATTCGGTGGTTATAGCACCTGGCCAGGCGTTATGACACCATATACACCTTGGGGCGGGTCATTAACCCTTAATTAAACACCAGTACGTGATGACACGGTGTTGAGTAGGATAGAGTGCATGATTCTGAACTCCTGAATGCGGGTGCGTGTTGCAGTTTGGAAGGGCTGCCCGCAGCTATGCAGGATAGGGAGGGCTGGAGGAGAAGCTAATTATAAGGGTCAACATCCGTGAAATCTTTCACGACGAGTTGAGATGATGATGAATGCTAAAGACTTTTGGCGGACGTGTTTATAATGATTCAAAGCCGTATCGATGATTTTGAGGTGTTATCGTGATCGTTCGCATGTCGACCTCTAACGCCATGGGGTGATGAAACTGTGTGGAGGATCATCAAGAGCACGACTTGAAATTCTCTGATTTTGAAAATACGTGATGTTCGCTTTATCAATGATAGTCCCAGACGTAACGAGAATTATTGATCCACGTGTACGTTATAACGCGAATCTACCAAAGACCAAAACGACAATGTTAGACAGCTTCCTCGACTCAATTCTTACCGGTCCGAGGCAAGATTCCAACCGGTCCGAGGCATGATTCCAACCAGTCCGAGGCACTTCCAACCGGTCCGCGATACATTTCCTTACGTGCTGCGGTAGAATTCCAACCACTCCACGCCCGTGAGAATTTCCTGCCCTACCCGCTGCCCTACGCTGCGTTCCTCGACAGAATTTCCTGCCCTACGCGCTGCCCTGCGCTGCGTTCCTCGACAGAATTTCCTGCCCTACGCGCTGCCCTGCGCTGATTTCCTCGACAGAATTTCCTGCCCTACGCGCTACCCTGCGCTGCGTTCCTCTACAGAATTTCCTTTCGCGCTACGGCAGAATTCTAACCGTACCACGGCACAGCCCCCTGTCCCCCACGCTCATATAGTGGACGATCCCAGATGGGTCAAGGGTCACTCGTGTTGTGAATGTGAACAGCCAGTCAGGTCGTGTCGATGTTGAAAACTTTTTCAGTGCTTCGTTCTGACTATCACCATCTCTAAAAACACGTGCGTGCAAACTAAAAGGAAGCCCTGGTTGTCAATATCAACTAGACTCTACCAGTCTCCACGGGTCGCTGGGAAAATGGTAGAAATTAGCCAAATAGAGTCAAATGTTTGAAGGGAGTCGGCTACGGAGATAAGGTCAAATTGGCAACCCAGGCACTTTCACCACAAAACAATGTTGTGTAATATGCACATTTAAATATTGGCCATAAAATTCATTGACAGAAACATACGGTCGATAATACAAAAGATATTCTTGTTTAGTCACGGGAAAATCCTGTTATAGCCCCAGCCATGAATAAAATCGAATGTTATGGAAATGCTATCATGTCCAAACGGGATTATAGGACCAATCTGTTACCAGTAGTCTGTGTTGTCCATGTATGAACTTTCATCAAATAACTTGATCATGCGATATGCTGAAAGGACTAAAAAAAACCGTGGCCAACTTGAACTTTCACCACCGTAGGATTGTCCTGCGAGACAGGTCCGTTTATTTCAGGTTAAGAATCTGAAATAACACAGAAACAAGATGCAAGCTATAGTATAACGTTATATAAAAGGAGAGCTGGCTGAGGAAGAGAAGGATGCCTCCGTACCGATCCCGTCAAGTACACCGCCTACTCATATGATATAACGTTAACGTTATATACTATAGTCTGCAGTACTGACAGTGTCAGGTTTGATGTCTCTTGAACTTTAATATCATAATTTAAACAGAGCCAAGCCGGTTTTATTGCTGTCACGGTTGTTGCAACAGCAAATGCCTATGACATACGGCGACGTCGACCCGTCAACACCATGGTAGAGTACCATGAAACAAGTAATAGTAATGTTACCGTTATGAAAAAGGTCCCCGATACTTTTAGCGAAGGACATTATCCTTGAAAGTTTATATTTTCGCAGTTCACGTTCAACACGAGTGACCCTTGACCCATCTGGGATCGTCCACTGTATGAGAGTGGGGGACAGGGGGCTGTGCCGTGGTACGGTTAGAATTCTGCCGTAGCGCGTAGGGCAGGAAATTCTGTCGAGGAACGCAGCGCAGGGCAGCGCGTAGGGCAGGAAATTCTCACGGGCGCGGAGTGGTTGGAATTCTACCGCAGCACGTAAGGAAATGTATCGCGGACCGGTTGGAAATGTCTCGGACTGGTTGGAATCATGCCTCGGACCGGTTGGAATCTTGCCTCGGACCGGTAAGAATTGAGTTGGGGAAGCTGTGTAGCATTGTCGTTTTGGTCTTTGGTACGAATCTGGTGTGTTACGCAGAATGGCGGTTATACATGCTTTACAGATACAGATACAATATTGCTGGGTCAATACACTGTGCGTGACCTTAAAGTTCCTCCAAACAAGACGTGTGGCTTCAAGTCTATACATACTAGTTTCTTCATCTATCGTCACTTTGACTTTCTAACTTTGACTCTCCCAACAAGACTTGTGCTCCAATCGGCAATCCCTCCAGAACTGATATATCGAATCTCGAATACTCCAAATCCCCCATCATACCCTCTCCAAACCCAATGTCCACTCAGTCCCCTAATGTTAACATATTTGCGGTTCCATTTCTCCCTGGGGTCGTTAGAATAACGATGAATTAAATTTTTCCACTTAATTTCTCCAAACAAATGAAATCATGATGCAGTTAGGGACGTGCCACTTGATAATCGCACCCTTTGATGTCCGTATCCAAGTGACGTCACCCCAGCAGCTCGATGTCGTCTGATCTGAGCCGACAGAGTTTCCTCAGCCGCGGGCGACTTTTCCCGCTTCCTGACAGACTGAGAGTTGGCGGTAGAAATGTGGAGAACGCCGCAGAAACAAGCAGGGCTAATGGCCTGTAATAGTCTGTAATTCATAAAGGGCACCGCCGGTAATACGGTTCAGTTTAGTAAGAGACGATTTAGATATAACGTTAGTTACATTGGAAAAGTATTCATAACGAAGGAATTATTATCAATTATCCTGCATTTCCTGTTTGAAGAAGGCAATCAGACATGGCAGACTTCGCCCTCTATAGATCAAAAGAAGTTTCATCCCGGAAACGTGAAGGCATCGAGACTCTAGATGTGCATTCTGTCGAAGCGACGTTTGGCGGCAGCAGTGATAAATGCAACTTTACGTCCTGCACAAGTTGTAGTTGTAGCGAACGTTGGTTCGACGGGTAACGTTAACTTCTTTTTTTTTTGTCACATTTTGTCTGTCTCTTTCTTTCCCCTCTCTGTCTCCCCCTCTTTCCCCTCTCTCTCCCTCTTCCCCTCTCTCTCCCTCTCTCTCTCCCTCTCTCTCTCTCCCTCTCTCTCTCCCTCACTCTCTCCCCCTCTCTCCCTCCTGGTGACATCTCCAATCTATCTCTTTATTTCTCCCTATCTTTCTCTCCCTCTTTCTCCGTGTCTTCCTCTCAACTAGTGTATGAAGCACATAACAGTACTTAGTAGCAGAGGTCCTTTCTTCGTTTCATCAATCGCCATTTTCCCGTTCCCAACTCGCCAACAACCCTCACAATGGCCGTGACTCGGTAGCTAATGGCTTCCCTTCATGACTTCTCGTCCTTCCCTGACTACCGGGCCGCTTCATATACTGCAAATGCAGAAATGTTCGCGGTGGTTTTATGTTCGCGGTTTTCGCGGTGAACTCTTTACCGCGAACTTGAAACTGCCCGGCGAAAAGCATTTCCATTGTGTGACTACTATTGTTTCAAACGCGAAATCAAAACCACAGCGAAGACATTTTCTCCCTACAGCGAAATAAAATCCCCGCGAACATTTCTGCATTTAACGTTACAGTACAGTTACAAAGTCCTTCCGTTAAAAACGTCCCGCCTAGAATTGTACAGCCGACGTAAGCAAACATTTTGGTTATGCGGTCAAAAGGCCTTTCACAAGATGTATAACAACATGTAGTACAGAATCAATGGTTGGGCGTTTGTTTACACAACGGCATATTCAATGCTGTAACGTCGACGTTTTATGCAATATTTTGATTTAAGTGAATCAAAACTCGACGTGTATTTATTAAAACCTATGTGTAGGGGTTACTATTGTTTTCTCTCATGTTCCTTTTTGTTTGATCACAAAGACTAGCTGTTATATATATTACGATAAGCGACTTTGAATATGAGGTAGTTTATAATGTTAGATATGTTATTATATCAGAAGAAACTACTACGTCACTTCATGTCGGGATCGGAAAAACTAACGTCATTGAACCAGCCTAACTTCAGAAAAGAGAGGGCTGGTTTGGTGACACACCCAAAACAATATAAGATTCCTAGATGACATCATGAAATAATCTCCGAGCAAATATAAGGAAACGGCTCCTTCTTTGTCTTTTACGCCAGTTTTTGCAACATTCAATACTCTTATCTACTATTATGTTTGTAAGAGTCCGCCTTGCAAAAACAGGCGTAACACACCGAGAATATGCCGGATCCTTACGTCTCCTTGGAGATTAATGATCAATCAATCAATCAATATCCTATTTTAGACTGGAATGTCCTGTCGGCCTTGAGCGTTCTTCCCAGAAGTCCAGCCGTTATAATGTCATACAGGAATTTTGTACTGTTTTGGCCTTTGAGTGTGACACAACACCAAGTTACCAACTCCGTCTTTACAGCATTTAGGCTGTGTTAGGGACGATCACAGGAACACACGTGCCGTGGGTAAATATATGTCATATATGTTTTCGGAGCATCCTCCTTACTCTCCAAGCAGAGGTTGTGCTCTGGCTGATTTTTGACGTGTTTAGGCGTTTTTGTTGGGCTTTCTATTTTGTCACGTTTTCTTCATCGTTCATGTGGTCAAGCCAAACTTAACTTTGAAAAGAAATAGAAAGCCTACTGGCGACATAAAGAAAACGTGACAAAATAAAAAGCCCGACAAAAACGCCCCAAAACACGTCAAAACCAGCCAGAGCACAGCCTCTGCTTGGAAAGTGCATCCTCCTTATCGACCTGACCACGCCTAGGCGTGCCCTGTGTCGTCACCACCCTCCCCACCAAGTCACACAAGTCCGCTCACCGCACACCGCTCACCGCTGGCTTTGTTCAGCCCACTTGAATCATGGTGCTATAAATAGTCCGTATATATAGAGACGGCGGCTGGCGAGTAGCGCAGTTGGCCCGGAGCGGGAAACACGCACATGACTGGGATCTTCTGGTCCCAATAGTTAAGGTTTACCGTGAGGTTCAAGAAAGGGAAGCTGGCACGATATCGCCCAGTTATGCTACTAAGGTCACAATTCCCAACCCGGGGCCCGGTCGGGCAGTTTGTGGGAACGAAAAGTATGATATATAAGACAACAAAACACACAAAAGTTGCAAAATTAATCATGATGAGCACCATTCGTGTATATTCTTGATATGAATTGTTTAGTTTTCGTTCATGCAAACAGCCCGGCCGGGTCCCGGTTTGGAAATGTGGCCCCAGCATTAACGGAAGTGGAAAACACTTGAACATTCTACGTAGGGTCGGAAGATAGCGATTGCAATGGTACTTTTGTAACGTACTTCCCTTTATGTTTTATATGTATATATTTGTCTGGGAGCGCTTGTCAGTCCCGAAAAGGATTGAGCTGAGTAGGATATATCTATACGTAGATACTGGTAGTGCATTTCCAAGCAGATGTTGGGGAGGTGAAGATCTGACGTTTTCTAATTGCCGGGCTTCTCTGTCAGTCATCCACCCCATATGAGAGGCCCGGCCGTCAGAAAACGTCAAGGCCTTCCACACTACATCTGCTTGGAGATCAGTGCATGACACCTGTTACCATAGAGCAAAGCCATGCTGTGACGTGACGCAACACTGGGTGTTGGCTGGGATGACGTCATGGAGCAGCGACGACAGGCGGCGGCAGGTGGTACTACAGGTGACTGAACTGAACTGCGTGGAACTAAGTCTGAATAGGAGGGACTTCGAAACGAATAGAACTAACCATGAGTCAATGTTAAAGATCTGACAACCGACGAAGGATACAAATAAACAATGTGATGTATCTTTACTGTTTTTGTTATGTACATATCATTGTATTGTATGCATGTATGTACGCAGGGGCTTCCTGAAAAGTAGTGGTCGACCACTGAGGAGCTACCCCGGTAAAAGAAAGCGGAAAAAATAAGTAGACCGTAAAATTGAAGTTGAGAATAGGATATTTATTGTGCGTTTTCAGCAAGAGAGGATAACATATCCAGAGCACCCGTGACAAATTACTAAAACAGAGACCACTCAGTCACATGATAAGTGTAAATTGCTTGTCTATCTGTAATTCCGATTACAAATGCGTAACAGCATTAAGAGGGTGTCTGATACATGTACACGTTACTACCACATGATAGTATTTTGGGCAGAATTTATATCGTGCACATACAGTGATTTGGAGTCGGAATACGAACACTGTCAGTACTGGAGGGATAATATACGGATATGGATAAAAGAAAGGACAAATTCTGCGTCAATTTTTCGTCTGATTAAGTCGCTTGGTTACGGACTGGGGAAGGCACATGATTGTAGAGGGAGGTAGTTCTGAAAAGTACGCGTCACAATGTAGTATATATCTAAGTGCGAATGTATATTTACAAGGTAAGATCTGGAGGTAGAATACTGCAGTGACATCAGACCAACACGTATCATATATGAATACGTATGAAGGGTAGACATCCAGGTAAACAATATCTTAAGACAAATCAATCTCTACAACTGAATAAAATTATGAGATTACTTCTGGACGTTTTGAGTGACATCCATCACTCTTTCTCGGCGTCACACAAATCATATCATATCATGACATCGTGAGAATTAAACTTTGACTCACCAGAATTTTCGACCGAATCTTCTTCTACATCTATCTGACCCAAGTGCTGCAGACACGTGATCTGTACGCACGCGTGACGTCAGCACTGTGTCGGAAGTTCATAGCGCCCCCCGTTCCGTTGAGTATAGTTTATTTTTCATTATGTAATTTGCCAACACTGATTAACTTTTATGCTAGTCATCTGGACGTCGTCCTACAACAAGTCAGACAGGCGTTTTACGGTCCCTCGTGGTGCACCCCGTGTGTGGGGACATGTTTGACAAAACTTGTTTTCCGTGCGGTGAGCCCCGTGTGTGGCCTATGTGGGGACATGTTTGTGTGGGTGAAACAGCTCCGGACGCCCAACTCGCAGCGGCCCTCTGTGGTGACGGTCTTGGATTAAGAATCGATGTGCGACAACAACTGCCGGGAACTGGAAAAACGACATGTTTCAGAATAAAAACAAACCATAGATGACTTAGTGGTACCGTGAATTAGTATGTCGTCTTACGTACGGGTCTCTTCAAAGACAATACAAGTCGATTCCGTTCCCACTGTCCAATGTGCGATCCAACGGATCAAATACAGATAAAGTAATCGATAACTTGTTCATTTCACACGGTCCTCTGTCATCTCAAATTCGTCGGCCACAACTTTACGACGATGTTACTCTGACATCGGCACGTCCTGTCTGTCACAAACATCACGTCGTTACATGTTTCCTACCCGGAGAACTGCTTACCCAGCACATAAAACACAACCGAAACGGGAAGAACATACCACATCCTTTAGCAACGCATACAAATGGCAGGGGCGAGGCAAAACCACAACACCCGAACGAAGGAATAGGTTGCCATTAAACTTTACGTAAGGTTTGCACTTGGCCAGGCCATGTTCCAAAGAGACGCACATAGAACTGACCTTGAACTAGAGAGTACTACTCCGCAGGAGTATCTTCTGGGTGAAATCTCGCGAGGGTGACCTTTCTCGTCCTCGGCGAGAGTTCGATGTTGACCTTGATGATCACACCACCAATGTCAGCGCCCCGACGATCACGCAGAAAATGACTAAGACAATCGGCAGCAAAACTTCGCGGCTGAAAAATCTCTTCCAGGTCTTCATTTTGGCAACCAGTCGCCGCAACAACTTCAAGGGGAGTTTAGTAATGGCCAGGGGTGAGGTGGTCATCACCATTTTGCCTCATGGTGAGCGTTGTTTACTATTAAGGTTTCCCTGGCCTTTTCCGTCGGCTGCAGCTAGCGGACACGCCTTCCGAAAACGGGTTGGAGATTAGTGTGGTTTCATACAGACATGCGTGATGACAGGTTTTGGTACTCTGATGCGTTTTCCATACACAACTGCCACTGCCATCTATTTCTGTTTGTGTTTCGTAATACAAAATGAACCAAGCAACTGGATAAGTTCTCTTAAGACTCAGACGTTTCAAATAGCATCCATTAACTCCCATCAGTGAGTGGAAATGTGGATGGTGCCTGAAACATCTGACTCTTTAAATTCCAGTTGCTTGCTTCATTTTTGTTACATAATGTTCTACTTACCATAGATGTCTAACCTTCATGGACGTTAACTTTGTTTTTGAACCTCCAATCTAACATCTCTAGTAGGTTCTCGCAAATCTATATCTATAGTTCTAGATTAGTAGCATAGTGCGCAACATACCTTATTTGTCGACTATGACCGAATGTATAGAAGTACGCACTTTCCTAACCGAGCTCTGGGGATAGATTTCAAAGCGACGTGCCAGTCCACACAACATGACCAAGGCCCCCTGTCTACTAGGCGGCGATTGCTGGGCGTCCATATTCTCCAATCAGAGGTTTCGATCTGGGACGCTGCCCTCCGCCATTGAAACCTCTGCTTGGAGAATAGTGCGACCAAACAGCAGTCAAAATTGGAGTTGTGTGCCCCTTGATTTCATAATTGTGATATGATGCAAACTGTAAAGGTATGATTTGAATGACAGCAAAACACACAAAACGTTACAAAAATGTTCTTTATCCATGAAATTCGTTGAGCGATCTGTTAAATCTTTGGTCGCTAATGCTATGGTCACATTTCCAATCCCGGCCCCGGAAACGAAAAATATGATATTATGATATTAAAGACTACGACACACAGAACACGAAAAAAATGTATTCATGAGCATTGTTGCTGTATACTAGTATTCATTAATATTCATGTCTATTTTTTGTTTAAGCTAACAGCCCGGCCGGGCCCCGGGTTAGAAACGTGACCATGTCATCAGCGGTCGCCGCCTCCAGTGGAGAGTGGTGCGAACTGCACCGACAGGTGGCGTCGCTGTACCAAGGCCCCTGACCTAAAGCGTAGTCGGTGTCGTTCGTTTCACGTTTGGTGAAGTGTCGTGCTTTACCAAGGATCAAAGCATTTACATTGACACTTAAAAGTTTAAAGGAACTAGAGTTGATTACGAAAAAGAGTGCATCCTATCATCCACGCAAGGAAACATCACGGATTGTGCATTTCGCCTGGCCATGGATCGCCTATTTAGCTTCACTGTACCTATTCACTCTATTTGGCCGATTTCTACTATTTTCCCAGCGATCGTGCGGAGCCTGGTAGAGGCTACATTTCGCCAAGAGATAGTCTAGACACAAAATAAGATGTCCCTATCTTCCAGAGCCAGACTTATTTTGGACATCGCATTCGCCAGATGTACAGCCAAGTTTCAAACAAGGGAAGTTTGGAGCGGGGTTAAACTTGAGAACACTGCCACTTTCTGCTAAAGGTGCTGATGTCAGGGCGTGTATCCTGTGTACACAGCTTGTGTAGATCCACGCATACCTCATCTAAGACCTAAGTAACACTAGACATCGCTGTCGCCTACTGAACTTCAAACATGGGAATTTTGGAGGGCGTTAAACCTGACATTGGGACTGCTTAAGGCCGGAGCGGCGGGAGTGTGTGCTATCATCATGTCCCGGCGCCCGTTTGATAACTTTTACGTGCTGAGGTCGACATGAAAGCCCGCATATAAAACCCCGGGCCGCCCGGATATTACTTACACAGCTTTGGAGACGGAGTTAGGTACGTTTCCTCTTCGTTTCTATTTTTGTATGATTTTGTTTTTAACAAGTTTAGCGGGCAGAACATTTTCTCTAAAAAACGTATATATGCAAATAAACTCTTTGTATATCCAAGGTATATCTAACAAAAAAATTTTAACAACATTTGGATTTTTTTCTAAATCTATATGTATTTTGCATTTATCTTTACACTATGAGATTAGGTAAATACATTAGAGAATGTTTAGATACATGTATAAGATAATGTAGTGTGCACTCAAGCCGGACGATTCACACAAAGGTATCTTCGTTCTTGTATTTTCCCCATTGTTTATTTTTATGCGCTTGTATTGGAAAAACAAACTTACGAAAGTCATTGTACTTTTGTCTAGTCAACAAGCATTGCATAGCGATGAAAGTTCATCTATGTTGGTGGTTAACATTGTATAATACCGAGCTAAAGATTTGATCTGACTTAAAAAGTTAGCGCATGGAATATTCGACTGTTCTACTTCAGTCTTCTTAAGAATAAAGCACTGTACAACAGAGAATTCTTTTCGTTCTCTCTCAAAGTGATTCAGAATCTATACATCGTCAAGCGGGACGATGTTTCTCGGTGTCATGCTGAGTGTTTACAGTTTGTTTATCTGCGGTTGTCAGCAGTCTCAGTCAGTGATGAAGTAAAAGTTTTGTACTCTCCAAGCAGAGCTAGGGTTTCGGCTGGTTTTTAACGTGTTTTTAGGCGTTTTTGTCATGCCTTCTACTTTGTCATCGTTTTTGTTGTGTCGCAAACCCAACAAAAACGATGACAAAGTAGAAGGCATGACAAAAACGCCTAAAAACACGTTAAAAACCAGCCGAAACCCTAGCTCTGCTTGGAGAGTAAAAGTTTTGTTGTTTGGTAAATATTTACCTTCCTCTGAGTAATGTATCGATAATGTAATCCATGAGTACACCACAGAGATGGTTAGGATTCCGGACATACTGATGCACTTATATTTGATATGGGCTTGGCTGTCGCTAATAAGGGTGGCAATGATACTTTTGCTTCCTCTGCAGCCTTAGACTGCGTCTTCTTTTGTCGTTCCGGTGTCTACTATGAAGTGTTTTATAAAAAGATCTTCAAAAATAACAGAAGGCCTAGCCTCCGTTGCAGACTCCTTCCGGTTGTTTTCTTTTTAAAGTTACAGTTTTATCATTACATTTTTTTCTTATTTTCTTATTGCTGGCCGGGAAGGACTAAGAAATAATATGATAGTAAAAAACTGTAACCTGAAAAAGAAAACAGCCGGAGGAGTCTGCGACGGAGGCTAAGAAGGCCTTCGTTTTGAAAAATCTGCACTCTTTTCAATGGGCTCGATGTCGCTGTGTACTTCTATGTAAACTCATTGTACCAATTTAAGGTTGATAAAACCTTCTTGATTGTTGACACACTTTCTGTAACATTCCTGCCATGTCAGTGTATTGGTGTATAATCGATAATTTGGTAGTTTGATGGAAATATCGTTGTTTCCTCTTTCCCGCTCGATTTCTTACCAAAAGTTGTCTTCGTCTACCATGTAGAAACAAATTACATTCGTTCTAACTTCTAGCGCCGAATCGCCGAGGCTGTTGTACCCTTGTGTCCCTGTAACGAATCCTGCTATTGGTCAGTTGAGCGAGCGCTCCTGATTGGCCGACCGAGATGATGGATTGCGAGAAACATGACTTCATGCGGTACCTGGCGGGGGATGAGAAGCAGCTGATGGCGCTGCGCAACAGGTGAGATTTCACAACATTTTACAACTCAATACGGCAGTGCAGCACAGCACAGCACAACACAACACAATACAAGACAACACAACACAATGCCTTTGATACAGCATGATGTTTTTGTAACTTTAAAGGGCACTTGCTGGCACGTTTCTGTAACTTTCTATCAATATCAATGAAATAGTTTTAGATAGATTTATTTGACAACCTTATGATATGTCCTATCAAAATCATGACATTTGATTGCAATCTGGGATAACAAGTTCTGATTTGAAAATTGCAATCTTGTGAGACATGTGCTATTTTCAACATTGCAATCTGGGATGACATGTTTATCTTCAAGGCCGTTCGACGCGAAGAAGGTTCTGTTCGTTCCCGAGAAGACGGAGGTCTGGGTGGAGGGGGAGATCCGCGCTACCAAGGGCGACATGGTCACCGTGGAAACCGTTACTAAGCAGGTAATCATGGTTACCCTGGAAACCGTTACTAACCAGGTAAACATGGTCACCGTGGAAACTGTTACTAACCAGGTAAATATGATTACCCTGGAAACCGTTACTAAGCAGGTAAACATGATTACCTCGGAAATCGTTACTAAGCAGGTAAACATGGTTACCGTTTCTAAGCATGGAAACCGTATTATGGTAATCAGGGAAGCCGTCGCTAAGCACGTTGGCGTCTATGATTTACTATGAATCACTAGTTAGATGATCACACTGCCAGAAAACGATCTTGTGTATAATACTTGTAATTTAATTGACGAGAATGTATCTTAAGTACAAACGGCCAAATAAAACTTTCTCCACATCCTGGATGCCTTTCTGTCAGTAAGACCATGAGCAGGCACCAAAAGACATCCAACAATTGGTTATCAAAGTCCTGTGTACACACACAACCAATGTTTTTTTAACAGTCAGTGTCTCTCTTCCCAGACAGTGACGGTGAAGAAGGATAACACCCATCCCGTCAACCCGCCCAAGTTCTCCCTGTGCGACGACATGGCCAACCTCACATACCTGCACGACGCCTCCGTGCTGCACAACATGAGGGAGCGCTACAACCACAAGCTCATCTATGTAAGTCTCTCGCTACAACCAAAAGCCAATCTATGTAAGTCTCACGCTACAACCACAAGCTCATCTATGTGAGTCTCACGCTACAACCACAAGCCCATCTATGTAAGTCTCACGCTACAACCACAAGCTCATCTATATATATGTAAGTCTCACGCTACAACCACAAGCTCATCTTTGTAAGTCTTACGCTACAACCACAAGCTCATCTATGTAAGTCTCACGCTACAACCACAAGCTCATCTATATATATGTAAGTCTCACGCTACAACCACAAGCTCATCTTTGTAAGTCTTACGCTACAACCACAAGCCCATCTATGTAAGTCTCACACCTGATCTACAGTAACGCTAACATCATCTTATATCTATTTCAGACGTACTCCGGCCTGTTCTGCGTGGTGATCAACCCCTACGCGCGGCTGCCGATCTACAAGAACGAGGTTATCGCCCTGTACCGGTCCCGACGCCGCATGGACGTGCCGCCTCACCTGTTCGCTATAGCGGACGAAGCCTACAGGAACATGCTGGAGGGTACGTCATTAACGTTTTCTTGCTCAAGAACAACAGGTTCCAAGAGACTTGATACTACAAGCAGACCTGTATATTTCTCTAGATATGAAACTCTATACATGAGAGTTTTACTGTTTTACCATTAGAAAAAAACCTAAACTGAAACTCACAATTAGCCCCACTTTATTGTAACGATATATATTACAGATCAGACTGTAGATCGCAGTTGACCGTACGAAAGTCCTCCCTTTTTTCCTCAATAAAGCTTATGGGTAAGATGCATCTACATAAAAGTTTGTCTGCTAAGGAACGTAAAAAGTTGACTCGCAACATGTTTTAGCCGACCTCCGGTCTCCCTTAAGAGGACTGACCGAATTTGTTACGTGACGCTTACGAAAGTTCACGTGTTTCGGAAACAGTTCAACGTTTCTGTAATATTAAGTACATTTATTATTCTAGATTCGTACTTCAAATGATAGTATTGTCATAATCCGTTTCGACTGCAAGTCTTACTGTGCTTCTTATCCTTTTTTGTTTCGTTTCATTTTCTTTCTATTCTGTCGTCTCTTCCTCTAGACCGTGACAACCAGTCCATTCTAATCACGTGAGCATCACTGGTTCTTCTTAATCTTTACTTTCAAATCATGAACTTTCTCTGCCTTCGTAACGATTTGTAGTAATATGTGGTCAATATAGAAATACATGTATAGTCCCTACATAGTTTGTTTAGCTGTGTAGTATATAGTCCACTCTATTCTGTTGTTCCAGTGGTCTGGACACCCTGCAGTTGCAATCAGTCTTTCTTCAAACTTGTACACCGCTTCCTGTTCATCACGAGCTTCCTTAGCTCCTGTAGGTTTCTTTATGACCGTAACGGTCCGACTCCTAGTCCTCTATCTTTGAGGTCTGCCTTTAGTAGGCTCAGTAAGTTCTTGGAATGTCTCCCATTTCAGGACTTGTGGGTATCAGATCCTAAGGTGTGTGACGTTTGATAAAGTAACACCGTTCTTATAGGGGCGAGTCCGGAGCTGGGAAGACGGAGAACACGAAGAAAGTGATCGCGTACTTCGCTAATGTTGCCGCGCTGGGGGAGGTACGGGGCGGAGGCGGCTTCGGCGGGAAGAAGGTAAGAAACTCTATCGTACAGGAGACACTTTATTTGCAATGCAACAGCACAATTCAGTCAGCAAAACTCCTGCTATCTTGCATCACACATAAAACAAGACAAAACTTTAATATCTTATCTATACCACATTCACACCAACAGCATCACCAGAATGGTTGATAATTGGAACACTTCAATGACAATGACGCGTGAGTTTGATCTAATGGCCAGTCTTTTGGTGCCTCAGCACAGGTTTTTTTTAATGTAAGTTCTTTTAACTTTAAAAAGCTGACAGGTTTTGCCAACATATGCCCAATTTACGCACAGGTTTCGGAGTCGACTCCGGACGACTGTGTGTGATGAGCTTTGGGCTGCTCAAGCGCAGTTTTCTTACCGGACAACGCTACATGAGTGGCCCAGGGTTCTGATTAAATAGTTGACTCACAGTCATTTTATATGTAAGTCTCACGCTTACTCACAGGCACAATATTTTACAGTATGTAAAGACCAACATGTTTCTCTGTCCACGCTAGGCGACGCTGGAAGACCAGGTCGTGCAGACCAACCCTGTCCTGGAGGCTTTCGGGAACGCCAAGACGAACAGGAACAACAACTCGTCCCGCTTCGGCAAGTTCATCCGGATCCACTTCGGCGGGAAGGGCAAGCTGGCGGGCGCCGATATCGAGACGTGTGAGTCCTATTGTTAATGATGAAATTTTACTGGATAACAAAGTTTTTAGCATACAATCGGTACATTTATCATCTGCCAATGCTTCGGTGACTGTTTGTCACATTCCTGTAGAGCAATACTGACGGTCACTTAGACGTCTGTAGGTAATTTTGTACTTGATGTGTGTAACGAACTTCGTTGATCTGATTAAATTATTCGTGGATGCATGAAAGGTTAGCAATTGAAAAACAAACAAACAAAGCAATACCCATCAAGGGTTTGACAGAGTACATGATTGAAGGAACCCTTTAAAGTGCCGTCCTTAATAAATACGAAAAGAGCCGAAGGGAGGAAACAAGGGAATACAGTCATTGAGGTGAATCCAGACAGTCAGCTCGATGATAGCTGTTTGGAAACGTTGTTGTCGTGAGTTGAAGTCTCACGTGGTTTCCTCTTCTCGTAGATCTTCTCGAGAAGTCTCGCGTCATCTCGCAGATGCCGGGCGAGCGTTGCTATCACGTGTTCTACCAGCTGGTGTCGGGAGCCTTCCCACAGTACAAGGGTAAGAAGCTAACTTCTACCATACGGACCACACTTCGTCACAAGTTCGGAATTCAAATTCAATCTTAAGGTGTTGTACGTTTGACTCATTCTGATTTCAATTCTCAAATGTGACTTACATAGCTGTTGTAATCATAAAATCAACTGTTGCAAGCGTGAAAATCTACGTCCGTTATAAATGCACTATGAAAAAGACGTTGTCAATAGTATTTTTGTTTCTGTCCAATGAGAAAACTTGATCGGTCAATCATCTAAATATGTTTTGAAACGTAATTCTACACATGATAAGCAAAGACAAAAGTGCAAGAAACAAATTCAAAGTGTATCATCTACATTTACAATATTACATAAATGAATGAAAGACCTTTATTCTACGTTCACGCTCTTACAGTGACATAAGAATGTGGTATCTTACTACAGCTACAATGTCTAACGTATACCACCATACAATGACTAACACATACTAGTATACATCAGCCATTGTATATTACTAATGTACCCTAGTATGTACTTGTAGTAGTGTGTAACTTCTTCCCGCTTACAGAGAAGCTCCTGCTCGTGAACGACGCCCGTGAGTACAGGTACATCTCTGAGGGTGACGTCACCATAGCCGGGGTCGATGACCGGGAGGAGATGCGGTTCACGGACGAGGCGTTCGACATCCTGGGCTTCAGCAACGACGAGAAGATTCAGGTATGACGTCATTTCCGTTTCCCCTAACGACGAGAAGATGCAGGTAGAACAGTTGTCTCCCTTAACGACGAGAAGATACGGATGGAACGTTATTTCTGTTTGGCAAACAAGAACTAGAGTACAGCATCTGCAGAAGCATATACAGACAAGTTAGCGTAATGATATTTCTATTCCTGGTGAATAATCAAAATCCAACCGGAAACAAGATGGCGCCAACATGAGGTCAAAATTTGATATGGTGGCGCCCATGGATGCTGACGAAAACAGTATAGGTTTTGATACCACAAATCTGTTATCATTGTGTAGTGGTTTAGGAATGAAGACCCGACCCCATACCAGCTCTAACGACGCATGCGCTGTGTGCGATCGCACCTGTGTCACAACTTCTCGGGTCGTGGTCACACCCAATGCGCCGTTGACGTCATCATCGCCATGCGGTGAACATCAAAGTTTATGTTCTAATCTACCTTACTCCAGGTGTACCGCCTGGTGTCGGGGATCTGTCACTATGGCAACATGAAGTTCAAGGAGAGAGGAGAGCAGGCCGAGTGTGACGGCATGGAAGGTGGGAGGATTAGTTTCCTATTGGATCATATGTTATGTGTAGTTAAAAGGAAATGTTTATCATTATAACAGAATTAGGCCGAGACCAAGCGACGAATCAAATCCATTAATTATAATAGCTTCTTGATTTCTGCTGTTCAACCATTATCACCGCTACTAATAATAAACTTTTTGGCGAAGGCAGTAACAAGGCCCGTTGTGTCCCATCCTCTAGTGTACGTCGTCCAGTGGTTACTGCATCTGAGAGGTTGGTAGTTCGAATCCCGGTTGTGTCGCTCACCCGACGTGCACTCTACTGGAAATGGTCACAGTCCTTGGGACAGGACGTTAAGCCGTGGTCGACTGTTCACTGTACTTGTCGAAAAGAGCTACGGCAATTTCCCGGTACCTGTACAAAGCGTCTGCCTTCTCTGTGATGACCAGTGGAAGATTAGCTCCCAGTGAACTAAACACTGGTTCGATCACTTTCACTTCCTTTCACTTCACTTAACATTTACTTTCTCTAGCGGCTGAGAAGGTTGGCCACCTGTTCAGCGTGCCGAGTGCCGACATGACGAAGGCCCTCCTGAAGCCGCGGGTGAAGGTCGGGAACGAGTACGTGGTGAAGGGGCAGACCGCACAGCAGTGCTCCTACTCCGTCGGCGCGCTGAGCAAGTCCATCTACAACAGGTAAAAAATAAAAAAATGAACGTGATGATGGTCATTGTTCTGTCACGTGATGGTGACCACAGAAGTGGTAATCTTTATGAGCAAGGAGGAATTTTATCTACAACAAACGTACAAACAAAGAAACAAACAACAAGCATATAAACAAGCAAAGAAGGGTAACGACGGCTATGGTTGACATGGACAAACTTTCAATTCTGTTACGTCTATTGGCTTAGAAATGACACTTTTTCTGACAAAACGAGTTTCTTCGACAAAGGAAAATAAGAAAATAAACAGACAAAGAAACAATGCCGTGACGGCCATAGTCGGTATGGCAAACCCATCAATTCTGTTACGATTTAGAGTAATGAAACGGAACATTTTCTGACAAAACGCGTTACGTTTTTGGCAAAGAAATGATGCATTTTCTGATGAAACGCGTTTCCGGATGTTTCAGGCTGTTCATTTGGCTGCAGATCCGGCTGAACGAGACGCTGGCCACGGAGCTGAAGCGGGAATACTTCATAGGTGTGCTGGACATAGCCGGGTTCGAGATTTTCGAGGTATGAAGTTTGTAAGATCACATTGCATTACATTACATTACATAATGTATGGTGACGTTTCACGCTTTCCAGCACTGCTAAGGTTTTCAAGAGACTGCCTGGAGTCATTCAGGGAAAAATCCTCATTAGATGCTGTGGAAACATGTAGGAATGATCGCAGACAGAGTCTTTCCAGGCATTATATCATACTCAGAGTATGTATGGGCAAAAAGCTGATACGTTTTCCTACGTTTATCATTACTCCGGGAAGGAGGTGTGACCTCCTTCAGGGGTATTGGGATTGCTTTTGCTTGCGCGTTCGCAGCTATAACTCACGATCCCGTCGTCGTATCGGTGTGTAACTTGGCATATTGTGTGCCTGGTTCGGCGTGGGGATGCACAATAGCTTTGTTACACCATAACTACTTTAAACGTCAATCCAATATCGTAATTGCACCCCTATAATTAATGCTATGTCCCACTGCCCTGCCATAGGGACCATGTTATAATCCGTTATGCATGACTGGAATACTTCAGGCAGATACGGCGTATAAATCTTCCTTACTTCCTGTGATCGTATAGTCACTGTTACATTGAAAAATAGACAACGTGCATCACCACACGCAACCTAGGAAACGATATACCAAGTTACATACCAATGCGGCAACGGGAATTGTGAGTTTTCGCTGCGAACATGTGCCGAGTGTGCTCCAGTCTGTGTATTAAGTATGCCGTGTCCCTCGTAACTCGTATACAGTATGTGCGCACGGGACGGACGATGTATTTTTACGCACAGTGTGAAAATGGCAAATCTCTGGACCTTCAAACTTACCACACTTGTAGTTTATAATACGGAGGCTGCGACAATGTAAAATGTTTACACAGGGGATGAAAGATTGGTGAGAAATATCTCTTAGAAAAGTGCGCGCGCCAGTGTCACTTCCGGGTGGTTAGATCCGGTGACCTTTGACCTTCGTGAAATGTTACGATAATATAAATTAGCCTTTTTTTATTGCAAATAGCTTGATAGCTATAGATCAGGCTGGCCTGCAATAAATTGTGGAAAGAGGGTTTACTGCATATTTGTGATTTCTGATACATCTTAGTTGTAAGGCTGAATGGTTCGTTGATAATTGAAAAGGGGCCATCTAGATCTAACTTTGTGACTTTTCCCGGAATTTCTAGATCCCATCTGTGCCATGCTGTAAAAACATACTTTTCAGCAGGTTGACCACTCCTGTATTGAAAGAAAAAAGATAAACAAACACTTTTTCTTTACTTGCTCTAAAACACTACTTGGACTGAGCAGAGATGCAATTTGTGCGGGTCAATACTTGTACATACTATAAATACTTCACGGAGAATTGTGTCCTACGGACTCTTGTTGTACCTTGTAGCTCAACTTTTTTTTCAGCAGATGTGCATCAACTACATAAATCAAAAGCAGTTCTTCAACCACTAGATGTTTAGTTCTCCCATCGTCACGACAAGAACATTATTATAATTAGGGGAACAAGAATGAACAGATCATGTGGTACACACCTACTGGACTAATCGTTTAACCTGTTTCTCTGTGTTTACAGCTGAACAGTTTCGAGCAGCTGTGCATCAACTTCACCAACGAGAAGCTGCAGCAGTACTTCAACCACCACATGTTCGTGTTGGAGCAGGAGGTATACTACCGGGAGGGCATCTTCTGGGAGTTCATCGACTTCGGCATGGACCTGCAGGCAACCATCAACCTCATCGAGAAGGTTTGGTTATGTTCATGTTCATGTTCTGCAGAACATGTTGGTCGAAAGAAGTCAGGCATTTTGCTCACCAAATCTTCTAGATTCTCCATGCAAAAGTTAATCAAACAACTGGATACGTTTTGTTAACGATCAGACGTTTTAGACATCCACTGTCTTTCGTCCTAGATTGTTTAAACTTCACCACATTATTCTAACCGTCAGAAGCCATTGATTCTAAAAATCGTACATCTCGTCTTTTGAGCTTTTACGACACATGGAGCGAATTGTACGTTTGTTATCATATACAATGATTGTGCGTTAACGACAGGATATAGCAGCTGAAGCACTCGGATCCTCCAGCTTTTCTGATCATGATATGAGAGTAATTGAAGCGGCCTTTGCTTGATGCAAGATTTAAACCATGTCTTCATCAAACATCCGTGTGTGTTTCAGCCCCTCGGTATCATGTCCATCCTGGAGGAAGAGTGCATGTTCCCCAAGGCCACGGACATGACCTTCAAGGCTAAGCTGAACAACAACCACGCCGGGAAGTCCAGCATCTTCCAGACCCCCAAGGTCGGGCACAAGGTCAAGTACACGTCGGACTTCGCTATCAAGCACTACGCTGCCACGGTGGGTACTATTCGCCGAATGCATGAATTTCTGTACTTCAGCCTTCATCATAGTCGAATAACTAGTCACTCAGGTCACGTGACTTTATGGACCCGTGACGTCAACATTCGGTCCAAAGATCAGTGCAATTCACCTCATCCTCAGTGTGGTGACAGCAGTGTCTCCACAAGTCTCTGTCGAGCATGACAGCGCAGATATCATCATCCTGCAGGTGCAAAGACCCCTGAAATTCACTGTAATCATCATAACCAGAACTTGCTTGGTACTAATGGTAGCTTTGGTTTCTTATAGTGTTCTTTTAGTGGCATAGACACATCGAAACATCTCAGACTCACCAGGTTGGAAGCTGTTTAAGGACCCATGCAGGGTAAATGACCATGAGGTACGCCAACAAACCTTGAGTGTTCTTCTTTCTTTATTTGTCCTCAGGTGAACTACAACGTTGCTCACTGGCTGGAGAAGAACAAGGACCCCATTAATGAGTCTGTGGTGGAAGTACTGCAGAAGTCCACCAGCTCGGTTATGTCCGACATGTTCAAGGACTATGTGGGATCCAATAGTCAAAATGGTTAGTTCTGCTCCATTGTAGTAAAGTGAGTCTTTATAAGTGTGGCTGGGTGACTGAACATACAGGAATGGGATTTTTTGCCTTTATTTCGTCATCAGAAATATCCGCTTTCCTCAATCCTCGACGCGATCCTAATTCTTCTTCTTGAGATTTGACCGCATTATCCCACCTTTATGTATGTACCGTACCTATGTCTGAATGCTCTGTATTCTACAACAGGCGAAGGGAAGAAACCGAAGAAGGCGAGAGCAAAGAAGAGCGCGGCGTTCCAGACAGTCTCGGCTCTTCACAGGGTGAGGTTGGGTAGAAAAATACCACATTCTATGAAATATAGTCATAGCCAAATCACTATGCATCTAAAACGTGAAATACCAAAAGGCATGATGTAAAATTTGTCTGATTGATTGTTATCATTCAGCAATTAATTATTGCGTTTCAAAATAAATCTACTTTTGATAAGATCCCTTCTACATGGGAACTGGATAGCAACATCGAAGTATTTCAACTTCACTTACTGTATTTCACATTACTAGGAGCAACTTAACAAGCTGATGTTCACGCTGAAGAACACCTTCCCGCACTTCGTGCGCTGCATCATACCCAACGAGACCAAGTCTGCCTTCGCCATCGACTCTACCCTGGTCATGCACCAGCTGACGTGTAACGGTGTGCTGGAGGGCATCAGGATCTGCAGGAAGGGTTACCCCAACAGAATGCCTTATCACGAGTTCAGGCAGAGGTAAGGGTGTTTGCACACACGTGACTCTGACGTAAGTATTGTCCGCCATGTTGAATGGTTAAACCTGGTGTAGTGGACTGACTGACAGAGACAGACTGGAGCACCAGGATCTGTAGGAAGGGCTAACCCAACAGGATGCCTTACCACGATTTCAGGTAGAGGTTACCATTAAGCCACACTGCACGAAATGGCCTCGTATCCCGGCGTATACGTAACGGGATTCCTCCGGAAATATTCCATATCCCGGTGCGGATTTAGCGTATCCGTTATAACTAACGGATACGCTAAATCCGCACCGGGATATGGAATATTTCCGGAGGAATCCCTGTACGTATACGCCGGGATACGAGGCCATTTCGTGCAGTGCCATTCCGAGATTTGGCAACCACTTGACCATTACGTAATTCAGGATTAGCCTTATTATTTGTGGGTTGAACATGTAGGAAAGCCAACAAAATAACAGGAAATGTTGATGATGACGATAACGATGACGATGATGATGATGGTGATGATGGTGATGATGATGGTGATGATGATGATGATGAACATGTTGATTTGTCCGGTTCGTAAGACTAGATATGATGGTTTAAGCAGAGCTGTTTGAAACTTGTTCCACTTTTTAAATTCAGTATACTTAACTGCCTACCCTCACAAATATTTGTGTGCTCCCACTGGGATGTCAAGAGTCTTGTACCTCAAACATCTGCTACTGTCCTTTGTCTGCAGGTACCAGATCCTGGCGCCCCAGGTCGTGGCCGGAGGGTTCGTGGAGAACAAGGAGGCCACCAAGAAGATCCTGGAGGCCATTGAGCTGGAGAGCGGCAGGTTCGCCATGGGGAGCACTATGGTAAGTCAGGCTCGCCATGGGGAGCACTATGGTAGGTCAGGTTCGCCATGGGGAGCACTATGGTAGGTCAGGTTCGCCAGGGGGAGCACTATGGTAGGTCAGGTTCGCCAGGGGGAGCACTATGGTAGGTCAGGTTCGCCATGGGGAGCACTATGGTAGGTCAGGTTCGCCATGGGGAGCACTATGGTAGGTCAGGTTCGCCATGGGGAGCACTATGGTAGGTCAGGCTCGCCATGGGGAGCACTATGGTAGGTCAGGTTCGCCATGGGGAGCACTATGGTAGGTCAGGTTCGCCATGGGGAGCACTATGGTAGGTCAGGTTCGCCAGGGGGAGCACTATGGTAGGTCAGGCTCGCCATGGGGAGCACTATGGTAGGTCAGGTTCGCCATGGGGAGCACTATGGTAGGTCAGGTTCGCCATGGGGAGCACTATGGTAGGTCAGGTTCGCCAGGGGGAGCACTATGGTAGGTCAGGCTCGCCATGGGGAGCACTATGGTAGGTCAGGTTCGCCATGGGGAGCACTATGGTAGGTCAGGTTCGCCATGGGGAGCACTATGGTAGGTCAGGTTCGCCAGGGGGAGCACTATGGTAGGTCAGGTTCTCCATGGGGAGCACTATGGTAGGTCATGTTCGCCAGGGGGAGCACTATGGTAGGTCAGGTTCGCCATGGGGAGCACTATGGTAGGTCAGGTTTGCCATGGGGAGCACTATGGTAGGTTAGGTTTGCCATGGGGAGCACTATGGTAGGTCATGTTCGCCATGGGGAGCACTATGGTAGGTCATGTTCGCCAGGGGGAGCACTATGGTAGGTCAGGTTCGCCATGGGGAGCACTATGGTAGGTCATGTTCGCCAGGGGGAGCACTATACTAGGCCAGGTTCGCCATGGGGAGCACTATGGTAGGTCATGTTCACCATGGGGAGCACTATGGTAGGTCAGGTTCGCCATGGGGAGCACTATGGTAGGTCAGGTTCGCCATGGGGAGCACTATGGTAGGTCAGGTTTGCCATGGGGAGCACTATGGTAGGTTAGGTTTGCCATGGGGAGCACTATGGTAGGTCATGTTCGCCATGGGGAGCACTATGGTAGGTCATGTTCGCCATGGGGAGCACTATGGTAGGTCATGTTCGCCAGGGGGAGCACTATGGTAGGTCAGGTTCGCCATGGGGAGCACTATGGTAGGTCAGGTTCGCCATGGGGAGCACTATGGTAGGTCATGTTCGCCAGGGGGAGCACTATGGTAGGTCAGGTTCGCCATGGGGAGCACTATGGTAGGTCAGGTTTGCCATGGGGAGCACTATGGTAGGTTAGGTTTGCCATGGGGAGCACTATGGTAGGTCATGTTCGCCATGGGGAGCACTATGGTAGGTCATGTTCGCCATGGGGAGCACTATGGTAGGTCATGTTCGCCAGGGGGAGCACTATGGTAGGTCAGGTTCGCCATGGGGAGCACTATGGTAGGTCATGTTCGCCATGGGGAGCACTATGGTAGGTCATGTTCGCCAGGGGGAGCACTATACTAGGCCAGGTTCGCCATGGGGAGCACTATGGTAGGTCATGTTCACCATGGGGAGCACTATGGTAGGTCAGGTTCGCCATGGGGAGCACTATGGTAGGTCATGTTCACCATGGCGAGCACTATGGTAGGTCAGGTTCACCATGGAGAGCACTATGGTAGGTTAGAAGAAACTATAAGAATAGTACATCTTGCTATGAAATGTTCATACCAGCTCAGATTATTTATAAGTGGCACTCATGACTTCAAAAAGCTAGAGCTACCAACCTAGGATTGAGCTTTTGATAGCTGGATATAAGTGTCACGTCGTTTTTACACAAAAATGTAATGCTTAGCTCACGGGCCAGGATACAGAAAAAAAGGGATGGGGACTTTGTGGTGAGTCTAATGACCACAGAATCTTTTGACCACAAAATGTAGTCAATGTACAGCGATTTCTTCTGTAGGTCCGACAAATAATTTGCCTACATGTATGTATAAGGTTAGGTGAAAACAATGGAAGTCACCATTACTACAGGTTGCATCTAATGTATCCTTTGAAGGTGTTCTTCAAGTCAGCAGTGGTGGGGTACCTGGAGGATCTGCGTGACGACATCCTGTCACGTGTCATGAAGAACGTCCAGGCGCGTGCGCGGGGTGTCATCCACCGGAAACGGCTGAAGAGGATGTTAGAACAAAGGTACTCTATTAGTTGTGGGAACATAAGGTAATAAGGTAATAAGCGTAAGACCTTCCGAATGGGAAGGATATACTGACTTCTTTGACATGAACATGTTAATGGATAGATCCAATATCTGCACCCACCTCAATCAAAATCAAGAAATGCAAAAAGTAGAAATAGAAAAAATTGTTTAGCTGATCAGGCTGACCTGATGTATCGGTTATTCATGTACAAGGAATATATTTTTTGTTCCTTGTCTGAAGCCTTGTTGTGCTGCACTATCTCCAGGGAAGCCAGGCAGATTCTTCAGCGGAACGTCCGGAAGTGGCTCAAGCTCAGAACGTGGGAGTGGTGGAGGCTCTACGTCAAAGTACGTGTTGCCCTGCTGGAAAATGAGGTTCTTGAACAAAACTAAAAGTGGTGTTTACCAGACCTTTTAAGTTCTCATATCTACCTCAGGGTCGGAATGAACTTAAGGCAATGGATTACTAAGTCTATATCCCGTTCGTTCGGCAAGGAGTAGTGTTCCAATCGCTATTTGGAACACAGTGTACAGTTAATTCTGTAGCTATTTTCAGTCAATGACTGCAGACTATATTTGCCGATCTGCATACACCAACAAAGAACTTAACCAACGCAATGCATGTTGCAATATCTGACGTATTTACAACAAGGACGATGTTTTCAACAGCAGGTCTATTCTCACAAATGCATGGTGTCAGTTTACACGGTTATCTCAAACTCTCATCAAGTCATGAATGCAATGTTTCCAGATCAAGCCGCTCCTGCAAGGGTTCCGCACGGAGGAAGACCTGCGGGCGAAGGAAGCGGAGCTGCTGGAGCTGCGGGAGAAGTACGTGGAGGAGGAGAACCTGAGGAAGGCGCTGGAGCGGAAGTGCACGGCTCTGGAGCAGAAGAGCAACGACATCCAGAACCAGATGCACGCGGTAAGTACGCGGCTCCGGAGCACGCGGTAAGCGGCTCCGGAGCACGCGGTAAGTACATGACTCCGGAGCACGCGGTAAGTACACGGCTCCGGAGCACGCGGTAAGTACACGGCTCCGGAGCACGCGGTAAGTACACGGCTCCGGAGCACGCGGTAAGTACACGGTTCCGGAGCAACGACATCCAGAACGAGATGCACGCGATGAGGACGATTACGGAAAATGCGAGACGAAAGGAAAACCGAAATTACAGAAGGTCTCGTGGAATGTCTCATCGACATCGACATGTACTTACAGTATAGCATCAAAACAAAGACATGGAAGTCAAACAAAAGCCGAGCAGGCAGGTGCTACATACTTATACTTCAACCGCCAGCAGACAAATTAACAAATGCTTACTATGTGCAATAAAGATGATATTGATCCCTTTTTCACAGATGCACGATCTACAGGAAGATCAGGAAGAACGGTACGAAATGCTGGTGAAGAACAAGGCGGCGCTGCAGCATGAGAACGAGGAGATGAAGGAAAGTCTGAACGAGCTGACCGAGTCCAACCTCCAACTCACACAGGCCAAGAAGAAACTGGACGGAGACAACGAAGAACTTAAGAAAGACGTGGAGGACTTGGAGACGAGTCTGTCACGGTGATGATACACGTTTGTGAATGAGAAGTTGCAAAACGTCAATTCCGCTTCGGACGGATTACAGAGTGCTGTGTTTTAGTACAAATTTCATGTTTTACTGATAGAGTTATAATTGAAACTGATAGTGTTTATTTCCAAAAAATCACAAAGATAAGGGGGCCACTCTTCACTATTCATTTCTTACAGCAGACACATAGCATGGTCTTAGTAGCCTTACTCTGAGTTGAACGGCATCATAATTGTACTGTAGGTGTAAAACTGTATGATAACCTGTACGTAAATATATTCAGGATGGAGAAAGCCAAGAAGGCGGCTGATGAGCGGGTTCACCGGATGGCTGAGGAGCTCTCCGAGGCGGAAAACAACATCAAACAGCTCAACAGGGAGAATAAACAGCTCCGGGAGCTGCAGGAGGTGAGAGTACTGTTCTGCACTGCCAGGACTGCTTCCCTTCTAGATCTTAACACACGAGGCAGTGAGAAAGGCCATAAACGCCATCGTCACTTGCTATGCCGTTTTTATACCTCAAATGGCAGTTGACTTCCATCCATCAATTTTGCGTACAAATTGATCAAAAGAAAGACTTGCCCAGACGCTAAACACACACGCTGTGGATTCGTGTGTCGTAATTGTTAGAACGTTTGGCTCAGAACCAAGAGGTCCCAATCCTTTGACATACCCCGATATTATGTCCTTGGGAAATGTACTTAATACGAATTTTCTCACTAGTACTTCACATTTGGTGTGTGAAGAACTGCACATTTGCCAGCAAGAACATTACATTTTTCCATACACACTTCGTCTTTTGATGTGTGTTGGTTGTTTTCATCTTGACTATCCGATGTTTCCACAGCAAACCCTGGTGGACCTGCAGGCCGAGGAGGAGAAAGTCAACAACCTGACGAAGCTGAAGAACAGGCTGGCACAACAGCTGGAAGATGTGAGCAGAAATCATTTCACTGTTTTGGACGACTGTACATCATATCATGTCATATCATATCATATTACATTGCACACTTAAATCGTACGACACAAGGATTAATAATTTTCACAGAGAATCAATGTTACAGGCTGTCCGCCAATGAACAAGCCATCTGTACAATGTTCAGGTTTAACCATCTAGCATGGCGGATGACACGCCATAGTCACGTGAGTGCATATAAGAAAGTTGACTCTCAGGTTTGACCAGACAGTATGACTGACAGTATTTACGTCATAGTCACGTGAGTGTAAACACTCCATATAAGAAAGTTAACTTTCAGGTTTAACCAGCCAGTATGACTGACAGTAGTTACGTCATAGTCACGCGAGTGTAAACACTCCATATAAGGAAGTTAACATCTACCTATGACTATTCCCAGATGGAGGAGAGTTTCCATCGCCAGAGGAAGTTCCGAGTCGAGGCTGAACGCGACAAGAAGAAGCTGGAGGACCAGCTGAGGAAGAACACGGAATCCTTAAATGACCTGGAGAGGGCTAAGAGCGAACAGGAAGACAAGATGAAGAAGTACGAAAATCTTCGTAATGTATGACTTCAGGTTGCCGAGATGACGAGATGACGACACAGTAGCCATATATGGTCGTTACCAAATTTACGTTTCTGATTGAGCAAGAGAATTTGGTATCATCATGGAATTACCACCGAAGCTAATCCTATAAATCAGAACACACAAGCTGTAAGAAATAATTTTCGGATGAGCGACTGTAGTCGTCACCAGGATCCTGAACGTCCAAAAACATTGTTTAATTTTCAAATGGGTAAAAGGATTCTGCAACACAACCAGGAGTTTTGTCTATAGACTGCCTGTCACCCTCCTCAGAGCGATAATGATTAGTTCTACTTAGGGCCGCGTAGGCTAGGCAATAACTGTTGCTGGTGTTGAAGAAACATTCTACGAAGTAGTTTACCAATCTGCATGAAACTCTTCGCGGATGTTTATTTACCATTCATGATATACTATTCGGCTGATCGGCTGCATCCAGAGAATCATCAAGAAACGTTTAATCTCTTTGGACACATAACCTGAAGCACATGTGACGCTAGCAACAAAAAGTGCTGAATGTTGCCAAACCTATAATCTACCTTCCAGGCGTGAGTTTGAGATCTGCGCGCTGAACACCCGGCTGGAGAGCGAGCAGAGTCTGGTGGCGCAGCTACAGGCCAAGATAAAGGAACTGATGGTAATATCAGCAGGTGTTCTCCTAAGACACGTCTTAAATTCCTTATCGATGTGAAGGAAATGATGGCAGGTGACATCAATTTGTTTTCCGTGTAAGATGCATGTAAAGTAAAGGCAGACTGATCAAACAGCTGCAAACAAACCAATAGCGGAATGTTTTAAGAGTGGGCGGGTGGCAGCGTTTTTTGTATGTATTTCAACATATCGGGGCCATTTTTTTTTTGCCACAGAAATCGAATTGCCGCCCGTAGCGAAAGAACCTGGCCCCCGCGGCCGCATGTTAGAAATCAGTGAAAAACAAAACCCCGCCGGCGCTGCGCAGAAGGCCTGCAGGGGAGACTTCATGTCTGTAATAAACCACGTCCCGGTCTCTCCGCCAGGTGCGTATCGAGCAGCTGGAGGCGGATCTGGAGACGGAGCGGAACGCCCGCTCCAAGGCGGAGAAGGCGAAGAACGAGGCGCAGCGCCATCTGGACGACATCGGGGACCGGCTGGAGGAGACGGCCGGGCAGACTTCCGCACAGGTGGGGCATGCTTACCTGTACCTGTCCTGTACCTGTATCTACATCTGTACAAGCGGGTCATTTTACTTGTATCTGTCTCTGTACTTGTTCGTAAACCCACACTAGTGGGCCATGTTTATAGTTTTCTTAATTTCTAATCGCATGCAGGGCACATTCTGTAGGCCACATCTAGCAGGTGAACGTAGTGCAAAGCGTTCACATTACAAGTAAAGAAAGGCAGATTGAGGCTAGGAATAAAACTAAAAAATTCGCGGATTTCCAAATGAACGAAGAGACACTATTATTTCAAGTAACGACTTCAATCAGAAAGAATGTGAGAAAGCGAGAGGCATTTCAGTCAGGTGCAGGGCTAACAGTGTACCAATCTACAAGCTTACAGCAGACGGAGTCCGCCCACACGACACTAAACTAGATTTTAGTCAGGTACAAAACTAGCAGTGTACTAATCTACATGCTTCCTGCCAGACGGAGTCGGCCCGTAAGCGCGAGGCTGAGATCCTGACCCTTCGGCGGGACATGGAGGCCGCCTCCGCGCAGCACGACTCCAGCATGGCGGAGCTCAGGAGGAAGCACGCCGACCAGCTCAGGGAGCTGCAGGTCAGAACGGAACATCATGTCATCAATAACCTATCAATCTGTCGATCGAACAATCGATTCACCAATCAATCGGTCAATCAATTGATTGATTTATCAATCGACCAGTCAATCAATGAATTGATAAATCAATCTATCAATTAATTCATCAATCAATGTATCAATTAATAAATCAATCAATCAATTGATCAATCAATTAATAAATACATTTTTTGTTCAGCATTTGTATAAGACAACGTATGGCAACGTGTACTAATACTTAATCTAGTCTTAGTAATTCTAGAAAACCAATCTACTATACAAAAAAGGTTTTGCGTATTAGAAATCAGAAGAACATTTGCTTTAAGACTTGAGAAGCATGCAGTAGCAGTTGGTGAAAGAGACACAAGGACACTGTGTTCACAAAATTTACAAGAAGAATGATTTACGAAATTCCGTCCGCATTTAGAATGCATGGGTGGCTATCTTGTACTGAGAAGCTTGAAAACCACTTAAGTCTTGACACTACCTTCCAGGCGTTGGTCGAGGCTCTCCAGCGGACCAAGGGGAAACTGGAGAAGGAAAAGAACAACTACCGCCTTGAGGTGGAGGATCTGGCGGAGAACATGGAACAGCTGACTAAACAGAAGGTATGGAATATGTTTCTAGCAAAGACTACATTCCGGGGAAGGAACAACAAGGAGAAATGATGTTCTAGTTTGCAACTTGACTACAAATAGAAAGATGTTGAAGATCAGTCAAGAGAAAGTACGCACAGTTCTCATTGACAACTAGAGTTCCACGAACACTTTATCTTCGCCAAATAATCAAGGCTTATTATGGAGAGTGATTGATATTTACATGCTTATCACCCACTGCAAATTTGATCGTGCACCATACCATTTGGAAGTTATGCTGGGGGGGGGGGGGGGGAGAATGAGTCCAGTCTAGATAGTGTTAAAATCATTTGGTGGTACAGGACTAGTATATGTGTAGAGTGTGCTGATATATGTAACAAGTTTAATGAACTTTCAGATGCTACAAGTATCGAATTCCTGCCATTGATCACTATAGAATTATGGTGTTTCCTCATCAATTATGCATATTGGCTCCCATATGCATAATTACCATCTATCTAAATCAAATTATAACTTAAGCTATTAACAAACCAAAAGGTATGATGATCCATTGACCCCTTCTTGAGTTATTACCAAATGAAGGGCGCACAGCTGTCACACAGCTGGGTGACCTAAATCCCAAGCCAGGCAATCCTCCAAGTGTCCCTGAATTTAGGTCGAGTAACAGCTTTCAATGGGATTATGCATTACTCTCTTTAATTATGTAAATGAAGTCCCAATTTGCATACTATATATTTCATTATGTTAATCATCACCTAAGGTACCTGCGTACCAAAAGCAATAAAGATACACCAAACCCTGCATGAGTTATCCTCCTCCAAAGTTTCATACATAAAGGCCCACTGCAGCTCAAAACAAGTCGTCAAGAGGCCCAAACTTACACCACTTGTTCCCTGCCCCAAGACACATCCACTATAAAAAAATCATGAACCTGGCGCCTCCAGAAAATTTCACCCCAAACTTTGAAGCTCCGCTGCAATACTTTAGATACCTGCTAGAAGGCCCATTATCGAACTTGACCTTCCTTTCTGTAAACCTTACCCACCAACTAAGTATCATGCAGAACCATCGACAGCTTCTCGAGTTATGTTGGCGACATACAAATACACATACACACAAAGCCTGCTGCTGTACCGACGGAAAATGCCAGGGGAATCATTTTTGAACTTGACCTCCGTTTCTACAACATCTACACACCTGCAAAAAATCATGAAGATCCATCAACGTTTCCGTCACTTTTTTTGCCTACATACAAACACAAAAAAATTCAAAGTCCGCTGCAGTACTGTTGAAAAACGCCAGGTGTCCCATTTTCGAACTTGACCTTCCTTTGCACAACCACTACACACCTACCAAAAATCATAAATATTCATTGAAGTTTTCTTGAGTTATGCTCCTGACATACATACAGACCCACCCAACAGATTTTTCAACCGAAAACATAATCTTCCCGAGTACTAGTACTCGGCGAAGATAACCAGAGGAGAGACATGGGACTCTGATGAATGACAGAGACAAGTGGTGCAAGGCGATCCAAGCTTCCCGAGTTGAAATCCGATCATGTTCTCAACGATAACGCTGAAAACACGTAGATCTTTCAGGTGCTATTTCCCCTTCCAGGTCTAAATTCCAGCTATCATAAGAAACGATGTGTTCTCCTTATCAATTTGAATGAAAATAGGAAAAAAATCAGAAAGAACTCTTTAAAGGCACTATTTGCTTCTCCAGGTCTACATTCCAGTGATCATAAGAAAATAGGAAAAATCAGAAAGAAATCTTTAAGGCGCTGCTTGCCCCTCCAGGTCGCCCTTGATAAGCAGAACCGTGACGTCACGGAGAAGCTCCAGGAGGCGAACCTGAGGCTGGAGGAGCACACGCGTGCCATGCAGGAGGTCTCGGGACTCAAAGCGAGGCTGCTGGACGAGAACACGGACCTGCAGCGCCACCTGGAGGAGGCGGAGAGAATGACAACCCATCTCAGCAGGCAAGTATATCAAAGAAATAAAGCGTTGCAGTGCTAGCAGCTATCTACCTACAATCACATTCACCCCCTCATCACAACGGAGGTGAATCTGATGTATGTTGTATCAGTATTGTGTAGAGAGCTTTTGTGGTGTCTGATGACGGTGTTGGTGTGTTATAATGTGTGTAGTCGAAAAAGGAAAGAAAAGCTTACAGCCGTTTTCCTATGTTTATCGCGGATGTGGCTGCCAATCATAGAATCAGTCTATATCTTGTTTTTCGAATTTTGTCTGGCCCATTATATTGCAAGGAACTGTAGTCCACACCATCGTTACCTGCCTTATTCCTGCATTTACCATGATAGATGTTGATGCTAATGCTGGCACACGTATTCAGATCTTGATTCTTGTCTTGTTTCTTGATCCTCATGTTAAAGAAACAAGAGCATGCTGCTGCAGCAGCTTGAGGAGATGAAGCACCAGCTGGATGACGAGTCCAAGGCCCGGGCCCTGGTGTCCCACCAGCTGCGCGCCGCCCAGCAGGAGTGCGACTCGCTCCGGGAGCAGCTGGAGGAGGAGCAGGAGGCCAAGTCTGAGACTCAGCGGGGGCTGTCCAAGGCCAACACTGAGGTGCCTGTCTGTTTGTCTTTTTCTCGTATGTTGGACCTCAATGAATGAATGAATGATTTGTTTGTTTGTATGTTTGTTCGATCTTCACTCGTCAATGCGTGTACATTTATTGATGTTCTTCATTTAGTCCTACAGAATCTTGCATCAATACACAATACTCAAAATTTATTAGAACCTTAATCATGTAATCTTGACCTTTGTTATATTTTGTCTGACCCTTCCCTCTTCCCTCATGACCTCAATGAAAAGCGGCCTGCAGGCCGATTATACATTCTCATGAATAAACACATTGTACAAACAAAAGAAGACCAAAAAAGAGAAGAAAAAAAAAACAGTAAGCAAGTTGCATTTGTATCATAATCACAGTCAATTTCCTCACCGATATTTCGGCAGCTTTTATCAGTGTGTAACGAGAGGCGTTGCTCCTTTCCGAATGGCGGCGTTGGGGCAAGTTGCGTCAATTGCGGTTCTAAACGTGACCGAACAAATACCCCCCCCCCCTCAATACTCAAAACAGACCTGAACTAAAACATATACCATACACTTACAGAGATAAGATTAAACTGGATTCTATCTCAACATTAAAGTTCATCTCTGTTGGTGAATGACATTATCAATAAGGCTAACCTTTACCTAGATTCTACCGTATGCCAAAACATCATTCACTTACAGAGATTAGCTTAAACTGGATTCTACCTCAACATTAAAGTTCATCTCTGTTGGTGAATGACATTATGAATAAGGCTAACCTTTACTTGGATTCTACCCTATGTACAGGTGTCCACCTGGAGGACAAAGTACGAGACGGACGCCATCCAGAGGACGGAGGAGCTGGAAGAGGCCAAGAAGAAGCTGGCTGCGCGTCTTCAGGAGATGGAGGAGAAGCTGGAGATCTCCAACTCCAGGTGCTCCTCCCTGGAGAAGACCAAGAGCAGGCTCCGGGCGGAGAACGAGGACCTAATGCTAGACGTGGAGAAGACCAACGGAGTCGTCATCCAGCTGGAGAAGAAACAGGTGAAGAATTCTTAAACTCTGTCGCAATCAGCCATTTGATTTGGTGCAATGTAAGGAATACCAGAGGTGCAGTACCATCACCATTGTTTTAGGAAAATGATTGATAAAGCTGTCTCAAAATATCTGCACTCAAGCGAATGATGCCAAAAGAACACAAATTACCCGATCCCAAACAACTTCCATCATCACCAGTACCTTTATCTGTTGTATCATTAGTTGATGTGTTCACATCAGTGCATTTCTGTTATGTGTACACGGCCCTTATCGACCACGATGTGCGAACATCATCAGTTAGTACAATAGACCATGTCATGGGTTAGGTAGACCATGGTTCATTATGCAGTTATGATCAGACTCAAAAGGGACATGCCAAAAAAATATTACAGACAATAGACCATGTTGCTGCAATCTGCAAATGTAATGTGGAATTTGGTACACCTTTGCGCAAATGTCACAAGTGGAACGGGCACAAAGAAGAAATGCTAGACAGTAAAGAATCAAAATTCTCTAAACAGCGATTGGTGGACAAGATTAAGATCATCTCCAACTGGACGTCCAAGTGTATAATTGGTCACAAAAAATACATAACAAAGGGAAATTTGGCGTTCGGTCCGTGTCCGTTCGATCAGGTTATCAAATATATTTTATTATGTCTTAAAGGCTAGGGGCCTTGCACGAGCTCGAGGCTGGTGAACTCATTTGAAATTTTACATTTCCCCACACAGCGATTGGTGGACAAGATCATCTCCAACTGGAAGCTGAAGTGCGCGGAGATCACGGCGGAGCTGGAGGAGTCGCGGAAGGAGAACCACGCCCTTAGCAACGAGCTGATGAAACTCAAGACGGCTTACGAGGAGGCTCTGGTCGCCATGGAGAACCTGAAGAAAGAGAATAAGCAGCTGGAAGGTGAGACGCCGTGTTTAAGCAAGAAATAAAGGGCCTAATTACTAAGTACATTGGGGGTGTCTATGCCCCTCTCAAATATTAGTTTGTACCTAACCGTACCTTTTCTTTTCCTCTCTTCTGCTTGCATATGGCTTTATGCTACCGTTTTTGCTAGCTATAGTTGGCACTTTTTCAATGCTATTTTTGACATGTTTCCCTCTCTTCTTACTTTATTTTAATGGCAATGTCAACAGCAATAGATCAGAAAGACACATCTCTGGGGTATAAAAAGGTCTTTCCGTCACGTTGAATTTTTTTACATCCTTCATTCTGTTTTCTTCACTCACTCCAGACGACGTGGCCGGACTGAACGAGGCAGTTGCGGAGGGAGCCAAGACGATCTCCGAGCTGGACAAGGTAAAGAAGCGCCTTGAGGTGGAGAAGGAGGAACTACACACGGCGCTGGAGGAGGCTGAGAGCAGTCTGGAGGTGGAGGAGGGTAAGGTGATCCGGCTGAACCTGGAGCTCAGCCAGCTCAAGGCTGACATCGACAGGAGGCTGGCCGAGAAGGAGGAGGAGTTTGAGGTCACACGGTCGGTAGTTACATATGTTACCAGTAAGTAAAACAATGAATATCTTCCAAAAATGGCTTGCTTCATTTAAAAATGAAGCAGGCCATTTTTGGAAGATATTCATTGTTTTTCCTACGGTTTGCTTCACATATTCTGGGACATTTTGAACTTGAGGGAACTGTAAAAGTTATGATAAAAGCTCTTAGAGGTGATGCAAAAATGATAAAGTGATAGAGATGGCCACGTCTACACAGGTATATCATTTCAATCTTCCAATCAACCAAACAATCGACCAATAAATCAATCAATCAGTTAGCCAACCAGTCCTCTAATATAGTCAATCAGTCCATTGATCGATCAATTAATGAAAGTTGTCCACATGAAGTGTCTCCTTGTCGCCCCTTCCTGCGGTTGTTACGGCTCCCACACCGCGCCAGGCTGGAGGCCTGCCCGCCTTAGCCTGGGACCTCCTCCCCCCCCCCCCCTACTTTACCCCTCGCGGGGTTATCTGGGGGTAAACCAAGTTGAAGTTGAAGTTGAATAAGAACCAGACGCGCGCCATAGAGAGCCCCCAGGCGTCCCTTGAGGTGGAGAGTAAAGCTGAGAGTAAAGAGATAAAAGTAAAGCTGCCCATACTGTCTCCTTATCGCCCCATGCTGTAGTAAGAACCAGACGCGCGCCACAGAGAGACCCCCGGCCTTCCTGGAAGTGGAGGGCTAAGAGTAGAGAGATAAGAGTAAAGTTTTTCACATTAAATGTCTCTTGTCGCACCCCCCCCCCCCCCCCCCCCCTGCTCAGTAAGAACCAGACGCGCGCCATAGAAAGCCTCCAGGCGTCCCTGGAGGTGGAGAGTAAAGGCCGAGCCGAGGCGCTCAGGGCCAAGAAGAAGCTGGAGGGCGACCTGAACGAGTGCGAGGTGAAGCTGACCAACGCCAACAGGGCGAACGCCGAGGCCAGGAAACTCATCGGCAAGCTCCAGGACCAGGTGGGCGGGAGAGTGTGACAAATAGATACTGAGACAGGCATCGTACATCACTATTTCCTGTAGTTATATATCTATAGTTACATGTTCTTGTGTCATCCAGTACTAGTGCAACAGCCTGCATCCGTATGTAAATAGTTTCATCAGGTTGTTGGTAAATCGCTTGATAACAAGGTTCTTCACATGCAACTATAATACACAATCACCTTCCTGATGTGATAGTTGTCTATAAAGAACTATCCAGTGGTTTGCCAACTCGATGAAACTATTTACAGATGTAGACTGTTTGCACTACTGGAACTAGAAGATGTTACCACAGGAAAGAACGTGCATGTAAGAAGAATTGCCTGTTCCAGTAGTAACCACTGCAGCAATCTATGCACGATAATTACATAGTTTAAACTATTCATTCAGTCCATTTCAGTCGGCGATTTATTTACTTTATTCTAGGGTCACCAAGTGAAGACAATTTCTTGTTTGTTTTTTTGTCTCACGATCGTGACTGATCCACTGGGTAGTGATAACTTTGCCAGTAGATTCTCTGTTAATCTATAATTCCCGCCATACCAGGTCAGGGACATGCAGATCGTCATCGACGAGGAGCAGCGCATGCGCAGTGAGCTCCGAGAGATCCTGACCGTTACGGAGCGCCGTGCGCAGGCGTTTGCGCATGAGCTGCAGGAGACCAAGTCGTACTGGGAGGCCTCGGAGAGGGGCAGGAAGGTAAATATACAAACAAACAAACAACTATACGGAAGGTAATGAGACCAAGTTGCACTGGGAGGCAGATGCTAAAACAGAAATGTTTACAGGCATCCAATATTATTTTTCAACGATATTTGTTCTACTACTGGTTGTCCCCAAGGTGGCGGAAGCGGGCTAGTATAAGCACACGACTGTGTGTGTTTTACTATTGCTTCTGGTTATACCTTAGGTGGCGGAGGCGGGCTTGTAGAAGCACACGACTGTGTGTGTTTTACTATTGCTCCTGGTTATACCTTAGGTGGCGGAGGCGGGCTTGTAGAAGCACACGACTGTGTGTGTTTTACTATTGCTTCTGGTTATACCTTAGGTGGCGGAGGCGGGCAAGTAGAAGCACACGACTGTGTGTGTTTTACCATTGCTTCTGGTTGTACCCTAGGTGGCGGAGGCCGGGTTGGTGGAGGCGCACGACCGCGTGGGAGAGTTGTCCACGCAGAACAGCGCGCTGGTGGCCGCCAAGCGCAAGCTGGACGCAGAGGTGCAGCAGCTGCAGGCCGAGCAGGAGGAGCTGCAGAGCGCCGCCAGGCAGGCGGACGACAAGGCCAAGAAGGCGATGGGAGATGTAAGCTTGTTATCTTGTGAGCTTTTCCATGAACAGAATAAGTCTTCGGCTAATCGAAAAGGCAAAAGGCGATGTAAGCGTGATGTGTTGTCAGGCCTTAGATGAACAGCCTACAGCCAGACACACGTACAGCTCCGAATCTGACTTCCTTCAAGAGACTCTTGAAGTAACGGAAATGAACTAAACGAACGGACACGGACCATGAACCAGCTTTCGCCCTACTTTATGTTGTATGTTGTAGAAATTGTATATTGTTGTACCATAAATATGTAATGATATATGTTGATAGAGTTATTAGGACTCAAATGACTGTGTATCTCTGTTATATTGTATCTGACCCTTACCCCTTCCCTCATGACCTCAATGAAAAGCGGCCTGCGTGCCGATTTGAGCTTATCATGAATAAACAAAGGTTCAAACAAACAAACAAACAAACAAACAAACAAACATAATAAGCTTGTGCTTATCACTGACGACGAGGCCAATAAGGTGGTAGGAGACGTAAGCGTGTTGTTGTTCTTCAGATAAACAGAATAGTTTTGGAGCTAACCGATCTCCAGACTTCATATGCGGTCGCCTGCACTGATGATATTGCTAACGATTTTGAATCTGAGATTGTAAAATCATTTGAAGTAAAAGTTTTCATGTCCTTGTTATACCTTATGAAAGAACTGGACCGATGATGTACCTTTATGGTACAATTATATGGTTGCTTGAGCAATTGCCTATTTTTTAAAGAGAGGGTTTTGACATGTGGTCCCTTTGGCCTGTTCCAGTCGGCCCGGATGGCGGAGGACCTTCGTCAAGAGCAGGACAAGGCTGCTCACCTGGAAAAGGTCAAGCGGGACCAGGAGGAGAACATCCGGGACCTGCAACGCCGCCTGGACGAGGCCGAGACCATCGCAATGAAGGCCGGGAAACGCATGATACAGAAGCTGGAGACCAAGGTAAGTCGCAATGAAGGCTGGGAAACGCATGATACAGAAGCTGGAGACCAAGGTAAGTCGCAATGAAGGCTGGGAAACGCATAATACAGAAGCTGGAGACCAAGGTAAGTCGCAATGAAGGCTGGGAAACGCATGATACAGAAGCCGCAGACCAAGGTAAGTTGCAAGCAGATGTTTGATAGAAACATGTGAAGCTAGGTGAGTCACTATGATGTCATTATGGGTTTTAGTCAGCATAATCATATTCAAAGTCATCGTCAGTCAACAATTTATAAATCTAAAACTAACAGAATACAAACGCAAAGAAAGAAATTTGTCTTTCTGCTTGTTTTGTACAAGTTGGCAAATACATCAAGTGGTGTCATTGTCTTTAAGGTTCGCGAACTCGAGACATCATTGGCTTCCGAATCGAAGCGTCACCAGGACACGCTGAAGAACCTGCGCAAGAACGAGCGCCGTCTGAAGGAGATGACGTTCCAGTCGGACGAGGACCGTAAGAACCAGGAGCGCCTCCAGGAGCTGGTGGAGAAACTGCAACTTAAGATTAAGACGTACAAGAGACAGACTGAAGAAGCGGTGAGGTCTTTAAGGGTCCTTAAAGGACTGAGACTTTGATAAAAGAGTGTCCCAAACGTTGAAATCTAATGCTACCCTAACGTTGTTGTGCTCCTGTATAGCCGGTATAGCCGCCCTTCGGCATCAGCTCGTTATATTCCACCGAACAACCTGTCGCACCTAGCCTTTGCACATCTAGCTGCAAGCGTTGTTTAGAGCTATAGATATCCAGTGGGAATGCCCCTACTGTACTCGGTGGTAACGAGTTTCCCTGTTCCTCTCAGGCAGAAACGGCGAGCTACAGCCTGAGGTGGTTAGCCATATCATTTAGATGTTCGGTATCTTCAAAAGAATGCATCAAACGGTCTCAAAGGTTGAATTTTGTCAATACTTCTCGAACATTTATTTCCCCTGTTCCTCTCCCCGCAGGCGGAGACGGCCACCAGCAGCCTGACGCGGTACCGGCAGACGCAGAACGAGCTGGAGGACGTGACGGAGCGGGCCGACATCGCGGAGGGCGCGCTGGCCAAGATGCGTGCCAAGTACCACGGTACCACCGCCAAAATCATGGTACGTACAGTATCCAAATGATGTTTATTAACGCCAAGCACCACTGCATCACCGCCAAAATCATGGTACGTACAGTATCCAAATGTGTTTATTAACGTCAAGTACCACGGCACCACCGCCAAAATCATGGTACGTACAGTATCCAAATGTGTTTATTAACGTCAAGTACCACGGCACCACCGCCAAAATCATGGTACTTACAGTATCCAAATGTGTTTATTAACGCCAAGCACCACGGCATCACCGCCAAAATCATGGTAGTATCCAAATGTGTTTATTAACGTCAAGTACCACGGCACCACCGCCAAAATCATGGTACGTACAGTATCCAACTGTGTTTATTAACGCCAAGTACCACGGCATCACCGCCAAAATCATGGTACGTACAGTATCCAAATGTGTTTATTAACGCCAAGTACCACGGCAAAATCATGGTACGTACAGTATCCAAATAAGGAATGTGACGGATATACTGAAACTATCTAATTTAGGAGAAATACTTGAAGCCGCATTAATTTCTGCAGCTATACAGATGTCATAATAAGCATGAAAAATACAAAAACGAAACACAAAACATACATCAAACGAATGTGCTTCTTCTTGAATACTCTAACTTGTCGATGTTTTTCTTGTTTCTTTCAGATCCAGAAATTACAGCAAGAAGAATGAAGACCACAAAACTGCATTTGTCACTTTGATTGATTATTTACACGTCTGAAAGAAAGCAATTCGAAAAAGACAACATAGTCAAACGTTTAAACCTCACATACTTCCATGGGAGAATATCTGAACATAGTACCCTATTTTCTTTCTATGCAACCCGTAAGGCATGACGGTAGTTTTCGCTGGTACAGTTTTTTGCAGCAGCCACCACAATGTACGCTAGTTTAATATGATTGGTGGAAAACAAGGTCACGTAAGGCCCGTCTCTTATGACAAATAGTTAGTCAAATAGGGGACGTGCAATTGCCTTGGACATGGCTAGTTTCATACCAAATGTTTTTGGTTACCAGTATGTTTCAATATATCTATTATGCTTCCTTTGTATGAAACAACGTTAAAACATTAGTTTGAAAAATGAACATCAATTTATACGTATGAAGATCAGCGCCGAATCGCATGCAAACGCAAAGAGAAACCATTCGTTCTGTAGTTCTGTTAGAAAGAACCACGTTATAATATAGAGGTGATAGATTTCTTCTGTGAATAAAGAAAGAACGCAGTTTGACAATGTGTCAGTTTATGCACTCGTCCACGATGACTTAATTCATTTCTGCATTTTCTGTTAATCAGATATAACAAAATTTACCCATTGAATGTAAGCGTCCTCTTGCGGAATAGAAAGAAACTGCATTGGGGAAACACATACACATACACACACACACACGCACACACACGCACGCACATGCACATGAACACAAACAAATATGAACGCACACATACAAAGAGAGCGAGAGAGAAAGAGAGAGAGAAAGAGAGAGAAAAAGAGGGAAAGAGAGAGAGAGAGAGATGGAGAAAGAGAAAAAGAGCGAGAGAGAAAGCAAAAGAGGGAGACAGACATGTCAAAGAAATATTTCATCCCACTGTATGTAGGTTGAATAAAACATGGTTAGGAATCTGAAGCATCCGTTACCTTTAACGTCCAGTGCGTGGTATTCGCGGAATGTCAACAACGCCAAGTTCACCACCCAGCTTTGGTATGTAATAAATGTGGCTGTATCATCACAAAGGACTCGCCTGTTTTTATAGTTAATACCTATTTCGTGCCTAAAAGATGTGTACGGTCCATTTCCTTACTGAGCGAACATTCTTGTCCCTATGACGGGGGTACCACTTAAAGAAGTTTGGGTCCAAGAGCAAGTTATTTTAACTGAAATATTTCCGCAATATTGAGTATCTAACGTCAAAAAAGGGAGACCATATGGCAGATGGTACTATTTTTCGTCCTTCTCGAATTCCCTTTCTGCCATTTTACCCAATAACGGATGGTAACTAAAAGGACGGGTCACGCAAAACGCGTTGACACACAGTTTAATGTTCTCTCTGTCCCGGCTATGGTTTAAAATCTTGCCCCGTCAGTGGTATGTAATAAATGTGGCTGTATCATCACAAAGGACTCGCCTGTTTTTATAGTTAATACCTATTTCGTGCCTAAAAGATGTGTACGGTCCATTTCCTTACTGAGCGAACATTCTTGTCCCTATGACGGGGGTACCACTTAAAGAAGTTTGGGTCCAAGAGCAAGTTATTTTAACTGAAATATTTCCGCAATATTGAGTATCTAACGTCAAAAAAGGGAGACCATATGGCAGATGGTATGAGCCGGAAAAGGCCGGACGGATCGGATGAGTACGGGGGGGGGGGGTGTTGTTGTGGGGTGGTTGTGTGTGTTATTTATCCTTCACCTTGTTAGTATAAGACACGAGGAGGCAGCATGGCTGCAATAACAGCTGGTCTAAATAAATCAACATGGGAAGGTTGGGAAAAACATCTAGGTAGCATCCCTAAAAGGTGGGGGGTTTGAGCAATAGCGACATGCTTAGGGGCCTGTCACAGTCGTAACACGACAGGTACAGGGCAGCGCATTGAGGGTAATCTTGTCACAGTCATAGAGGTGTCCTACATAAGTTCTGCCGTCGACTCACGGAGGCCTTGAAACATAGGGTTACATGGTCAGATTCATCGTACGACCGTCGTACAATCTCAAACCAGTCTTAGAATAGTCGTGCCTATGTCGTACAAAGTTCAGCTGTCTTGTCAGTTGTCACCCCAAAGGCTGTCTAAGAGCCTTGCCGGGGTTGGTTGTGTCACAGCCTGCTTGAAAATTCGAATACATCAAAATCGTACGACGATCTACGACTGGACCGCTACAGGAAAAACAGGGTTCTTGTCCCCATGCATAGCGGGCAACGAAAGTGACTTCTCAAATGCAGTACGGCGTTACAATACGTCTGTTCATGTCAAGCGACATCAGAAGCAGTAAATCTACAAATGACATCTACTAAATCACTCAATGTAACCACTTGGACACTGGCGAGACAGGTGGAATGCGCTGTATATCTTAATCTCCGTTTAAAGCAAACATACCGACAGTTGTGGGTTCTAGAATATCTCCAGACGGGCGATGCAGATGTCAAGACGGATATGGGATTATCTTTGTGCCCAAATCTGACGCAGTAGACCAAAAGCTAGGCGGCTGAAAAAAACAAACCCATAGCGGTCAAGTTCGGGATCAGGCGGCAAATTTTTTTCCGTACCTTTCGTGATCTTTCCCGGCTGTTCCCCCGTCAGGCTGTTTTTGGAGGACGTCCTGCGTCGGCGGGACGATATCGTGTTCTACGGACATTGACCGACCAAAATTGGACTTGTGGAACCCTTAATTTTCTTTTTACCAAACGTTGAAATGTTATGCATTTAGTCTAGTTATAAGTATATTCTAAAAGGCATCAAAGCACATAGAATGTTTAAGAAATGTCTATGGAATGTGTTGACCGGTCTGTCAATTGTTTTATCGCCCAGCCTCTGGTAGAAATGTTGCCTTCACGAGACACATACAGCAGACAGACTGCATAAGGATATGGTGTACGTGAAGTTACTCCGGTCGCGCCTTGAATCTCAGGACAAAACACGGGGCGAAAACACGCATGAAATGAAACAACAACAGCAATTGGCATTGATAAGATAGGCAGAAGCGACTGATTGCAATGTGTAGATGGATCTTATGAAGGAAAAATGTGTAAAGGCCAAATCTTCAACATTAGAAGACATCAACAGCGCGTTTGTAAAGTTCAAAATCAAGCACAAACTCTGAGCCATACAAGTCGGGACGCCCTTTGAAACGACTCCAGAGGACAGTCTTTAACGGAAAACACTCCATTTCGGTTTCTACTATTTTTCGTCCTTCTCGAATTCCCTTTCTCCCATTTTACCCAATAACGGATGGTAACTAAAAGGACGGGTCACGCAAAACGCGTTGACACACAGTTTAATGTTCTCTCTGTCCCGGCTATGGTTTAAAATCTTGCCCCGTCAGCGATAGTTCTAAGATTGTTCTTCCATCTTTGGCAGGTTGATGATAAATGCCACCCTTGCCCAAAAGCAGGGCATCTATAAAACCTGCACTTCGCTTGCTTTTTCCTCACACAGCTTAATGAAAGGTAAGTCTGTATGTTTGCAACAACGTCCCGGTTTTCGAAATGACGTTTAATAGCATGCTTTACTATAGGCTTTTTTTTCTAAGACAAATATCTGTCACTTTTCATTATCGGAAAATACGGTACTAACCACCCGTTTTTTGTGTCATTTGGTATATTGTTTGTGTAGTTTCAATGTTGATTGATTCTTGGTGTGTTTGTATATATACGTAACGTTACCTAGTTAATTTTGAATATAAGGCAGTATTCAATATTAGTTCAATGTTTTTAAAATATTTTTCTACTCATCCTTCAATTTGATAATAGGAAACAATATTTGCCTTTTTATGTCCCTTTCGTTTGCGTAATTTCAATGCAGACTTTTTTGTTATTTTCATAAGAACGTGGTTAATTTTGCAAAAAAATATTCGATCGTGTGTTTGATGACATAATAATATCAATTTATTTTTTATGGTTTTGATGAGTTAGTAACGATTCTTCAAGATTGACATTTCTTACAACCAAACATACTTCTAACTGCTGTTGGGTTTCCCTAGCCGCTGCACTCTTCAGTGCATTACTTCACTCTGAATTTTTCGTACTGCAAACGACGTTAATGTTAATGTCACATGGGAATGTCATATCTACTAGCTAGTCCTGTTCTCCACCAGACAGCGATCCCAGAGCCACCAAAATTTGATTCGTGTGACCGTTGGTTTTGTAATTCGAATATGAATACAATGCACGATGAAATAGAGCTGTACCTATGTACTAGTAGATGCCATACTTTGTACATTTTACAATTGTTGTTTCATAAAGTTATTATCATCATTATCAATATCAATATAACAAATATATATTTCCAGCTGTTGTTGAGCGTGCCTACCCGCTGTATCCCCCCGTGCTTCACCCCGGCGTCTGAGTGAGCCTCATCGTTGCTTAGCAACCATCATGGCGAAGAAGGACGAGTTCGAACATTTCGAGCGGTACCTGTACGGCGACAGGAAGGAAGTGCTGAAGGTAGGAAAATAATAGTCTCTACCAGACTAACCGCGTCGGAAATAGAGAGAACATTTGCCAGGGGACTTTAGCCATGGAGGATAACATTCCCATCCGCAGTATTGGACCCTCTCTCCGTAGCCGACTCCCTTCATACAATTGACTCTATTTGGCCAATTTCTACTATTTACCCGGCGACCCGCGGAGACTGGTAGAGGCTAGGAAAATAACTCCGTGTATAGTTTCATCCAACTTGTATGTACTTTGTCAGTTGTATGTAGTTTTGTACTCCAGGAAGATAAGCTAATTACTTGTTATATGTATGATAGCTGATAGATGAAATAAAGTACCCAACGTATCCAAATTATCAGGCTGATAAGTTACTGGTTGACATAAATTTAGTTCGTTGTAGGCAACTGGTACATAATTACCTACTGACATTTTGATGAAAAGTCTGCCACCTGCTTCAGGGGAATACCAACCTGTTGTACCTCGCACTGCAGCTAGGTGTCGTTGCTGCAATGTGAACAATGCGCTCCCAAGCGTGACTGAGTCTGTATCCCCCTTCGCCACAGTTCATGACTGGGGTAGATTTTCTGATCTTCACACTGCAGCATCGACAGTCAACTGAAGGGTGAAGTATAAAAAGTCAACTATAACCAGTCAGTATCGCACTGAAGAATGTGACACACGATCACCGGAACGTCGACAGGTGGAAAAACACTGGTTGCATAATCATACAGAACATTACTATCTAGTAAGAACCAACAATTTCGTCATCTCAGTGGAAAGGGGTGCTAAAATGAACATTGTCCGTGTCCAGATCCTTGTTAAACGAATGAACTTGCGCATTGCCTGTCCTTGACTAGATATTTGTTAAACGAATGAACCTGAACCCTAGGCCAGCCCGTGCTCAGATCCTTGTAAGATGAATGAACCTTGCCCCTGCTCAGATCCTTGTAAGACGAATGAACTTGAACCCTACCCGTGCTCAGATCCTTGTTAGATGAATGAACTTGAAGCCTGCCCGTGCTCAGATCCTGGTTAGATGAATGAACTTGAACCCTGCCCGTGCTCACATCCTTGTAAGATGAATGAACTTGAACCTTGCCCCTGCTCAGATCCTTGTAAGACGAATGAACTTGAACCCTACCCGTGCTCACATCCTTGTTAGATGAATGAACTTGAACCCTGCCTGTGCTCAGATCCTGGTTAGATGAATGAACTTGAACCCTGCCCGTGCTCAGATCCTGGTTAGATGAATGAACTTGAACCCTGCCCGTGCTCAGATCCTGGTTAGATGAATGAACTTGAACCCTGCCCGTGCTCAGACCCTTGTTAGATGACTGACCTTGAACCGTGCCCGTGCTCAGACCCTTGTTAGATGAATGACCTTTAACCCTGCCCGTGCCCAGGTCCGTTCGCAGGCGTTTGACGCGAAGAAGTCGTGTTTCGTGGCGGACGACAAGGACGTGTGGATCGATGGCGAGATCCAGGCCACCAAGGACAAGATGGTCACCATCAAGACGTCCAATGGGAAGGTAAGACGCTCGTCTCCATCATCTTAGATACTGGTTACTTACTTTATAATATGTCGAATGCAACCATTGATTAAAATGTGAAGTCAGCATCAATATGTCTAGTCATACTGTACGTGATTTCTGCTGACGTCACCCGTTCGTGTGGTGATTTCTGCTGACGTCACCCGTTCGTGTGGTGATTTCTGCTGACGTCACCCGTTCGTATGATTTTTCTTCTGACGTCATCCGTTCGTGTGCACACAGACTGTGACGATAAAGGAGGAGCTGGTGCAGCAGATGAACCCGCCGAAGTTCGCCTACTGCGACGACATGGCCAACATGACGTACTTAAACGAAGCCTCCATCCTCAACAACCTCAAGATGCGCTACTACCACCAGCTCATCTATGTGAGTTCATTGTATTGATTTCATTCGTAGCTCTACTACAGTAGTACAGCAGCACTACAGTAACACTACACTGCCTACAGTAACATTATGTTATATCCATTTCTAGACCTACTCCGGGTTGTTCTGCGTGCTGATCAACCGGAACAAGCGGCTGCCGATCTACAGCACCCTCATTAAATCAGGACCCCTATCGCTCCACGTTACCTCGCTCGCGAAGGGGCCCTGATAATCACTGCCGCCAGACATGGTTCTGGCGACGTCGCCGACACTTGCTCGTGAATAATCAATGAGCTGGCCTTATTTGGCAATGAGCGGACTGACTACAATATTACGAACTTATCTCCAGACGGAAGTTGCGGACAAGGTCGGTGGGCTTGCTCGGCTTTCGCTGCCGCTGGGAAGCCCATATAACAGAGGCTATTCCCTCCGCCTGTCCTTACACTTAGAAATACGTCCCTGCCATCAATCAGTGTATGTAGGGTGGACTGCTGATGCTGACGAAGCCGCTCTAATCCAAACAAGTCTTCCACAGCTGAAGCAAAACTGTCGGCTGCCATTTGTTTTGGGTAACCAAAGCAACGATGTAACTCGTAACCTGATTGGTTGATAGCTTCCCAGCGTTCTTTGCGCGTTTGCTTCCGATGAGGGGAAGCAGACCCCTCTGATTAGCTGAAGCGGTTTTGGTGGTGACGTCACCAGAACCATGTCTGGCGGCGGTAATTATCAGGGCCCCTTCGCGAGCGAGGTAACGTGGAGCGATAGGGGTCCTGATTTATTGAGGGTGATCTATAGCCTCCGATGCAGACTCCTCCCGGCTGTTTTCTTTTTCAAGTTACAGTTTTTATACTATTACATTTTTTTTCTTATTGCTGGCCGGGAAGGACAGCAATAAGAAAAAAATGTAATCGTATAAAAACTGTAACTTGAAAAAGAAAACAGCCGGGAGGAGTCTGTATCGGAGGCTAGGTGATCTACAGTAACGCTACAGTAACACTACAGTAACGCTACAGTAACACTACAGTAACATTACAGTAACGCCACAGTAACACTAACATCATGTTATATCCATTCCAGACCTACTCCGGGTTGTTCTGTGTGGTGATTAACCCGTACAAGCGGCTGCCCATCTACGGCGCGGACGTGGTTGCGATGTACAAGGGGAAGCGCAAGACCGAGGTCCCGCCGCATCTCTTCGCGGTCTCCGACAACGCCTACACCAACATGCTGCTGAGTAAGAACCAATTCGTCACTGTAATCGCTGCACGGAAAAAGTAGTGTCAAGTAGTCGTTGCTTTTTGCCGAAATAAATGAATGTGATTCAACAACAAGCTAAATCCAAGTATCAAACAAGCTTCATCAATCGCCAGATTTAAACAGGCTCTGGTAAACGTACAAATCTCTTAACTTTTGACATCTGACCTCTGACCCTCAGTTGTATGACCTTTGCGATTTTGAGTTGTTATTGTTTTGAATTATTTGAGTTGTTTGATTTATTACTCCTATGTTTGATCATTCCTGTTTTATGTTATATGATTGTGTAATTGATCACTAATGAAGTTTATGCTAAGTTATTCCTTTTGTATCCTGATATGTTATGATTTGTTATGTAACATAGCTTGGAAATCAGTTACTTTGATAACTGAAGGGACTACCATAAAGATTAATAAATAAATAAATAAATAGATAAATAAATTAACATCCACTTACTTATCGCGGTCACCACGATTTTGATGTCGCAGAACCTTCAAACAGGCTGTGATAGAACCAAAGAACCCCAAGGATCAAAGACAGCCTATTCCAAAACAAGACAGACGAAGTTTGTACAAAACATGCACGACTGCTCTCCGTTTGGGATCGTACGACGATCGTACGACGCCCTTAGAAAAGAAAGTTAGAAAAATACTCAAGTGCGCTTCATTTGATCTCCTTCCCAGGATCCCGATAGTACTTCTGACAATGAAGTTGGAAATGTAGTCACATAGAAGAATTTCTAGTTGTATTTCTGTTTAAAATTGAATCTTATTTTGCTGCAGACAGCGAGAGCCAGTCCATGCTAATCACGTAAGTATTGCAATCATATCTATATACAGGACGGTAGTGGTAGAGGCAGGGCTTCAGCTGCAGTTAGAGTAGCGTCGAGGGTTCACAGGGAAACGATCATTGTTCTTTCTCTTGTACATAAATTACTTACTACGCAGGTTGACTTCAGTTTAGGGCCCACACTTGTGCGTATATTCAATTCAAGTGGGCGTGAGTTGCGCATTCATTTTTTTTGTAGTTTAAGTAAGGTTTGCGGAGAAAACGTTGTTTTCTACTTTGATCCAGCGTTTTTAAGCCTAGCGATCGAACCTCAGAAATCACTTATTCGGCTGCAAACTTAACCTAAACCAAAAATATGTTAATACGCAACCCATGCGGGCTTGTTTATACGCACAAGTGTGACAGGGGCTTAAGTTCACCCCTTATTGACACAAGCATGGCAGATATATGACCTTCATTTTGCAGACTAGCATGTTCTGCTTAGATATCGTTATTGTCGACATCATCATCAAATTGGTCTGCTCTCTCCCTCCAGGCGTCACGGTCCTCCATAACATTATCGACAATGTTTGCAAACCTTTGTTTCCCCAACAGTGGCGAGTCCGGGGCTGGGAAGACGGAGAACACCAAGAAGGTTATCGCCTACTTTGCTAACGTCGCGGCCCTGTCAACATCCAAGCAACCAAAGACGGAGAAAAAGGTACGAAGACGTCGGAATATGAATGTATGCACAAGCATAGAAATGAATGAGAAATAGCAACGACAGCATCTTATGAATTCAGGAATCTTGAAATTCCTTTATCAAAATGAAAGCCCTTACCTAACCAACCAGGCTTCATGTTAACACATGTATCCAAGGAATTCTACGTAGCTGGAATGTCTCCTCCAATACTAGCATATCCTTTGCTGATTGGTACGCTACAGATTTTATCAGCTTCAGTTCGATTCTAACTTCAGGCGACACTGGAGGACCAGGTCGTGCAGACCAACCCCGTACTGGAGTCTTTCGGTAACGCCAAGACCGTCAGGAACAACAACTCCTCCCGTTTTGTAAGTAATTGCATCATTTCGATTGCAAGGAGAACATTTATTTGACTTTTGAATGATAACGATATGAATCTAGAGTCTCTGCATATGACGTCATTGCGTGACTCAATCCAAGATGGCGACCGGGTCACTCAAGGATTCTTAGAACGGAATCGGTCATAGTCTGATACCATTTTAATATGAGAGTGTCGACGAAGATATAAATCAATAGGAAACTATTAGATCATTGGTCATATGATGACGTCAAGCGCGTCTTTAACGCAACAATATGACGCAAGGTAGCTGACGTCACTGCAGACAGATACTGTATGTGTAGTTCGGGCAGCCAGGGTGCTGACCATCGTTTATTTTGCTTTGCAGGGCAAGTTCATCCGAATCCACTTCGGTTCCAACGGGAAGCTGGCTGGTGCGGACATTGAGAACTGTGAGTTTTTGAATCAGTTAGAGAAAGATGTACCTTTCAGGAACTGTCTTCATAGAGAGAACAGTGTCCCCTCTTTTCCCGGGATCACTCGCCGTCGCTTACTCTGAATTTTTCATATACAACGGACTATGTTCACATGTTGACGTCATCTTTTACGTATGTAGACCTTCTCGAGAAGTCTCGCGTGATTTCCCAGCAGAGTGCCGAGCGCGCGTACCACATCTTCCTCCAGCTGACCTCCAATGCGTTCCCGCAGCTCACCGGTAGGTGGCGTTTTCCGTGTCACCTGCGCCAAACGCCCATATATAGTCCAGCACGCACGTTATTTTCCTTTACAGCTTTCATCTGTCCACCTCTTTCTAGCCTGGTCCCAGTCTCTACGGGTCGGCTTTGGGTTGTTTTACCGGGCCCAGTCTGCTATATTGAGCCGTTTCTGTCAGCCTGTCTACTTAGCTGCCATAGAGAGTTTCGACGCCACCGTGGAGTGGGAGCGAGCTAATTATAAGCCAAGGCCGTAAACCTACCCCGAGCGGGCTAAACTGTCTGGGCGGCGTGGGCATCACTCCGAGCGCCGTAGAGATACCGGGGAGCTCCCGATGGTATGGTTTCCAGGCTAGTCTCTTTCCTGACCGCTTATCTTTTCTTTTTCAGAACAACTTCTGCTAGTTCCGGACGCGAAGCAGTTCTACTACTGCTCCCTGGGTGTCACAAAAATAGATGGGATGGACGATGCGGTACGTACAGACAAAAATGAGGAAAAATGACAAAGTTGTTTTACTGGCAAATTTATCATTATAGATTAGCCTACTATCCTTGCAGATGAGTATACAAGCTTAGTGTTTTCCAAAGTGTCTGTGTCCTACATCCTAAATTTTACCAAAAAAGGAAAAATACAAACAACATTAACATGGCAGCCGTTTGTAAATTTTAGTGAAGTGACAACAAGAAAAACATTCCATCAGAATGAATAAAATTGAGACTCAGATACGAGTAGGGAACACCTTACCAAGGCAACATGAGTCACAAGAAGGACACAGAAAAATTTGTTTGAGAACAAAAACATAAAATCAAACAAATCAAATGTGGTGAACTTAATAGTGGGCGGGAGAGGTCAGAGGTCAACTCAAGATAAGATAAAGGAAACACAATCTGTGTATTGTTTGCAAATGAATCGAAAAGTAACAATAATTGCTCCTTAAACTAGATATTTGTTCATTTCGAAACATAAGTTTTACTGTCTTTTCAAATATTCTATTTTCTACAATGTACAAGTGGCGGCGAAAAGATAAGTTGTGCACAACTTGAGTCCGCCGTCACTTTGTCTTCGTCCATTTCTTTGTATTATTTGATATTTGTTTGAATTAAAAAAAATTTTTCAACGTCTTATTTCCCCACAGGAGGAGATGCGGATGACGGACGAGGCGTTCGACATCCTGGGGTTCTCCCAGACGGAGAAAAACGACGTGTACCGTCTGACGGCCGGCATCATGCACTTCGGCAACATGAAGTTCAAGATGAGGCCGCGCGAGGAGCAGGCAGAGTGCGACGGCATGGAGCGTACGTTTCATAACGTTTTATTAAGTTTTTACACGTTATTTCCGTACTCAAAGTATAACACTTACTAACACGCGTTCGATCAGTCCTCTGATCTGTCTCAAGTTTGAATAACCTGAAGCCTATGGCACCTTTTACCCGTTGCTGACGGCACCCTTCCATTTAGGTCATATGTCATATGCTGCGAGGAACAGGCAGAGTGCGACGGCATAGAGCGTACGTTCGCTAACGTGTGTTTGTCTGCAATTCATTCTATCGAGCCGTTGTGACTTTCATTTTTCTTCATTAATATCTATTTAATCAATAGATCACTGATACCTTTTTTTCAGGTGTCAGTGGATACATAGAAATGCTTTCCAGAACAGAACACTGTAATTTTAACACAAGCATAAGTTATAGAATGAATTACATCGAGGTTAAAAAAAAATACATAGGAATCATGGTCTAAAAACTAACCAGACAATAAACACCAGTCCTGTTACAGTTTTGGAATAAGGACTGACCTTCCTCAGAGCTCAACGCTCGTCGGTAGCAGGTATCAGCCAAACTACTTTCCAAATTATGTTTTTGCCCCTCGCCAATATCAGGTTTTATAAAGGACGAGTGCGTGATTAAGGGCCAGTTACACTCCTTCTCCTTCCCAACATTGAACAAACGTATCTCGGTGAAAGTTTCACCTGACGACCGTTTCAGACGCTGAGAAGACGTCGCACCTGTTCGGCGTGTCCAGCGCGGAGATGACGAAGGCCCTCCTGAAGCCGCGGGTGAAGGTCGGGAACGAGTACGTGGTGAAGGGGCAGACCGCGCAGCAGTGCTCCTACTCCGTCGGCGCGCTCTGCAAGGCAATCTACAACCGCCTCTTCTCCTGGCTGGTCAAACGGCTCAACACCACTCTGGACACCAAGATGCCGAGACAGTACTTCATCGGTGTGCTGGACATCGCGGGCTTCGAGATCTTCGAGGTCATTCCTCTTTTTTTTTTGGTTATTACTCATGCTGAGATCTTCTGACGTCTACAAAAATGATATAGTCGCTACGGATTCCCACTTAAACCTGAGCAGGCTTCGAGATATTCGAGGTCTTTGTTTTTTGTATTTACGGTTCACCAATTTTTGAATACCGCATGTCACTTATGCTAAGATCTTCTTACGTCCACAAAAATGATAGACATAGTTGTTAGGATTGTCACTTAGATCTGAGCTGACATCGTCATTTTTGTTTTGTATTACGGGTTGACCGATTGTGCTATTGGTGATACCGTACGGCACTCGTGCTAAGATCTTCTGACGTCAACAGAAATGATAGACATAGTCGTTAAGATTGTCACTTAGACCTGAGCTGACATTGCAGGCTTCGAGATCTTCGAGATCATTCTTTTGTTGTTGCTTTTACCTTGTCAGTTGCGACAGTCAGCAATGTTGTATGGTATTGATATAGAGTGCTCGCTTCTTTAGCAGAAATGATGGACATAGTCGTTAGGATTATCACTGAAACACGACTGACATCGCTGACGTTGCGATCAGTGAAGTGATTCTTCTGTTTTCCATGTTGCTTTCACAACCATTTTGATTCCACCGATCAGACATTGTATAGGCAATGCCAATGATGCTGTTATGTTTTGGAATATGATAGCAAAACAAATATTCTGAAATTAGGTTTCCTCATATCGTCTGACAGCTGAACAGTTTCGAGCAGCTGTGCATCAACTTCACCAACGAGAAGCTGCAGCAGTTCTTCAACCACCACATGTTCGTGTTGGAGCAGGAGGAGTATAAGAGGGAGGGGATCCACTGGGAGTTCATCGACTTCGGGATGGACTTGGAGGCCTGCATCTCGCTGATTGAAAAGGTGAAGTCTTCCACATGTCTCTTTACTGGTGTTTTACCTGTCTCTCCAGGTGCTCAGGACAGGTACTCGCACCTTGCTACTCTTATTATGGCTTACCGGGCAGCAGGACCATTTGCTACCTGCTACATACTAGTCGGCACATAGATGTAGTACTAGATAGGTAGGTACTGCTGGTCTAGCATGATTACGGATGTTCATTGTTCGATTTTCTATATGTGTTGTGAGAGTCTACACTATACAGAGTCCTTATCGTTAATCACACACAACAAAATTGGCTTGAAAGAATAAGCGATTTAATCTAGAGTCTTACAGTTTTCCCTGGCACTAATTATCTCCCCCCAACACCTTAGGGGCCTCAGAGTCAGTCGTCTAACCTTAGAGGGCATATTTGTCTTGAATAACCTGACTAGCGTCTTATTATCCTCTTTCTAAAGCCCTTGGGTATCATGTCCATCCTGGAAGAAGAGTGCATGTTCCCCAAGGCCTCGGACATGACGTTCAAGTCAAAGCTGTACGACAACCACGAGGGGAAAACCGCCAACTTCCAGAAGCCCAAGCCCGGCAAGAGGAAGTTTGAGGCTCACTTCGCTATCGGTCACTATGCAGGCGTGGTAAGATAAAGCGTTTAAATTAAAGTATACAGAAGTAAATATAGTGGTATACTAGTAACTCTTTGCCTTGAATACTTGAATACTTTATTTCCTCCATTAGCTATCATACAAGTAACAAGTAAGTAGCTTAACAATTTGCCTGTCTAGTTATAGTTTGTCACTACACTGATAAATGTACTATTGATTTTATCAACTAATTTCCCAATCAATCAATCAATTAACCAATCAATAGATCAATCATTATCTAAGATCTAAGCTTATAGGGAGGTAAAGATTTACATGCCTGAATTTTGCCAATTTTTGCAAATAAGTGACAAAGTTATGTGTAAACAACAAAAAGAAGTGGAATTGTTAGGGTCTTCTATTTCGTCCTTCCTTTACGAATATCCAATCATAAGTGCCACCACTATACACGTTTAGATAGAGAGCATAGATAGATATCAATATTTAATTACATTACATTACATTATTGGCACGATTTGTAGCTTCTTGTTCGAATCCCATGATAATAATGGTTCACCCGACAAAAGGTGTCGCTGTAAACTATTGCAGAGTCCATAAGTGGACACTCAAATTTTTCTGCCATTTGCAGTTTAACGTTTTGGTTACTGCAATCTTACAGAAACAATCTTTATACAACTGTAGCTCTTGAATTTTCATCCATGATGTTCACTAGTAGGCGCATCATATTCGACACTTTATTCATGATATGTTATTCTTATTTCAAAAGGTTCCCTACAACGTGATTGGTTGGCTGGAGAAGAACAAGGATCCAGTCAACGAGACGGTGGTGCAGTGCTTCCAGAAGTCGGCTCTGGCTCTGATGGTGGACCTGTTCGCAGATTACGTCGGCGCAGATGTAGGTTAGTTGAAATGTACTTAACATACATTGATGAAGGTTAGACATCCAGGTAATAAGATACGCCACAAATAGTTACTCAAGCAACTGGATAACATTTTGAAACAGTCAGATTTTTCAGACAGCATCCGCTATCTTTCGTCAGTGACCAAGGAAAGAACTGGCTGAACCAGCTTTTATACCAAAACTCTGAATAGGTATACTATGTTAATAAAGTGAAGACAATTTCAAATGTATGGTTCAATAGAATATTAAGTCAAGACAAGTTAGTATGCTAATGACTCAATTAGCTCCTGTTATAACGTACACGAACTGTTCTTTTGATATTCTGGACAGGGATGGTTTTGGAAGATTGCATTTTTTGGCAAAAGTTTATTTGAATGCCCCATTCTGTGGTTGATTTTGTAACAGTACATTTCTGTTTGGCAGACAGGTGGGAGTGAAATATCTTGGATTTGCTCGCGAATGATGCCTTTCTAGTTTTACATGTAACTGCCTGCATCATTACGAAACCTTTCTAATGGTTCTCGTGCTCAATGACAACGTTTTTTTGGGGTCAATTTCCGCGTTGATACCATTCTAGTCTTCTACCAATCATTTATCAAGTTCGTAATTTGAAGTCCGTAAGGAGGAGGGTCAATTTATCTAACTGTGTATTCAATACCTTCATCTTTCTTGTTCACAGCCCCAAAGAAAGGAAAGGGCAAGAAGAGCGCCGCCTTCCAGACTGTTTCTGCATTGCACCGAGTATGTTATCATTGCTTTTTTAAAGAAAATTCAAAGAGCATCATCATCGACGAACTTTTGATAATGGCTATTTTCGATTGAGTAATATTTCTAAATTTTCTCCACGGAATATGATTTAGAGGTAATTTTTTTTCTCTAACACAACCGAAGTTTTATACCTGCTAACGTCCCAGCAAGTAAGCTGCCTTTATGTAGGCGTAATAGACAGGAAACAAACATCAGCCATGAACAGATACGAGGGGAATACAGACTTTGTTACGTCACATTCTTCTTGCAGCAACGCCACCATGCGGCAAACTGCAGCATTACAGTTCGTTAAGTCACGATGAAGGCAGCTGACTAGTCTAGTTACCAACAAAGGCCAAAGATGATGTGTTAAAAATACTTTCAATGACATACGTACCAACTTGATGAAGCTATTCACGGATTGTGATATCATACATTAGGAACAACTGAACAAACTGATGGCCACCCTGAAGAACACCTTCCCGCACTTCGTGCGCTGCATCATCCCCAACGAGACCAAGTCTGCCTTCGTCATCGACTCTACCCTGGTCATGCACCAGCTGACGTGTAACGGGGTGCTGGAGGGCATCCGGATTTGTAGAAAGGGCTTCCCCAACAGGCTGCCTTACGGAGAGTTCAAGCAGAGGTTTGTTGTCCCGTTCAATTCATGCCAGGCCGCCCGCCTGTGTAGATCAAGCACCCAACTTGGCGTACCGGTCGACGATCCGTCCTTTTTTGCCGCGTTAGCGCTGGCCAGTCGTCAACCAATCAGATACTCTCCCTCCTGTCATTGGAGAGAAATTGACAAGCCAATCACATTGCTGCTTGACTGTACGCGGCGACGTGATTGGTTGTCAACCCTTCCTCTGTAACAGGGGTGGGTCTATCGTTTTAGCGAAGCGAGAAGAACGAATCGCAGACCAGAACACCAGGGCCGTCGCTACACAAGAGAGGCATAATAGGGTTCCTGTACCATCTGCTTGCTGTGAGGGAAAAGATGATATGAAGGAAAATTTCATTCCGCCACTTTGCACCAGTTAAAGCCATCTGTAATATATTTTCTGGATTAAAAAACACACCATTTGACCACTTTCTAATCTCATGACCCTCAGGTACCAGATCCTGGCTCCCCAGGTTCTGAAAGGCGGCTTCATGGAGGCTAAAGAGATCGCCAGGAGGATTCTGGAGTCCATCGAGCTGGACAAGGCCAAGTACGCCATCGGGCATACCAAGGTCGGGCGCTTCACCGTAAACTATCGGTCACACGAAAGCATGGCACATGTACATCACCGCATCACCGTCAGATATCTGCTCATTTGGTCCATTCTACTGCAATGTTTTCCTGATAAAGAACATGAAATGTCTTGAACTACATCTTAGAATCCATCTGTCTTCTACAGGTTTTCTTTAAGGCCGCGGTGCTGGGTTACCTGGAGGACTTACGAGACGATCGCCTTAGTCAGATCATCAAGAACATCCAGGCCCGCGCCAGGGGGAGGTTCATGCGGGGCAAGTTCCGCAAGCTGGTGGATCAGAGGTATGACAAGGCCCCGAACATCACTTCGTCATAATACAATGCTAAACTCTCTTCCAACACTAAGGTATTCACGGATTAAATTTTCAACGACCACTGTCGCCTTCTTCAGGATCAATTTTGAAGTGATTGGTCAGTATTGATCCTGAAGAAGGTCGACGGTGGTCGTTGAAAATTTGAACCGTGAATACCTTGGTGTTGGAAGAAAGTTTAGCATTGTATTATGATTACTACCAACTTGCAACACAGATGAGCTTCCATGAATATCACGCCTTGTCTATGTCTGCTAGCTGAGTCAACATTCTTTGCAGTGAGAAAATATCAAGCTAGATAGAACTACATACTTTTCTTTGTTGTTCATCGTGATACCTAAAACGCGTATACTCAGACATGCAATTGCCATCAGCTATTACTGTAGTTTGCATCGTGGACTATATAATGTTCACGATAAACGTTTTGAATTATTACTTTGTTTTCTCCTTTTTTTCTAATCACACTGGATGAATTGTCATGTGCCTTTTTATGGCTTAACACGGGCCTGCAAAGTACACTTGGGTATCGCATTTAGCAATATAATCACGTCCAACTCACTCAGTGCAGGGAGGCCATGCATATATTCTGCAGTGGAACATCCGCATACACTCATCATCATAGTTTGTCGCTGTTACACTCCACCCATGGCCAGTCCAGTACAGTGTCGTTGGCTGTATACCGCATACACTGCTACTGGGGTATGGTAGTTAAGCTATCAAACTGACTCACTCACTAATGACCCATGACCTCAGTGGTCGTAGGGGCGTTACGCTATATGATTGGTTTAATCACGTCCTGCTGACGTGTTACAGGGAGACGATGCACACTTTGCAGCGGAACATCTGCATAAAATAAAGTATGGCCTTCATATGTATCCATGTCATCACGTCCTACTACCCTGTTACAGAGAGGCGATGTACACTCTTCAGCGGAACATCCGGAAGTGGCTAGGGCTGAGGGAATGGCTGTGGTGGAAGCTGTACACCAAAGTAGGTGACGTTTTCCTGAGTAATGGACCCGCATACTTATGTCTGGTGGAGATCGTAGTAGTTTCAGTAGTTTTCAGATACACTTTATTAGTGATCCGGTATTGGTCACTGCTCATCGCAGGTAGATCTGATCCATCAGCGAAATATACTGTTGCTTCGAATTAGCACTCATTTGGTGTTTACGCCTATGGATGGCTACACTGGTTGAACGGTACAGATTTGGGTCACAAAGATATCTGTTGTGTACTTTTGCACTCCTCAGATCAAATCGCCACTCCAGGGCGCTCGGCAGGAGCAGGAACTGCACGGGGTTAAGCTAAGGAGTAGCCGGAGAGAGTTAGGGTTAGGAAGAGCTGCAGATAGTTAGTGTTGGGGTTAACGGTACAGATTGGGATCACACAGACCTCCATTGTGCACTCCTCAGATCAAGCCACTGCTGCTCGACAGGAGAAGGAACTGCACGGGGTTAGGCTTAGGAGTAGCCGTAAAGGGTTAGGAAGAGCTGCAGAGTTAGGGTTAAAGGTACAGATTGGGATCACACAGACCTCCATTGTGCACTTCACAGATCAAGCCGATGCTGCAGGGCGCCCGCCAGGAGGAGGAGATGCAGAGGAAGCTGTCGGAGATGAAGGACATTGAGGAGCGCCTGGCCAATGAGGAGCGGCTGCGCAAGGAGCTGCAGGAGAAGTGCGTCACGCTCACCCAGGAGAAGAATGACCTGGTGGTCCAGCTGCAAGCCGTGAGTCGATACCGCTGGCTTTTGAACTTTTAACTCCAGAAACGGTCCGAATGGACGGACAACGACCATGCCACAACTTTCAGTGTGTTGTATGTACCTTGCAAGTGAAAGGATGTAATATGTTTTCTTGACAGGTTTTGTACCCTAGTGGTCTTGTGGATTTGTTGCTGACTTAACCTAAAATCCCCTAGCAGGCCCCAATTTTGTGTCCTTGGGAAAGGCGCTTTACACCTATTTCCTCACTCCACTGAGGTGAAAATGAGTACATACCTTTTTCGGTTAGGGACTTAATGGGAATTGTACGTAAAGCCAAGAGTGCCGTGTTTGAGTGGAGCCGCACATCGAGCACGTTAAATATCCCAACGCACTTTTTCAAAAAGAGTAGGGGTGCTTCCCAGTGTGAGAAAACCTGGGAAGGCTGCGCCTATCGATATATAAAATCGTAACAATGAGTTGGTAAGGATTTAAGAATAAAAAGACAAAAATCTGCTTCTGCAGGAGCAAGACGTGGTGTCGGACTCGGAGGAGAGGAACGCCATGCTGATCAAGAGCAAGGCTGACCTTGACGCCCAGCTGGAGGAGATCAAGGAGAACCTGGAGGAGGAGTCGGAGAACGTCGCAAACCTGAACGGCGCCAAGCGGAAGCTGGAGTCGGAGTGCAGCGAGCTCAAGAAGGATGTGGAGGACCTAGAGCGGAACCTCTCCAGGTATCAGTTGGTATTTGCTACCAGATAGACATGCTGTTAATGAGGGACATACATATGTAGGATGTTTCTAGATATTAGTTGCTTCAGCTGATGTTTGTCAAAAAATAGGCATGCTGTGCATCCCTGTCATAGGGAAGGATGGGATGTTGGCACTCACGTGACTATGACGTATGAATGTCCGCCATGTTGGATGGCTAAACTTGGACGTTTATAGCTATCAGCTGCTTCAGCTTGCGTTTCCTACAAGATGCTGTTAAACTGTGTTAAAGTACATATACCTTACGTTTTTTATTGTTAAGTATTGTAGCGCATATTATACTTCTTAACGAATTCATCGACGAGAAACACGACCAAAGTTAGACAATGCTTTACACATATCATCCAACATCACCCATTGTTTGGCAAACGCCCCTGGAATGTCACTCTTTCTAATTGGCTTAGCGTTTATAACTCCTCAACAAGGTGGCTGCCATGGTAATGCAAGTCAATGGTTGTTAATGCCAGGAGGAGATGACAGTAAGGTATGGACGTATGATCTATTTCTCCGTAAGCTATTCCAAGGATGTGACTTCTTTTCTGCACGCTTTGGGAACGTTTTAGAAGATAAACGGATTGGGTGACTTACATGTACATGCCATCTCTGTTCGCCCCTCGTTCTAATAATATCGATAAATGATAAATAACTATTATTGGCTGGAGTTCATCTACAAACTACAACTGGCAGTCCATAATGACACAATTCACAATGTGCAGTTCAGGTTAGGAGGATGATGGGCGACAGCACGGCGTGTATGTACTATCTCTGTTCGCCTCTCGTTCCCAGGTCTGATAAGGACAAGCGGGCCGTGGAGAACCGGGTGCGGGCCATGACGGACGAGCTGGCGGAGGCCGAGGAGAACATGAAGAGACTCGCACGGGACAAGAAGAAACTCGAGGAGCTGCAAGCGGTGAGATTCCCTTTCCTCTGCCAGGTCTTTCTACAGGGTTATGGACAATAGAATTCGACACAAAAAGGGCGAATAATTTGATAAAAGATTGAACGCACAGTAAGCCTACTAGTAGGGTAACAATTCTCCTAACTGCCTTCGGCACATGTTACCCTATTGTAAAACTTGCCTAGAAATTTACCGTTCCTATTTGGCTAAATTTAACTGTTAAGCTTAGCCAGCGTAGTTAGTCTGGTAGAGACTAGAGAGACACTACCACTATGGTCTTGTTTTTGTTCAACGTTCTCTGTATGGGTCCTTGTTTGTTTGTTTTATTGTTGGATCATTCTTACATTTCTACTTTCAACTTCAATAACATTCCAGCAAACCCTGGATGACCTTCAATCAGAGGAAGACAAGGTCAACCATCTTAGCAAGAACAAGGTCAAGTTGGAGCAGCAGATCGACGAGGTCAGAAAAGTTACCACTTTCCTCGTGACCACCTGTACGATTATCAAACCATAAAGGAGTGCAGATTGGCATGGAACTGTTTATGCAAACAGCTTAACAGCTTTGTAGCACACAAAAATGTGTCAGAATGTTCGTGTGTAAATCATTCATGTGTTCATGCATCTTGAGAGGGTCGTAATAATCAAGATTCAAACTCTTGGTGGTCGCTAAATAGGATGAGCATAAGAAAAAAAGAAGAGAGTTTTAGTCGGACATGTTTTAACCTTCGCCCGGCTGTCTAACTCTGTAACCAATAGAGAATGGGGTGTCAAACGGCTACTTCCGTGTGCTGAGGGTTGATCTGACAAATGTTCACAGCTGGAGAGTATGGTTGACACCGAAAAGAAGATCAAACTGGACCTGGAGCGCACCAAGAAGAAGCTGGAGGCCGACCTGCGTCAGACGCTGGATTCCCTGCAGGAAACGGAGAGGGCTAAAGTCGAGCTGGAGGAGAAGCTGAAGAAGTATGTAATAGTCTCCTCGGGTTGGTACATGTAGGTCTCAGAATTCTTCTTCCGCGGCCGCAGCCAGTCTGTCAACTAGCGATTTGTTATCAGTCTATGTCTTGCCTTCATTAGGCCCGAATTAATGCAGGCACTGCTACAGATAGTGGCAATATGGTTAAGAAGAAAAGTGGCATCTATCTATTTATGTCATACCTAGACCTGGACCGTGATAACGTTCCGTACGGGTGTTTCGGACTGGTCCATATTTTACTTGGCTAGCTTCTGCTTGTGCTCCAAGGGATTCCACAGAATAACCCGAACGCGCTTCGCGTGAAAAGTAATACTAGTAGGATACCTTTTCACGTTTTGTCTCAAACAGGCGGGACTTCGAGCTGAACGCCGTGCAGACGAGGCTTGAGGACGAGCAGAGCCTAGTGGCGCAACTGCAGAAGAAGATCAAAGAACAGCAGGTGAACATTCACACTTAATGATGTCGGACACGGTGTCCATGCAAGGAAATGATACAATTCTAGATCAGCTTTAGTAGCATTTTTACAACTGCAGTATTATTGTCCCTGTGTGATCTGTTGTCACTGACACTGTACAAGTACAGGAAGCCACTGCAAAATATCGAAAGAAGAGAAGAGAGAAGAAGAGAATGTAATCTGATCGCTTTCACCAACTTCGCTTTTGAGCAAGACCCCAGAGGTGCCCGCTAAACTGTGCTCTCCCAGGAACACTTTTTTAAATGGCCGAGTGTGAAAAAAGTGAGTGTTTTACAGTATTGAACTTCTCTCTCCAGGGCCGCATCGAAGAGCTCGAAGAGGAGCTGGAGAGCGAGCGTAACGCGCGTGCGCGTGCGGAGAAGGCCCGGCACGACATGCAGCGGGAGCTGGACGACATCGGAGATCGGCTGGAGGAGCACAGCGGAGCCACCCACCAGCAGGCCGAGGTCGCCAAACGCCAGGAGAACGAGATCGTTAAACTCCGGAGAGAGCTGGAAGAGGTCCATGCGTCGGTAAGTGGTACTACAGACCTATGCGTTAGTAAATGGTACTGCAGCCGGAGGAGGTTCATGCGGCGGAAAGTGGTACTGCAGCCGGAGGAGGTTCATGCGGCGGCCAGTGGTACTACATCTAGAGGAGGTTCATGCGGCGGCGAGTGGTACTACATGAAGAGGAGGTCCATGCGGTGGTAAGTTGTACTGCAGGTGAAGGACGTTCATGCGGCGGTAAGTGCTACTACAGGCCCATGCGGCGGTAAGTGGTATTGCAGCTGGAGGTGGTCCATGCGGAGGTAGGTGTTACTGCAGGCACATGCGGCCCTAAGTGGTACTGCAGTTAGTCTTATCATTTTATGCCGAATCAAAAAGAAAAACAACAACATTATACCAATCGTTCGATTTTGTGAGCGAGCATTTGTGTCCCAGACTCACGACCTGTCTTTTCTCTCGCCAGGCGGACAACAACGTGGCTGCGACCCGGAAGAAGCACACGGAGCAGGTGGCCGAGATGAACACGCTGATCGAGAACCTGCAGCGCGTCAAGGCCAAGCTCGAGAAAGAGAAGAACTCCCTCCGCATCGAGGTGGACGACATCTCCGGGAATATGGAGCAGGTCACCAAGCAAAAGGTACGTCATTTCCGGGACAGGTCACGAAACAAAAGGTAGGTCATTTCCAGGAGCTTGGAAAAGGTACGTCATTTCCGGGGGGACAGGTGACCAAACAAAAGGTACGGCATTTCTGGGGGAAACAAAAGGCATCAAATCAGGCGTCTAACATAAATTCCGTATAATGAGAAATAAACTGTTCTCTAACTCAAATAACTTCGCTCACCTGAATTTTCGACCGAATCACTCGGTCTTCATCAGCTATCCTACCCAAGTGCTGTAAAAACGACACTTCGCACGTTTGACGCCAGCACTGAGTCAAAGTTCGTCGGAAGTCGGACTGCCCCCCCCCCCCCCCGCTCGGTTGAGAGAAGGTTGGTTTGGTAGACGGCCCCCTTCCTTCTTCTCACATAGTAATCAGATTCAGTGCCCATAATGTTAACCCCTTCCAGAGAAATAGGGTTAGCATTCTAGTCATTGAATCTTTTACCCCAGGTGAACCTTGAGAAGCGGTGCCTTCAGCTGGAGGAGGGGACGAACAGCAGTGACCGATGATTATTCATCCCCAGGTGAACAGCAATGACCAATGCTGAATGTCTGTCCCCAGGTGAACTTTGAGAAGCGGTGCCGTCAGCTGGAGGAGGGGATGAACGAGGCGAACATCCGCGCGGACGAGCTGACGCGGCAGATGCAGGAGGTGTCGGCCCTCAAGTCCCGCCTACTGGCCGAGAACAGCGACGCTGTGCGCCACCTGGAGGAGTCGGAGACGCAGTGTAACCAGCTCAGCAGGTGGGCGGTTTGGGCGTTCTTTATATACAGACAGGGCAACATAACAGCCGACGTTTCGGTGACCGTGTGCTGTCTTCTTCAAGGCAATTCTGACTGGTTCACCGGTTTGCACTGCATCTGTCTATCTATCTGTCTATCCATCTATTCATGTGTATTGTACAACGTAACAAGCTTCACGTCTGCATTGTGACAAGAAGTAAATTTCCTGCGATGTAGCCAGTGGCAAGACCCTATTGGCTAGATGGCAATAAAAGTAACATATAACAACACGGTGTGATATTGTGTTTCCGAAGGACCAAGAGCATGCTGCTGCAGCAGATCGAGGAGCTGAAGCGCCAGCTCGAAGAGGAGATCAAATCTAAAAACCACGCGAACCATCAGGTAAATAAACGCATGATTTTGCTACTTATTTACTTTATCCTTACTTGGGACTAGATATAGACGGAAACTGAAATGCCTGTCTTTCTGCGGTGTCATGGCATCACACTTTTGTTGTGTTCTACTCAATCCTATAGACAAAATATCGGCCTTGGGTCTCAAGCGCCTGTATTTGAAGCTGATTTTTGTTTGCTTTATCCTTCTTTGGGACTTCGCGGAAAGATGCAGACTGAAATTGGGATGCCTGTCTTCATCCAATGTCATAACATCAGGCCTTCCTTTACCCTTATTTAATATATCTATCATGATATCGGCCTTTGGTCTCAAAGCCTGCCTTGCAAACTGATTCTTGACTTGCTGTTTTCACCTGCAGCTGCGCGCTGCCCAGCACGACTGCGACACTTTCCGGGAGCAGCTTGAAGAGGAGCAGGAGGGGAAGTCTGAGATGCAGCGGTCTCTCTCCAAGGCGCACACCGAGGTGGCCACCTGGCGGGCCAAGTACGAGACGGACGCCATCCAGAGGACGGAAGAGCTGGAGGAGGCCAAGAAGAAGCTGGCCGCGCGTCTTCAGGAGATGGAGGAAAGAGTCGAGATATCAAACTCCAAATGTAGCAGTCTGGAAAAGACTAAGAACAGGTTTGTACTATGGTTTCAATAGACATATCCCACAGGCCCGAACACCTCCGTCAAACATGCAGGTGCAAATTGGTGGAACTACCCTTTTTGATGCACAGCCATGATTTTCCTTGTCTGGTCCCATTGAAGTTGAACCTGTACGTACTAGCAGACATTCGTCAATGTAGATGTACCATATTCTTATGTACTTCTGCTTTATCACCATGTCTTGTACTTAGCTGGTTAGCGTATAAACGTTCAATAAAGGTCTTTAATTCATTCATTAATGGTAGCAGAAGGGAACACGAAGCTGATATGCAATCACTTCTCCATTGAATACTGACGACGACCAAAACGTGTGGTAATGATGACGATGATACACTGGTGATGATGACAGCCGATGGGAGATACATAAACAGAAGGTCAGCCATGTATTCGTAAGTAGGAGTCACTCAGACGTTTATTGTGTGGCGATTCGTTCCAGGCTCGCCGCTGAGGTCGAGGACATGATGATCGAACTGGAGAAAGCCAACAGCGTGGCGGCTCACCTCGAGAAGAAACAGCGCATGGTCGACAGGATCATCGCAGAGGTGAGGCTTACTGTCAATCAATTAATCAATTAATCAATCAATCTATCAGTTGATTGATCAATCCACCAATGAATCAGTAATGCTTACTCTGCCCTCAGTTACTTCGGATAACTTTCTACCGGTAAAGCCCCTGTCTCATTTCTCAAGACCATGGTTGGGAGCTAGTGACGAGCAGTGCCATATGTGGTTGGGAGTTAGTAAGTGAGGTTGCCTACTAATCTTATGAAGTTGTCTGTGCCAGCCGACAATGACTTTTTGATAAGTCGTAAAAGTAATGTTCCGCTTGGATGCGATCAGAGGAGCAAACAGGAGCTAGAATAGGATGGATTCCAGGCTGCTCCCAACCGAGCGCCGACCTTGGTCTGGTACATGGGAGGGTTCTGAATCTACGACAGGGGCTTTAAACAACACTTCTCTGTTGATGATTTCAGTGGCGAACCAAGTGCGAAGAAGTTAACCTGGAGCTGGAGGACTCTAAGAAGGAGATCCGGATCTACATGGCGGAGAACATGCGTCTCAAGACGGCTCACGAAGACGCACTGGGCGCTCTGGAGGAGCTGAAGAAGGAAAACAAGCAGCTCAGCGGTGAGTCGTCTTACAACGTCTGCCGCAATTGGTCAAAGTGTAATAACCAACTAATTGCTCGTGCGGAAGTGCTATGGATTGCGATGGACTATGATGTGCTTTATGTATCTCGTGTATCAACCAAATGTCGTTTATCAATTGTATTTACAATTCCTTTTGCAATGAAATCTAGATATTGCCAATATTCTTTTTGCGGGCATTTCCATTCCTCTTCTTCCTGGCGTCCTGACAAAACGTACATAACACATTATGTGACACTTTCCTTTCTTACTTTTTGCTTGCTTATGTCGAGCCTTTGTAGTCTCGAGTAGGGATGGCTTCCAATAAATCCCCGTCCCTCACTGCATGAATCTTGTTGTCTTCCTAGGGGCCAGTACCCTTCTAAAGGGTCTATGTCGGTTGTTGCTGGTCTTTGTAGCTTCCTTTTTCCATGTCTGGAAGTCCAAAGCACCAAGTCAGCCTCAAGTTTCCTCAAGTAAAATGTATCTTAGATCTTGCTATCTCTTTTACCATCTTTAAGACGATCTTCACGACGTGAACGACCTCCTTGCGGAGCACGCTAAGAACGTGCACGAGCTGGAGAAGCAGAAGCGGCAGATGTCCGTGGAGATGGAGGACCTGCGCACGGCGCTGGAGGAGACCGAGGGCGCGCTGGAGGTGGAGGAGGCCAAGGTTTGTAACATAGCACATATAAATGAGAATCCTAGATTTCTGAGCAATGTACACTATGCATGACTGTGTGCATAACTTTTCATGTACAAGTCTGTGCAAGATGGTGCTAGGCTGTCCAGTACCCCTGTATGTTAGGAGTTATAGACAGAGAGCAGAAGACTGAATCTGGAGTTTGCCGAGATGCAAAATCCATCGGCCACAGAAAGTGGTGTCTGTCTTCACTGTTCATCGAGGAGCCTCTCTGCTATTTTTGCAGGTTCTCCGGACAAACCTGGAGCTCTCCCAGCTCCGGGCGGACATCGACAGGCGGCTGGCGGAGAAGGAGGAGGAGTTCGAAACTACCAGGTGCGTTTTTAACTGATAGAACCTGCATGGACAGAATGTGTTAATTTTCTAACTAGTTTAGCAACATATAGACACCACAACAGTCAGACAACTGACTACTTCGAAAGTTCAAGGTAAGTGCGGGATTTAAAAGAAACGTGGAGATAGCATCGGAGACCTAGGCCTAGAGGGATACTTGTCAGTGGACATTTTAAGATTTGAGGGCACTGTCTTTACAAGAATAGCAATAAAGGTACAATGGCTTTTCAGGATAACTTTGACACATGGCTTTACTTTCTAAAGCATATACTAGTAGGTTGAGCAAATCTAAGCGAACCTTAAGTGACAGCTTACTCATTTTTCATTGAACTGTGTGCAGAAAGAACCACCAGAGAGCCATCGAGAGTCTCCAATCCACCCTTGAAGTGGAGGCGAAGGGCCGCGCCGAGGCCGTCCGCGCCAAGAAGAAATTAGAAGCGGACCTGAACGAAGTCGAGGTTCAGCTGGACGCCGCCAACAAGGCGAACGCCGAGGCCAGGAAGCAGCTGGCGAAGTACCAAAACCAGGTAAGAACTTTGGGGGAACCATATGTGACGCTCTAAGACTATATCTAAATCCAGACTAAATCGTTGACATGTTGTTCATAGTGGAGATGGAGAACGAAAAACCCAAAAGACACAAAAGGTTAATGAAACTTCACAAGTCTCCTACTCTTATTGGATACCGTAGTGTTTAGTCTTAAGTTTTGTAGAATTCATTAGCATTGTTAATAAGCAAAGACATATATGTCTTGATATTTTGTACTACCTACGAACTTGCCATGCATTGTACCTGTTACATTTGTTGTGCAATAAAAGTTTGATTTGATTTGTTATCACACATTCACACGACATTCGTGGGTCCAGTCGCCAGCTGTCTTATGGCAGAAATGTCTTAAGCCACGACAACCGTGCAAGAAAATTGTGCGATGTATGTGACCACAGCTTTACGTGATTCTTATCTCATTAGAATCTAGAATTATCGATGGCAAGGGGCGAAAGAGTGAACGTTTTCGGCACTACAAAATATATGCTACATTTCGGTACATTGTACACCATGGTGTTATAACACAAAGATGCAACGGAAACAGGAACTTCCTGCTTTAATATGCATCGTTACTTTTTTAAAGGTCCGGGAGATGCAGGTGACCATCGACGACGAGCAGCGCATGCGCGAGGAGATGCGTGAGTCGCTGTCGTCCCTGGAGAGGCGCTGCAACATGCTTCAACAGGAGCTGAACGAGGCCAGGATGGCGCTGGAGCTCGCCGAACGGAACAGGAAGGTTTGTTACCCTTAACTTAACCCAACCCTAAACCTAAACCAAACACCGTAACCCTAAAACATGCTGTAGCAGGAGCCGAACGGATCAGGAAGCTTTGTCGTTTCTGTACCACAACCATTTAAGCGTAGCGGGAAATCCACAAAACCATCCATAATATATAGTCCCTGTGGCTCAAGTGGTAGCGGTTTCATAGTTGAGACTTCTAGTTCCAATTAGTTGGTAACTGGGAGACCCCGGTTCGAATCCGGGAAGGGTATCACTGTGGAAGCTGCACCGTCATTCGGAAGAGACTTAAAAAGGGGGACCGTGTTTGAGGAGGTGCCTTGAAAACGTTACAACAGCCTCATCACTCAGATGGGTACCTACTGGTTGTGATGATACAACAAGGTGAATTATACTTTTGTGTCAGACCGCTGAGGCTGGCGCGCACAAGGCAGATTGGCTATGATAAAACTGAGAACCGTTTTCAGAATGAGAATAACCATTTATCTGCCGTATCCCTTTTTGTCAGATCGCTGAGGCACGAGGCAGATTGGTTGTTATGATCAAAATCATAAAACTGAGAGCCCTTTATAGAGAAATAAGAAATAAGAATCTGCCTTCTGCTGACCAGTAAGGAAAACATGGTTCAGTTTACAACCATCTATTTTCCACATCCCGTTGTCCCAGATCGCGGAGACAGATTTGTTGCTATGATAAAACTGAGAGCCGATTTCAGAATGAGAATCTGCCTGTCTGACCAGTCAGTTCATAACCATCTACCTATCACATCCCTTTGCCCCAGATCGCCGAGGCCGACGCGCACGAGGCCATGGACCGGGTGGGTGAGCTGAGCACGCAGAACGCGGCGCTCATCACGGCCAAGCGGAAGTCAGACAGCGAGATCCAGCAGCTGCAGAACGAGCTGGAGGAGCTATCCAGCCAGGCTAGGGACATGGAGGAGAGGGCCAAGAAGGCCATATCGGAGGTGCGTCTTCATTAATACACAATCTGAATTTGAATGTCTTCTGTAGCTGGTCATGGAAGCAGGGCCAAAGGATCCATAGTTGATCCATAGTTGATAAATGAAATAAAAGGGACATGAAGGAGAAGGCTTGTCTTGTAAAATGTTAACAAATCTATGGTTTACATTTCATCATATGAGGTCATGCGCCAAGAAAGCCATATCGGAGGTGTGTTTTTCTTGCGAGTCTTTTAGTGTCGTTGGAATATCTGATATTGAGTTCGTCTTCAAATTTGTTCATGGATGCTTGCAAAATTTGAAAATACACGCAAATTCAAAGTTTACTTTCCATCATTACTCCGGGAAGGAGGATGACCTCCTTCTGGGAGTATTGGGAATGCATTTGTTTGCGCGTTCGCAGCTATAACTCACGATCCCGTTGTCGCATTGGTGTGTAACTTGGCATATCGTTTGCCTGGTTCGGCGTGGTGATGCACAATAGCTTTGTTACACCATAACTACTTTAAACGTCAATCCAATATCGTAATTGCACCCCTATAATTAATGCTATGTCCCACTGCCCTGCCATAGGGACCATGTTATAATCCGTTATGCATGACTGGAATACTTCAGGCAGATACGGGGTATAAATCTTCCTTACTTGCTGTGATCGTATAGTCACTGTTACATTGAAAAATAGACAACGTGCATCACCACACGCAACCTAGCTAGCGATATACCAAGTTACATACCAATACGGCAACGGGAATTGTGAGTTTTCGCTGCGAACATGTGCCGAGTGAGCTTCAGTCTGTGTATTAAGAATGCCGTGTCCACTCGTAACTCGCATACAGTATGTGCGCACGGGACGGACGATGCACTTTTACGCACAGTGTGAAAATGGGAAATCTCTGGACCTTCAAACTTACCACACTTGTAGTTTATAATACGGCGGCTGTGACAATGTAAAAAGTTTACGCAGGGGATGAAAGATTGTTGAGAAATATCTCTCAGAAAAGTGCGCGCGCCAGTGTCACTTCCGGGTGGTTAGATCCGGTGACCTTTGACCTTCGTGAAATGTTACGATAATATAAATTAGCCTTTTTATTGCAAATAGCTTGATAGCTATAGATCAGGCCGGCCTGCAATAAATTGTGGAAAGAGGATTTACTGCATATTTGTGATTTCTGATACATCTTAGTTGTAAGGCTGAATAAGAATGGTTCGTTGATAATTGAAAAGGGGCCATCTAGATTTAACTTTGTGACTTTTCCCGGAATTTCTAGATCCCATCTGTGCCATGCTGTAAAAACATACTTTTCAGCAGGTTGACCACTCCTGTATTGAACGAAAAAGATAAACAAACACGTTTTCTTTACTTGCTCTAAAACACTACGTGGACAGTGTGCAGAGATGCAATTTGTGTGGGTCAATACTTGTACATACTATAAATACTTCACGGAGAATTGTGTCCTACGGACTCTTGTTTAAGTTTATATGCATGCTGACTTGCTTTTAAAGGCTGAAAAACTGAATTCTCCCAAGGGAGTGGAGCATTGCTTTTGGCTTCTTTGTCTGTGTGTGTGTGTGTGTGTGTGTGTGTGTGTGTGTGTTTGCGAGCTTGTGTGTCTGTTTGTCTCTGCAGTGGAGTTTCTGTATGCTCTGCCAGAGGGCGCTTACTGTTCCCTTGAAAGGGGGCGAAAGTCTACTTTCTTTGATTGCCTTGTTTCTATGTGTATCTGAAATAGGCCGCGCGCATGGCTGACGACCTTCGTCAAGAACAAGACAAGAACGCCCACCTGGAGAAGGTGAAGAAGAATCTTGAGGAGAACCTCCGAGACTTCCAGCGTCGTCTTGACGAGGCTGAGACCATCGCACTGAAGGCCGGGAAACGTCATCTTCAGAAGCTGGAGACTAGGGTAAGGCAATACACCTGCAGACACTAGGGATTAGGGTAAGGCGGTATCCTTATCGATAAGAGTGAGGGTTCAAATTTTACCACGGTCAATACCGACAAACGGAGACCATATATGGGGGTTCGTCACGTCCGTTGTGAGTAGATCAACTTGTCTTGGGCGGTAAATACAAAGATGTGTTTCGCATTGCTCATCAAGATAAGCTGACAAAAGAATTATTACTTTAAGAAACGCGAATGATGAGGAATGGTTGCATACAACCACCTACAAGGTAACGAGTTGTATTATGCCTGCCCCAAACGGGGGAAACGTTAATCTCGCGAGATGTTCTTCTCGCGAGAGAATGCTGGACCAGTCGCTAAGCAAAGTTCTGTCCCACTCTAGGTGCGTGACCTTGAGGCGGAGCTTGACGCCGAGCAGAGGCGTCACCAGGAGACCCTGAAGAACCTGAGGAAGAACGAGCGCCGTCTGAAGGAGATGACGTTCCAGTCGGACGAGGACCGTAAGAACCAGGAGCGCCTCCAGGAGCTGGTGGAGAAACTGCAACTTAAGATTAAGACCTACAAGAGACAGTCTGAGGAATCGGTGAGCTAAAATTATATGTAAAAAGTAAGATTGCTCTATGAATCGGAAGCAAGATCTTACTTAGGGTATGACAAACGTCATGTCCTGTTTAGTAGGAGACGGCTAAAGCTACACTTGACGTCATATACTGGTTAGCAGGAGATGGCTAACGTTTTACCTGACGCCATATCCTGTTTCGTCGGAGATGGACAACGTCATACTGACGTCGTATCCTGTTAAGGGACAGATGGTAGTACCGTACCTTTTACATGAGGTCATGTCCTGTATAGGAGGAGATTGCTAACGTTTTATCTGACGTCATGTCATGTTTAGGAGAAGGCTGCTAAACTTTTACCTGGCGTCATGTCTTGTATAGGAAGACATGGCAAACGTGTTTACCTGACGTCATGTCCTGTATAGGGAGAGATGGCTAAGTAACGTTTAAGGGTCTACATGACGTCATATCCTGTTTAGGATAACATGGCTAATGTTTTATCTAAGGAGATAACGTTGGGTGGCTAACGTTTTACCTTTTACAGGAGGAGTGGCCAACGTGAACCTGGCGTGTGTTCTGTTTAGGGGATGGCTAACGTTTTAACTGACTTTTTCAGGAGGAGATGGCTAACGTTTTACCTGACGTCATACCTACGTCACTTCCTGTTTAGGAGGAGATGGCTAACGTGAACCTGGCGTGTGTTCTGTTTAGGGGGTGGCGTTTTACCTGACGTCATGCCCACGCCATGTCATGTTTAGGAGGGGAAGGCTAACGTTTTACCTTACCTTTTACAGGAGGAGATGGCTAACGTGAACCTGGCGAAGTACCGGAAGACGGTGCACGAGCTGGAGGACGCGTCTGAGCGCGCGGAGATCTCGGAGAGCGCCCTGGCCAAGCTGCGCGCCAAGTTCCAGGCCGGACAGTCCGCGCACACCAGCGGCACCAAGGTTCTCAAGGTGCACGTATAGTCAGTAAAATACAGTCCTTTTTAAAGTATTTAGAGTTTCATGAGCTTACTGTCGACTTCAAGACCGAATCTTTTAGTCTGATTTCAGAGAATGCATCTGTGCGTACGGAAAATATCGAGCTTAGACAAGTTTGCTCACCTCTATGTTCGTATGAAGGAATGTTTCTTTTGAAAACGAAGTTAACTAAGATACCGTGAAAACTTCCATACATATTCATAGAGTGTGGATCTTATCGGCTGCACACAGTCAAGTTTTCCTTACTTGTGAATGTTTCGATATCTGTCTGGTGACATGTAGCTCCAGTCATTTCAGCTAATCCTGAAGAAGGTACCAGATAAGGCTTGATAGGTAAGACGAACTTGAACTTGATTGTAAGAAATCTCTGATATCCCAAGATCCACCAGCTGGATTTATATTCACGGATATTCCACATAAGTAGCTAACGGCCATTTTTTTTTACAACAACCCTTATTTACAGAAGCCATTCGAGGAGTCCTAGAGCCTGGTTTAACGCCGAAAGTCTGATCGGAGAAGGACGAACGGAAAAGGACATACACACTAGACTATGAGAGCCCTCTGGATTTGGAAGCCAGTGCCTATAAGCTAAAGAATTTTGCTTGAGCGGCCGATATGGCCATGTAGCATTCCGCCATTCGTACCGCAAACGTTGCAACTTTCCGTGTTTTTCTTGATGCTTTGTGATTTCTTTGAATTGAAACTTTAAAACTTTGTTATCGCTGCATTGGTAGAAATGAATAAATGCTTTCATTCTGTGGATAATCAACTTGTGCTGTTGTTTTGAGTACCGTGAATTACTTGAGTAAAAGGAAATACCAGGTACAGGAATACATGACACATCGAGGTACTGACAATATGCAGTGACAGTTCTACTTAGATTCACTGCAAACTTTATTGTATGAAATTGGAAAAAAATCAGAGCAACCTCGGACACCAGTCGATAAATTGAACGTAAAGTCGCAAAAGGAATTAGAGAGTACAATTTGGGCATATGGGTCGTCGGCATCCCGTGGACATGAATCGCTCATATTCAATTTCTTAAACTAAAATAAAGGGACAAGAATGTCACCAAGTTCAATTGTAGCATTAATGGAAATGAATTACATTTGTAATGATGATTTACACCTATTACAGTTGTGGACAGATATGTCTAAAAGTGTCGAACACCATATCTATCACCCACGGGATGTGACCACTTTTTCTGGTGTTGCCGTGGCAGAACTGTAGACCCTACCATCGATATGCCAGCTTCCAATAACACATCCTTCAATCGTACTGTTTTCGCTAAACTCAAAACAGAACGGAAAGCTCAGTCATAAAACATGTTATCAAATTCGAACTACATGTGCAGGAGTGTATAAAAACTGTCATATACATCCTCGTCCGATTACTTTCGCGAATGACCAAGTACCTAATATAAAGGAAATAATAGATAGATAAAGGACAGTGGGAAATAAATAAAGGTCATCAGAGTTGACAACGATGAAGGTCGTGTCGACTTTCGATTGTGCTAAATGGAGGAACCCTTGACATGGGAAACTAGCCCGCCGGCCGGGCGTATATGGGAGGTCCCGTATGAGGCAGGACTAGAGTTAGGGCACGGCCGTATGGGGCAGGCCGGGTGGCGTGATATGCAGGTCAAAAGGGCTTTCCAGCTGCTCTGGGCATCAGCCCGTGACGTGGTTACTGACCCTTCCTTGAAACATGGGAAGATTGCGGCCAAGTTCAGTAATTCATTGTTAACACAGGAGGGGGATGAGCAACTGAGAGAACCGTGATAAGAAAGCTTAGAGCCTCGGTCCGCGACATGTCCAATGATCCTCCTTCGATATGCATAGGGAAATACAGATTCCAAGAATTCAATGGTTAGATAGGAGAGCCTAATGGCATTGAAGAATCCAAGATTGTCACCTGTCTCGTAAAAGAAGAAAAGACAACTTAAGATAAACTTATATCATTAGTTCACGGCATGTTCAGTGACTCTGATGTTCAAGCTTGTCAAGAACACGAGAAATGAAAACCAGAAATTCTGCTGTAGTACCATAGAAACTCACTAGAGGGTCCATAAGTTAGAACTTGTCCTTCGTTTTGCCTACATACCAAAAATCATACGGATCCAACCTCGTGACGTATGTTTTCCACAAATAAACAAACAATTAACACATCCAACCAACCAACCAACCAACCAACCAAACAACCAACTAACCAGCCAACTAACCAACCAACCAACCGACCAACCAGCCAGCCAGCCAGCCAGCCAACCACCGAAACCCAGACAAACGGCACTGAATGTAGGTTGTATAACAAAGAGAGAAATGAACTGTATAGGCTTGCACAAAACCTATTTCCATATTTCATACACTTATGTACAGTAGAAAAATTCCTTTTCCTAATCAAACTATACAAACCTCCCATCGAGAAACATATCTGTTCTTTTATCTCTACTATAACTGACAAGCGAGGAGAAGTTGAATTTATCTAATGATAGTCTTTGTATCTGAAAACCCTAGCTGTTCAACATGTTTTGTCCTGTTGTGACCTGTACTTAGCCCAGTGTGGCAAAATGTGCAATAAAGGTCTTCATTCATTCATAAGCTTCTTGGCGAAGGTAGCAATATATCAATGAAAAGCATTAACATGAGGATACATAATTCCGCCATTCTGAAAACTACATCCAAACAAATTTCCAACCAAACGTCCCCCAGTATACTACAATGCGCTGTGCATACCTGGAGGGTGCTGCACTAGATAACTCTCACACACACTGTTATTTTTCAAAGTAGTGGATCAATGTTACCCGGCAGATTAAATGCTCAAGCGTATACTTAGCATTTAAGAAATGGGCACTCAATGAATCATATCTGAAAGCAGCAGACGACAGTGCCTGCTTAAATCAAACGACTGAATATTCAATGAACCTACGAAGGACCGTTTTTTCCAGGGGTATAGGGTTACCACCGGCGCTCACCGAGTCTTGTTCGGGCGCCTCGCTATTGTTAGCCGCTGCCCTCCGTGTATGTCTCGCGCCCTCATTCCACCGGCCTTTTGCGGACGGGAAAATGCCGAGAGAAAAAAGAATTTCGAAAAGTGGAAATTCATCGTGCCCCCTAAACATGGCCGGCACGACCATGAGAAGAAAAAGACACGTATTTTTGGAATCTTTGCCCTGTATTATCCCGGTATAAAAAGAGAGGGGTCCCGGCATTCCGTGTACAGCGTTGCAACCGCTAGGTAAGTCCGGTCTGATCAATTTCTACCTTACGTTAGTCTTGTACTCCGGTTAAAAGTATAATTCATGCTGCATTGTAGATATCTGAACTTTGTTCCAACGCATTAGATACACGCGTCGAAGTTTCTGCTGGCCTTTGCACCAGGGCGGCGACATCGCTACGACCACAAATTTGATATAGAGCTCAACCAATTTCATAGATGAAAAATTACGCTTTGTGCGTTTGGTTGTCTTTTAAGTCATACTTTTACATGTTGCATGATATTCCAATTCTGAAGTCATGCGTTAAAGAAATCCAATTTAGGTCGCAGCGCGATCGCCGTCTAGTGGAAACGAAACCTTCGGGTTGTATATGATCGAAAATGTCAGTGTATTACGGTACCTGTGTCGGAGTTCAATAGTTCCCCATGTTAGCCATCCTCACAGATGAACTTTTATCCCACTGCATGTTTTTGGTCGCTTCAGGGTCTAGCATTGTAGTATGAAACGTTCTGATTACGCCTTGCTTCCTGGCTTTATAGTGGAAACTAGTTTATTTTTTATAACTTATTTTATCAAGTCATACAATAGTTGATAAGTACAGTAGGGATATGATTTATAGTGATAACTGATACATTGACTACCGGGTCATTTCATATGTGATATTGTGAAAAAAACTGTGTTATTTCGGAAGAGACGTAAAAAGGGGGTCGCGCGATCGAGTAGGTGCATCGAGCGCGTTAAAAAGCAATACAACATCGTCATTACTCAGATGGGTACCTACTGGCTATACTTCAGATGAACATTGTGTCGCGAAACCTTTGTGCAGTTTCTGAACCATGTTGGTTTCCGCGAAAAGGGGCACAGGAGATGGGGGCTGTCGGGGAAAGGGGGCGTCAGCCGAAGGTAGGGGACGGAAAAACCGCCACTTTAGAAGCATTGTGGGACCCAAAGAGCGCGTTCGGTGGAAACCGCGCAGAGCTATTTGACCAGCTGTAGTATTTTATTATTAGTAACTATGTGTGTATGGAGTCATCATTCAGCCTAGTTAATTACTTTGCACCTATCTCGGTTAGCCTTTAGAGGGGCCTTACAAGTATTCGGCAGCGGCCAGAACTTAGCTTCAAGTTACCATTTAAAAGTAAGGGATCATATATGACGATATGGTTCCGAGCGCGAGCGCTTGTATACCGCTGTGTCGTACCGGGACCAACAGCCTCAGTCAAAGTAGCAATTTTCAAACGTTTTGAAGAAAATCTCTTCGCTTAAATCCTTAATCCCGGCTAATCTCCTCTCGTCAGTGTATTTTTGGTGCCGCCGTTGCCCTATTTAGGCAGTGACTGAGTCTCTTTCCTGGGCAAAGGAAATGAAGCTATGAATTTACTACAAAGTAGGCACGCCCCTTGATGACGTAAGGTTGTGACGTACCTGTCCATAAATTGTCCCGGATGTGACGTACCTTACCATACGGAGTTCCGGATATGACGTACCTGTACCGTCCATGTCCCGGAAGTGATGCGCCGGCCGGCGGAATGTTTCGGGCGGTCACACGAAGGTCATCAGCATGGGTCCCGCCCTCGCGACCGGCTGTCCGCGAAATCACACCAAAATGGCTTCCCGGAACGCCGAACGTGACCTTCAGAGCGATCCCAAACCTTCCAGGATGCGGTGTGGGGGTAGCGGGAGGCGTGGCAGCTCGGACATGTATGTAGCAGGGTACGTCTCGCAGATTATGATACAATGTCTTGTAAACAACAGCACATACATCAGCCAAAGATTCCTATGTTTCCCCACTCCTAATACCATCAGCGGTGCTCTGTGTGCTGTACTGCGTCGGTTAGGGTGATTGTATTGCATAAGTAAGGACAATGTTGTCGAATGTTTAATACCAAAGATCTAGCTAGCATCTGGAGAATGCTGATTTCTGTCAATTTGTTCTTTGGCAATTTGCGCGGGAAATCTTGGAAAGCGGAGGTTGTGAATTGGGTGTTTATGCTTTCGTTCGAGTCTTGAAAAGCCCGAAGGTGGGATTGTACTACTACATTCATTTTGTAGGCAACAACAACACACGGTCAGAGCAACATCATTCATTTAAATGCTTGGCTGGTAAAAGTGCTGAAGAAAGGTGAAGGGCAGGCATTGACAAACCCTGTTTGAAAACCCCTTTGGTAACCTTGTCTCCAACGCGCGAACTTTCGCGCGCTTTGAGCTAATCTGAACCAGGCGGTGAAGCTTGGGGGAGCGAGCATTAATGCTGTAGGTTGGGGAGGGGGGTGGTTGATGTATGCAATCATACTAAGGATGAGAATATATACCAGCCACCTCCGAAAGCCTTCTGGGAGGTTGGCGGGCCAAGTTGTAAGGCTTTTTACGCTGTTTTCTGATCGCTTGCGCGTTCTTATATGGCTGAACTTAGATAGGCTGAACTCGGTACGGCAACCCACCAGGAACATGATAGCAAAAATAGGCAAATGTAATAAAGAATAAATAAATAACGGTGTGAGTCTGCAACTAAGGGTACGGTAGCGAACGAGCACTTATCTTGAAGCAGTGTCCGACCTTTTTGATGTTGCCATGTGCAACAGGGGCGAGTTCTTCTGGCAACCTTCCATATGAGCGCCTGTAGTACATCAATATTCCACACGGTGGCGTGGCTCACCGGGCAGAAAGACTGCTGCGCCATGCGCCAGAGAGCGTACAGTATGTTTGTGCAATGGGTACTGGTATGATCTTCCTTGCTCGTCTAGAAATGACACCTTGAGAATCCCCTTTCCTTTGAACGGGGAATAGGCAAGGAACTGACGGACTTAAACAAGCAAGAAACAGACGGGTATTAAGTATTCCAATTATTTTTCTTCATTTTTTTTTGTATGACCATCATGTTTTGACTTGTTTAAAACCTCTCCTTTGCAGGTCCAAAGCTGTGCAGTGTTCCTTTCCGGGACTCTCCTTCTCGGGAATCTACTTCCTACGTCATCTGTTCTCCGGGAATCTATTCCTACGTCATCAGGTCTCCGGGAATCTGTTCCCTACGTCACCCTTTTGACCAGGAACCACCAGGAGCCCACCACCAACCATGTCCAACCCAACTGCCGACCCGTCCTACATCTACCTGTGGGGAGATGCGGATAAAATGCTCAAGGTAAGCAATTCCGTTTGTTTTTCAGTTTCAATATCATTATATTTACCTCCACTGGAGGGAAACATATTGTTTTTGCTCCGTTTCTTCTTCTTCTTCTTCATCTTCTTCTTCTTAGTCAATGATCTGGACCAGACGGCTGTCACCATAGTCATTGGTAAAGTGGTGTTTGATTGCATTTTGTATACATGTAGCAAAAGTTGCATCACCTGACAGAGCTAGAGGGGCTGTTCACCATATATATGAGTGTGTTTGAATAAGAATAAACAGACCAGTAGTTTGTTGAGGACCGCATTGTTAGCAGCGACGCCTAACTGCAGTTCAAAGTAAAAAATAACAACAGTCAGAACTGCCTTGAAGATGATGACTGACGGCCATCGAAATGTCGACGCTTGCTTTGTGTTTGTGGTTGTGAATAAAGAACTTTGCTATTTTAACTTACTGAGTCTACTGAGGGCAGATCTGACAGAAAGAGGACTAGGACCATTGCGGACAGAAAGAAAACTGCGGGAGCTAAGGAACCTTTCGGCGAACCGGACAAAGTGGAGAGAGTTGAAGAAGGACTGATTGCAGCTGCAGGGTGTCCAGATCACTGCAGCAGCAGAACACAGTGGACTACTACTACTACGATTTTGCATACACGTGATAAAGCATAGTATTTCTCTTTACCCCCAGATCCGTAACGAGCCTTTCGACCCGAAGAAGGCGTGCTTCGTGCCGGACCAGGAGGAGGTGTTCGTCCGCGCCGAGATCCAGTCCATCAAGGACGACATGGTCACGGTCAAGACGGCCAACGGCAAGGTCAGCGCATCTTCGTTACCATAGAAACTGAGAACTGCATTTGAAATCATTCAAATTGAATGTTGTACACCCCATTGACTTATCGAGGCTGATATATTCATGACGTGTTGCGGTTTTGTGCGCACCTAAAGTGATTGACAACACCCCATTATTGATGACATATGATTTTTGTGCGCACTTACGTGATTGAAAACACCTTGTTATTGATGACGCATGACCTTTGTGTTTTTACGCTTATGTAATGAAAATTACCGTTATTGATGACGTTACGGGCGACATGAAGCTAGTGTGTGCAAATAGTAGTTTCTGAAAAAGGCTTTGGGACTACCTTCACTACAGAATCAAACTGTAATCGCCAAAAAAAATTAGACTTACCCATAAGTTCGACTGTTTTTGAAATGAATAAGGAATGAGCAATCCACTGCTTCTGTGACGTCACGTTATGCAGATAGAACTCGTGGCTCGGTGGGCAGTGGATGATACGTTGCAGATAGTCTATGAAGCCCGCCGTCTTTACCTACCTTACCTTTGCAGACCGTGACCGTGAAGAACGAGCAGACGCAGCAGATGAACCCGCCCAAGTTCAACCTCATGGAGGACATGGCCAACATGACGTACCTGAACGAGTCGTCCGTGCTGAACAACCTGCGGGAGCGTTACTACAACACCATGATCTATGTACGTACATTACAGTAACACTTCAGCAAGAGTACAGTAACATGCGGGAGCGCTACTATAACACCATGATATATGTACGTACATTACAGTAACACTTCAGTAAGAGTACAGTAACATGCGGGAGCGCTACTACAACACCATGATCTATGTACGTACATTACAGTAACACCTCAGTAATAGTACAGTAGAAGTATAGTAACCTACGGGAGCGCTGCTACATACCATGATCTACGTACAGGCAGCACAGTAGCATTGCAGTAGCACTTCAGTAATAGTACAGTAGAAGTACAGTAACACTTCAGTAATAGTACAGTAACCTGCTTGAGCGCTACTACAACACCATGATCTACGTACGTGCAGCACAGCAGCGTTACAGTAGCACTTCAGTACAGTAAAAGCACAGTGACAGCACAATAGCATTACAGTTGCACTACAGTAACAACATATTTTATAATTCCCTTCCAGACGTACTCTGGCCTGTTCTGCGTGGTGATCAACCCGTACCAGCGGCTGCCCATCTACACGGACTGGGTGGTGTCGCAGTACAAGGGCAAGAGGAAGACTGAGATGCCGCCTCATCTCTTCGCCGTGGCCGATTCTGCCTACAGCAACATGCTGCAAGGTACGCAAGCTGAATGCTTACCTGCCTGCCTAAGTGCCCAGGCCAGTACCTGGCCACTTGCTCTCCAAAAGGTTCCTCCAGGAAGCCCTGCCCCATGCCATAGCCTCTGCTACCCGTATGTTTAATCCAGTGTCACTCTCGATTCGGTCCTTCCATCGCTTATGTGGTCTTCCCCGGGGTCTTGTCTGACGTTAGCAACGGGTCAAAGTGCCCGGCAAACTGACTAGTTGTTACGTTGATGAAGGTTAGACATCCAGGTAATAAGATACGCCAAAAATAGTTACTCTGCCAACTTTCAAAAATTGTATTCAGTTGCTTTAGTAACTATTGGCGTAACAAGATGTTACATTCAATGCAGCAGTGGTGACCAGGCCCCGCCAAATCTGGGGGGAAGTCACATATGGGATGTGTTAGGGCACTGTCCCTGTGTTAATAAACCTCCGGCCATGTGGGCCCAGAGCCAGTCTAAAGTTCATCTCCGTTGTGTGCGGCTGCCTCTCTCTAAGTTTAGTTATCAGTATATAACATATATATCAATTTTTTTTCTATTACAGAGCACGAGAATCAGTCAATGTTGATCACGTAAGGATGTTCTCTCCTTCCTTTGTTCGATTTCTTCCTTGATTCCTATCCATTCTCACGATGGTCAAACTCAAAGATGCCGTTAATAAATATAATTTGGGATGCTACTGCGACAGTTTTCGTGACAATGACTTTCAAAAATAGTGTTTTCTAGAAAGTCTGCTGATTGTTTTCTTGTCAGGTAAAATGTAAATCCTAACTTACAGGAAATGGCAGACATTTGTGATAGCATTTCAGTTCCAAATTCATCGGTGAGAAAATGCATTTTCAGACTTAAACTGTACACAATATTCGCACTTACATGTTTGTACGCTGTGCCGTATAGTGGCGAGTCTGGTGCCGGGAAGACTGAGAACACGAAGAAGGTTATCTCCTACTTCGCCCTGGTCGCTGCCCTGGGCGGTCCCAAGAAGGATGAGGACGGAGGGAAAAAGAAGGTACCGTCAAGTTTCTAATAGCGTACGCACTTTAAAATCTTTTCAAGTCGCAAGCAGTCGTTCAACACGGAGGCTAAAGTCTGGGTGCGTACGTTATAGAGGGTTCTCAAAAGTCGGGAGTCCATCGCAAATCAGGATGAGAGCGCACCCTCACATGCAGTTTGGAATGCTGCCACACCATCAAAGGTTATTAATAAATAGTTAAATAGAAATGTATTTATTATGCCGATTACTAGAAATTACATGGTATACCTTATTCGAAAATACATTACACGCAAATTGTAATGATAATGCAATGCATTGCTGCATACGTAAGGTTGCTGAAAACGCCTACGGACATATTTGGATTCTTCCATATTTATGATTTTTTTGCCATGACACTGTTGCATGATTTGTAAAACCGAGACAAACACCTTGGTGTAGGTGTTTGCACCCACGTGACGATGACGTAAGTACTGTCCGACATACTGGGTGGTTAAGCCTACAAAGTTCGCAGGGGAATTTGAAAATGTAAATGTAATCACATCCACGCAATTATGACACCCTGCATTTGTCAATGATGGGTTTGTATGTTTGACGCTTTCTGGTTGAGACGGCCAACATGCCGGTTGTTACGTCACGCGGAAATGGCTTACGTCACGTGTTTGTGTTGGTTCCACGCAGGCGACTCTGGAGGACCAGGTCGTGCAGACCAACCCCGTCCTCGAGGCCTTCGGTAACGCCAAGACCACCAGGAACAACAACTCCTCCCGTTTCGTGAGTAAACCAGCAGATATGTCTTCGTTTCATATTGTACCTGACATGTTTTCTTTGGCAATATTGGGCATTGTAAACAGTTTTGAACTGTACATGTGTCGTGTCCACTTGGCGCAATGGTTTGCGCACTCTCACCACATCTAGTTCAAATCCCGTGGAGCCAGCGGCCCGAGGACATGGACACGACTGGAACAGAGTCGCATGGTCCGTCGGATGGGGACGTATAGCCGGCGGCCCCACGTATGAGGGAGCTTCAGGGCGACAAACCTCTGCACGAAAAGAACCCAGCACACTTGTTGAGAAGAGTGGGGTGACTCGGCGCGAGCCGTAGCGAAGCCGCGTTGCACGAGTAGCTAACGAAAAAGCGCTGGGTTCGTCCTCAGTCTGAGGATCAACTGCTTTACGTGCCTGATGATTCTGTATCTTTCTGCAGGGTAAATTTATCCGTATTCACTTCGGATCCAACGGGAAGCTGGCGGGTGCCGACATCGAGGGCTGTGAGTATCTGTTACATAGAATCTCAACTGACACAACAAAAAGGAAATCGACTTTCGCACGGTCTACTACAAACGACAAAATAGATCTACTTACTAAAAAATAAAGGCTTACATAGATGTCTTGATACAATCTGATGGGGCTAATCGTTGGTTTCAATATCTTTTCTAATTGAAAAGCAGTCTTTTATATATTTACATATTTTCGCGTAAATTACGACCGTGCCTAGTATGATCTTTGTGCATCTGTTTTCTGTTACCACCTTGTACAGTAACAAGATTTACACGTGGTCATGTTCTGTATCATTTTTCCCCATGGTCTGGTTTGACTTTGACTTCATCTGTTGGCAGATCTGCTCGAGAAGTCTCGTGTGATCTCGCAGCTTCCCGCGGAGCGTGGTTACCACGTCTTCTACCAGCTGCTGTCCCAGGCCTTCCCACAGAACCTGGGTGAGTACACGTGAGCTACGCGTGAGCAACAAGTGAGCGAACACGTGAGCAACACGTGAGCAACATGCGAGCAACACGCGCGCGACGCGGTGGACACGATGGCTCGAATCTTTCAGACGTGTTGGTGGATTAAAGTTAGAGGAAATGGGCCTATATAATATGGGGTATTTTATTCATCAGAGTATTTGGCTGGTAGTAGGAATACAGATGTGTCCTATTTTGATAACTCGGGGGTATCCCCGTAGCCTGAGTGTAATCCTGCTTCAGTTCCAGGCTCTGCCTTCACCAAAGTGAAGGTACAGCCTGGAACTTAAACAGAATGACACTCAGGTTAGAAAACCCGGACATTTAGAGTATGATGGTGCCAGGGGTAAAACCACAGTGGCGCGTAAGCCGGTCCAGGAGGGGGTGGACTCCGTTGTTTTTGCCTTATTCCAATACTAATGAGTTAAGCTTTACATCTGACCTATGAATGCGAATCATCTGACCATCTGAATATGTAAATCGATATTGTTGATCTGCCTTTTGTTATATATATCAATGTTTCAATGCGTTGTCTTGTATGTGAATGTTAAACTCTAAATTGTGACATTTGCATTGTGTTATTGCAACTTCAATGAAATAGGATAAACAAGAAAAATAAAAATAGAAACATCTGACCTAAACTTGCATTATACTAAAAAGTTGCAACTTGATTATTATTATTTTTAATTTTGATTTTGCTTTGACGTACAGAGCAACTGCTTCTTGCTGGTCATGGAGCGAAGGAGTTCAAGTTCCTGGCTATCGTAAGTTCATATATTTTTCTTTTACAAAGTGTGTAAGTTTACCGTTCAAGAATGATACAACATACGATTTTGTTCGGGGTAAACGGCGTACATATTTTTCTGAGGTGATGGCAGATCTAACTGTCGACCGTAATCCGCGTCCAACGAATACCCTCAATTCATTGTGGTGCTGGGCGATTCTGACAAAGAGTATTTTTATTCAGAGACTTACCAACCTCATGAAACTATCACGAATGTATCTGATCTGTGTTACTCCTAGGGTGAGACCACCATCCCCGATTCCCTGTTGCAAGCCTGTAGTATCAGACTTGGCCTATAGCCTTTAGGGCCCTGTCACACTTGTGCGTATATTCAAGTGCGCATGAGTTCCGCAGTAACATTTTTTTTGTTTAGATAAATTTTGCGGGGTGGAAGTTGTCTTCTACTTTGACCCACCGTTGAGCAGTCTAGTTATCAAAACAAAGAAATTACTTCTCCGGCTGCAAACTTAACCTAAACCAAAAACATGTTAATGCGCAACCCATGCGGGCTTGTATATACGCACAAGTGTGACAGGGGCTTGACCGCTGCACACAAAGGAAACAAATGGCATATGCATGTATCTAACCTGTGTTAGTCCTAGGGTGAGACCACCATCCCGACCTGTAAGCTAGTGATATATCTCTGTAACCTGTCTAACTGTAGGGTGAGACCACTATAAGCATATGTTGTCATGTATATCTGTTACCTGTGTTACCTTTAGGGTAAGACCACTTTATGTATGTGTGATATATCACTGACTCTGTAACCTGTGTTACCTTTAGGGTGAGACCACTATATGTATGTGTGATATATCTCTGACGCTGTAACCTGTGTAACTGTAGGGTGAGACCACCATCCCGACCATGGACGACATGGAGGAGATGAAGCTGACCGACGAGGCTTACGACGTGCTGGGCTTCACGGCGGAGGAGAAGTTCAATGTGTACCGCCTGACGTCCGGCATCATGCACTTCGGCAACATGAAGTTCAAGCAGAGGCCGCGCGAGGAGCAGGCAGAGTGCGACGGCACGGAAGGTAAGGCCTAAGGAAAATACTGTGTTTCCGGTTGCGATACTACTAAAAAGGAAGTTCTGCTGCAGTACCAGGGTCACGTACAAGGGGGCCCAAATTCGATCTTCACCTTTGTGTTTCCAATACCCACCCAGTTATTCTGACTACAATATCAAATGCGCCGGCACGGAAGGTAAGACCTAGCTACAAAAGATGTTGTGTTTCTGGTTCGGCCATGTTGATTCGATAATATGGATGACATCCACGCGCCTTAAAAATCAACCATACTGAAAATCGCTGCAAAAGGAGCAAATGTATACCGCAAATTGCAAAAAATATCGCTAATATCTAATGTCGTATAATGCCAGAGTCAACTCCAAAGTAAAAGGAGGAAAATGAGAAAGAACAAAAATGAAGAATCTATTGTTCGATAAACCTTACTGTGTGTGTTTAATCATTTGTTTAATCCTTCCAACACTTACATTTCATAATGAAAGCAGCTTCAATTTTTTTCGCACGCTCGCATCAGTTTTTGGGTTCATCCATATAACCTAATCAACATGGCCTTACGGTACTGAAAAAAGGGTCGGTAGGTAGGAATTCTCTTTTGTTTTTAAGGTTTCGGCATTAGAGTATTTGGTGACCCTTTTAATGTGTTTATTTAGCTTCGGAGAAGTGCGCCCATCTCTTCGGCATACCGAGCTCTGAGCTGCAGAAAGGCCTGCTCAAGCCTCGTGTGAAGGTCGGGAACGAGTACGTCACCAAGGGACAGAACTCCGACCAGTGCACATACGCTGTGGGCGCCTTAGCCAAGGCCATCTACAACAGGTACGGAGCTGGGTTGAAATTTCATCAATCCGCTAATGTATCCATTCTTGTATCCTTTAATCCATCCATCAATCCACTCCCTCACCCTGTCACTCAATCACTCACACTCACCCACTCTCACTCACTCACTTACTCACATGCTCCCTTCCTCCCTCACTGACTGACTGACTCCCTTACTCATCGACTCACTCTCACTGACTGACTGACTGACTGACTGACTGACTGACTGACTGACTGACTGACTGACTGACTGACTGACTGACTGACTGACTGACTGACTGACTGACTCACTCACTCACTCACTCACTCACTCACTCTCACACACACACACACACACACACACAAACACACACACACACACACTCACACTCACACACGCACACACTCACACTCAACCACAAACACTCTCTCTCTCTCTCTCTTTCTCACCCATTCCTTACACGTCCTGTGCAAAAGAAATGCCGACAAATGACATAATGCCTTCTTTTTTCCCCAGGTTGTTCTTCTGGCAGATCAAGCGCCTGAACAAGACGCTGATGTCCCCCATGCAGAGGTCCTACTTCATCGGTGTGCTGGACATTGCTGGCTTCGAGATCTTCGATGTGCGTATCCACATAAACACACTTTTCTTAGTTTTAGGACACCAAAAAACAGCAGCCAAACAAATTTTCGACAAACCCTTTGGTCTTTGTCAATAATTCTTATTGCGAAGGCACTGGCATGCCTTTGGACAGATTCTACCTATCTTTCCCCACAGACCCATGTTGAAATCACTTGTTTTTATTAAAATAAAACTGTGCGGTCTTGTAGTGGACTGTGGACAGTAGTGAATGCTCCCTAAAATCACACTTGCCTGTAAAATTCTTCCTCCCCAGTTCAACACATTCGAGCAGCTGTGCATCAACTTCACCAACGAGAAGCTGCAGCAGTTCTTCAACCACCACATGTTCGTGTTGGAGCAGGAGGAGTACAAGAAGGAAGGCATCGAATGGGAGTTCATCGACTTCGGCATGGACTTGGAGGCCTGTATCGCTCTCATTGAGAAGGTAAGAACCACAGTCTAGGTTTGCATGAGCTGTAGGAGAGTGAGGGAGTTGCTGGAGAATGCATGAGTTTCACGTGAATCTTTTCTCAATGGAGATGCGGTGACTATATTTGTCATTTTCAGTCAAACATGGTGACATTGCTGTATTTACATGGTAACAATTTCTGAACAGTAGACAGATGTAATTTACTAGGTGTGAACGATTCATTAATGATTAACTGCTTGTTTTTCATGAGCAACAGATACTACCTAACTCTCAGTGATGTCTTTTGATCAAAGCACTTCGAATACAATCAAAGTTTTGATGGTACATGATAGATATGATGAACAGCATTTGGCGCAACAGCACTTTAAAAAAAAATAGTCTCTCTTGACATGATTGCCTTACTGGTCAAGGTTGACCGATTGTGATTGAACGATTTCACGAACCACCTCTACCTAACCATACCATGCTTCGTGAAATATTTTGAAAGCACTACAGAGTACAGCACAAGTACATCATATATGGCGGTCAATGATGAACGTTTTTCCGTGTACACCCAGCCCTTGGGAATCCTGTCTATCCTGGAGGAAGAGTGCATGTTCCCCAAGGCCTCGGACAAGTCCTTCATGTCCAAGCTGTACGACAACCATCTGGGCAAGTCTCCGAACTTCCAGAAGCCCAAGCCTGGCAAGTCCAAGTATGAGTCTCACTTCGCCCTGGCTCACTACGCCGGAACGGTACGACGTTTACCATTATTTTTCTTTTATTCATTTATTTATTCATCTTAAAACATATTGGTAGTCTCTTCAGCCAAAGAAAGGCCTACTTCCAAGAGAGCCCATGAGTTCTTGTATCGCCCTCTCTCAATTGCAAGGGGGTGGGCATTGATTCTTATTTTGCTAATTACATAAAGAAATAAATGGCTTGTGTTTTTTTTATCAGGTGCCGTACAACGTGAGCAACTGGCTGGAGAAGAACAAGGACCCCATTAACGAGACGGTGGTGCAGTGCTTCCAGAAGTCCAACATGCCGCTCATGGTGCTCATCTTCGAGGACTTCGTCACCGCGGAGTCCGCTGGTGAGTGTAATTTGTATCATTCTGTTTCTGTAACTGTATAGCCGGTATATCCGCCCTTCGGCATAGCACACCAGCTTCTGTATCTGTATAGCCAGTATAACCACCCTTCGGCGTAACACACCAGCTTCTGTATCTGTATAGCCGGTATATCCGCCCTTCGGCATAGCATACCAGCTTCTGTATCTGTGTCTGAAAAGTATAATACCAAAAATAGGGGAATACTGAAAATCTTGAAATGGTCGCGGTGATTTTCTTTTCGCAGTCATCACCCCGCAAATACAAGTATGCGTTTTCAATGTATTGCCAATAACGTCATTGACTCTTTGAAGCTTAACGTCGCAAATTTACTCCTTTTTTTCCCTGCCTTCTCGGTTCTGACAATACCAACTAACAACTCTATCATAAATGTGCATACAGGCAAAGGTGGAGGCGGAAAGAAGAGCAAGAAGAGTGCTGCGTTCCAGACGGTGTCCTCTGTGCACAGGGTAAGTATGGGCAGAGCTAAACTACGTACAGAGACATTCAGAACAAGCTGATAGGAGGCCCAGACCTATACAACGCCTTCCTTGCATCCAAAGCAGCACCAAAAGATAAGACCATAGCATGTCCAGTACAAAAGGTAGAAAAAAACGGAATTTTTGCTGCAGTACCAAGGTCATACACCAGGGGCCCTAAACTGGACCTTGACCTCCTCCAAAGACCTACCCACATGCCAAATATCATATCAATCCATCCAGCCGTTCGTAAGTTATACTGACCACAAAAGGAAGACCTTCATTTTCACGGATGTAATAACAGAAATCTCACCAATGCCGACAGTGTTACCGTTTTCATCAGGGTCGAATGACCTGCCACTTAAAGCACGTGACTGCAGGGACACTACGCCAGCAGTTTGCCGAATTTTCTAGGACATTTATCTATTTATTGATTTATTCGATCTACATCTGCGTAGTTTATTCAACAATAGACGTTGTTGATGGGCCAAGTATAAAGGAACATAGGAAAGTTCATAAGTTACATAACAGAAATTGGACGTTCTATACAACAATTCGTAAAGAAATCATGAATAAGGAAATGATATATTTCGTTGTATTTCAGAGCAAAAAACGACTAGCCCGTAATAATGATGATGATGATGATTGAAGACCTTTATTGTATGTTCGTGCCCCGAGTGGCTAGATACAGGTCGTTTAACACAAACCTAACTAACATCTAAGTGACATATAGTAATCATATACAGTGAAATATGTACAGTACTTTGTGTAAACATACATGGTAGAAGAAAAGGATAAGCTAAGCTAATCTAGTAAAGTCAACTTCTTCTCGCTTCTTTGTACATGTGTAATGGGCAATACTTTTGTTCTAGACTGGAGGCACATGGCCCCTGGGTTTTCAAGTGAGAAACCCCTCCGGGCGAAACCAAATTATAACGGTCGCCACGTCCGGCCTAAATTCTTCTTATTTTCTTAAGTGATCAGTTTGTGAAATATGTCTTTCGTACGAACAGGAATCGTTGAACAAACTGATGACCACTCTGAAGAACACGTACCCCCACTTCGTGCGCTGCATCATCCCCAACGAGAAGAAGGCGCCGGGCGTCATCGACTCCGTGTTGGTGATGCACCAGCTGACGTGTAACGGCGTGCTGGAGGGCATCAGGATCTGTAGGAAGGGCTTCCCCAACAGGACTCCGTATGCCGAGTTCAAGCAACGGTATGTGATCACGACAGCAAACATGTTATTGTTATACCCTTAGGTTCAGGCGTAACGGCAGGGTTTCCGGCCCAGAACCCAGCGGTCCCGGGTTCAAATCCCCTGACGCCACCGATCTTGCGCCCTTGTGAAAAAGGCACTTAACACGACTTTCCTCACTCCGCCCAAGTGTAAAAACGGGTATATTATGTGTGTGGGTCACGACACCAGCAATAGCTGCCTGTGTCCCACGTGTAGTGCACGGTTGCAAATAAAACAAAAATGAAATAAAATTCCCCTGTAGGTACCAGATCTCAATCAATCAATCAATCAACCAATCAAGTAAGCAATCAAGCAATCAAGCAATCAATCAACTTCCATTCTCCCCGTAGGTACCAGATCCTGGCCCCGGCCGTGTCGTCCTCCGCGTTCATGGAGGCGAAGGAGGCCGCCAGGAAGATTCTGGAGTCCATCAACCTGGAGAAGGCTCGCTACGCCATCGGACACACCAAGGTGTTCTTCAAGGCCGGCACGGTGGGCTACCTGGAAGGTATGATTTTTTTGTTTTGTTTTTACTACTACTGCTTGAATCTAGTCTCAACTAGGCCGGCTGTTGGAAGGATATTTGCCAGGGTTTCATTTGCACGCGGGCGAAATGTGATCTTCACCGTGGGCTGACTCTACTGGCTAATTATTCCCGTAGGGGGGCTTGGTGGAAGCTAGCTTGAATGAACGGGCCGAAGTTTAGCAGCTATCCTTGCTGTATAGGGCTGACGTGCAGCACAGAGGTGGCTGTTCATACTGGTGTTAACATTATGTTTGTCCCTGGGAGTTGTGGCAGAGAGTTATGGAAAGGCTTTTCTGTAGTTGGGAGGAAGGTTTGATAATAGTTAAGTGCACTACTGTAATGTCTTCTCTCCGTTGTCTTGACAGACGTTCGAGACGAGCGCTTGAGTCAGATCATCAAGAACATCCAGGCGCGAGCACGGGGCAGGCACATGAGGACCAAGTTCGTCAAGATGGTCGAACAGAGGTACGCTGACATATGCTTTCGTTGGGTTTTAAATTGCATCAGTTACAATGTAAACAATACGATACAGAGTGGTGCCTCATTCAAATGAAGAGGCGTATATCAACGCCACCACTGAAGAAAAGTATGATTCAAGACGTATGACAGAAATATATGACGGGAACGTCCGATATCCAGAACTGAGGAACACAAGTTACATAATTCAGAATCAAAGTTGAACTGCAATTGCCAACACAAAAATTACGTGATGGTAATTCATTTCTCACTTGAGTTGCATGTAGACCTGTCATCCCATGTCTGATGTGTGCACTCACGTGACCGTCCGCCATACTGGACGGTTGATTCAGTGACGTCATCATTACACATACACAATATCAGATAAATCTGTAGGTCGGACTGTCCCAGGTCCGGCCTTCCAGCGTAATACCAGCTTCTTCTATCCTTCCCTGTCCTTCGCCCTCCGCATGCAGTCTAGTCTGCAGTTTAAGCTCTGAAGTAAAGCAAACAAAACCAAAACCTATATTTCACTTGGAAGAATGGGATGAATTTAAATATTAACAGAATGAGGTTGTGAAGCCAATGCCTATGCCAATTCACCAATTCACCAAAAAAGCTGTTTTTGTTGTGCTCAGGGAAGCCATGCTGTGTCTTCAGCGCAACATCCGCAAATGGCTCGGACTGCGCAACTGGATGTGGTGGAAGCTGTTCACCAAGGTACGTTTGCGAGTGTCAATGTACTTGTTATGGAGTGCTCTAGATAAATATATCTTTTTTATGTCATACCCGCCAGAAAAAACACACATTTCCATGCGAAATGCGCCTGAAGTTGAGATAGGTTGGTGTCCTCGAATAAAAAAATCGTAACAACATTGATTCCAACCTCCGAATCCAGTATTGTAATTTTCGACCGCGGCGCAACCTGCGCACTCGAAATACATTCTACATATTCTATGGAAGCCCGTGTAATACAAGTAGAACCCCGTGTGATCCAGACAATTATCACATGATGCGGTACACCCGTATCGAACGTTGGGTATGATGTGCTAGCCCGTATTGTATCAGTAATTAGGATGTTAAGTTTTATTTTATACCTCCATTTCGTGCTACGTTTAATACTTGTTAACGTACATTGTACCGTGTACAATTGTCGTGCATTAAAGTCCTTTTGTACACCTTTATGCAATGGACGGGTAATTATTGTGTGACCCTAAAAAACTCAACTACTCCCATTGATCGCGTTTTAGATGAACGTGGCAGTACAATACCACCATTATGCTAGAATAAGTTTATTTTCACGTCAGGAAGTCATAAAATTCGTCCCATTTCTTCCTCGTCTGTCCTAGGCTATGCCAAGTAGAAGCAAACAAACTACAATGGGTCATGATGTACAAAGACGTGCACTGATTTGGTTTCAAATTGCAGTCTAATCTTAGTTCTGTCGATTCACAGCCAAGAACAGTCAATATTATCATTGTTAAGTCCTGTCCTGTCCAGATCATATTTTAGATGAACTTGGCAGTACAATCCCACCATTATGCTGAATTAAGATTGTTTTCAAGTAATGGAATTCGTCAAATTTCTTCCCCGCCATGTCCTTCTGTCCTGCGCAGATCAAGCCCATGCTGCAGGGCGCACGCGCGGAGGAGGAGCTGAAGAAGAAGCTGGAGGACCTTGAGGTGATCGTGGAGAAGGCGGAGAAGGAGGAGAAACTCCGGAAGGAGCTGGAGCAGAAGCTGAACGCCCTCAGCAACGAGAAGAACGACCTCGTCATCCAGCTGCAAGCCGTGAGTCCAGGTTTTTTAAATTAATTTTATTAAAAGAAAAGAACTTTTTTTTTATTCAAAGAAAGGACGAAGACAAAGTGACGGCAGGTTCAATTTGTACACAACTTATATTCTCGGTGCCACTTGAACATGGTGGAAAATAGAATATTTAACAAGGAGAGGAACGTTAAAATCCCGGACAAAACTACCCCTCTCGATCGAAGCCTCTGCTTGGAGAATAGACTTGCGTAGCTAAAATGATTTTACAGTTGATATCCGAAGCTTAGAGCAAACTACCACGCAGAATTAAAAGTTGTTTACCGTCGTCAGGAGCAAGACGTGGTGTCGGACTCGGAGGAGCGGAACGCCATGCTGATCAAGAGCAAGGCTGACCTTGACGCGCAGCTGGAGGAGGTCAAGGAAAACCTGGAGGAGGCGGAGGAGAACAACCAGCAGCTCAACCACACCCGCCGCAAGCTCGAGAACGAGGTAAGCCTTACCTTAGACCCTAGATCCTCCCAGAACAGAGGTTTTAAATTTGTGCTGCTACTTCGATTTCGTCATTTGGAATCCCATTCCCTCACTCGTACTGTAGCACCGTGTTCCTGGTGTAGTTGGGTTTCCCTTTCGGGAGATCCTGTGTAGTTTTGTTGCATTTAGATCTATTTTATAAACAGAAAGGTAGAAATAACTACATTATTAACCTTACAGGTGAGCGAGCTGAAGAAGGATGTCGAAGATCTTGAGAGGAACCTGGCCCGTTCGGAGAAGGACAAACGCGCCGTGGAGGACAAGGTAAGACAGTTATAGAATCAACGGTTCAATACTTTTCATTCAGTAAGGATCTTGCTGGGAACAGCACCCGAATTACGTCCTTATTACAGAGGATATACAGTTTCTCGGACATGCTCAGAATGTTATTTTCATTGCTGAATTGCAGTCCCATAACTGCAATGCTTTCGTATCTTGGCTGGATTGAAATGAATATGAGAATACAAACAACATCCAATCCCCCCCCCCCCCTTATTTTCAGGTTCGTATTATGGGCGAAGAGATTGCTGACATGGACAACACCATCAAGCGTCTGACCCGAGAGAAGAAGAAACTCGAGGAAGTCCAAGCTGTGAGTTTACATCAAATGTAGACCTGTGGATCGTAGATAGTAACTCGGTTCTTATGTACACAACCGTTACAGCTTTTTGCTATTTATATGTCTTTTAGACAGGTACATCTGTAGGGTGTATGGTGTCCTTGCCATACAAGTATTCTGTAGAAGAACATTCCTTCTAGGACGTCATTCACCGAATATTCAGATTCAGATTCAACATTTTTTGTGATAGGCATGGCATGTGGCATATATATATATTAAAAAGAAAATGAGCACATAAATTGCGCTGCAAGTTACATAAATCCTTTAACATTGATGCATGACTAATACGACACAGAAACTTAATTACATAAGGTTTAAAAATCTTAACGCTGTGATATAATATCATTTACATCAAGATAAAAGCAAGTCAAATCCGTTTTTGGATGATAAGATGTCCACCATGTGTAAGCTAACTCCTTCCTTTCGGGTTTCAGCAAACTCTGGACGACCTGCAGTCGGAGGAAGACAAGACCAACCACTTGAACAAGCTCAAGATCAAGCTGGAGCAGCAGATCGAGGAGGTACGCCTTGGGTTGGACTTTCATTATACAATTGGCAGACTTAACAGTCTGAATTTCGTATTTTAAAAGGATAGCTCCATAACATTTGAAACCAAAATAACTATCATATCATTGTTTCAACACTAAAAGGCATTTTATCTTACACATATGTTCTCAGTAAACTAAGGCCGGAGAATTCTTAAAGTCTTGAAAAATCTTAGATTTATCTAAAGACACGCAGCTACGCTTTCGGTTTCATGCCCCAATTAAGTAGCGTATGTAATCATTTGTGTTAATATATATAATGTTTATTTAAAGACGTGTAACGAATTATACGCAATTCGAGGGGACACATTGTGTTTTCTCCCTGCGTATTTCAGTTTGCAAATTTCCCAAAAAACATGTACATGTAATAAGTGACAAAATAAAGATCAAAAAGAGGTTCAATATGCAAGCTGAAATTCTGCCCCTGGGGATCACAGGACTGAGTAGAAGAAGTGTAAGGTGTGATGACCAGGTGCGCTTCGTTGAAAACTCGTCCGGTGGTGAGGCCGCCTTGCTAGATGTGCGTGGATAGCCCTTAGATTTTACCCAACTTCCCTATATATCTAATGATGTGGTAGCAATACATTTAATTTAATTCAAACACTTTTAACCTTCAGCACACTGGAGGGTCTATGTCGAGAGCAGCCTGGCGAGCCCTATGCATGTCTGCAGCCGCCATGCATCAGACACTGATGCCTGCAAATGATTGACACTGAAGTAGTCGTTAGTTTGGCACCCAATTCCCTATTAGGCAGCAGGAAGAAGGTTAACAAACGTTTGTTTCTCGGCAGATCCAAGACATGCTGGACGCGGAGAAGAAGATTCGTTCTGACGCGGAGAGGGCGAAGAAGAAGCTGGAGGCGGACCTGAAGCAGGCTCTGGACAGTCTCGGCGAGCTGGAGAGGCTCAAGGTGGAGCACGAGGAGAAGCTCAAGAAGTACGGAAAATATTTGGTTGTTTCAAGGAGGTTAAAATCAGATTTTAACCTCCTTGGTTGGTGATAGTTATAAATTTACATGCTGATTCCGTACACACAGTAAAGCGCTTACCAACAAGCTTTTGATCTGTCCTCCTTGGTTGTTTATAGTTATAGATTTGCACGCTGATTCCGTACACACAGTAAAGCGCTTACCAACAAGCTTTTGATCTGTCCTCCTTGGTTGTTTACAGTTATAGATTTGCACGCTGATACCGTACACAAAGTAAAGTGCTTACCAACAAGCTTTTGATCTGTCCTCCTTGGTTGTTTATAGTTATAGATTTGCACGCTGATACCGTACACAAAGTAAAGTGCTTACCAACAAGCTTTTGATCTGTCCTCCTTGGTTGTTTATAGTTATAGATTTGCACGCTGATACCGTACACAAAGTAAAGTGCTTACCAACAAGCTTTTGATCTGTCCTCCTTGGTTGTTCATAGTTATAGATGTGCACGCTGATACCGTACACAAAGTAAAGTGCTTACCAACAAGCTTTTGATCTGTCCTCCTTGGTTGTTTATAGTTATAGATTTGCACGCTGATACCGTACACAAAGTAAAGTGCTTACCAACAAGCTTTTGGTCAGTCCTCGGGTCCCTCTCAAGTTGATTTGACCCGAAGCTTACGTTACTTGACCTGAGCGGAGGAGTAACGTCAGCAACTGGGAAAAATGCCCGGAAGTCGGTATAGACCCCCGTCACTGTTGAGGGATGGGCCCTAAAGTACATTGCCCCTTTCACTCCTCCTTTGGGTATTTGTTTATTAGAAATACTTAAGCGAAGACATGCACGTCACTATTCTTTCTCAAGAGGAGAAACACAAGAAGTATGTTTCAGTATGATTTTGTTCACATAGTCTTACTCTGTTAGAAATTCGTCTGAAGTTAAACTTTGGGAAACGCAATGTCGGGCATGACTTGCACGGAGCTAGCGACATTCACGAACGCCCTCCTACATATGTGTGTGTGGATTCAGAATGTACTGAACGCTACTCGGTTTCCGCAGACGCGACTTCGAGCTGAGCGCGGTTCAAAACAGGCTGGAGGACGAGCTGAGCATGGTCGCGCAACTGCAGAAGAAGATCAAGGAGCTCACGGTACGGTCTTATCGATGAACGGTAGCTCTTCTTCTACATCTACATGTACACAATACTAGTCAAGACTAGACCCCGCATGGGGCATAGCGTCTCGGACAAAAGTAGAGGCCTTACCCGGTGGTGCGATTGTTTCAATAATAGCCTTTAGCTAGTTGTTAGCAACCCTGACATTTTTATATCATAGCTACATGTAACAACGTGTGCTTACTGTACCTATAAATAAATAAATGCCGCTGAACGGTGAAAGAGGTCAGCATAGATAAATAATAGAACAAAACAGAGCATCCTGGAAAGATATGTCTACAGCAGCCACACGACAGCGCCTGATGGCCGCCGATGATTGATTGACATAGATAAAGACTAGACGATCTTGTTCGAATTAATGATAAGGATTTTCAGCAATCCGATGTCCTCGGGATTGAAACGAGTTATACATGTTAATCACGAATGATAAAAAGACCAGACGATTTGAGCAACTGGTGATGCTATCAATCGTTCCTTTTCAGGGCCGCACGGAAGAGCTCGAGGAAGAGCTTGAAAATGAGAGGAACGCCAGGGCCAAGGTAACGTTTCTCTTACGGTGGATTTTTGTGGATTGCAAATGCCAGAGTTTGTTTCCTCTAGCTCTGTTAATGTACGTCACTCTGTTTAAGTTACATTTGCCTCACATGTTGAGGTTTGCACCACTGGTATTGCTACTAACACATACATATTCTTGTACCCTCTGTTAGGTGGAGAAGTCTCGCAACGACATCTCGCGAGAGTTGGACGACCTGGGAGACCGTCTGGAAGAGAGTACCGGGCAGACGATCCAACAGGTGAACCCAAACATACATTTTTGGTCTGCCAACGGCATTCTGGAACGGAGCTTATACAATTTGATATGAATGATATCATCAGGTATATCCAGCCATGTGATAAAACGAAACAAAACCTGAAGCAATGCTCAACCGCAACCCACAAATGTCTCTATACGAAACATTAAAAAATAACCCACAGTTTAAAATTAGATAGAATGAAATAGAATATATCAAAGTTGTATTTTCTGAACTAACTGAACAGAACTTCGACACACTAAGAGGGCCAGGAGTCGCTAGAACCAACTAGCGGTCCTGTGCCTAAAATAGAAGAGAGAGTTGTCTACATCCACCTTGCGTCAGCATTTGATGCTCTTGGATAATATGTTTGATTGATTTATTTATTATTTGATTGATTGATTGATTGATTGATTGATTGATTGACGTGTCCACTTGTTGCCCCCCTCCCCCCAGGTTGAGCTGAGTAAGAAGCGCGAGGCTGAGCTGGTGAAGATTCGGCAGGACTTCGAGGAGACGAAGATCGCGCACGAGGCGCAGCTGGCCGCCATGCGGAAGAAGTCCGGGGAGAGCTACACGGAGATGAGCCAGCAGATCGAGAACCTGCAGCGCGCCAAGGCCAAGCTGGAAAAGGACAAGAACACCCTGCGGCTCGAGGTCGACGACATGTCGGGCAACTTGGAACAGCTCACCAAGCAAAAGGTAATTTTTGGGTCGTTATTGTCATCGCCGACGGAAAAAACCTTCTCTGCAATAGAGAGAGTTCCGTAGTATGGCAGTCCGTGGAAAGAAGCCGTTGCTGTAGAAGAACTTTGAGACTGGTAATTGAACAGTGTAACGATAGGAGCTAGAGGAAATACAAATGTTAACGCTAAAAGGCTCTCAATGGCCGGGGGTGCAACTAGTGTCAGATTATCAGAGCAATGGCCATAAAAAGTACCGCCATACGTCTTGCCTTCATAAATGTGATACTTAGCGTATGAAACGTTCTTCTCCGTAGGTGAACTTTGACAAGCTGAACCGGACCCTGGAGGAGAACCTGAACGAGGCGAACATCAAGGTGGACGAGCAGAACCGGCAGCTTCAGGAGTTCTCCGCCATGAAGAGCCGCATGCTGGCCGAGCACAACGACGTCGTGCGCAACCTGGAGGAGGCCGAGAGCCAGTCTAACCAGCTCAGCAGGTAACCATTGTTTATCCAGTATCTCAATGTGTTACTACGAAAGAGACAGTCCAAACAGCTCAGCAGGTAGCCTTCTTTGTATTGTTTATCCAGTATCCCAATGTTTTACTACCAAAGAGACTGGAGGAGGAAGAGTGCCAGATAAACCAGCTGAGCAGGGACCCTTCTCTATCTGTATTGTTTATACCGTATCCCAATGTGTTAGTACCAAATAGACTGGAGGAGGAAGAGAGCCGGTTTAACCAGCTTAGCAGGTAGCTGTCTCTATACGTATTGTTTATCCAGTATCTCAGACTGGATGACGTTAGGTTAAACAATGTGCGTTTCCCGCCCTCCGCAGGACCAAGAGTATGCTGATGCAGCAGATCGAGGAGCTGAAGCGCCAGCTTGAGGAGGAGACCAAGGCCAAGAACCACCTGTCCCACCAGCTGCGCGCCTCGCAGCACGACTGCGACACCTTCCGCGAGCAGCTGGAGGAGGAGCAGGAGGCCAAGTCTGAGATGCAGCGAGCCCTCTCCAAGGCGCACACGGAAGTCGCGGCCTGGAGGACCAAGTACGAGACGGACGCCATCCAGAGGACGGAGGAGCTGGAGGAGGCCAAGAAGAGACTGGCGCAGCGTCTTCAGGAAGCTGAAGAAAAGGTGGAGATCTCCAACTCCAGATGCAGCAGCTTAGAAAAGACCAAGAACAGGTATGGAATTTGAGTACTCCTATTCATAACGTTTAGGAATCACTCATGATAAGCATAGATAGATAGATGGATAAGAATATCTTTAATTTGAAGATAACGGACTGTTTTTCTAGATAGGTGGAAATGACTCTTCACTAGTCGGACTTATCAAAGATGTATTCCTTCAAAATCAACTCTTGTATGACTCATTTCTCAAATCTCTCAACGAATACCTGGTGATGGATCAAAGGATATGATTATGATTTGTTTCAAATATATAATATAGTAAAAAAACGTGTTTAATGATGTTTTTAGCTCTCACTCCATCCTCTCATCTCTCTTCTTTCTTCTTTCTCCCTCTTTCCCCTTTTCTCTCTCCCCCTCTTCCCCTCTCCCTCTCCCCTTTTCTCTCTCCCTCTCCCCCTCTCTCCCTCTCCCTCTCTCTCTCCCTGTGTGAAGGTTGGCTGCGGAAAACGAGGACCTGATGATTGACGTGGAGAAGGCGAACAGCATCGCGGCGCAGCTGGAGAAGAAGCAGCGCATGTTCGACAAGATCGTCACGGACTGGAGGGTCAAGTGCGAGGAGATGGGCGTGGAGATGGAGGAGCTCACCAAGGAGAACAGGTGATGAGAATGGTTCTAATTCTCACAAAAGAGTTGGTTTATTGGTCAGATATTACCCGTGCAATGGCAGCCAGTGCTGAATTACTCAATTAGTGCAGGGTTTACAATCACATATTACACAACAGATTCATATTTGCGGAACTGTCGCAAGGGTCTGGGCGGCTGCCATTCGGCGCCAGGAGGTGACCTCAATACGACCTTCCCTAACCGAAGTCAGGTACCCATTCACACCTGGGTGGAGTGAGGAAAGTCGTGTAAGGTGCCTTTCCCAAGGGCACAACATCGAGGCATACCAGTGGTTTCGAACCCGGGACCTCTCGGTTCTGAGCGAAACACCCTACCAATTGAGCCACACGATGCCACAGGGTAGCAGGGTCCCTGAATTGTTCTGTCGCTTAACATGTAAAAGAGACACATTCTCTCTATCAGTCAGTCCACACATTAAAACTACATATTTAAACTACATTGAATCGTTTCTAAGGAAACTATAACTACAAACAAATCTTGAGTACGAGTTAACAAACCTCAGAATTACTGGTGATCAAATAACAAATATGCATGCTGATAACTGATATTTTTATCATTGCAATCAGGACCCTTAACAACGAGCTCATGAAGCTCAAGACGGCCTACGAGGAGTCCTTCGGAGCGATGGAGGAGCTGAAGAAGGAAAACAAGACGCTCTCAGGTTGGTGATAATTTTTGATAAATGTATGTAAATCCATGCAAACTAGCTTCCGTCATCCACCGCACATTCTATCGATTTTGATGTTTGATGTATATGTCGTTTAGGTCGCAAGTATTTCACTGCTGTGTAAGTGAATGACGGTAAAAGCTTAACTCTACTGACCTAATGCTGCATGAAGAGCCGAATTTGACTCGACGTGGTGTTTTAACAGTGTATAGTGGAGTGGCGTCTGATTGAGAATAAGACATTGGCAGGAGTCGAGAGCTTAAGCGGTCGCTCCCATTCCAGACGAGATCCATGACATCAGCGACCACCTCTCGGAGGCGACCAAGCACGTCCACGAGATGGAGAAGACCAAGAAGCGCCTTGAGGTGGAGAAGGAGGAGATGCACACTGCTCTGGAGGAAGCTGAGGGCGCGCTGGAGATAGAGGAGGGCAAGGTCCTCCGCCTCAACTTAGAGCTGTCTCAGATCAAGTCCGACATCGACCGCAGACTGGCGGAGAAGGAGGAGGAGTTCGAGACAACACGGTAGGGCGGGTTCAAGGGCATGCTGTAATGTTTCAGCGCTCTTTACTGTTCTACTGAGACAGGGGAGGCACTGGACATGTGCCCACCCATTCCTTCCTTCCTTTTCTTTCCTTGGCCTTCCTTCCTTCCTTCATTGATTCCTTCCTTCCTTCATTCCTTCCTACAACTTCATTCATCACATGATTTTGTTATTTTTCTCAATGTCAAGTCGCAAGTCAGTAACGCCCTTAAATATAATTCAAAACTAATCTGTTTTAGGCGTTCTCTAGGTAATAACTTTACAGGGTTCTACTTCTCCGCCGTTCGGGCTTCTCTCCAGACAAATATGACATTTTTGTTTCTCCCACGAAAAGCAAAAATCACGCGAGATCCATCGAGAGCCTGACGACGTCCCTGGAGGTGGAGAGCAAGGGTCGCGCCGAGGCCATCCGGCAGAAGAAGAAGATCGAGTCGGACCTGAACGAGGTGGAGGTCCAGCTGGACACCGCCAACAAGGCGAACTCCGAGGCCAGGAAGCTGCTGGCCAAGTACACCAACCAGCTGCAGGAGATGCAGGTACGGCGTTTGGTGTTTGTGTTGAACAGGATGTGTTTTGTAATGTACAGTATTGTTCACAATGCCAGCACTCACCGCCTGGCGAACGTCGAATGTACAACAGGGGGAAGGAATTTTCACTGAAAATCTTGATGAATTACTTTTACATATATATCCACTGGGCTAATTGAATGTCACAACGAAAGAAAAGTTTGCAGATTCATATATACTATGGGGATAATGGGGATGACTCATGTATTCATTGTCAAGTAAACAAGTACAAACATACTTCTCAGCATGCGTATGGCATAAAGATCGTTGTCCTTGTTGGTCCCCACGTTTAACTTGACGAGTTATCAAACACACTGCATTTAGACCTTCTCAGCATGAATACCTACCTACCTAGTCCCTTGACATTCAGGTTGTGGCGACAGGCTAGCCATAAAGACGGAAAGCTGTCTCCAGGCTTGTCTGCTTCTTGCAGCCTTCTGACCAGGTTTAGGAACGTCCACTCTGTGATGTTTTCCTGACATGATTTTCTCTGTCGTCCCTCTAGCTCAGTCGACCTCCTTCCTGAGTGCCCTGCAGAATTATCTTAGCTATGTTGTTTTGGCGCGTCACGTGGCCGACCCACTGGAGCTTACGCCTCTAGCATGGATATGCAATGATCATTATCCTTGTTGCTCCCCAGGTCCAACTTGACGACGAGCAGCGTGCTAAGGAGGAGCTGCGCGAGCGGTGCAGCACGGCCGAAAGGCGCGTGAACATGTACACCTCCGAGCTGAACGAGCTGCGCGCGCAGATGGAGATCGCCGAGAGGAACCGCAAAATCTGCGAGGCGGAAGTCATGGAGGCCACCGAGAGGTATGTCTAAGTGTGAAAGTAAAAGTGAAAGGTGAAAGTGTGTAGGCAACACATGAATACAGATAGCGTGGTGCAGTCATAAGCTGGTTCCAAGTAGTCCTAGCTGTTTTTCCAAGCTATTATACTGGAAAGAAGTTTAGTCCTTACAACCTGTCTTCGCTGTATGATTCTGTAAAAGAAAAAGACGTAAAACGCGTCTTCAAGAATACCTTATTAAGTTGGTCAACACGGTGTTTCAGCAGAACCTTAAATGATGTAAAGGTACGAGATTTTGTTATATGCGTCACCCACTTTAGTACAGGTTACAATAAAGAATAAATTACATTACGTGAAATTAAATTTGACCGTTAACCCAGAATGTTCTCCCAACGTCCAGACTGAACGTGCTGAGTACCCAGAACGCCGCCCTGTCGGCCAAGCGGAAACTAGAGGGGTAGTGTTGGGGTTTGGTTTGGGGCTAGATTTAGGTTTAGGTTTAGGGTTAGGTGTACCATATGTAAGCATGTGCTCTTGTTGCCCAGGTTGAACGAGCTGAGTACCCAGAACGCCGCCCTGTCCGCCCTCAAGTGGAAATTAGAGGGGTAGTGTTGGGGTTTGGTTTAGGTTTAGGTGAACCAAATGTAAGCATGTGCTCTTATTGCCCAGGTTGAACGAGCTGAGTACCCAGAACGCCGCCCTGTCGGCCCACAAGCGGAAGCTGGAGGGCGAGCTGCAGCAGATGGGCAACGAGCTGGAGGAGACCCAGAACGACGCCAGGCAGACCGAGGAGAAGGCCAAGAAGGCCATCGCTGACGTGAGTCAAATACATACCGAAAGCAAACCGTTTATCAACTTCTTGATATGGCGAAACAGATCAATGCTGGCACATAGCAGGTGACTGGAAGTCAGTAACTTGTAATGGTCTTTTGGACATGTCACTGGTACGTGAATCAACACATGGCACAGGACACTTTTTTGATTTTGATGAATAAAGATTGAAAGCTTGCAAAGCAACATCCCCTGTCAGCCGATAACATTGGATGAAAACTTGCTGTCAGTTGTACCTGTAGGCAAGGGAGGACCTAAGGTCCTTCACGGTTTATCTGAGGTAGTCTGCACATTGAGTCGTTTGCAGAAATTTGCCTACAATATGTTATATAAATGATTTGACATAATTCTTTTCGCCGCGTTTTGGGCATAGTTAATTAATATATGGACCAGTTTACATGTAACCCAACCTGCGTGGGAAACGAAGCAGCTAGTTACCCTTTGCATGCCTGGGACATATTAGAGGTCAGCATGATTTTGTCTTTTAGGGGCATCGAGCCGCCTACGGCCTTTTGGCAGCTGCATGTGAAAGATGTTTTGGGGCATATCCCTAATACAAATGCCCTTTATGATGTACGACCCTGATGTGAGAAAAAAAGTCATCATATTAGGAGGATTGACGTTCTGATGACCTATAAGAGGGGCAAATGCTATCTTAGTTAAAATTCTTGCCCGACGGCGAATTGCAAGATGACTTGGTCTTGAACTCTTTTTTTGAAAGCAGTAAAAGTCGAAATGTCTCACTTATTCGATAATGCATGAGTTCCGTCGGTGTAGAGGGAAGTGGTTGTCTTTTCGTCCGTAAATGTAGATAGATTTAAGTATACTACAGAGGCTGCTTGTCCCCTGCTGTTCACAGGCCAGCCGCATGGCGGACGAGTTGAGGCAGGAGTCCGACAAGGTCACTCACCTGGAGAAGGTCAAGAAGAACCTTGAGGAGAACATGCGGGACTTCCAGCGCCGTCTGGACGAGGCCGAGACAATCGCGCTGAAGGGCGGGAAGCGTCATCTGCAGAAGCTGGAGACTAAGGTCAGGGGTGTTTTATTATAATAAATCCACCATTAGGGTTTGAGACTGTTTTAACAACACTTTGAGTTCAACCTGTCCGTCACTTTTTTTTTGTTTCCCAAAGAACGGTATTGACATTTTCGTTATATGATTTGAAATTGTATCTAACAACACTTTGAGTTCAACCTGTACCTCTGAGCTTTTGTCGTTCCATAAGATACAATCATGTACAACCACATGACTGCAAAGCTGCTGTGTTACGCAAAGGGGCGCTTATTTACCGGTGGTGCAATGCATGTCGATGACACCGTGAATATGAACACGGAAGTTCAGGCAGAATACTGCTTCCGGTTCATAAACAGTCAGAAGCTACACACGGTCTCCATGTTAACTACGTCAGCTTCCGCGACAATAGTGAAATTCGTGTCTGATAGAATCGGGACACGATGAGCCTGAGGTCACAGCTTAGCCTTAGAGCTGCAATGGTAGAGGAAGCGTATCTCTGCATTCATTAGTTACCAACTAGTCAAGCAGTCGCAAAAGAGAATGTCAACTGCTGGATTAGCCTGGATGCCATCCTACTTAGTTGGTAAGGGGGGGGGGGGGGGGGCGGTAAACTAACTGGCATATCTATGTCTATGACACTGTAAAAATCATATCCAGTTGCCTGAGTAACTGCTATTTGACGTAACTGGGATACGGCACCCAGGCAAGGTCACAGTCACCTCTTTTAACCTATGACACATAGACCAAGTAGTGGTGCCAGTGGGTATTTCAAGCATTTAGCCACTATTCGGTGTGGCGCGGGAACTATGCTGGTTGTACTACATTATCAATCCACAAGAGGGCGCCTATAAACCATACTGTTTTCCACCACAGGTCCACGACCTGGAGGCGGAGCTTGACGCCGAGCAGAGGCGCCACCAGGACACCCTGAAGAACCTGCGCAAGAACGAGCGCCGTCTGAAGGAGATGACGTTCCAGTCGGACGAGGACCGTAAGAACCAGGAGCGCCTCCAGGAGCTAGTGGAGAAACTGCAAATCAAGATTAAGACGTACAAGAGGCAGTCTGAGGAGTCGGTAAGACATGCTCTTTAAGGAAGTACTGTACTACTTCAGTGTGAAGTAGATGGCCGTTCCTTCGCTAACTCTGGTTTTAGGGATGTGGGAATGATTATTGGTCGGTATCCTGCAGACGAATCTGCATGCTGTCTGTACACCTTTACTCTCTAGAGTGCGTTGTATCACATTAGACCCATTACGGTTGCTCTATAATGCATACTTGCCTTTTTTCAGTCAACCGGAAAGTCTTTTTTGTTATAATGTCACAAGAACAAGCTATTTACCATAATACTAGCGAGTAATATTTACTCAGCAGGATGTTTCTGTTTTTTTACGTATGAGTACAAGAGACTGTATTGATCTTGTTTTTTGCTTAAGTCTTGCCTGTCCTTCGCTCTTGACTGTTTCTCATGATCGAACGATCTGCTTCCACCTCGCAGGAGGAGAACGCCAACGTGAACCTGGCTAAGTTCCGGAAGGTGCAGCACCAGCTGGAGGACGCCGACGAGCGCGCCGACATCGCCGAGAGCGCGCTGGCCAAGCTGAGGGCCAAGTACCACAGCGGCAACCCCACGGCGGGGACCAAGAAGGTAGGGGACATGGTCTATTTCTTTGTCTGTTATACAGTCTAACGCCCCTATCTCACTGGACCCGCGACACGTTGGCGACCTCGCTGCGACCGAGCGATTTGACAGAGCTCTGAACGAATTTCATTGAGCAAATATGATTTTTGGTTTTTTTAGTCATACTTGTACGTTTTTGCATGATAAATCCATTATAAATTGAAGGGTAATACAAATCCAATGTAGGATGCAGCGAGGCCGCCAACGTGCCGCCGGTCCAGTGAGATAGGGGCTTAAGACTGCCCAAGAAGACCGCTCAGGTTGTCGATAAAATCTGGTCTATGTGGACAAGTGGTCACTATACAGAGGATTCTTGATGCTTGGGCCAATGGGGAAAATTATCTAAAGGACCAACAAAAGTGGCCACACAGGCCAGCAGCCCTTGCAATTGGTGGTCACCTGTGCAGGGTAGACTGTATCCTATTGGCTCTGAAGTATGGCTCAGCCAGGGCTGTCTGGCTGACCAGTGGTTTAGTACAAGTCCCTAGCGCTGGTGACTTCGCTTCTAATTCGGAAGAAAATTATGACGAAGGAGTGTTATTTGTTGTCATTTTCAATTTCGTTTCATTTTTCTTCTTTCTTCTCCCTGTCTTTTATTACTTTGTTTCCTTATTCTCACTGTCTCTTATTTTCTTTCTTTTCTGTATATCTGAACAGTCCAAGCAGGATGAGTAGAGGAGCACGCTGCGAGGAATGCTTTCTCCCATCTTCACTTTGCATAAACGACTCATTAACGACGCAGGACCGACGGACGCCACTAACAAAATCAACAACCACAAAAAGCAAAGCAAAACAAAATAGTAACAATCTAAGATAAAGAGCAACGAATGAGGACTTATATATAGATCATCGTTGGGACATCAGTTGGTATTGTTATTTTGAAAAATGGGATCAATATACATATAAGAGTTGGAAGTGTGTGGTCGATCGTGATGCTCTGTCAAGTATGGTTACTTCTAGTGTCACTTTGAAAACGAACGGCTTTAATTATGTAACTTTTTCATTCGATTCACTATGCTTTATATTTCTGTTGACGACGTCAGTCAAACATACCCATAAATAAATGCAGATATTTACATTGCCAAGCTTTTCTTCTGCCGTTTTATGTTCCTTTTCTTTTACTTTTACGATGTCGACATTAATTAATCTGATGCGTAGTTCTAGATAATACACGTAAAGATTGCTCTATGTTAATTAGCATAACAAATATAACTAACAAATAACATCCCCGTCGTTATTGGCATCACCATCATGTAGTATGGTCAGGCACAGAAAGGTCCAGGACCATATTTCACCCATATTCTTATCCACCATTAAAAACCGTACAAGTAAGTATAAAAAATCAGGACAGAGTTTTTGTTCAAAGAAGTTTAATCAGTATCAAATGCAACGAAGCAACCATACACGTCACAAACCATACATTTCTCAAACGCATCTCTAAGGCTACTTAGTGGTCCCGGAAGAGATACACATACAATATATACTCAGTTTTCGACACTTCGGGTACCGTATTTCGCCCATGTCAGTCCCAAAGTTTTTGCAATTGAACAATTCCGACAGCTTTTTATTCTTACATTTCGGGACGTTTACATGGTTTAGGTTTGGATTCCTACTTAACGTGTATCACAAAGACAGACAAAGACATGAAAGGTGACGGTCGTGCAAGTTCTGTGTTCTCATTATGCATAGTTCACTGTACGTTTACGATTGACTAAATCCAGTCTACGTTAGAATTGTGGACGGTACATTTGCTCGCCATGTTTTTCTGTGAAAACCTCAATAAGCGTCCTTCCCACTCAGTTGCTGTGTCTGTAGAAATGTGCGTGCGTTGGGGCCCCTAAGTGGGAAATACCGCTAAAGAGAAAGTCAGCGAATCACATAGAGGCGTACTGGGTTTCTAAAGTGGACTAAAACTATTGTTCTGTACTCTGTAGTTGAAGGGGTCCGTCAGCAATTTACTTTCCCTGCAAAATAGAAAGAACACTTGTTAGAACCACAAGCCTGTCATCTGGATAAGCAAACTAGTTTGTCATTGCTGACGATTGAGAACTACGTAATGATAGGCTTGATAACAGAGCATTAATCTGACTGGTTTTAACGTTAGAAGTGAAAATATATTACCATTATGTTGACATGTAGGTACCAAATTAGATGAACTGTCAAAGCCTTTCACAAAGTTATAAGTCAAATAGTGAATTTTGGTACATATGCTTTAGAAACTATTATTAGTTTCATGTCCATGCCTTATCATTATCAAATCATAAATCATTAGTTTCGCGCTATGGTCGAAGCGACATGTTTGCGAGTATGCAACTGTCTACGGGCAGCCTTCTCTTCTTGGAGGAGTTCCATGCTAGCCATGAAGAGGAGACTCGCGTGGAATAAATGCTATATCTCTACCATCTACAGCTATCCACGATTGTAGTGGATGTGAAATGGTAACTTACTCTTTGCAACCCGCAAGGCGCGTCGTAAAGGGTTTACTTCTGTAATAGAAGTAACAAGGAGAACATGAGCCACCATAGAGACGGTCGGGGGGGGGGGGGGTAGCATACGCGTGGTGGTGCGATATGATGGCGATTTGGTGTTGTGGAAAAGGGAATATAGAAGACATCGCAGGCAGAGAAAGGGTGTAGATCAAGAAGGGTTTTTGATTGAGAGGGCTAGGGAGATTGAGCGTTAGGGTGGAAAAAATAGGAGAAACTTCCATAGCGACGCGTACATATATTAGGGTTTTGGCCGTTTGGGTAGCTTCTAAACAAGGTGGGAGCAAGTAGGACGCAGTACAGTGGGATGTTAATGATAGATTTCGTTTTTTAAGAAAGAGTGAAGGAATGACAGGTAAGACATGGGGTCAGTTTTGGTCAGGTGTTGTTAATCTCCTACTGTAATAAATTTGAAGGTAAAATACATAGGTAATACGCTTATAAACAAACAATTGACTGAAAGCTTTAATGTTAAAAGTAAAATGAGCTTAGATTCCAACACGACACTGTGCATAGACTTAAACATGTGATTTGTCTAAACGTAATTACGTTGCTTGTTTAGATGTATCTTATCAACTTTTAATGGGCATGTAATAATTCCAACCACATACTACCATAGTTTGCATTGTGGACCCAGTTTTGGGTGATGAAATGTTGCAATAAGAAGACAACACGGCCATTCATTGATGCTATAACAGAATGAAAACCGGTCGGGGACACCGAGACACTACAAACTCACCTTGGATGGAGCAGAGCGATGCTGTGCGCGCATCTTGCCCAGGGCGGACTCGGCCATCTCGGCTCTCTCCTGGGCATCCTCCAGATCGTGCTGGGTCTTGCGCCACTTGGCCAGGTTAACGTTGGCCTGCTCCTCCTGTGTACCAAATGAGTAAACATTAAGAAATCGTTACGTTAATCGTCGCATTAGTGACCTAAAAGTGAAACAGAACGGAGCGAAGTTCTGATTTATTTGAATGTACAATACTTATTTTTCAATGCAGTTTTGTCTTTGGCAGAACATCACATAAGATTAGATAATACATATCGGACTACGTACAGCCTCCTCCACTTGTCTCTTGTAAGACTTGATCTTCAGTTGCAGCTTCTCGACCATCTCCTGCATGCGCTCCTCCTTCTTGCGGTCCTCGTCGGCCTGGAAGCTCAGCTCCTTGAGACGGCGCTCGTTCTTCCTCAGGTTCTTGAGGGTCTCCTGGTGGCGCCTCTGCTCAGTGTCGAGTTCCGCTTCAAGGTCGCGCACCTGTGGTCCGAAAAATCAAAAACTTAATACTGCACCCTTCAAAACAAACCCAGATTCAGTGTAAAAAAAGGAGTGATTCCCTGAGAAAGTCGACACGAAATGAGCCCTTACTCTAGCCTCCAGCTTCTGCAGCTGGCGCTTGCCACCCTTCATGGCTACAGCCTCGGCCTCGTCCAGTCTCCTCTGCAGGTCCTTGATGGAGGCTTCCAGGTTCTTCTTGGTCTTCTCGATGTGGGCGGTGTGCTCCTGCTCCTGACGCAGGTCCTCGGCGATGCGGGAGGCCTGTAGAGAAGAATCAGTCATATTGTAAATTCGCGTAGTCCCACTGTTAGCTGAAAAAACGACGTACTGTAGAAAATGAATTTTTATGTTAGTGTACACCACAGGTACTTACATCTCCGATGGCCTTCTTTGCCTTCTCTTCGGTCTGCCTGTGCTCAGACATAACCTCGTCCAGCTCAGCCTGCAGGGTCTGGATCTCACCTTCCAGCTTCCTCTTGTGGCCAGCCAGAGAGGAGTTCTGTGCAGACAGCTCGCCAACGCGGTCAGAAGATTCCACAAGCTCGGCCTCGGTCATCTTGCGGGCCCTCTCAGCTTGGTCAAGGCCGTTGCGGAGCTCTTCGAGCTCAGCGGTCAGCATGTTGGAGCGGCGCTCAGACATGGCGAGATGCTCGCGGGCCTCCTCGCGTGCCCTCTGTTCGTCGTCGATTGTGGCCTGAACCTCCTGGATCTGGTTCTGGAGCTTGTTGATGGTCTTCCTGGCCTCGTTGTTGGCCTTGGTGGCGTTTTCCAACGCAGCCTCGACCTCATTTACATCAGCCTCCAGCTTCTTCTTGGACCTGACAGCCTCGTTCCTTCCCTTGGACTCTACGTCCAGGGTAGTCTGCAGGGCATCCAAGGCCCTCTGGTGGTTCTTACTGTAACAGCAAGGACATCGATATGAATGACATATTTAACCATGTTGGCAGCCATCTTCCTTAGAAGTTATAGTTATGATTCAAAAGTGTTTCTTATCCTGTAAGGGATTATTCATTATCATTGCATTCAGTATGAAGTTCAAAGCAAACAGAAGCGTAAATGAAATTCTTACCGTGTGTTCTCGAACTCCTCGTCCTTCTCGGCCAGCCTGCGGTCGATGTCAGCCTTGAGCTGAGACAGCTCGAGCTGGACACGCAGGACCTTGCCCTCCTCCACTTCCAGTGCACCCTCTGCCTCCTCGAGGGCGGTCACCAGTTCCTCCTTCTCTACTTCCAGGCGCTTCTTGGCCTTCTCGAGCTCGTGGACTGTCTTGCCGCCCTCGCCAAGCTGGTCGGTCAGTTCGTGGATTTCATCTGCAAGAGTTAAGAATATTGATATTTCTTTCCCGTGAACACAAATATTTAGTTGTCAAAGAAAGGACAACATGCTGGTAAGTTCCATACAGAAATGTTTTTGTTGTATTGATTACGGTTTGTAATAATGCAAGCATATTATCATACGAAATGAAAATATAAAAATGATTTACCATGTAGGGCCTTGTTCTCCTTCTTCAGGCTTTCCAGGGCCTCTAGAGTCTCCTCGTATTGTCCCTTCAGCTTGTACAGCTCGTTGGCATAGGCACGGGCCTCCTTGGTAGAGGTCTCCAGCTCAGCACTGATCTCCTCGCATTTGGTCTTCCACTCGGCGATCTGCTTGTCAACCAGACGCTGCTTCTTCTCCAGCTGAGCTGCCGCGCCGTTAGCGCGCTCAACGTCGATCATGAGATCCTCGACCTCACCGGCGAGCCTGTTCTTGGCCTTCTCCAGAGAGCTGCACTTGGCATTGGCGGCCTCCACCTGTTCCTCAGCATCCTGAAGGCGAGCAGCCAGCTTCTTCTTGGCATCCTCCAGCTCCTCAGCGCGCTGGATGGCGTCGGACTCGTACTTGGCACGCCAGGCAGTGACCTCAGTGTTGGCCTTGGACAGGGCACGCTGGATCTCAGCCTTGCCTTCCTGCTCCTCCTCCAGCTGAACCTTCAGAGTGTCGGAGTCGTGCTGGGCAGCACGCAGCTGGTGAGCCAGGTGGTTCTTGGCCTTGGTCTCCTCCTCAAGCTGGCGCTTTAGCTCCTCGAGCTGCTGGTTGAGCATGCTCTTGGCACGGCCCAACTGGCTGCACTGGCTCTCGGACTCCTCGAGCTGGCGGGCGATCTCGGAGTTCTCGGTCTCCAGACGGGACTTCAGGGATGTAAGTTCCTGGATCTGCCTTCCGGACTCTTCGATCTTTACGTTGGACTCGGCGATCTGCTCCTCAAGAGCGCGGTTTGCCTTCTCCACGTTCAGCTTGCCCTTTGTGATGGCCTCGACGTTGGTGGCCAGGTCATCGACTTCCATCTTGAGAGTGGTCTTTTCCTTCTCCAGCTTAGCCTTGACGCGCTGCAGGTTCTCTACCTGCTCGCCCAGCTCCGCGCTGGCGTCGGACAACTTCTTCCTGAGGGCAGAGACGGTGGCCTCATGCTGCATGTTGGACTCCTCCAGCTCGCGGCGGAGTTTCTGCAGCTCCATTTCGCGCTTCTTGTTGACCTCAGCCTGGGCGGCGGTGGCGCCACCGGCCTCTTCCAGACGGTCTCCCAGATCCTCGAGCTCACGAGCCAGGTCAGCCCTCTGCTTATCGACCTTAGCACGGGCGTTCCTCTCGGCCTCGAGCTCCTGCTCAAGCTCCTCGATGCGGCCCTGCAGTTCCTTGATCTTCTTCTGCAGAGATGTGACGAGACCCTGCTCGTCCTCCAATTTAGCCTCAAGACCCTTGATCTCAAACTCCTTCCTGTTAGAAGCAGGAAAAGGAAAAAATACAGATATGAGTAAGTCTTTCAAAGCCTAGAAATAAGATTTAAACACGTGTGTAACTTACGTTTGACTACAAATGTGTATTCGTAATACTTTTACTTAGCATTGGACAATCGAGAAAAGCATCGTACTTCTTGATGCGCTCCTCCAGGTCGGCCTTCTCGTTCTCCAGGCCTCCCAAAGTCTCCTGTGCGGCCTTCAGGTCACCCTCCAGCTTCCTCTTCAGTCTCTCGGCCTCGGCACGCGCCTTCTTCTCGCGATCCAGGTTCTCTTCCAGCTGGGTGCCGGTAATAAAAATAGTTCATGCAAACGATTAACAGAACTCAGAAGATTTGAAGATGATGAATAATAGCAGTCTTCTTGACAAACTAAAATCGGAGTCATTATTCAGCTTTCATATCGAGAAAGAAACAATCACCCTTCGATTTAGAAGTGAGAGTCTCGCAAAAAAATGAAGCTGGGCGCAATATTGTCCTGATTTAAAAATGAGTGATAGAATAATGAAAAGCAGTACTTACGTCATCCAAGTTCTGCTCGAGCTTGGCCTTGAGCTTGCTGAGGTTGTTGACCTTGTCCTCCTCCTTCTGCAGGTCCTCCAGGGTGGTCTGTATTCGTTTAAAACATAACGATTATCACTCTGGAAACTAAGACGTACTCGTGACAGACAACGGGCCGTTATGGACACCAAATGCTGTCGGTTTGTTTGAACATAGTATCTTATAACTGTCTTCGCTCAGAATTGGTTATAATCATAATCTAGTAAGACGGCATTCTCTAGTAAATAAACGTACAGTATTGTTTCCGATTAGGAAGCGTTTATAACGTACGGCATTGAGCTGTTCCAGCTTAGCCTTCTCCTTGGACAGCTTGGCGATCTGGTCCTCCTGGGCTGCCAGCTCCTCGGAGGTGGTGCGGACCCTGTTCTCCACTCCGCGTGTCTCCTTCTCCACCTTCTGCAGAGTCTTCTCCAGCTCCTCCAGGTCCTTCTTAAGGTTGTCCACTTCTCCTTCAACCTGTCGCGAAGTTAAAGGGGGTAATGTTTAAACAAGATAGAACGAATCATGTTTGAACGACTAGTATTTTTATGCATTGCTCGTTAAAAGAAACCTGCCAGTCTATTGTATGATGTAGATGTATATTTTCACGATGATACATCTCGTATAATGGTTCTGATAAATGAAATCACAAGAAAAGGTATCATGGTTATTAAAGGCTTTAGTATTTGACTGGACATGTCGCATAGTAGGTTGTAATAATGGCATGTCTTGGCATGGGATTTCTCTGATACACACATACCCTGTAACGGTCGGAGTTTTCTTAAGACTACAAACTAAGAAAATAACATAACATACCTTGCGCTTAGCGGCACTGAGCTCGGAGTTCTTAGACTCCTCCTCCTGCAGAAGCTCCTTGTAGTCAACGATCTTCTGCTCCATGTCCGCCTTGTTCTTGATGAGGTTCTCAGCCCTGTCGGCGATGTCACCAGTGTTGGTTTGTTCCTGTAAAAAGTGTTTAAGGGACGATGAATACCCCCGAAAGTTTAACTTAGAAATGTGCAATGTTTCCTAGGTAAATGTTAGCATTATCTACCACTACCATTGCGTATGGTGATAACTCAGCATTTAATTTTTTTGCGAGAGTAGAGTTTCAGCAGAGGGGCTCACCCCACATTCATTGAATTTTAACTTTTAACAGAGGCATCAAGGTGTATTGAAAACACATGTGTTTACCGAAGACAGTTGAGCGGCCAGCTCATTCTTCTCCTGCTCGACCACGGTCAGCTTCTGCTGGATCTCCGCCATCTGAGTCTCCTCCTTCTCGACGCCTTCCTTCACCTCAGTCAGCTCCTCTTCCTTGGCACGGAGCTCCTCATCCGCCCGGGACTGGGACAGCAGAGGCTTGATGGTGCAGAACAGCTTCCACCACTCCCAGTTGCGCAGGCTCATCCAGTTACGGACGTTACGCTGCAACATCTTCAGGGCAGCCCTACGATCGGACAGCGGTTCTTGGTTACAATGCATAGATATTTTAGAATATCATTTAAAAGGGTTCTTTTGGCAAGCTGCCCAGCATCCGAATGACATATCTCGGTAAACTGGAGAGGGTTTGGAACCAAGCTGCTAGATTCTGTATGAAGAACTACGATAGGGGTGCTAGTGTCTCCGAACAGACCTGCAGTTGATGTCACTTGGAGACATAAGAAAAAGGTCCAGCCTTTGCGTGATGCATAAAATAACTAACTAACTGTTCGATGTATCAGCTACTATGTATCAGATACCAGCTCAGACAAGAACAAGAAATAGTTATGCCTTCAAGAATTAATCTCCAAGCAGATCTATAGGTTGCGAAGACCGTATCAAACTGGCAGAAGAAGTATGTTTTGCAACAAGCTCCCTCTTCCAGTTGGATACGGTCTTTGCAATCCATTGGGCCTGCTTGGAGGCTATTCAAGAATCAAAGTTTTCAACCAAGGATCGATGTATTCAAAATTCGTACTTTTCTAGAACTAACGTAGAGTGTGACTCGTTGCCATCAAGTAGAGTAGGAGCATCCTCACTAGCTATAAACAACATCCTCACTAGCTTTAAACAACGCTTACAAACAGATGTGCAAAGGTTAGGTGTGACAGGTCGACCAGTGTAATATGACCATCCAAAGCCGCGCTGCGAGCCTGCGAAGCTCGTGTGTTTTAACTCTCACTGGACCCACGGCACGATGGCGAGACGTCGCTGCGGCCGATTGAATTGACAAAGCACTCAACGAATGTCATCGACAAAAAAACGAATCATTTTAAGCTTTGTGTGTTTTGTTGTCTTTTTGGTCATACTCGTACGTTTTGAATGATATTCCCATTCTAAAGTCAAGGGTAACACAAATCCAGTTTAGGACGCAGCAACGCCGCCAGCGTGCCGCGGATCGGGTGAGAGGGGGGCCGCTATACATATACAGCTATCTGACCATAGCACTTTACCTCTGCTCCTTGAGCCTCTCATACTCAGCGCGCATGAGTCGTCCCCTGATGCGCTGCTGGATGACAGTGATGATGACAGCCAGTTTGGCGTCACGGATGTCCTCAAGGTGGGCCACTTGACCGGCCTTGAAGAAGATCTTTGTCGTGCCGACACCGTACTGTTCTTTCGACAAGCCGGACTTTTCCAGCAGCTTGACGCAGCACTCCCTGTCATCCTCAACCTCCTTGGCCAGGACGGGGTCCACAGGCTTGTAGCGCTGCCTGAACTCCCTGTGAGCGAAGGAACAACGGTTGGATGGTACATATGCTAGTAACCTACATTACATAAAAGAACGATGATAACTCGAATTTGTGTTGATGCATGACACGTGGGTCGACCCTACTTGTCTTAGCAAGGCAGAAATATGAAACAAGTCGTACCTGAACACCATCTTGTTGGGGAAGCCCTTCTGGCAGATACGGATACCCTCGAGTACACCGTTACAAGTCAGCTGGTGCATAACCAATGCGGAGTCTATGATGCCTCCTGTCTTTAGCTCGTTGGGGATCAGACACCGCACGAAGTGGGGGTATGTGGTGTGCAGAGTGGCCATCAGCCGAGCCAGCTGGTCCTGTATTCGGCCAGAGAAGGAGGAGATATAGTGTTGGTTTTTAAGAATTGAACCGAATCGCATGCGACTGACCCATCAAAGAAGTGGAGAAGTGTATCCTATCAAAATCCATCGATAACCCAGAGTCTGCCAAAGATAACGTTTATGTACATGCTGCGTCAGACCGGACTGTAGATGAGAAGCATTGATAAGCACTTACTATCATTACAACTATAATGCTACACAAATTGTTTACTACTGGAGTCAGTGACGTACTTACTATTACATGATAGAAATATGAAATTCATGTTAAAATCATTAGATAATATTTACCCTGTGGGTTGCAGAAGCGGTTTGGAGAGCTCCGCCCTTCTTCTTTCCACCACCACCAGACTTCTTCTGGGCAGCAGCTTAGGAGGTAGAAACAATTGCATGAGCTACTGTTCCGTAGGATAAAGACAACACTAATACAGTAGAAAAATGGACGTTGCGTTTAGACGAGGGCTGCACAGGGCCACAGCGGACAAATCTTTCCTCGTAGACAAAGAAAGTGCTATAAGTACTAACCTGTGTCTTCTGCAGTCATGAAGTCTGCATAAAGATCCTTCAGCAGCTCATTAGAAGACTTCTTGAAGCAGCCGACCACTGTCTCGTTCATTGGGTCCTTGTTCTTCTCCAGCCAGCCGCAGATGTTGTATGTAACGTTACCGGCGTAGTGAGCCAGATCGAAGTGACCCTCGTACTTGGGGATCTTTGGCTTCTTTGGCTTCAGGAAGCTGGTGTGCTTGCCCAAGTGCTGGTCGCGCAGCTTGTCGATGAAGGACTTGTCGCTGGACTTGGGGAACATAGTCTGCTCCTCCAGAATGGCCAGGATACCCAGGGGCTGATAGGCGAGAACAGGCGTTATATTCACAGATCGGGTTCACTACACGAAGCACACAGCGACAGATTATGCAAAGAATACAGTAACCAGACTTCTACTCACCTTCTCGATCAAGGCGAGAGTCCTTGCTAAGTCCATACCGAAGTCGATGGTCTCCCACTCGATTCCCTCAATCTTGTACTCCTCCTGCTCCTGAACGAACATGTGGTGGTTGAAGAACTGCTGCAGCTTCTCGTTGGTGTAGTTGATGCAGAGCTGATCAAAGCTGTTGAACTGTGGAAAGAATAGGGTTGTTAAAATGATAGTTATTTATTGTCTTGTACTACATGCAGTCGGTAGTGAATTGTCGACGTTTACTAGGAATAATGTTTGATTTTACCTGTAGGACTGATATAAGTAAGGTAGATGATTCATGATAAGCCATTGTTATTTCGTTTTTACGTACATTTAATTTAAGCATGATATATGTTGACCGTAACCAGTTATTAAACTTGTAGATATTGCCTTTGTTCAAAGCATTATCTCAAATTAAGATGTTTTCTTACGTCGAAGATCTCGAAGCCGGCAATATCCAGCACACCAATGAAGTTCTCCCTCTTCATCTTGGTGTCCAGGGTGTCGTTACATTTCTTGACCAGGAACTTGAAGAGCCTATCGAATACGCCCTTAGATAGGGCACTGACGGCGTACTGGCACTGGTTGCAGTTCTGACCCTTTGACACCCACTCGTTGCCGACCTTTACCCTGGGCTTGAGCAGACCCTTTTGCAGCTCACCGCTGTTGAGGCCGTACAGGTAGCACATCTTATCGGCAGCTTGGGAGAAATTCGATATGTTCACGATTAGGCTTGATCGATTTAATTTGATTAGGGCTGAGTATCTTGCAACTGATACCGCTAGTTATGGATTCTTCCAGGTCATGAGAAGTCGGTCATATGGTCAGCAGCGCATTTAAGCAATGATATTAAATGTCGAAGTAAAAAAACTCAAGTTGTGTGTTTAGACTTACACTCAGTGCCGTCGCATTCGGCCTGCTCCTCCCTTGGCTTGGACTTGAACTTAATGTTGCCAAAGTGGCACAGACCTCCCGTGAGCTTGTAGATGTTTGTCTTCTCATCTGGGGTGAAACCCAGCACATCGAAGGCCTCGTGCGTCAACCCCATCTCCTCCTTGTCATCGACGTTCTTGATGGTCTTCTCGCCCTTCTCCAAGAACTTGTAGTCGTGGGCGTCCTCGGTCACCATCAACATCTCTGTAATGTAGAGTGCGAGAATGCGTGAGTACATTCCAGGATACCTGATATAAAACACATAGGGCTAATTCACTTCTCCGTCTGACTCAGACGTTGTCCCATTTTGCTTCTTACCATGATAAGACGGCAGAATCCACCGTCGACAGGAATCTGCTTTACGTTCCGCATTATTCTCTTAGAATGTGGCAAACTCACTTCGGGATACGTTCTTGAATCGTTTACACCGTGTACTTACTTGTGACTTCAGGCAGGCCGTTGGACAGCAGCTGGTAGAAGATATGGTAGCCACGCTCCATACCGGGCAGCTGCTCCACCACTCGCACCTTCTCCAACAGATCTGGAAGTTGCAAAGTTTACTTACTTGATATCAAATAAAAAATAAAAAACAATTAAAGACACTTTGCGATATTAACTCATGTTGTCAGAAATGGATGATTTAAGAAGACAAACAAATCTTAACTGTTATGTTATGATTTGTATACGTACAGGACTCGATGTCGGCACCAGCCAACTTGCCCTTGGTGTTGAAGTGGATCCTGATGAATTTACCCTGGAAAATAACGGATTATAAAGTCAAGTTTGGGATGACATTACTGAAGCCACGCCAGCTTGCGGTGAGCAGCAACATATGCACATGATGAAGACAGCAGAGTATCTGCCGAGGCGGTAGGAAGTATACTGGCTAGAAATATGTGGCTGTGTTCTGAAGAATCTCATTTTCCTATTGCCAGCCTTGTAACTTTTCGTGAAGGAACTTGAAAGTTAAAGTCCTTATTCACAGTCCATTGTAGCTGAAATGTCATCATTGTTGTCATGTGAATAGAACTTGGCGCTTCTGTTGGATGAACAGGTTTACGATGCAGTAGAACATACTGAGAAAGCACTAAGAGATTTGATAGGAGGTAATGTCGCAACACCTACAACAGAATATGTACTTACAAAACGGGAGGAGTTGTTGTTCCTGACGGTCTTGGCGTTACCAAAAGACTCCAGTACGGGGTTGGTCTGCACGATCTGGTCCTCAAGGGTGATCTTCTTCTCGTCCTCCGCTGGTTCCTTCTTAGGACCGCCAATGGCAGCAACCTGGGCGAAGTAGGAGATAACCTTCTTCGTGTTCTCAGTCTTCCCGGCACCAGATTCGCCGCTGTGGTGGAACAGTGATATTTGTCATTAACATTCTGTATCGAGCAAAGCCCATATCTCAAATACAAAGTGATACGATATGAAGCTGTGGACAGCCAATAGTTGTGTCCAACGAATCTGACCCCAGTGCCTGTGTACAGCGAAAACTTTTATATCCATCAGTGATTAATGCTCCCCCGTCTAATCTAAGGTTTCCGTTGGCCTTACTTATGCCCTAGAACGTTGGATCGAAAAACAAAAAAAACATATATGTAAAATTAATACTTACGTGATCAACATAGACTGGTTGTGGTGGTCTGCAGGACAGATTAGGTAAGGAGAGAAGGATCGATGGAAAGTAGTTAGATCGAATCGGCATTTTACTCATCATAGATAAAAAACACAAACACAACTGAGAATAATTGTCTCTTTTACCGTTACATGGCCTAGTTCTTGGTTCCAATGTTATGTTTTGTAAATTTATCACGCAATAAGGAGAAGTTTAAACAGCCTTACCGATCAGCATGTTCTGGTAGGCGTTGTCAGCCACAGAGAACAAGTGAGGCGGCACTTCTTGACGCCTCTTGCCACGGTACATGGCCACAACCTCCTCTGTGTAGAGGGGAAGGCGCCTGAAGGGGTTGATCACGACGCAGAACAATCCGGAGTAGGTCTGTATTAGGGGAAGGATGCGATTATATTTCTTTTCTTTTGTTTGCTTTTATGGTGTAAGCCTTGACCGAGTGACACAATTAACCTTCGAAGAATTTTCTCGGCGAACCCTTAATTTCAATGATCTGACGGGGCTTACAATGTGCAGTCCTTCGACCTGGACACGTATTACGATAGCAAATTAAAGTCATTCTTGGGACAGCAGTGAATATGTCGTCCATAAGCTAGTTGTCTTTACGGAAAATGTTATGGATCGGTTCTCAAGCCTCGCAGAAAGTCGCATGACGATAGAAACGTACGGCCATTTCAATCTTTCCATAGGTTGTAGTGTTTTCCCAACAGTATTTGCTAGCATCAAATTACACCCCCGCGCATTCCTGCTTTGTTAGCTGACGTCAGATTGACAGGTCCGTATTTCTTTTATGCCGCCCGCCCGGGCGCGTGCCGGCTGTTGTGACCAAATACCGCGTGTTTGTCTTTTTCCCGTTTTGGAAGACGCGTGCGCCCCGCGCCTTGTACCAGCAGTAATGGACCCCGTGGCAATAATTAGGCACGGTGGTGTGGATCCACAAATTACTCCACAACGCGCTCTCCCATTTCCCCTTACGTCCGTTTTCTAGACGGGCTTACGGGCGCTTGATTATATAGTGTCCAAACAGTTGTAAGCTCTGGCTTGTTTAGCGCGTGTTTCTTTAGCGTTTTATACTTTTTTTCCTCTAGCATTTTTCTCGGGGCCTGTATCAACGGGTACCACAAGAGGGACGCATGACACGCCTTAAAACACGCCGACAACAAGCTAGAGCTAATGACAACTGCTTGAAAATTAGACTGTTTGCCCCATTCGCGCTCTCTATATTGGTTTAAAGTTGTTTGCATTCTTTTATTGTTGTTTTAGCAGAAATCATAACAACAAGTGTATAGATAGAAGCACCCAACGCGAACCTACTAGTCGTCTCATCATCTTAGACTCGGTCAAACACAAGTATGCATATTGCAACTAAGGAAATTGCCACTTACGTAGATCAGGCCGTTGGCGTAACGGTCCCTGAGGGTCGCCAGCACAGAGGCGTCGTTCAGGTAGGTCATGTTGGCCATGTCCTCGCAGCAGACGAACTTGGAGGGGTTCATCATGACGAGCTTGTCCTTAGGAACATCCTTCGTCTGTAGAGCGTTAAACAAAACAGACGTTTAACACAGACGTCAATACAGAATGCAAAGACTATTTGTACACAACCAAGCGAGTTAGAATTACCATAAGGAACGTGATTCGTTTGAATAAAAAGCAAATTGTGTCTTTTTATTCAAAACCTCAACAATGTTGGAACCTAAATACACATAAGAGAAGCGTTTATAACGAAACAACAAGGTAGAAGTCTGATTGGTAGATGGGTTTGTACTTACGGCGCCCTTGGGAAGCTGGACCACGACCTTGTCGCCCTTCTCCTCCTTGACCTCCACAGCGATGAACATCTCCTTGTCATCGGGGATCCAGACGTTCTTCTTGGCATCGTACGGCGCGGAGCGGAGCTCCATCAGCAACTTGGTGTCACCGTAGATGTAGACCCGAGGGTCGTCGGAAATCTTGTCTTGCTTGGGCGGCATCTTGGCTCTGGTTCCTTAGACTTGGCTACTGCAGGAAGGAGTGGCACGCCGACAGGGCTGCAGGGAGAGACAAGAGAAGATGAGCTACAGCTCTAGGCCCCGAGACAAGTGAAGATGAGCTACAGCCCTAAGCCCCCGGAGGAATGCCAGGGGGAGAAGAATTCAGAGCATGAGAGCGAGATTGTTTCCAAAAATAGACTAATTTGTGTTGACCTAATTTCTGCTGGAAAAGCCTGAGCGAAAAGATCGGGCAAAAATGTGGCACGTTCGTCCCAAAAGCAAAGCTAGTCTCTGGACTACAAGCAAACAGATCATCTCCCTACAAAGTAAGCCCGCTTTACTCCCTCTCCCACTACAACCCTCACGCCCCCTCCGCCTGTTCCTTCTCTCCATACGAGCGTTAGCGAAAACGTCAAGATCTAACTAAGACTGTTCTTGCATGCGATATAGATATCACATCACATCTCATCACAACATAAGAAATGATTATCTAAACTCTACTTCGTGCAACGATAGCCGAATTACCGTCTACCCAGACATTAAAAAGAATGAAGAAGCAATACAAACGGGTCGTCTACCTTTCGGTCAAAAGCTGTCGGAATAGCGCAGGAATGGGTGTGCGCCTTTATAACAGCGCAAATAGCAAGTGTAATCACATTCATTACATTCTGGTCGGCGATTTGCTGGTTTTCTTTAGCGCGAGCTGTGATTGGCGGGGAGATTATTGCACGGTTTGGCTCTTCATGGATTGCTGAGAATGACGTAGATATGACAGACAGGTGCATTTCGGGATGCCGAGGCTGAAAGTGGGAGTGACTAATGATAAGTATTAATAGATAAAAAATGTTAGTATGGGTTCATTGTTTTAGCTGCCTACTCCGACATGGGTTGACTTTTTTTTTTCGTTGTTGTGAAAGTTTGGAAAATTGGAGCCCAAGTTATCCTGTCTTGATTGCGAATTCGAAGATAGGTTGGCAGCACGCACTCATCTATGAATTCGCGTTGTGCTGGCAAATTTCACATGCTGTGTAAATTCTTGTTTTTCAACTCGCCGGCTTAGATGGACGAAGAGCTACAGATCCCGAGAAAAAAAGACGATACCCAGCGCCGATGTACTTCTAAACCGGCTGCAAAGTGAGATACGTAAAAGAAAGCTTGAGCTTCCTTTAAGAACTTTGCAGAATCAAAGTCTGAATCAGCTTGAAAGAAAAAGTGTCGGATTTTATTAGGGCGCCCTGGGCATTCACCTCTGTCTCCAGCGGAGCGGTTGACAAAACATGCGCCAAATTCCAGTTTGTTGATTCCCGTCCTTATGGGCTTGGCATTCCTTCCCGACAGCAGCCTGCACGACTCGTCATTACTGTCCTCTCGTCGCAGTGGACGTAGAAGAACGTCCTTCCGTGTATCCGTGATTGCCGATCATCGGAAAAGATATCCCAGTGATACAGGCTGGACGGGGGAGGTCAACTCGTAATCTGAGGGTCAGAGGAAGAACGCCCCGGGTCACGTCTGTATGACAAGGCCGCCGCCAGAACCAAAAGGTGAAGGCCACGGTCACCCCCCGAGGCCAAGGTCAGAAGCTGTGAGTACAAACATTTATATCCCATAGTGTAAACGCCCGTGTTAACCCTAACGCTATGTAACTACAGGTTGCGAGGGTCAATCTAAATGCCCCGGGTCTAAGCCGGGAACAAGGGGCATAAATCGCATTTTGAGGGTATGATTATGAACTGTAAGGCCTTTTATCACTGTTCAACACAACTGAAATCATTTCCTCTCAGGCGACTCCCTTTTGAACATCTCAACAGCCTTTTGATTTATCATCATATAGTATATGAAATATTGCTGCGTAGACAGTAGTGGGTAGGGGTGATTGACCGCCGTTGGTCTCTTGTTACGGTGTTAATAAATGTGTTCCACTCATAAATCACAGCTATCGTTGTACTGGGTAGATATGGTTATTGTTCTTTACTGATTCACCGTGACTGATTGTAGAAATCTTGATCCTCAGTGGATTCATGGGATTTTGGTGGTGAAGTTTCATACTACTAGCTAAACGCAAGGAGGTTCTTTTCTGTCGAATAGAGCCTCCTTCCCCAGAGCTGGAGCCATTGTTATATATGCGGAATAGGTTGTAATAGAAATTGAGGTTTTCAGTATCAACTTGCCGTTCTTTTCAGTTTTGATATTTTTTCTTGCGTGTGGGAAGTTTAAACTCACATGCCATCGATACGTGCCATTATCTTGCTACGGTTTACAAAGCAAATACCCCCGAAATAGCGTCGCGCCACGCCATTGGCGGAGGTTGTTTGTTTGCCGGTCTTTTTTCGTACTGCAATTGTGATGGGACGAAAACGGCATTTATGCCATAGACATAGTTTACCATATTTGGGCCCTGACGCTCTCGCAAACTTGTGCTCGCTTCGATCAGCAATTACTACTTTACTTTTTTTACACCAATCTTTCTTTAAGAATGAAAGAAAGATTAAAGCTACATCCGTTTTGGTCAAGTCCTGTGCATCTAACTTAGAAAGTCAGTGGCTGCGAGACTGTCACAGGTGCCGTTCATAGGAGAGTTTGTATGTTTTGTACTTGCACAGAAATGTGCAGACGTTCTTCCTTCATGTCCAAAGTAACCAGGCGCTCCTATATAGGTTAAGAGTCTCCATTAAGAGACTTGCTGAGTACGATGCTACAAGTGGTATTGTAGCATCAGTCAGCCCTTTTTTTACCCGAAGGGTGATGCAGTAGCTCTTGTCATTCTATATCTATTGCTGGTACTAAGTGTTCTATAGAGCAGAAACTTCACAACTAGTTATTGGAAAAAATAATGTCATTGAGATAAGGCCGCTTTAGCTGGAAAGATGAACTTACAGTTTCGTGAAATAAGCGAACGAAATAGCTTTGGAAGCGAGGGATCTGTGGGTGCAAATATAGCTGATTAGCCCCCGCAGCTGCGCGGCTCGTTACCGGGCCGTTTGCATGCTCGTGTTTATCTTAGTATCGCGCCCAGCGGAGACCGGTTATAATGAACTGGGAACATGTCATTAGACGGTGGGTGTTAATGAAAGATGCTGATATCGATACATGAGACTACGAAAATTTTCTTGCACTCATCAAAGGATTTGGCGTTAAAGACTTTTAGCTTGTGGCGATCTTTCTGAAATTGATGATCGCGCTTGTCTTATCGTAGGTCATGTTTCACATTCTATCACATGGCCGTTTTCTAGTTGAGGTGCGAAAGGTCACTGTTTAACAGCAGCCTCGTTTGCAGGCCTTCTGAGTGGCGCCGGCGTTTATTTCTTTTCTTTTTTTTGGGGGGGGGGACTAATTCGCGATTTGCAACATTTGCCAGGTTCTTTTGCTGGAGAAATCGTTTTGCCGCCCGTACGATATGTTGGAAATCGCAAATCAGCGCTACCACACAACCACACACACCCACTCCCAAACACACGGCGGCGCCGTTCAGATCGCCTGCAAACGGAGGCTAGTTTAACAGAGAAATGTTATTTTACTCTCACAGGCACGGAATCAGTAGCAGTGGGGGATGTGTATCATGACAGATATGTCCTTATCTCAGGTCGTGAGAAGAATTGGGATATTCAGTCACTAGTAAGAGATAACTTCTGCCAGATATTATAACAATCTAAATCGTATTTCTTTCCAGGGTTGCTCCGAGCACCCCACGAGTAATATTTTTCGTACTTACGTTTCCTTGGTTATGTTGAGTAAGGCCTCCCTCTTGACCACACATGCCGATAGTGTACTCTCTGGTCTATTCTCACCGGGGATGTCTCGCTGATCCTCTAAATCCCGTCTTTTAATTAGCGTAAGCCTCTTATCTGCTTTGATACGCTGTAATCATCCGTCGGGACCTAAAAAAGCGTCAATCAGGCCCCCTTTCCACCAGGCGGCAACCATTGGGCGGCCGTTCAGCGGCCAAAATTGGATTTGATTTAATAATCGGAATAGTATGCACGATGTAAAAGTATAATTCGAAAGACAACAAAACATACATAGATTAGTTCTCTGTTTATTTAATCCGTTGAGCGACCTGTCAAATGGTTGGTCGCTTAGCGGTCACAGCCTCTTGTGGACTTACTTTTGAAAACTTCCTCCACTCCACCCTATCTTCCATCAGGGGCTTGATTTCCTTCACTTCAGTAAGGTTTGTGTCCGTTCTTAGGGTATCGATGAAGGTGCCATTTGGTCTTCCACGACTTCTTTTCCCTTCTGTATTCTTCCATAACACTAGGCTGAAGGCTATGATATCAGGATGTCTCATGCAATGAGCAGCTTATTTCGATCTTGTTGCTTTTATTTTCTCTGAGACTTGTGGCAGGTCTTGATATTGCTGTTCGTTGGTGAGTTTTTGCTCCCAGGAGATGTTAAGAGTAACTTAACACATTTGGAGCATTCGGGTGTAGGTCCCATTTAGTCTTTTTGTTGAAGATTTTGTGAGTGTCCATGTTTCACTCCCATAGAGCAAATAGATTCCACAGTGGCGATGAAAAGTTTCAGTTTTATTTTCCGTGACAACCCTGACTTCTAGATTTTCCTTAGCTTATGGCAGCTACTCCACGCTAGATATAGAGCCCTCCTTACTCCTATGTCATTTTCTGGTGGAAAGGGGATGTAAAAGGAAAGCGGAGTACTGCATGGATAGGTACTGCATCCATGGCCCTTTCGCCGGGCAGTGGGTTAACGTTGTTGGGGGGCATGGTATTGGAAGACGGAGCCGGTTCTACTCCTACTACCTATACATCCCAGACCGACGTCAGTGTCATCCAGACGGTGTAGGGAAGTCGTCTTGTACCAAGGACGACTGCCAGGAATCGAACCCGTGTGCCGTAGCCTAACCACTAGACCATCGACGCCACACAACTGGATATCGTTAACTGATTATTTTTTAAATCTATGACATAGCAGTAGCGCCAGTGGGCGTTAATGTGAGCCTTATAATGAGGTCCGGTCGCTGAGCACCTGTTCTCTAGCTAATTACCGACCAGAGCAGCTCAGCTAATAACTTAGGTCTTGACCCTGGATTAGCACTTAGCTTTTTTGTCAATTATGTTTGCCAATTATCAATCAGGACATCATGAGACTATAGAGCTCTTCTTTACTTGAAGGTTACTTTAGAGATAGATAAAGATTCGGGATTTCAATATACTACTACTGACACAGCATTATGGTCAAAAGTATAATGGACTTAAAAAGTACCCAACAAGGATGAGTTTTTGTTCAAAGAAGTTTAATCAGTATCAAATGCAACGAAGCAACTATACACGTCACAAACCATACATTTCGCAAACACGTCTCTAAGGCTACTTAGTGGTCCCGGAAGAGATACACGTACAATATATACTCTCATGATATCGTCGTTCCAAAGGTTGATTGCGTCGAATATTGGGCTGACACAAGTTCTGATCGACGTCAGTCCCAAATTCTGTGTACGTTTCTAGAATTGCGTCATTTTTTTAAAACTAGGGGTTATTGCGTCAACTTAATAATCTGAAGATGTAGAACTTAACAGTTATCGTAGAAATAGATACAGACTTATGGCAAGAGCGTTGGCCACAAAGTGGATTGTATCCAGTGACACACTACCGCTCGCAGACAGTGAAATGATTTTACATGGCGACTAACTGGCTTATTCAATGTTGTTCTATGTCTGACGTTTCACATCAGAGGACTCGTTGACCACCTCACTCGGCCCCACTCCCACTCAGTTGCTGTGTCAGTAAAGAAGTGCGTGCGTTAGGGCTCCCGAACGGGAGTGTCGCTAGTAAGGAGGGCAGCGAGTCCACCGATGAGCCATACTGGGTTTCTAAAGTTGACTAGATGATCTACATTATACAGTCAGGGGAGTCGGCGCTTTACTTCTTGCCCTGGAACAGAATAAACAGAGAAAGAAAGAATATGTGTCAGGAGGAAGTCATTTACATGATATATGAAGTACTTTTTAAAGGAAATGATTATAATGATAAGCATTCTTGGCAGTTGGATCGAGGTGGTCGCCATTGGGTATTAACCGTAGTTCGTGCGTAGAAATGAACTAGTATAAAAAATAAACGTAAGTTGCTGTATAACAGTGTACTATTGCAACTGTTATGTACGGAAACGACAATCCACTAATGTCTTACGGAAGCGGAGCGGTGCTGGGCGCGCATCTTGCCCAGGGCGGACTCGGCCATCTCGGCTCTCTCCTGGGCATCCTCCAGATCGTGCTGGGTCTTGCGCCACTTGGCCAGGTTAACGTTGGCCTGCTCTTCCTGTAAATGGATACATATAGCGATTGAAAATGCATCAATATCTAACACTATTGAAAATTGAATGGCGACGAGTACGAATATTTACATTTTGTCTGCCACTGATACCGGCTCTCCATAAATGGTGAATTGAATGGACAAAACAATTCCCGCATCACCAACCGATGAGGAAAAAATTAAATACTGAAGTTTACGTACGGCGTCCTCCACTTGTCTCTTGTAAGTCTTGATCTTCAGTTGCAGCTTCTCGACCATCTCCTGCATGCGCTCCTCCTTCTTGCGGTCCTCGTCGGCCTGGAAGCTCAGCTCCTTGAGACGGCGCTCATTCTTCCTCAGGTTCTTCAGGGTCTCCTGGTGGCGCCTCTGCTCAGTGTCGAGTTCGGACTCCAGGTCACGCACCTGTGTTCGTAAAACAAAATGCCATATATTTTCTCATGAAATGTAGCTTTAAGTTGTTATATAATGATTGATTCGAAATACAGAGTAAAGTATCATATCCGTATCAGATTAAGACTTTACCTTGGCCTCCAACTTCTGCAGTGCGCGCTTGCCACCCTTCATCGCGATAGCCTCAGCCTCGTCCAGTCTCCTCTGCAGGTCCTTGATGGAGGCTTCCAGGTTCTTCTTGCTCTTCTCGATGTGGGCGGTGTGTTCCTGCTCCTGGCGCAGGTCCTCGGCGATGCGGGAGGCCTAATTGAGTCGGCAACAAAAATTAAAACGCGATGGAATACAAGAGTATAACACGATCAAATCAAGAGTATGGATGAGAGTAGACAAATAAATAGGAAGGAAATAATTTGTGGATGCGAAGATTTACGTACATCAGCAATAGCCTTCTTTGCCTTCTCCTCTGTCTGTCTGTGCTCAGACATAACCTCGTCCAGCTCAGCCTGCAGGGTCTGGATTTCACCTTCCAGCTTCCTCTTGTGGCCAGCCAAAGAGGTGTTCTGTGCAGACAGCTCGCCGACGCGGTCTGAAGACTCCACAAGCTCGGCCTCGGTCATCTTGCGGGCCCTCTCGGCTTGGTCAAGGCCGTTGCGGAGCTCCTCGAGCTCTGCCGTCAACATATTGGAGCGGCGCTCAGACATGGCGAGATGCTCGCGGGCCTCCTCACGTGCCCTCTGTTCGTCGTCGATTGTGGCCTGAACCTCCTGGATCTGGTTCTGGAGCTTGTTGATGGTCTTCCTGGCATCGTTGTTGGCCTTGCCGGCGTTTTCTAGCGCGGCCTCGACCTCATTTGCATCGGCCTCCAGCTTCTTCTTGGCCCTGACAGCCTCGTTCCTTCCCTTGGCTTCCACGTCCAGGGTAGTCTGCAGGGCATCCAAGGCCCTCTGGTGGTTCTTGCTATAAGGAATAATGATAATAACGGGAATGAGTCAAAGGATATAGCAGGAAAAACATAGGTTTCTCTCACTTGAAGGGTTTTTTTACTTTTAAGTGTTTTAAGTGTTTAAAAACACTTACCAGGACAGAGATGTAACGTTACGTACCTTCCACTATTCACGTGGATAATAATTCTTTGTAAAAACATTCGGCTTGTAGGTTGCAACTTACCGTGTGTTCTCAAACTCCTCGTCCTTCTCGGCCAGTCTGCGGTCGATGTCAGCCTTGAGTTGAGACAACTCGAGCTGGACACGCAGGACCTTGCCCTCCTCCACTTCCAGTGCACCCTCTGCCTCCTCAAGGGCGGTCTGCAGTTCCTCCTTCTCTACCTCCAGGCGCTTCTTGGCCTTCTCGAGTTCGTGAACCATCTTGCCACCTTCACCAAGCTGGTCGGTCAGTTCGTGGATTTCGTCTAAAGACGGTAGCCGAACAAAGATGTCAGATTAACACTATGGAAAATGTTAGAAACATTTCAGGAAATAATAAGTCAAAAGGTGATAACGAAGTATAACAATGTCAAGTACAAGCAATGGGAAACTGCAACGCGGGGAATATAAAGATTTACTCAATCAAGTTACCGTGTAGACTCTTGTTCTCCTTCTTCAGGCTCTCTAGGGCGTCCATGGTTTCCTCATATTGTCCCTTCAGCTTGTACAGCTCGTTGGCATAGGCACGGGCCTCCTTCGAAGAGGTCTCCAGCTCAGCACCAATCTCCTCGCATTTGGTCTTCCACTCGGCTATCTGCTTGTCAATTAGACGCTGCTTCTTCTCTAGCTGAGCTGCCGCGGAGTTAGCCCGCTCAACGTCGATCATGAGATCCTCGACCTCACCGGCGAGCCTGTTCTTGGCCTTCTCCAGAGAGCTGCACTTGGCATTGGCGGCCTCCACCTGTTCCTCAGCATCCTGAAGGCGAGCAGCCAGCTTCTTCTTGGCATCCTCCAGCTCCTCAGCGCGCTGGATGGCGTCGGACTCGTACTTGGCACGCCAGGCAGTGACCTCAGTGTTGGCCTTGGACAGTGCACGCTGGATCTCAGCCTTGCCTTCCTGCTCCTCCTCCAGCTGAACCTTCAGAGTGTCGGAGTCGTGCTGGGCAGCACGCAGCTGGTGAGCCAGGTGGTTCTTGGCCTTGGTCTCCTCCTCAAGCTGGCGCTTTAGCTCCTCGAGCTGCTGGTTGAGCATGCTCTTGGCACGGCCCAACTGGCTGCACTGGCTCTCGGACTCCTCGAGCTGGCGGCTGATCTCATTATTTTCGGTCTCAAAGCGGGACTTCAGGGATGTCAGTTCCTGGATCTGCCTGCCGGACTCCTCGATCTTGACGTTGGACTCGGCGATCTGCTCCTCCAGGGTACGGTTTGCCTTCTCCACGTTCAGCTTGCCCTTTGTGATGGCTTCGACGTTGGTGGCCAGGTCATCGACCTCCATCTTGAGAGTGGTCTTCTCCTTCTCCAGTTTAGCCTTGACGCGCTGCAGGTTCTCTACCTGCTCGCCCAGCTCAGATGTGGCGTCGGACAGCTTCTTCCTGAGGGCAGCGACGGTGGCCTCATGCTGCATGTTGGACTCCTCCAACTCGCGGCGGAGTTTCTGCAGCTCGACTTCGCGCTTCTTGTTGACCTCAGCCTGGGCAGCGGTGGCGCCACCGGCCTCTTCCAGACGGTCTCCCAGATCCTCGAGCTCACGAGCCAGGTCAGCCCTCGCCTTATCGACCTTAGCACGGGCGTTCCTCTCGGCCTCGAGCTCCTGCTCAAGCTCCTCGATGCGGCCCTGCAGTTCCTTGATCTTCTTCTGCAAGGTGGTGACAAGACCCTGCTCGTCCTCCAGCTTAGCCTCAAGGCCCTTGATCTCAAACTCCTTCCTGTTTCACAGAAAGTTAAACAGCAACGTTTAACGTAAAGAAAAAATATCATGCAAATTACTTAATAACGAACATGTGGATATTTGTCACGTCTTTTGATATTATCTTCTGAGATTTCGTTTTGAGGGGAATTGCCAATGACGGCTTTACAACAAACTTCAACAAACTAGCCCATAGGACAGGAAAGTATCGTACTTCTTGATGCGCTCCTCCAGGTCGGCCTTCTCGTTCTCCAGGCCTCCCAAAGTCTCCTGTGCGGCCTTCAGGTCACCCTCCAGCTTCCTCTTTAGCCTCTCAGCCTCGGCACGCGCCTTCTTCTCGCGATCCAGGTTCTCTTCCAGCTGTGCGTAGGGTTACAAGAAATGTTAAGAAAACCGCCGAGTTTGAATTTAAGTACTCGAAAATTGGCTTAAATACGATATCGACAACGACCACCTGTCAATCTCGGAAGTCAATACTTACGTCATCCAGTTGCTGCTCGAGCTTTGCCTTGAGCTTGCTGAGGTTGTTGACCTTGTCTTCCTCCTTTTGCAGATCCTCTAGGGTGGTCTGTATTCGTTTAAAAAAAACAAGTAATTAGTCGCAGGTACTTTGGTAAATGGCTACAACTTCCAGTTATCTGTGAAGATGTTAAGATAGATGTTACCGAGATATGTTGACAGCCACGCGTGTTGTAACCTGACTCATATATGAGTCAAATGCAAAATTATTTTTAAGGCTTTTAAAAGGGCTGGTCATTTTGTCAATGTATTTTCTTATCATTAGTAGGAAGACAGAGAATTTTAGTTACGGCATTGAGCTGTTCCAGCTTAGCCTTCTCCTTGGACAGCTTGGCGATCTGGTCCTCCTGGGCTGCCAGCTCCTCGGAGGTGGTGCGGACCCTGTTCTCCACGCCGCGTGTCTCCTTCTCCACCTTCTGCAGGGTCTTCTCCAACTCCTCCAGATCCTTCTTAAGGTTGTCCACTTCTCCTTCAATCTGCCCAAAGAGAATGAAAAAAAAATAGTAATGATCTTCAAAAATATGTATACTTTTATCATTGTCATGTTATTGGTCAACTCTAAAAAGAAGTAAATATTCAAATACGGAGTGTTTTTTTATTTATTTCTTACTTATGCCTAGAATTCGTCCGAGAACGAGATAAGGCGAAACAATGCTCACCTTACGCTTCCCAGCGCTGAGAGTAGAGTTCTTAGCTTCTTCGTCTTGAAGGAGCGTCTTGTAGTCAATAATCTTCTGCTCCATATCCGCCTTGTTCTTGATCAGGTTCTCAGCCCTGTCGGCGATGTCACCCGTGTTGGTTTGTTCCTGTGAAGAGAAGTACATCAGACAGATTTGCTTATATTCCAAATGATACTTTTGTACATATATTTGCATATTAAAATCTGCAGGGAGTTTGACTGAGAGACTTGTGGCCATGCTGTAATAAATGACCGTTTTCCGCCTAAAAAAAGATAACAATTTTGTGGAAGTGATTTTTGTTAACGAGGAGAGAGTTTCAGCAGAGGGGCTCACCCCAAATTCACTGTATTTTAACTTTTAACAGAGGCACCTTTTTCAAATCAAGGTGTATTGAAAACACATTTGTTTACCGAAGACAGTTGCCCGGCGAGTTCATTCTTCTCCTGCTCGACCACGGTCAGCTTCTGCTGGATTTCAGCCATTGTGGTCTCTTCCTTCTCCACTTCCTCCTTAAGCTCGGTCAGCTCCTCCTCCTTGGCACGGAGCTCCTCATCCGCCCGAGACTGGGACAGCAGAGGCTTGATGGTGCAGAACAGCTTCCACCACTCCCAGTTGCGCAGGTTCATCCAGTTACGGACGTTACGCTGCAGCATCTTCAGGGCAGCTCTACAATTAGATAAAAGTTTTATTTTATACAGGCTGGATAGGCAAGGGCCCTTGGTAATGATAAGAATAGCTATAGTCTCTGTGTTCGCAGCTATAACTGAAGATCCCTTTGATGCATTCATGTCTTCTTTGGCATATCGTCTACTAGAATGGGCTAGATGATGCACATTGAATTTGAACACCGTTCAGTATTTGATGGAATATTTAATGGAATATTTAAGAACGACATCTCCTTCTTGAAGGTGCTGTACAGTGTACAGCTGACCGCAGTAGAATTATATATCGTTAGCCTGGCAAGCGCTCTCCAAGCAGAGGACGGGTTGTTTTAGATGTCCTTCTAGGTTGTGTGCGTGTGTGTGTGTTGGGGGGGAGGGGTGACTGCGTGAGTGTGTGTGTGTGTGTTTGTGTGTCTTGGACCAAGGGTGAAATGAGAGTGTTTGGTTGGTCTCTTGAATAAAGAGCCCAACTCTTTGGTTTAGATACTGGTGTTTTTGAACTCATGTTTGTTTTACCTCTGCTCCTTGAGTACTTCGTAGGCGTGGCGCTGCAGTTTTCCTCGGAGACGCTGCTGGATGACAGTGATGATGACAGCCAGTTTCGCGTCACGGATGTCCTCAAGGTGGGCTACTTGGCCGGCCTTGAAGAAAATCTTTGTTGTGCCGACACCGTACTGGTTGCTCTCCAATCCGGACTTTTCCAGCAGCTTGACGCAGCACTCTCTGTCGTCCTCTATCTCCTTGGCCATCACGGGGTCCACAGGCTTGTATCGCTGCCTGAACTCCCTGTGATTAAATAGATTAGTGTATGTGTTTGATGGAATTCACAGCATCACATCTTATCTATCAGCAATGAAGCTAATGAAGCTATCATAATTTTGGAGGTGGGTCAAAGGTTTGTCTTTTCACTCTGCACTCTCTATATTAGCAAAGTAATACTGTGAAGAATCCGCACCTATCTGGCCTGTTGATCATCATTGAGGTAGAAATATTCAAAGAGTTTATGGGAATCCGTACCTGAACACCATCTTGTTGGGGAAGCCCTTCTGGCAAATACGGATACCCTCGAGTACACCGTTACAAGTCAGCTGGTGCATAACCAATGGGTTGTCCAAAAGACCAGGAGTCTTCAACTCGTTGGGGATCAGACAACGCACGAAGTGGGGGTATGTGGTGTGCAGAGTGGCCATCAGCCTAGCCAGCTGCTCCTGTAACCAAGGAAACAGAGAAAAAGGAGCAGTTTTAGTCCCTTTCGAACTTTACATAAAGTGGGAGTATTACGCAGTCGTAATAATAAAACATACATAGAACGTTCAAACCTTAGAACCTTTTCAGACAATCGAAACTTTACAACCATGCATATAGCAGGTAACATGATGAGTTTGACATAAGACAAGATTGAACAACCGTGGGAGAATGTACAATTTATGTAATCTCAGAATAGAATTGTGTATTTCATCATATATCGTATTCACCCTGTGGGTTGAAGAGGCGGTCTGGAAGGCTCCGCCCTTCTTGCCCTTTCCACCACCACCAGACTTCTTCTGGGCAGCAGCTAAGAGGGTGGAAACACGTGCATGGGTTACTGTTCCGCTGCCAGATATTCAACACTACAGGAATTGATTACCAATGCGCCGAGCGATCAGCCGGCAGAGTGTAAAGCATTCCCTTGTCTCACCACATGTATGGCCATGCTCACACCATAATCAGGAAATAAACAATACGCTTGATGGTAGTGTTTTAGCGAAATTTTGAACATATGAATAAAGGAGAAAGAACGATTAAGGCAAGGTAGTACCATGACGAAGCCGACTTTTGAAAACGATGACAATAAGGTGTGACACTGACAAGCCATGTGTGTAACGTTAACCAGTGGTAACCTGTCGTTGAGTTCGACTCAAGGGATGCAGTGGCACTGTAGAACAAAAGTACTAACCTGTGTCCTCTGCCGTCATGAAGTCTGCATAAAGATCCTTCAGCAGCTCATTAGAAGACTTCTTGAAGCAGCCGACCACCGTCTCGTTCACGGGGTCCTTGTTCTTCTCCAGCCAGCCGCAGATGTTGTATGTAACGTTACCGGCGTAGTGAGCCAGATCGAAGTGACCCTCGTACTTGGGGATCTTGGGCTTCTTTGGCTTCAGGAAGCTGGTGTGCTTGCCCAAGTGCTGGTCGCGCAGCTTGTCGATGAAGGACTTGTCGCTGGACTTGGGGAACATAGTCTGCTCTTCCAGAATGGCCAGGATACCCAGAGGCTAGATAAAAAAGTAACAAAATGTGTCAAATGGGACTCAAATACAACAGGTCTTCAAATTGAAAGGCTGATTTCATATACTTACTTGATAGAATAACAATCGTAGTGTCTTATGTAATTTATAACTTTGAGGCAAGTCGTATATAACCGGTTTACTTATTTTGCTTACCTTCTCGATCAGAGCAAGCGTCTTTGCCAAGTCCATACCGAAGTCAATGGTCTCCCACTGGATTCCCTCCCTCTTGTACTCATCCTGCTCCTCCACGAACATGTGGTGGTTGAAGAACTGCTGCAGCTTCTCGTTGGTGTAGTTGATGCAGAGCTGATCAAAGCTGTTGAACTATGTTAATGGAATTTAACATCAGTTGTAATTTTGATAGCGGATGATTTTGTAATACAATTCACAACGTCTTCTCAAATAAACGGATGTGTTGTCGCTTTTTCCCAAGTGCAGAGAAGTAACGGCATGTCTTACAAATTATTCTTAGAAAATAAAACGCACGTCTTCCAGTCTGGCGCATTATCCCAAATATAATGTTTGCTTACTTCGAAAATCTCAAAGCCGGCAATATCCAGCACACCGATGAAGTTCTCCCTCTTCATCTTGGTGTCCAGGGTGTCGTTACATTTCTTGACCAGGAACTTGAAGATCCTGTCGAACACGCCCTTAGCCAGGGCACCGACGGCGTAGATGCACTGATTGCAGTTCTGGCCCTTTGACACCCACTCGTTGCCGACCTTTACCCTGGGCTTCAGCAGACCCTTCTGCAGGTCACCGCTGTTGACGCCGTACAGGAAGGACATCTTATCGGCGGCTGCAAGAGTTCAAATGACCGTGGAGTCACATTGCACAAGTAGATACAAGACGTGTAACTAAAATCAGAACACACACACATACAGGTGCAGAATATCTTTGTGTCAATACCTTCGTTTTCTATGTGTCGATACCAGATACCCATTGGTTCACCCATTAATCCTTAAATCGAATTCTAACTCACACTCAGTGCCGTCCATTTCTGCCTGCTCCTCCCTTGGCTTGGCCTTGAACTTCATGTTACCGAAGTGGCACAGACCTCCCGTGAGCCTGTAGATGTTCATCACCTCATCTGGGGTGAAGCCCAGCACATCGAAGGCCTCGTGCGTCAAGTTCATCTCTTCCTTGTCGTCCACGCCCTTGATGGTCGTCAGGCCCTTCTCTAAGAAGCGGTATTCCCTGGCGTCCTCGCTCACCATCAACATCTCTGTAATGTAGGGTAAGAGAATTTGTTTATACATTCCAGAATGCCTGATATGAAAAACATAGGGCTTATAAACTTCGCCGTTTTAACGCTGTCCCGTTTTGCGTCTTACGATCTTCAGCATCAGTATGACGAACGAGCATCTTTTAAATTTACACAATGGCAACTGGATACTAATCAGAAAAGATGCAGTGAGTCTCAATGCTTTATTGAAAACCTCAGGGTAACGTTGGTCACTGTTATCTTTGCCATATGGTCATATATGCAATTATTTTGGAAAAATGTGTACCCGTATGCCCACTTACTTGTGACTTCTTTCAAGCCATTGGACACCAGCTGGTAGAAGATATGGTAGCCACGCTCCATATCAGGCAGCTGCTCAATCACACGCACCTTCTCCAGCAGGTCTGGGGGATGCAAAACGAGTACGGAACTTAACACAACACAACACAGCAGCTTGTGATAAAACATGGGACCAAAGAAGCAGTAAAAGAGACGGATTAATCGAGATTTGAGTCATCACAGATATTGATTTCGATATAAGATGGCTATTACTATATTCAAATCTATACTCACAAGACTCGATGTCGGCACCAGCCAACTTGCCCTTCTGGTTGAAGTGGATCCTGATGAATTTACCCTGGTGTGTAAGAACAGTTTCGTTACTCAAAGATCATCGATTGAAATCAAAGGGCCCGTACAAGCAAACTGCAGATGAAAGTGAGTTTCGCCGGTTTCTGTCTTGAATCATACGATGCTTTTAGATTACATTTCTACTTTCATTACACTTTTCTTTCATTGGTTTGAACGTTAATGGTGCCCTAAGCATTATTCGGGCGTTGAAAGTCATATTTTCAAAATCAATTTTCTAGTGATTTCTATCCATAGTAAGTTTAAATAACAGTATCCCATTGCATATCGACCATCATGGAGCAAAGATGCAATGTCGTTCTGTGGTGGGAACTCATTGAAAATCTGAGCGCCTGGAGGCCAGACATTATTTCAAATCTTCCGAATGTATGCGATTCTTACAGATGAGTCCCGAATGCTTCCCGTGAATTAATAATAAATCTATTGCAAGTTTTTGCCCGTAGGCTAATTGCAAGTACATGTAAGATGAAGGGACGGACAGACAATTGATAACAATATAGCATGTGCTTTTCTAGTCTAAATACTAACACTAAATTCTATCTTAGTTGGGTTTGACTTCTTTTTCCGAGACAGTGGAAGACGAATGATCTCACTTTTTCTATGATGTGTGGGTTTTGTGATGTTAAGAGGAGAGTAGTTTTCTTTTTAATCACACGGTTATGGCTCAATGTGCTCGGACATTGTGACGTCACACGGTCGGAAGTTACCGAAAATTGTAGACAGAAAATGGTTACGGCCGGCTTCTGGGCTGATTATCGGGTGGTACCCATAAATGAAAAAATGCTTTTGCGCCCTGTTTCGGCGCTCTTTTCAAACGCCCGAAGTATGAAATAATGATGCAAATGTGCTAATATGGGGAAGTTAATGTCAATTTCATACAGATTGCCTTATTCAGAATACTTCCGGTTTTACCCCCCTGAAATCGCTTAGGGCACCTTTATTAGATCTCGAGTTTAAGAGTACTCACAAAACGGGAGGAGTTGTTGTTCCTGACGGTCTTGGCGTTACCGAAGGACTCCAGTACAGGGTTGGTCTGCACGATCTGGTCCTCAAGGGTGATCTTCTTCTCTTCTTCCTTCTTAGGACCGCCAATGGCAGCAACCTGGGCGAAGTAGGCGATAACCTTCTTCGTGTTCTCAGTCTTACCCGCACCGGATTCGCCACTGGACAAAGAAAAGCAATAATAAACTATAAGAGTAGATAATGGGCATAAACTAACTCAAGCCACTTCTTAATGAAGTGTGAGTCTATGCAACTGACAGGGTTTAAGTTAACACACGAATATGCGCGACAGTGGTGTCACCATACTGAGGATAAACTTAAATGAACAAACAAATCATAACAATAAGGGCTGACGGTAAAGCATGTTGATGTGTCAACAACTTTGGCCTTGGTATTGTTGCTTGTCTGTTCCTGGACAGTTTCATACTTCGTTGTTGTTTTCTGGAATTCATTAAACGTACCGAGTTAATCGTTCACCGCTTGTCGTTGACTTAACAATGTTGATGATGTCGTTGTATGCCTGTCCCGGAAGCGGTCGTGGTGTCATTTCCTGGATCAATTAATGGCATTAAATTAGTCGTGCATTAGAGCATATGGAAGGTTTGGGCTTTATCGGCAGCTGTCGGTTTGTATCGGCAGTCGCCGGTTTCTTATCGGCTGTCGTCGTTCTCAATCGGCTGTCGTCGTTCTCAATCGGCTGTCGTCGTTCTTCATCGGCTGTTGTCGTTCTTTATCGGCAATTGTCGGTTCGTTCCGAAGGGCGTCGCTATAGGGGACAGACCGGTAACTGGCGCAGGCGCAGAAGGCCAACTTTTAGCCCATAGGTTTGGTACCCTTGGTAAAGGTAGCTGTAAAGGGGCTTCTTTCCAGGATATGTTGATATTTTGGAGCTGGATTTTACAGGTAAGGGTTTCTACCTTCTTATTAAGTTGAAAAATCAGACTTTCATCCATGTTTGTGGTGTCTGTAGGCCTGCAAAGTTTGCTGTTTTTGTGTGATTATCAGGTGGAGAAGGGGGTCAGAGGTCAACTTTGGTAAACAAGCCCGGATTCGTAGGGGTTCCGCCGATTAGAAAGTTGAAATTTTGCTCTGGATTGAAACTTTGGAGGCCTGACAGCCCTGCCAATGCATGTTTTTCATGGACTAAAACTCTGGTAGGTGACTTTTGACAGCTTCTTTCTTACATGATTGCCATATATTAAGATAGGAAGCTTCATTACTGTTCTGTGGCCTGCAGCATTTGGCAGAGGTTTCATGCTTCAAGATTGACAGCCGTTAATCACTTCGCGTGATGTGGGGAAGAGTTGTCGGGCAAGACCGCAAGTTTCAAAGATGTCCCGGAGACCATCCCCCTGGGAATGGTCCCCTGGGAGTACTTTTTGAGACAGGTGTCAGGAGGGCCATAGCTGTATTCTGAGGCTAAGGTAAGGCCCCATATCATTGAGCAAAAAGTGACATATAGAGGGGAAAATGCCAAAAGGTGCTCAACCTGGCATAAGGAGACTGCTACCAATCCGTTTAGGCACCTCAAGTTGTATCTAAAAGCTTTGGGTTTGACTTTGAAGCATGTAATGAGAGTGCTATACTGAGAGTGCAGGGGGGGGGGGTCAGGTGAGCCATTGGGGCTTATATTTCCCCAGAAATTGGCTTGGTTGCCAAGAGCTAGCCCTCACCTAACTCATTTGAGTCAGGGCTGACTCATTTGAGTCAGGTTTATTTACAAATTCTTTCATTTTAGTGATTTTTGGCCATTTAAAAGAGATTTTATGTCCTTTAGTGACAGTGCAGTGTGCGGTGTCATTGAATGCTTCAAAGTCTATCCTGGCAGCTTTTGAATACAACTTTAGATGGTTTAAGTGTGGAAGAGTAATCTCCTAATGCCAGGGTTAGCAGCTTTTAACTTTTTCTTCTGTTAATGTCACTTTTCTCTAAATAATATGGGACCTTTCATTTGCCTCAGACCACTGAAACAGCTCTGAGGAAAGCGCTCTGACACCTGTCTCCCAAAGTATTTCCAGGGGACCATTCCAGGTCAGATATCTTTTAGACTTGGTATGGTGTTTGGCAACTCTTTCTCGCACTATGTGAAGTGATTGAAATTTGTCAATTCTCAAAGCCTGGGGCCTAGCATACCTAAAAGCACGATTTACTGCTGAAACAATAACGCAATGGTTGAACGAAGGAAATCGTCGTCTGGTGCTGCGCGGAGGGATGCCAAGACAGTTCTCACGGTGATGCGGTTTGGGTGGTTTACTTACATGATCAAGATAGATTGGTTACCAACACCTGTTTTCATGCCTGTATGGGGAAAGAAGGAGAAAAAGTTAAGAAGTTGTTGATATCCTAAACGACAGGTACGAAGTATAAAAGGCAGTACTCACGTGATCAACATGGACTGGTTGTGGTGGTCTGCAGGGTAGAACCGTCAGGAGAGAAGAGAACATGTCGTCAGTATTTCGTCATCACTCTTAATTCTTCACCAGGTTAATGTAAGCTCAAGCATGCGCTAGAGGGAAGCTGTTACATGCAGTCAAGTCACGCATGGGCAGTCAGCATTTAGTTTACCAAAGAAAAGCTGATACACAGCGGGCAAAATTAGCCATCATTAGCGTCTTTGAAAATACCATTTTGATTTTGAATTTATTAGAAATGCAACAGTGCAATGCACGTGAGACACAGGCAGCTATTGCTGGTGTCGTGACCCACACACATACATGTAATATACCCGTTTTTACACTTGGATGGAGTGAGGACGTGAGTGATCTTAGCATACTTCAACGACATGGCATATTTACTAATTGAGCCTTTACGTTAGGTTCTCGCGTTAACTTGTAATCCTTGTAAGTCAATATACAACACATCACAATATGGACAACGTATGCCAAACTGCCTAGGCTAGCGATGTTAGGATATCTAAGAAATACTGTGTGCACATTGGTGATTTGAACAAAGTTTGAAAACGAAAATAGGTCCTGTTCCTGTCCCAGGATTGCAAGTTGATTCCAAGTTGATTCCAGTGCCTTGTATCACCTCCAGTAAAGCCAAAATCAATTGAAAATAATCTTTAAAATTTTGCTAGAAATACTGTTCCTGGAAGAAAATGGTATTGATTCGCTTTCATTGACTTGTAATGTTGGATGAACAAAGGTTGAACATTTTTTTAAACTTTGACTGTAAATTTTATCTCATTTACCATCATAGTCAGTTACTAGAAAATGGAATGAGGTTTCATTTGATATTGTTGAGATATCTTAATAAAGACGTTCTCAATGTGCGACACAGGTTCGCTTACCGATCAGCATGTTCTGGTAGGCGTTGTCAGCCACAGAGAACAAGTGAGGCGGCATCTCCTGACGCCTCTTGCCACGGTACATGCCCACAACCTCCTCTGTGTAGAGAGGAAGGCGCCTGAAGGGGTTGATCACGACGCAGAACAACCCGGAGTAGGTCTGCATTTAGCAAAAAGCAACATCAAAGTCAAAAACGTTCCTTGCAGGTAGATGACATGGAAAATAATTTAACATGTTGGAGGTGTATATCGATTTTACCTTGTAGCTTTTCTTTGAATCTGAAGCCGATAAGCACGTGAAAAGTCGTTTCACGGCAACATTTATTTCAAAAGACGTCTGATCCATGCCAATGCATATGTCACACTGGGTTGGTGTAAGTTTCTCATTTCGGGGATGTAGCAAACACAGACAGACACATCCAAGCTTTGTGCCAATTTTGGAATTTCAGTGGTGACAGAACAATTTGTTCGATGTTAACACTCTACTGATGAAAAGCTAAGCTGGGAAAAGTGAGAAATAGAGAATTTCGGCTTTAATCCATGCTTAAGTTATGTGTCTCCAATTGGTTTACCGAGTTACCTTGCATACATTTTATTCATGTCTGTTTTTTGATAAAGTAGGGTCAAGTGTTGAAAGCATCAGGGGGTCATGACTGGTATGCCCCTGAGGTTATTCCTGTCAGAGAATGTCCGCCAAATTCTTTCCGTTCTTTCTGCCTGTTCTCTGGCTGCCGGGTGTCGACCTATGTCAACCCTTTCCGTGTCAGTTCCAAAGAGGTCTTACAGGTTTGATTTTCAGTGGCAGACCAGGTGCCTTCGTTAAAGATTGTATGTTGTAAGACAGCAATTGTTTTAAACGGAGCATTTCAGCTCCTTCCTCATGGTCACAATTCATGAGCCTCGTCTTTGCTAAAAGATCCCTTTTCCCCGAACTTCGAATGGCTCAAAACAAAATGATATGTTACTACTTACGTAGATCATGCCATTGGCGTAGCGGTCCCTGAGGGTGGCCAGCACTGAGGCGTCGTTCAGGAAGGTCATGTTGGCCATGTCCTCGCAGCAGACGAACTTGGAGGGGTTCATCTGCACCAACTTGTCCTTGACAACATCCTTGGTCTATCGGTCATGGAAAAATGCATGGTGTAATTCGTTTTATCAGTGAATTCGCCGCAAGGCAAGAGATGTTAACATAGGTAAGCGACTAAACAAGTAGAAAGGTGAAGCGAAAAGCAAAAAGTAGAAAGGTAAAGAAACCGGACTGATTTCTACTCTGATGATTAAATTTGTCAGGTTTGATTTCTACCTGCCTAATGTTTCAGTATAATGGATATATCAAAAATATAGTAAGATATCATATCAAACTATGTATAGATTTCTGCCTATATCTGCAGGGTCTCTTATGTAACGTTAATCAATGATACGTTTATTGCAATTTGAGCCCCAGGGCCAATTGTAGATGTAGATTTATTTGATGGTGCTGAATACAGCTGCACAGTTTCATGGCCAGTCGGCTTTCCGGTCAGTCCTCGATATTTTGGGGTCAATAGTTATTCGGACCTCAGCAGAAATAATGAACACGATCTGTCCAGGAACATCCGTGGTATGTGGACCTGTTTTTGCTGCAATTTTAATTTTAATGCACAGATGTTCAAATGGTTAGTTTCGGTTTTCTTATTTGAAGCTACCGTAGGTTCTGGTAGATTTCGATTTGTCCGCTGTGTGGCCATGAGAATTTTAGATGCACTCTTTTGTCCTAGTTTCCATTTAGTTCAGTCTATAGTTCCTCTAAGTTTTCCGTGGTATAAGCTCCAAAGATCGCACTCTGCAAGTTTAAGTTCAGAGATGTTGGTGTAGAGTTTGTATCATTGACCAGGTATATCAGTGGCCTGATGAGGGAATACATGAGTGTCTACTTACCTGGCCCTTGGGAAGCTGGACCACGACCTTGTCGCCCTTCTCCTCCTTGATCTCCACTGCGATGAACACCTCCTTGTCATCTGGGCACCAGACGTTCTTCTTGGGGTCGAAAGGTGCGGAGCGCAGCTCCATCAGCAACTTGGTGTCACCGAAGATGTAGACCCGAGGGTCGTCGGAAATCTTGTCGGTTTTGGGCGGCATCTTGGCTCTGGTTCTTCTCGGCTACGGACACAGAAGGAAGGAGTGGCACGCCGACTGGGCTGAACGGGAGAGACAGAAGATGAGTCCGACGAGCTACAGCTACAGGGCGAGAAAAGGTCATTACTAAAGATATTTCAAATCATTAGGTGGTTTAATCCAGCAACAAAATTTCTCAACAATAAACAAGGTAGTCCCGGAGACTTAGCCCACCGGCTCCTCGTTTTCTCAGGAAAACATGCTTTCAACTTTAACGTTTTCCTTTAAGCATTGCCTTTAAAAACTAAGCGACTTGCCTGCGATAACTTTGGGAACGTTGAGAACGGAGATTAAGCATGCAATGAAAGCAAAACAAAGTTCTCTGTTCTATCCTAGAATCCGAAGCATCAAGAGAGAAAGATAACGTGCTCTCTACCTTTCGGTTAGAAGCTGTCGGAGTACAAACTGAAGTGCGGGAGCCTTTATAACGGCGTGAAGTGCCAAAGTAATCACATTCGTGTCATTCCGCAAGGTCATTGCTCATATTCCATTCCACGAGCTCTGATTGGTCGAGAGCGTGCGGCCCGACTTTGCCATTGGACTTTGAATTTAGACTCTGATGACGCAGAGGAACAGGTGCAGACTGTGAAATTCTCTCAAAGCAACACAAAAAGAAGACATGGACTTTTGCTTACTCTTACGAAATTCCCTCAAAGCAACAGAAAAGAAGACTTGGACTTTTGCTTACTGTTACGATAACTAGACGAAAAGCTAGGTTTGGAATGTTCAGACTTCTTATTCTATAATATTCCTTTATTGCGTTTCGCTGAGTCAAAGTCAAAGTGCTGAGCCAAATGCACAGATGTCGTTGTCGCTGCGGTTCTCAAAGGAAGATATTTTCTTTTAGATTAGACTTGAACTTGGTGATTGGGGAGAGTGAATAAGTGGTTGGTCAGATCTATCTTAAGTTTATCAGACTACTTTCACCGACTAGTTATCAGGAATCATGCGTTGAGTCTACTGATCACTTATGCAGCTGACATGATTCCATCAAATGATGAGTCGCCAGAAATTCGCATACTTTCAAAAATAGCAGGCTAGAAACAACATGCTCCAAGGCTATACAAAAATACAAGTCGGCTAAGAAAACATGACAAAAACTGCAAAGACAAATACCTCGCATTCTTATCCCCTCAATCCCCGCACATCCCTCAGAGGCTGGAGTAGAAGCGCGTCGGGCTACTCGTCACTCTGACGTTCATTCGCACTTGACTTTCCTCCTTCATCTATCATCAATGTGAATCACAGGGGAGTTAAAACATGTGATGAGACGATGCCATAAAGCAGTTGTAAGTACAAAGTTGTAAGTTTTCAAGTGATTCGATGTCAAAGCAATGTATATTTATAATTTTCCCGTTGAAACGATTGTGAATGCGGGAAATGAAAGATCTTTAGGTAGGCATAGTCGCGCGTAGGGTAACTGGCGTTGCACTTCACAGTCCTTATAGTCAGGTGACATTGCAGGTTGCTGATATACCTTTACTGCTTTAATTTTCTTTAAACCTTGCGAGTGGCGACAATGTGTAACTGACCTTGCCTTATAACCATCGTCATGAAAACTAAGAAAAAGATGATTTTGATGATTGCTTCCTAAAGTTCCTAAACCATCTGGGCTTTGATGCAATATGTTAAGAAATCGATTTTACTGAATGATCATTTTCTATTTTCAATTAAGGTTTACGAAGGGAATATTTCTTAAATTCTTCCAAGTCAGCAACCCTAAAATAGATAACCGTGTGTGATTGGCGGATACTGGAATTTGCTGATCATTTTTATCTGACACTGTGTGAGTGACGGATAACACGTTTTTGCATAGTTAGACCAAATTCAAGACCAGATTTAAATGAAGACCGCTTCAGGATCTTAGAAATGGTGTTACTATGTAGTCACATATAGACTTCATTTCAGATTTACTTTCGTATGTATCTAAATGTTTCAATTGTCATGAAGGTAAAACTTAATCAAAACTTTTGTAACAATACGGAGAACAATACCTGCATACGTTTACTCGAAATTTGCAGACAATCATCTTTACAGCTAGAAGGGGAACATGCTGTGTTTCTCCTTATCTCAATATGATGGAATGAGCGTTGAGTCACTTAGTGATAGTGAGACTTAGTGATAATGGCTGTGTTAACTAAGGTGACTTTGCTCTTGATTTTGTTAAAAATTATAACATTCAATTTGTTTGATGATCCTTTCTCTTACAAGTTTGTAGACTTTGGTGAATCAATTCGTTATCCTAATATTATTCCAGCTCATTTATATTCAATATTCCGTTGCCCTGCTTGTTTTGTAGTTTCCAGATTCGACGATGACAGCAACTGCAGGTGATCTTTGCGCTTTGCTTGTAGGAAGTATACTTGATGTGTCCGAGGTTCAAGGCAACACGCTCGTCATCGATATTCAAGCTTGTGTTGTCTTTAGCCGTTTATAGCTGATGCTGGCATACTTCGTGACCTAAAAATGTTGAGTGGTAACCCAATAGCCACTTAGACATTTGCTGATGACCATCATGTGCTGTAGGCAGGATGAGTGTCTTGGTTATGAAGAACAGGCTTATCTGAATGTCGATTTTAACATCCACGATGCGTCTTTGCAGGGTGGCAGAGCACGTGTAATCCACTCTTAACAAATTGAAATTCAGATTATCACGAACAGTACTTGATGTTATTTATAAATCCTTTATTCGTCCTCTCCTTGAATATGCTGACATTATTTGGCATGGATGTACTTTATATGATTCCCAGCGATTAGAACGTGTCCAATACGAATGCGCGCTTGCAGTCTCAGGGGCTGTAAGAGGGTCTTCGTATTCTTCGCTACTTTCTGAATTAGGTTGGGAAAAACTTTCGGATCGTCGTCACGTTCACTCTCTGATCATGTTCTACAAAATTGTCCATGGCCATACTCGCCAGTATCTTAAGGATTTGATCCCTCCTGAAGTCTCTATTTCTACTTCTTATAATCTTCGCAACAAACTTAATCTAAGGATACCGCTCTGCTCTACAACTCGATATCAAAAGTCTTTTATTCCTTATGCAACGCATCATTGGAACGGTCTTGGTATAGCTGTTCGATCCTTAAATCTTTCGTTGTTTAAAAAACATCTAGTGAAATTAGTACGTCCCTCTTTCTATTCACATTTTAGTCATGGCCCCCGGTACACTTGCGCCCTCCTCACACGCCTTCGCACCGGCACGTGCAGTCTTAACCTAAGTTTATTTACACGCAACTTAGCAACAAGTCCAGCCTGCACTTGCGGATGTCGAAGCGAAAGCGTTGCTCATTATCTTTTGTACTGCCCTATATACAATCAACAAAGACTCAACCTTCTGGGCAACCTACGGAACCTTTTAGCCCCTATTCTTGATATTGATACTTTGTCTGATCAAGCCTTCATTTATTTATTATTAAGAGGTTCATCCTTTGTTTCGTATGATTTCAACTGTAACATTTTAGGCTTGACTCAGCACTATATTTTGACAAGCAGACGTTTTAAAACTTAGTTCAGGTATATTGATATATTCATTGTTTGTTTGTTTGTTTGTTAGCTTGTTTGTATTGGACGACCCAATTGCTGTTTCTCATTGCTATTGTACTTGTCTATGTAACTTGTATTTTTTTTCCAGAGGTGATGTTTAATATTAGCTTCAGCTAGAGTACATCACCTCTGTGTCCTGTATATTCTTCTGTTGTTTAATAAGAAAAAAAAAAAATAAAAAAAAATAAAAACGTGTAATCCATTAGGATTTGGCCGAGATGAGACACAGCAGAGTTTAACGCCGTGCAGTGGAGGGAAGACGGCGGAGAGCAACGGTGGCCCGCCTATGAGGCAGAATTTATGCAGCGATGATGATGAGGAGGACAATGGTGAAGGTCGTGACGCCTCAGAACCGAGGTATGTACCGCTTCGTTTAAACAGATTGAGCAAGATAGTCGAGTATATAATCATATTGGTCATATATCTGTATATGTTGAATGTAGATCATTTGTAGGTTACATCTTCCTAGGGCATTGGATGGTAGAATTAACAAAGGCCAGGCTGGTCAACACTCTTCAGCTACCTTCGCATTATATGAGTACTAGGCAGTCGATGTTTGCTGAAAGCGCTTAGTGCATACATTGCATTGCTACATCTTGTCACCCGTTTGGCAGACATTCTTGGACCCTTCTTCTGTCTGTTTTCGGTGCCTTTATGAAAGCCTCTGATAATGATAGTCGATGTAGCATATTACTGAACATACGGTCAGTTATCGGTAGTACATGTTGAGAAACACCGGGTATTTGTAAACGGCTTATCAGGTTCACGTTTCAATGGAGGTACGTAAGGACACACTTCTAAACGTCGGTACCTACGCGGTACTTCTTCAACGCTTACAAGTAGGCAAACTGTTGGTTGTCGTCTGATAGAGCATTGATTTCTGTACTGGTATATACTGTAATGATCTGCAGCTACATTTTACTTTGTTTTAGGTATATTATAGAATTCTCATTATCACTGATATCATGATATATCAGTGGTCAGGACGAATGCAGTTTTACGTTATATCATGTTTCCTTTATCCTGAGTTGTTTTGTCTGTTGGCACTGGAGGACTTAACTTTTAAGGTTTTTCGTAGGATTATTCAGTGGTACTCAAGCATTTGATCACAAAATAAGCACTTCCAGTAGTCGATATCCCGCTTTTAGGCCAAACCTATGTGATTAAAGTAAGGTCAAGTGGCTACTTTCCAGCGGGAAAACTGTTAGGGGACTTTATATGTTGGTCCAAGTCGTTTGTCTCCTCGTTTGTCTTCGTGGATAGGCGGATGCTTCTCCATACCGTTTGCCTAATATCTTAAATCCCACATTGTACAATATTCCAATTTTGCCTTCTCCGTTAACTGCTATAGCAAGTCTTTTGTTTAGCACACTACGTACTTTCCCTGCTCAAACTTTGTGATCTCTGCCTATGAGAAGGCATACTCTCCTTCCGATGATTTGCCAAGACAAATCAAGTCCGCGCCCTGGCTTAGCTGTTTTAATTGTTCTGTAGTTTGCTTGGCTCGAGACGTATCGACAGTGTTGATAACTATTGCTTCTACCTTCAACATCTTCATCTCCTACTTTTGGGTCAACGTTTATATCAGGCTCTGTCTCTTGACTTTCCTTAATTACAAATATGCTTCGGTTTAAGCTTCCATTTACATGGGTCAAGTGTTGGGTAGTTTTTAAGTTTTGATATAATTGATATCACCCCAGGGTATCATCTGTACATCTGGTGCTGAAGAATACTGTTTCCTATCAACCATGCATTATCCTAGTTACAGTAAGAAACAAACAATATGGATCATACAAGTGTTATTTTTTTGTTCAAAGAAGTTTAATCAGTATTAAATGCAACGAAGCAACCATACACGTCACAAACCATACATTTCTCAAACGCATCTCTAAGACTACTTAGTGGTCCCGGAAGAGATACACGTACAATATATACTCTCATGATATCGTCGTTCCAAAAGTTGATTGCGTCGAATATTGGGCTGACACAAGTTCTTATCGACGTCAGTCCCAAAATCTTTGTACGTTTCAGGAATTGCGTCAGATTTCCTTTTTAACTACGAGTCGTTGCATTAACTTAATAATCTGAAGTTGTAGAACTTAACAGTTATCGTAGAATCAGATACAGACTTATAGCAAGAGCGTTCGCCACGTGTGGTATAAAGTGTGAAATGATTTTACATGGCGACTAACTGACGTGTAGTTTCACATCGGAGGACTCGTTGACCACCTCACTCAGCCCCACTCCCACTAAGTTGCTGTGTCAGTAAAGAAGTGCGTGCGTTAGGGCTCCCGAACGGGAGTGTCGCTAGTAAGGAGGGCAGCGAGTCCACCGATGAGCCATACTGGGTTTCTAAAGTTGACTAGATGTTCTACATTATACATTCAGGGGAGTCAGCGCTTTACTTCTTGCCCTGGAACAGAGAGAGAAAGAACATAAGTCAGGAGGAAGTCATTTAAGTGATACATGAAGTACTTTTCAAAGGAAATTGTAGCAATGATAGACATTATAGGCAGTTGTACCGAGGTGATCGCCATTGCTTTGGATTTCCCCCATCTTTCGTGCTTAGAAATGAAATAGTATCAAAAATGAAAGTAAGTTGCTGTATAACAGTGTACTATTGCAACTGTTATGTACGGAAACGACAATCCACTAATGTCTTACGGAAGCGGAGCGGTGCTGGGCGCGCATCTTGCCCAGGGCGGACTCGGCCATCTCGGCTCTCTCCTGGGCATCCTCCAGATCGTGCTGGGTCTTGCGCCACTTGGCCAGGTTAACGTTGGCCTGCTCCTCCTGTAAATGAATACATATGACAATTGAAAAGGCATCAATGTCTAACATTCTTGAAAATTGATGGTGAAGAGTATGAATATTTACATTTTGTCTGCCACTGATACCGCCTCTCCATAAATGGTGAATTGAATGGACAAAAAAAGATTCCCACATCACCAACCGATGAGAAAAAATGAAATACTGAAGTTTACGTACGGCGTCCTCCACTTGTCTCTTGTAAGTCTTGATCTTCAGTTGCAGCTTCTCGACCATCTCCTGCATGCGCTCCTCCTTCTTGCGGTCCTCGTCGGCCTGGAAGCTCAGCTCCTTGAGACGGCGCTCATTCTTCCTCAGGTTCTTCAGGGTCTCCTGGTGACGCCTCTGCTCAGTGTCGAGTTCGGACTCCAGGTCACGCACCTGTGTTCGTAAAACAAAATGCCATATATTTTCTCATGAAATGTAGCTTTAAGCTGTTATATAATGATTGATTCGAAATACAGAGTAAAGTATCATATCCGTATCAGATTAAGACTTTACCTTGGCCTCCAACTTCTGCAGTGCGCGCTTGCCACCCTTCATCGCGATAGCCTCGGCCTCGTCCAGTCTCCTCTGCAGGTCCTTGATGGAGGCTTCCAGGTTCTTCTTGCTCTTCTCGATGTGGGCGGTGTGTTCCTGCTCCTGGCGCAGGTCCTCGGCGATACGGGAGGCCTATTCAAGTCGGCCACAAAAATTAAAAGGCGATTGAATACAAGAGTATAACACGATCAAATCAAGAGTATGAATGATAATAGACAAATAAATAGGAAGGAAATAATTTGTGGTGCGAAGGTTTACTTACATCAGAAATGGCCTTCTTTGCCTTCTCTTCGGTCTGCCTGTGCTCAGACATAACCTCGTCCAGCTCAGCCTGCAGGGTCTGGATCTCACCTTCCAGCTTCCTCTTGTGGCCAGCCAGAGAGGTGTTCTGTGCAGACAGCTCGCCGACGCGGTCTGAAGACTCCACAAGCTCGGCCTCGGTCATCTTGCGAGCCCTCTCGGCTTGGTCAAGGCCGTTGCGGAGCTCCTCGAGCTCTGCCGTCAACATATTGGAGCGGCGCTCAGACATGGCGAGATGCTCGCGGGCCTCCTCACGTGCCCTCTGTTCGTCGTCGATTGTGGCCTGAACCTCCTGGATCTGGTTCTGGAGCTTGTTGATGGTCTTCCTGGCATCGTTGTTGGCCTTGCTGGCGTTTTCTAGCGCGGCCTCGACCTCATTTGCATCGGCCTCCAGCTTCTTCTTGGCCCTGACAGCCTCGTTCCTTCCCTTGGCCTCCACGTCCAGGGTAGTCTGCAGGGCATCCAAGGCCCTCTGGTGGTTCTTGCTGTAATTAATAATGACAATGACGGAAATGAGTCAAAGGAGAAAGCAGGAAAAACATAGGTTTCTCTCACTTGAAGGAGTTTTTTTTACTTAAACAATGACACCAAGACATTGATGCACGTACCTTCCACTATTGACGTGGATAATAATTCTTTGTAAAAACTTTCGGCTTGTAGGTGGCAACTTACCGTGTGTTCTCAAACTCCTCGTCCTTCTCGGCCAGTCTGCGGTCGATGTCAGCCTTGAGTTGAGACAACTCGAGCTGGACACGTAGGACCTTGCCCTCCTCCACTTCCAGTGCACCCTCTGCCTCCTCAAGGGCGGTCTGCAGTTCCTCCTTCTCTACCTCCAGGCGCTTCTTGGCCTTCTCGAGTTCGTGAACCATCTTGCCACCCTCACCAAGCTGGTCGGTCAGTTCGTGGATTTCGTCTATAGAAGGTAGCCGAACAAAGATGTCAATAATACTATGGACAATGTTAGGAATATTTCAGGAAGCACCAAGTCAAAAGTCGATAACGAAGTATAACAATATCAAGTACAAGTGGCAGAAAAAGGCACCGCGGGGAAGATAAAGATTTACAAAATGAAGTTACCGTGTAGACTCTTGTTCTCCTTCTTCAGGCTCTCTAGGGCGTCCATGGTTTCCTCATATTGTCCCTTCAGCTTGTACAGCTCGTTGGCATAGGCACGGGCCTCCTTCGAAGAGGTCTCCAGCTCAGCACCAATCTCCTCGCATTTGGTCTTCCACTCGGCTATCTGCTTGTCAATTAGACGCTGCTTCTTCTCTAGCTGAGCTGCCGCGGAGTTAGCCCGCTCAACGTCGATCATGAGATCCTCGACCTCACCGGCGAGCCTGTTCTTGGCCTTCTACAGAGAGCTGCACTTGGCATTGGCGGCCTCCACCTGTTCCTCAGCATCCTGAAGGCGAGCAGCCAGCTTCTTCTTGGCATCCTCCAGCTCCTCAGCGCGCTGGATGGCGTCGGACTCGTACTTGGCACGCCAGGCAGTGACCTCTGTGTTGGCCTTGGACAGTGCACGCTGGATCTCAGCCTTGCCTTCCTGCTCCTCCTCCAGCTGAACCTTCAGAGTGTCGGAGTCATGCTGGGCAGCACGCAGCTGGTGAGCCAGGTGGTTCTTGGCCTTGGTCTCCTCCTCAAGCTGGCGCTTTAGCTCCTCGAGCTGCTGGTTGAGCATGCTCTTGGCACGGCCCAACTGGCTGCACTGGCTCTCGGACTCCTCGAGCTGGCGGCTGATCTCATTATTTTCGGTCTCAAAGCGGGACTTCAGGGATGTCAGTTCCTGGATCTGCCTGCCGGACTCCTCGATCTTGACGTTGGACTCGGCGATCTGCTCCTCGAGGGAACGGTTTGCCTTCTCCACGTTCAGCTTGCCCTTTGTGATGGCTTCGACGTTGGTGGCCAGGTCATCGACCTCCATCTTGAGGGTGGTCTTCTCCTTCTCCAGCTTAGCCTTGACGCGCTGCAGGTTCTCTACCTGCTCGCCCAGTTCAGATGTGGCGTCGGACAGCTTCTTCCTCAGGGCAGCGACGGTGGCCTCATGCTGCATGTTGGACTCCTCCAGCTCGCGGCGGAGTTTCTGCAGCTCGACTTCGCGCTTCTTGTTGACTTCAGCCTGTGCAGCGGTGGCGCCACCGGCCTCTTCCAGACGGTCTCCCAGATCCTCGAGCTCACGAGCCAGGTCAGCCCTTGCCTTATCGACCTTAGCACGGGCGTTCCTCTCGGCCTCGAGCTCCTGCTCAAGCTCCTCGATGCGGCCCTGTAGTTCCTTGATCTTCTTCTGCAAGGTAGTGACAAGACCCTGCTCGTCCTCCAGCTTAGCCTCAAGGCCCTTGATCTCAAACTCCTTCCTGTTTCACAGAAACAACAGCAACGTTTAGCGTAAAGAAAAAAATAAAACATGAAAATTACTTAATAACGAGCATGTGGTTATTTGTTACGTCTTTTGATCTCATCTTCTGAGATATCGTTTTGAGGGGAATTGGCAATGACGGCTTCACGACAAACTTCAGCAAACTGCATCTAGCCGATAGGACAGGAAAGTATCGTACTTCTTGATGCGCTCCTCCAGGTCGGCCTTCTCGTTCTCCAGGCCTCCCAAAGTCTCCTGTGCGGCCTTCAGGTCACCCTCCAACTTCCTCTTTAGCCTCTCAGCCTCAGCACGCGCCTTCTTCTCGCGATCCAGGTTCTCTTCCAGCTGTGTGTATGGTTACAAGAAATGTTAAGAAAACCGCAGAGTTTGAATTTAAGTACTGGAAAATTGGCTTAAATGCGACATCGACAACGACCACCTGTCAATCACGGAAGTCAATACTTACGTCATCCAGTTGCTGCTCTAGCTTTGCCTTGAGCTTGCTGAGGTTGTTGACCTTGTCTTCCTCCTTTTGAAGATCCTCTAGGGTGGTCTGTATTCGTTGCAAACAAATAAGTTATTTGTCGCAGATACTTGGGCAAATGGCTACAATTTCCAGTTTATCTGTAAGGATGTTAAGATAAATGTTACCGAGATATGTAGACAACAACGCATGTTGTAACCTGACTCATATATATGACTCAAATACGAAATCAATTTTAAGGTTTTTAAAAGGGCTAGTCATTTTGTCAAGGTACTTTTTTTAATATTATTAGGAAGACAGAGAATTATAGTTACGGCATTGAGCTGTTCCAGCTTAGCCTTCTCCTTAGACAGCTTGGCGATCTGGTCCTCCTGGGCTGCCAGCTCCTCTGAGGTGGTGCGGACCCTGTTCTCCACGCCGCGTGTCTCCTTCTCCACCTTCTGCAGAGTTTTCTCCAGCTCCTCCAGGTCTTTCTTAAGGTTGTCCACCTCTCCTTCAATCTGCCCAAAGAGATTGAAAAAAAAAGAATAGTAAGGAATTAAATGCATGATCTTCAAAATATGTATAATTTTATCATTGTCAAGTTATTGGTCAACTCTAAAAAGAAGTAAATATTCAAATACGGAGTGTTTTATTTCTTACTTATACCTAGAATTATTCCAAGAACGAGATAAGGCGAAACAATGCTCACCTTGCGCTTCCCAGCGCTGAGAGTAGAGTTCTTAGCTTCTTCGTCTTGAAGGAGCGTCTTGTAGTCAATAATCTTCTGCTCCAGGTCTGCCTTGTTCTTGATCAGGTTCTCAGCCCTGTCGGCGATGTCACCCGTGTTGGTTTGCTCCTGTGAAGAGAAGTGCATCAGACAGTTTTACTTGTATTCCAAATAATACTTTTGTACATATATTTGCATATTATAATCTGCAGGGAGTTTGACTGAGAGACTTGTGGTCATGCTTACTTCTGAAGTGTAATAAATGACCGTTTTCCGCCTAAAAAAAAGATAACAATTTTGTGGAAGTGATTTTTGTTAACAAGGAGAGAGTTTTAGCAGAGGGGCTCACCCCAAATACACTGTATTTTAACTTTTAACAGAGGCATCTTTTCCAAATCAAGGTGTATGGAAAACACATTTGTTTACCGAAGACAGTTGCCCGGCGAGCTCATTCTTCTCCTGCTCGACCACGGTCAGCTTCTGCTGGATTTCAGCCATGGTGGTCTCTTCTTTCTCCACTTCATCTTTAAGCTCGGTCAGCTCCTCCTCCTTGGCACGGAGCTCCTCATCCGCCCGAGACTGGGACAGCAGAGGCTTGATGGTGCAGAACAGCTTCCACCAGTCCCAGTTGCGCAGGTTCATCCAGTTACGGACGTTACGCTGCAGCATCTTCAGGGCAGCTCTTCAATTAGATAAAAGTTTTATTTTATACAGGCTGGATAGGCAAGGGCCCTTGGTAATGATAAGAATAGCTATAGTCTCTGTGTTCGCAGCTATAACTGAAGATCCCTTTGATGCATTTATGTCTACTTTGGCATGTCGTCTACTAGAATGGGCTAGATGATGCACATTGAATTTGAACACCGTTCAGTATTTAATGGAATATTTAATGGAATATTTAAGAACGACATCTCCATCTTGAAGGTGTGGTACAGTGTACAGCTGACCGCAGTAGATTTATATATCGTTAGCCTGGCAAGCGCTCTCCAAGCAGAGGACGGGTTGTTTTAGATGTCCTTCTAGGTTGTGTGCGTGTGTGTCTGTTAGGGGGGAGGGGTGACTGCGTGTCTGTCTGTGTGTGTGTGTGTGTGTGTGTGTGTGTGTGTGTGTGTGAGTGTGTGTGTGTTTGTGTGTGTGTGTGTGTGTGTGTGTGTGTGTGTGTGTGTGTGTGTCTTGGACCAAGGGTGAAATGAGGGTGTTTGGTTGGTCTCTTGAATAAAGAGCCCAACTCTTTGGTTTAGATACTGGTGTTTTTGAACTCATGTTTGTTTTACCTCTGCTCCTTGAGTACTTCGTAGGCGTGGCGCTGCAGTTTTCCTCGGAGACGCTGCTGGATGACAGTGATGATGACAGCCAGTTTCGCGTCACGGATGTCCTCAAGGTGGGCTACTTGGCCGGCCTTGAAGAAAATCTTTGTTGTGCCGACACCGTACTGGTTGCTCGCCAATCCGGACTTTTCCAGCAGCTTGACGCAGCACTCTCTGTCGTCCTCAACCTGCTTTGCCAGGACGGGGTCCACAGGCTTGTATCGCTGCCTGAACTCCCTGTGATAAAATAGATTAGTGTATGTGTTTGATGGAATTCACAGCATCACATCTTTTCTATCAGCAATGAAGCTATCATAATTTTGGAGGTGGGTCAAAGGTTTGTCTTTTCACTCTGCACTCTCTATATTAGCAAAGTAATATCCGCACCTATCTGGCCTGTTGATCATCATTGAGGTAGAAATATTCAAAGAGTTTATGGGAATCCGTACTTGAACACCATCTTGTTGGGGAAGCCCTTCTGGCAGATACGGATACCCTCGAGTACACCGTTACAAGTCAGCTGGTGCATAACCAATGGGTTGTCCAAAAGACCAGGAGTCTTCAGCTCGTTGGGGATCAGACAACGCACGAAGTGGGGGTATGTGGTGTGCAGAGTGGCCATCAGCCTAGCCAGCTGCTCCTGTAACCAAGGAAACAGAGAAAAAGGAGCAGTTTAAGTCCCTTTCGAACTATACATAAAGTGGTAGTATTACGCAGTCGTAATAATAAAACATACATAGAACGTTCAAACCTCAGAACCTTTTCAGACAATCGAAACCTTACAACCATGCATATAACAGGTAACATGATGAGTTTGACATAAGACAAGATTGAACAACCGTGGGAGAATGTACAATTTATGTACAATTTATGTAATCTCAGAATTGAATTGTGTATTTCATCATATATCGTATTCACCCTGTGGGTTGAAGAGGCGGTCTGGAAGGCTCCGCCCTTCTTGCCCTTTCCACCACCACCAGACTTCTTCTGGGCAGCAGCTAAGAGAGTGGAAACACGTGCATAGGTTACTGTTCCGCTGCCAGATATTCAACACTACAGGAATTGATTACAATGCGCCGAGCGATCAGCCGGCAGAGTGTAAAGCATTCCCTTGTCTAACCACATGCATAGCCATGCTCTCACCATAATCAGGATATAAACAATACGCTTGATGGTAGTATTTTAGCGAAATTTTGAACATATGAATAAAGGAGAAAGAACGATTAAGGCCAGGTAGTACCATGACGAAGCCGACCTTTGAAAACGATGACAATAAGGTGTGACACTGACAAGCCATGCATGTAACGTTTACCAGTGGTAACCTGTCGTTGGGTTCGACTCAAGGGGTGCAGTGGCACTAACCTGTGTCCTCTGCCGTCATGAAGTCTGCATAAAGATCCTTCAGTAGCTCATTAGAAGACTTCTTGAAGCAGCCGACCACCGTCTCGTTCACGGGGTCCTTGTTCTTCTCCAGCCAGCCGCAGATGTTGTATGTAACGTTACCGGCGTAGTGAGCCAGATCGAAGTGACCCTCGTACTTGGGGATCTTGGGCTTCTTTGGCTTCAGGAAGCTGGTGTGCTTGCCCAAGTGCTGGTCGCGCAGCTTGTCGATGAAGGACTTGTCGCTGGACTTGGGGAACATAGTCTGCTCTTCCAGAATGGCCAGGATACCCAGAGGCTAGATAAAAAAAGTAACAAAATGTGTCAAACGGGACTCAAATACAACAGGTCTTCAAATTGAAAGGCTGATTTCATATACTTACTTGATAGAATAACAATCGTAGTGTCTTATCTAATTTATAACGTTGAGGCAAGTCGTATATAACCGGTTTACTTATTTTGCTTACCTTCTCGATCAGAGCAAGCGTCTTTGCCAAGTCCATACCGAAGTCAATGGTCTCCCACTGGATTCCCTCCCTCTTGTACTCATCCTGCTCCTCCACGAACATGTGGTGGTTGAAGAACTGCTGCAGCTTCTCGTTGGTGTAGTTGATGCAGAGCTGATCAAAGCTGTTGAACTATGGTAATAGAATTTAACATCAGTTGTAATTTTGATAGCGGATGATTTTGTAATACAATTCACAACGTCTTCTCAAATAAACGGATGTGTTGTCGCTTTTTCCCAAGTACAGAAAAGTAACGGCATGTCTTACAAATTATCCTTATAAAATAAAACGCACGTCTTCCAGTCTGGCGCATTATCCCAAATATAATGTTTGCTTACTTCGAAAATCTCAAAGCCGGCAATATCCAGCACACCAATAAAGTTCTCCCTCTTCATCTTGGTGTCCAGAGTTTCGTTACATTTCTTGACCAGGAACTTGAAGATCCTGTCGAACACGCCCTTAGCCAGGGCACCGACGGCGTAGATGCACTGATTGCAGTTCTGGCCCTTTGACACCCACTCGTTGCCGACCTTTACCCTGGGCTTCAGCAGACCCTTCTGCAGGTCACCGCTGTTGACGCCGTACAGGAAGGACATCTTATCGGCGGCTGCAAGAGTTCAAATGACCGTGAAGTCACATTGCACAAGTAGATACAAGACGTGTAACTAAAATCAGAACACACACACAGATAGGTGCAGAATATCTTTGTGTCAATACCTTCGTTTTCTATGTGTCTATACCAGATACCCATTGGTTCACCCATTAAATCCTTAAATCGAATTCCAACTCACACTCAGTGCCGTCCATTTCTGCCTGCTCCTCTCTTGGCTTGGCCTTGAACTTCATGTTACCGAAGTGGCACAGACCTCCCGTGAGCCTGTAGATGTTCATCACCTCATCTGGGGTGAAGCCCAGCACATCGAAGGCCTCGTGCGTCAACTCCATCTCTTCCTTGTCGTCCACGCCCTTGATGGTCGTCAGGCCCTTCTCCAAGAAGCGGTATTCCTTGGCGTTCTCGCTCACCATCAACATCTCTGTAATGTAGGGTGAGAGAATTTGTTTATACATTCCAGAATGCCTGATATGAAAAACATAGGGCTAATAAACTTCGCCGTTTTAACGCTGTCCCGTTTTGCGTCTTACGATCTTCAGTATGACGAACGAGTCTTTTAAATTTACACAATGGCAACTGGATACTAATCAGAAAAGATGCAGTGAGTCTCAATGCTTTTTTGAAAACCTCAGGGTAACGTTGGTCACTGTCATCTTTGCCATATGGTCATATATGCAATTATTTTGAAAAATGTGTACCCGTATGCCCACTTACTTGTGACTTCTTTCAAGCCATTGGACACCAGCTGGTAGAAGATATGGTAGCCACGCTCCATTTCAGGCAGCTGCTCAATCACACGCACCTTCTCCAGCAGGTCTGGGGGATGCAAAACGAGTACGGAACTTAACACAACACCACACAGCAGCTTGTGATAAAACATGGGACCAAAGAAGCAGTAAAAGAGACGGATTAATCGAGATTTGAGTCATCACAGATATTGATTTCGATATAAGATGGCCATTACTATATTCAAATCCATACTCACAAGACTCGATGTCGGCACCAGCCAACTTGCCCTTCTGGTTGAAGTGGATCCTGATGAATTTACCCTGGTGTGTAAGAACAGTTTCGTTACTCAAAGATCATCGATTGAAATCAACGGGCCCGTACAAGCAAACTGCAGATGAAAGTGAGTTTCGCCGATTAGGAGCATTGTACGTTTCTGTCTTGAATCATACGATGCTTTTAGATTACATTTCTACTTTCTTTACACTTTTCTTTCATTGGTTTGAACGTTAATGGTGCCCTAAGCATTATTCGGGCGTTGAAAGTCATATTTTCAAAATCAAAATCTAGTGATTTCTATCCATAGTAAGATTAAATAACAGTATCTCATTGCATATCGACCATCATGGAGCAAAGATGCAATGTCGTTCTGTGGTGGGAACTCATTGAAAATCTGAGCGCCTGGAGGCCAGCCATTATTTCAAATCTTCCGAATGTATGCGATTCTTACAGATGAGTCCCGAATGCTTCCGGTGAATTAATAATAAATTTATTGCACGTTTTTGTCCGTAGGCTAATTGCAAGTACATGTAAGATGAAGGGACGGACAGACAATTGATAACAAGAGTTCTACGACCTCATACCTTCGTCAAATGATTTTGACCTTTATGACTGACGTATTAGGAGTGTTTTTCATCAATCATCAATCATACCAGTTGACCCTCTTCACCCAAATAACATAAGTTGTCCAAACCTCCTTGTTATGACTATGAGCTTAACAAAGAAGGTTATACTAACATTTATCATCAATTATGCAAATAAGCTCCCTCCTTATTAGCATAATTTGATTCCATGGTGTTCACATTCACACAACTTCCTAATGCCACAAGTATGAAATTGCCGTCATTTACTAGTATGGAATTATAGTAGTTTCTCATTGATTATGCTAATTAGGCCAACATTTGCATATTTCCTATCTATCAACATTCCTCTCTTCCTTAGTTACAAATGTCACATATTTGAATAGTCATATCATGGAACACAGTAGATTTTTAAAATTGCCTCATTAATCATGTGAGTTAGAATTTGATTTGCATAATTATCATCCAATCATACAAAGCATCACGTAAGCTATCTACATACCAAAAATCATGACCATCCATCAAGACCATCTCGAGTTATAGTTTTTCTCATTAATTATGTCAATGAGGTTCTCATTTGCAAAGCTGATATCTATTAATATTTCTCTCTTCCTCAGTTACATATGTCACATGTTTGAGAGTCCTATCTTTTGATGGATGTATAAACTTTCCTCATTGATCATGCAAATTAGATACTGATTTGCATAATAAGTATCTAATCATGTACATCAGCACTCAAGCTATGTACTTACAAAAATTTATGACCATCCACCAAGCCCTTCTTGAGTAATTCCCTTTCAAAGTCTGAAGCAAAACCTGCCCCTGCTATAGCCAACCCATACGTCTGCTTGGAGACTACCTTACCAATGCCAACAGCTGGCTGACAGCCAATTTGTGTAACTGACGTTTCCTGCCTCCAATATGACCCCTCAGGACCCTTGCCCCTATCCATGACGCCTTAAATTGGAATAACACAGCCAACACTACACATACTTCAGCATACAATGTAACACATTTTTACACTTTTCTCGTTAATTATGCAAAACACTTCGCCCAAAATCTAATCATCTTGAGATGTCCCACATACACACCGACACACCAACTACGACAACAAACCATCCAGGCGTTCTCGACTTATTCTGTTCACTAACAGACACACAGACAAGCACCATCGAATAACCTTGTCGACGAAACCATTTCGTCGACGAAGGTAACAATATAGCATGTGCTTATCTAGTCTAAATACTAACACAAAATTCTATCTTAGTTGGGTTTGACTTCTTTTTTCGAGACAGTGGAAGACGAATGATCTCACTTTTTCTATGATGTGTGGGTTTTGTGATGTTAAGAGGAGAGTAGTTTTCTTTTTAATCACACGGTTATGGCTCAATGTGCTCGGACATTGTGACGTCACACGGTCGGAAGTTACCGAAAATTGTGGACAGAAAATGGTTACGGCCGGCTTCTGGGCTGATTATCGGGTGGTACCCATAAATGCTTTTGCGCCCTGTTTCGGCGCTCTTTTCAAACGCCCGAAGTATGAAATAATGATGCAAATGTGCTAATATGGGGAAGTTAATGTCAATTTCATACAGATTGCCTTATTCAGAATACTTCCAGTTTTACCCCCCTGAAATCGCTAAGGGCACCTTAATTAGATCTCGAGTTTAAGAGTACTCACAAAACGGGAGGAGTTGTTGTTCCTGACGGTCTTGGCGTTACCGAAGGACTCCAGTACAGGGTTGGTCTGCACGATCTGGTCCTCAAGGGTGATCTTCTTCTCTTCTTCCTTCTTAGGACCGCCAATGGCAGCAACCTGGGCGAAGTAGGCGATAACCTTCTTCGTGTTCTCAGTCTTACCCGCACCGGATTCGCCACTGGGCAAAGAAAAGCAATAATAAACTATAAGAGTAGATAATGGGCATAAACTAACTCAAGCCACTTCTTAATGAAGTGTGAGTCTATGCAACTGACAGGGTTTAAGTTAAAACACGAATATGCGCGACAGTGGTGTCACCATACTGAGGATAAACTTAAATGAACAAACAAATCATAACAATAAGGGCTGACGGTAAAGCATGTTGATGTGTCAACAACTTTGGCCTTGGTATTGTTGCTTGTCTGTTCCTGGACAGTTTCGTACTTCGTTGTTGTTTTCTGGAATTCATTAAACGTACCGAGTTAATCGTACACCGCTTGTCGTTAACTTAACAATGTTGATGATGTCGTTGTATGCCTGTCCCGGAAGCGGTCGTGGTGTCATTTCCTGGATCAATTAATGACACCAAGTAAGTCGTGCATTAGAGCATATGGAAGGTTTGGGCTTTATCGGCAGCTGTCGGTTTGTATCGGCAGTCGCCGGTTTCTTATCGGCTGTCGTCGTTCTCAATCGGCTGTCGTCGTTCTCAATCGGCTGTCGTCGTTCTTCATCGGCTGTTGTCGTTCTTTATCGGCAATTGTCGGTTCGTTCCGAAGGGCGTCGCTATACCTAAAAGCACAATTTACTGCTGAAACAATTACGCAATGGTTGAACGAAGGAAATCGTCGTCTGGTGCTGCGCGGAGGGATGCCAAGACAGTTCTCACGGTGATGCGGTTTGGGTGGTTTACTTGCGTGATCAGGATAGATTGGTTACCAACACCTGTTTTCATGCCTGCATGGGGAAAGAAGGAGAAAAAGTTAACAAGTTGGTGATATCCTAAACGACAGGTACGAAGTATAAAAGGCAGTACTCACGTGATCAACATGGACTGGTTGTGGTGGTCTGCAGGGTAGAACCGTCAGGAGAGAAGAGAACATGTCGTCAGTATGTCGTCATTACTCTTAATTCTTCACCAGGTTAATGTAAGCTCAAGCATGCGCTAGAGGGAAGCTGTTACATGCAGTCAAGTCACGCATGGGCAGTCAGCATTTAGTTTACCAAAGAAAAGCTGATACACAGCGGGCAAAATTAGCCATCATTAGCGTCTTCAAAAACACCATTTTGATTTTGATTTTATTAGAAATGCAACAGTGCAATGCACGTGAGACACAGGCAGCTACTGCTGGTGTCGTGACCCACACACATACATGTAATATACCCGTTTTTACACTTGGATGGAGTGAGGACGTGAGTGATCTTAGCATACTTCAACGACATGGCATATTTACTGATTGAGCCTTTACGTTAGGTTCTCGCGTTAACTTGTAATCCTTGTAAGTTGTAAGTCAATATACAACACATCACAATATGGACAACGTATGCCAAACTGCCTAGGCTAGCGATGTTAGGATATCTAAGAAATACTGTGTGCACATTGGTGATTTGAACAAAGTTTGAAAACGAAAATAGGTCCTGTTCCTGTCCCAGGATTGCAAGTTGATTCCAAGTTGATTCCAGTGCCTTGTATCACCTTCAGTAAAGCCAAAATCAATTGAAAATAATCTTTAAAATTTTGCTAGAAATACTGTTCCTGGAAAAAAATGGTATTGATTCGCTTTCATTGACTTGTAATGTTGGATGAACAAAGGTTGAACATTTTTTTAAACTTTGACTGTAGATTTTATCTCGTTTACCATCATAGTCAGTTACTAGAAAATTGAATGAGGTTTCATTTGATATTGTTGGGATATCTTTATAAAGACGTTCTCGATGTGTGACACAGGTTCGCTTACCTATCAGCATGTTCTGGTAGGCGTTGTCAGCCACAGAGAACAAGTGAGGCGGCATCTCCTGACGCCTCTTGCCACGGTACATGCCCACAACCTCCTCTGTGTAGAGAGGAAGGCGCCTGAAGGGGTTGATCACGACGCAGAACAACCCGGAGTAGGTCTGTATTTAGCAAAAAGCAACATCAAAGTCAAAGACGTTCTTTGCAGGTAGGTGACATGGAAAATAATTTAACATGTTGGAGGTGTATGTCGGTTTTATCTTGTAGCTTTTCTTTGAATCTGAAGCCGATAAAGACGTGAAAAGTCGTTTCACGGCAACGTTTATTTCAAAAGACGTCTGATCCATGCCAATGCATATGTCACACTGGGTTGGTGTAAGTTTCTTATTTCAAGGATGCAGCAAACACGATCGGACAGACACATTCAAGCTTTGTGCCAATTCTGGAATTTCAGTGGTGACAGAACAATTTGTTCTACGTTAACACTCTACTGATGAAAAGCTAAGCTGGGAAAACATGAGAATTAGAAGATTTCGGCTATAATCCATGCTTAAGTTATGTTTCTCCAATTGGTATACCGCGTTATCTTGCATACATTTTATTCATGTGTGTTTTTGATGAAGTCGGGTCAAATGTTAAAAGCATCAGGGGGTCATGACTGGTATGCCCCTGAGGTTATTCCTGTCAGAGAATGTCCGCCGAATTCTTTTCGTCCTTTCTGCCTGTTCTCTGGCTGCCGGGTGTCGACCCATGTCAACCCTTTCCGTGTCAGTTCCAAAGAGGTCTTCCAGGTTTGATTTTCAGTGGCAGACCAGGTGACTTCGTTAAAGATTGTATGTTGTAAGACAGCAATTGTTTTAAACGGAGCATTTCTGCTCCTTCCTCTTGGTCACAATTCATGAGCCTCGTCTTTGCTAAAAGATCCCTTTTCCCCGAACTTCGAATGGCTCAAAACAAAATGATATGTTACTACTTACGTAGATCATGCCATTGGCGTAGCGGTCCCTGAGAGTCGCCAGCACAGAGGCGTCGTTCAGGAAGGTCATGTTGGCCATGTCCTCGCAGCAGACGAACTTGGAGGGGTTCATCTGCACCAACTTGTCCTTGACAACATCCTTGGTCTATCGGACATGGAAAAATGCATGGTGTAATTCGTTTTATCAGTGGATTCGCCGAAAGGCAAGAGATATTAACATAGGTAAGCGACTAAACAAGTAGAAAGGTGAAGCAAAATGCAAAAAGTAGAAAGGTAAAGAAACCGGACTGATTTCTACTCTGATGACGAAATTTGTAAGAGTTGATTTTTACCTGCCTAATGTTTCAGTATAATTGATATATCAAAAATATAGTAAGATATCATATCAAACTATGTATAGATTTCTGCCTATTTCTGTGGGGTCTCTTATGTAACGTTAATCAATGATACGTTTATTGCAATTCGAGCCCTAGGGCCAATTGTAGATGTAGATTTATTTGATGGTGCTGAAGACAGCTGCACAGTTTCATGGCCAGTCGGCTTTCCGGTCAGTATTCGCTATTTTGGGGTCAATAGTTATTCGGACCTCAGCAGAAATAATGAACACGATCTGTGCAGGAACATCCGTGGTATGTGGACCTGTCTTTGCTGCAATTTCAATTCTATTGGACGGATGTTCAAATGGTTACTTTCGGTTTTCTTGTTTGAAGCTGCCGTAGGCTCTGGTAGATTTTGATTTGTCCGCTGTGTGAATTTTAGATGCACTCTTTTGACCTAGTGTCTATTTAGTTCCATAGTTTCTCTAAGTCTTCCATGATATAAGCTCCAAAGACCGCACTCTGCAAGTTTAAGTTCAGAGATGTTGGTGTAGAGTTTGTATCCTTGACCAGGTATATCAGTGGCCTGATGAGGGAATACATGAGTGTCTACTTACCTGGCCCTTGGGAAGCTGGACCACGACCTTGTCGCCCTTCTCCTCCTTGATCTCCACTGCGATGAACACATCCTTGTCATCTGGGCACCAGACGTTCTTCTTGGGGTCGAAAGGCGCGGAGCGCAGCTCCATCAGCAACTTGGTGTCACCGAAGATGTAGACCCGCGGGTCGTCGGAAATCTTGTCGGTTTTGGGCGGCATCTTGGCTCTGGTTCCTCTCGGCTACGGACACAGAAGGAAGGAGTGGCACGCCGACTGGGCTGAACGGGAGAGACAGGAGATGAGTCCGACGAGCTAAAGCTACAGGGGAGAAAAGGTCATTACTAAAGATAACAAATTTCTCAACTATCAGCATGGTCCGTCACCAAGGCTTTGACTTAGCACACCGGTTCCTCGTTTTTCTCAGGAAAACATGCTTTCAGCCTTAACGTTTTTCTTTAAGCCTTGCCTTTAAAATCGAAGCGACATGCCTGCGATAACTTTGGGAACGTTGAGAACGGAGTTTAAGCATGCAATAATGAAAGCAAAACAAAGTCATCTGTTCTATCCTAGAATCCGAAGCATGGAGAGAGAAAGATAACGTGCTCTCTACCTTTCGGTTAGAAGCTGTCGGAGTACAAACTGAGGGGTGGGAGCCTTTATAACGGCGTGAAGTGCCAAAGTAATCACATTCGTGTCATTCCGCAAGGTCATTGCTCATGTTCAATTCCACGAGCTCTGATTGATCGAGAGCGTGCGGCCCGACTTTGCCATTGGACTTCGGATTTAGACTCTCATGACGCAGAGGAACAGGTGCAGACTGTGAAATTCTCTCAAAGCAACACAAAAAGAAGACATGGACTTTTGCTTACTTTTACAAAACTCCCTCAAATCAACAGAAAAAGAAGACTTTGAGTTTTTCTTACTCTTACGATAGATAACTAAAAGAAAAGCTGGGTTTCGAATTTCAGACTTCTTATTCTATAATATTCCTTGATTGCGTTTCACTGAGTCAAAGTCAAAGTGCTGAGCCAAATGTACAGATACAGTTGTGGCTGCCGTTTTCAAAGGAAGACATTTTTTTTCAAATTAGATTTGAACTTGGTGAATGGGGAAAGTGAAGAAGTGGTTGGTCAGATCTATCTTAAGTTTACCAGAGTACTTTCACCGACTAGTTAGCAGGAATCATGTGTTGAGTCTACTGATCACTTATGCAGCTGACAAGATTCAATCAAACGACGAGTCGCCAGAAATTTGCATACTTTCAGAAATAGCAGGCTAGAAAAAACATGCTCGAAGGCTAGGACAACATACAAGTCGGCTAAGAAAACATACATTGCATTTTTCTGTCAAGAAAAATACATCGCATTCTTGTCCCCTCAATCACCGCACATCCCCCAGAGGCTGGAGTAGAAGCGCGTCGGGCTACTCGTCGTTCTGACGTTCATTCGAACTTGACTTTCACCCTTCGTCTATCATCAATGTGAATCACAGGGAAGTTTAAACATGTGACGAGACGATGCCATAAAGCTGTTGTAAGTACAAAGTCTTAAGAGAAGGTTGCAAGTTTTCAAGTGATGTGATGTCAAAGCAATCTTCTTGAATTTACCACGTATATTAATAACTTTCCCGTTAAAACGGTTGTGAATGCTGGAAATGAAAGATCTTTAGGTAGGCATAGTCGTGCATATGGTAACTAACGTTGAACTTTGCAGTCCTTACCTGTGACATCGGAGGCTGATGATATACTTTTACTGCTTTAATTTTCTTTAAACATTGCGAGTGGCTCCAATGTGTAACTGACCTTGCCTTATAACCATCGTCATGAAAATTAAGATTTTAATGATTGCTTCCTTAAGTTTCTAAACCACCTGGGCTTTCATGCAATATGATAATAAATTAGTTTGACTAAATGATTATTTTCCATTTGACATAAAGAGGATTTCAAAGGGAATATCATAGCCGCAATATTTTTTAAATTCTTCAAAGTCAGCGTCCCTAAAATAGATACCCGTGTGTGATTGGCGGATGCTGGTATTTGCTAGCCATTTGTATCTGACATGGTGTGAGTGACGGATAACACGTTCCTGCATAGTTAGACCAAATTCAAGACCAGATTTAGATGGAAACCTCTTTTGGATCTCAGAAATGTTGTCACTGTCTTGTTGCAAGTAGACTTTATTTCAGATCCACTTTCGCATGCAGCCAAATTTTTCAATTGTCATAAAGGGAAAACTTATCAATATTTTTGTAACATCAAGGAGAACAATACCTGCATACGTTTACTTGAAAGTTGTAGACAATCATCCTAACAGCTAGAAGGGAAATATACTGTGTTTTTCCTTATCTTAATATGATGGAACAAGTGTTAAGTCACTTAGTATAGTGAGACTGTGATAATGGATGTGTTGTGCTATCTATTACTAAGGTGACTTTGCCCTTGATTTCGTTAAAGATGATAACATTCAGTTTGTTTGATGACCCTTTCCCTTAGTAGACTTTGGTTAATTGTTTTGTTATCCTAATGTTATCCTCAATAGCTCATTTATATTCACTATTCCGTTGCCCTGCTTATTTTGTAGTTTCCAGATTCAACGATGACAGCAGCTGCAGGTGATCTTTGCGCTTCGCTTGTAGGAAGTATACTTGATGTGTCCGAGGTTCAAGGCAACACGCTAGCCATCGATGTTCAATCATGTGTTGTCTTTGGCCGCCTTATAGCTGATGCTGGCATACCTCATGACCTAAAAATGTCGAGTGGTAACCCAATAGCCATTAGGACATTTGCTGATGACCATCATGTGCTGTAGACAGGACGCGTTTCTTGGTTATCAAGAACAGGCTTATCTGAATGTCGATTTTAACATCCACGATGCGTCTTTGCAGGGTGGCTGAGTATGTGGAACCCATCAAGTCGTGGCCGTGCAGTGGAGGAAAGACGGTGGAGAGCGACATATTTCATGCAGCGATGCAGATGAGGTTAAAATCTTCGAAGGCAATGGAAGCAGCGGTGAAGGCCGTGACGCCTCAGAACCGAGGTATGTACCGCTTCGTTTTAGCAGATTGAGCAAGATAGTCAAGTATACAATCGTATTGGTGATGTATGTATATATATGTTGAATGTAGATCATTCATGCGTCACATTTTCCTAAGGCATGGAGTTGACTAAAGCCCAGGCTGGTCAAGACGTCGTCTTTTCATCTTTCCTCACATTATATGAGTAGGAAGCCGATGTTTGCTGAAAGCGCTTAGTGCATACATTGCATTACAACATCTTGTCATCCGTCTGGTAGACATTATTGGACCCTTCTTCTGTCTGTTTTCGGTGCCTTTGTGAAAACATCTGACATTGATAGTCTTTTTAGCATATTTTCCAGCAGATTCTAAGAGACTCGATGCTACAGACAGATTTTACTATATCTTAAGATACAACAACCCCCACAAAGATAGGTAAATATATAGAAGACGGCTTTGTCATTAGAAAAATACCCAAACTCATGGATAGTCCTACTCGATTGTAACACTATATCAAAGACTTATGCTAGCCCTTAAAAAGGAAAGTTGAGTAAAGCATTGAGGTGAAGCATGATGCCTTTCTAAGTAGCCAGTGGTAGTGCAATGTGGCTTCGCTTAGCCCGTATTGTATTAGTATTTTGGATGCTAAATTTTACTCCTCTATTTACTTTTACTCCATACATTGTGCCGTGTACAATCGTCGTGCAATTAAGTTCTTCGATATTGACTGAAGGGGGTCATATGCATTATTAGTGGTTAGGAAGAAAGCAGTTTTAAGTAATATCATATTTCTTTCATCCTGAGCTGTTTTTTCCGGTAGGCACGGGGGAAAATAAGAATAGTTACATAAGCTCTTGTCTGTCTAATCTTTCTTCTTTTTGATTTTGTTATACCCCATTTAAAAACGGACCCAAGTTTTAAGGTCTTTCGTAGTATTATTTAATGCTAGCTAATTCTTCATCGCACAATAAACACTCAGTCCATTCCGGAAGCTGCTATTCTGCTTATAAACGGCTTTTTGGGCTAGATTATTTGTTTGAACCTTTGTTTATTCATAATAAGCTCAAATCGGTGTAAGGTAACGGGGCTACTCTCCTGCGGGAAACTGTTCTGGGTTGGTCCAAATCGTTTGTTTCTTCGTTTGTCTTCGTGGATAGTAGATGCGTCTCTATACCGTTTGCCTAAAGCTTCCACTTTTTCCTTCTATGGTAATAACTGCAGCAAATATTTAGACGAACGCAGTCCAACTACGTTCCTTTTTCTGATCTAATTTGTGATTTTTGCATATAAGAAAGCCTACTTTCCTACCGATGTCGCTTTACGAAGTTCGAGGCTCGAGGCGTATCGACAATGTAGGTTACTATTGCTTGTACTTTCAACATCTTCATCTCCTATTTTTGGGTCAACGTTTATATTAGGCTCTGTCTCTTGACTTTCCGCAATTACAAATATGCTTCGGCGTGAGGCTTCAATGTACAGGATTTGAAAAGTATATAGGTTTCAAAATTTTATCCAGTTGCTTGAGTGATTATTTTTGGCGTATATAGGTTTAAGCTTTCATTTACATGGCTTAAGTGTTGGGTAGGTGTAAGTTTTGATATACTTGATATTATTCCAGAGTATCATTTTTACATTGGAGTACTTTCAACTATCAACCATGCATTATCTAGGTTATATGTAAGCTACAGTAGAAAACAAACAAAGCGAATCAGACAAATGTTATTTTTTGGTTCAAAGAAGTTTAATCAGTATCAAATGCAACGAAGCAACCATACACGTCACAAACCATACATTTCTCAAACGCATCTCTAAGACTACTTAGTGGTCCCGGGAGAGATACACGTACATATACACCATTGCCTTCCTAGATAGTTCCACGGTCAACTGGTCGACGTTTGACGTTGGATGTAGGGTTGAGAGACTCTTCCTGTCGCCAGATCCCAATCCCAAATCCGTGTATTTTTCTGTATGATTTTGATAGCTTTTACCGTATTTATCAATGATTTCCCTGGACAAAGAACACATGAAAAGACGTAACGAGAACAATTGACTTGACGTTTGTATACTTGTACAGATATGTCACTTGGCTGTCGTTACTTTGCATTTAGATGTTTCACAGACGGACAGGACCTACAACTAGGAAACAATACATAAGACAAAGTTGTTCTGTAGACTTTAGCTAACCATGGCGGTTTGATGGATGACTGTACACAGTAGCGATCGGTTCCAAACTCCCCCAGCGATGCCCCTATCTAGGTGCTGTGTCAGTAAAACGTGTGCGTGCGTTGGGGCCCCCAGATGTGACACATCGCTGAGACAGTGGACGAATCACAACAGTCGTACTGGATTTCTCTTCTAAGCCATGAACGGTCGGTTACTTATTTACCATGGTTAACAGCTGACGGAGTCTAGGTTTCTACTTGTGCTGGAAAAGAAAATGGTATTACAAGATCATCAGTCTTAAGGAGGCAATCAAAGAAGTAAATGATAACAAAGAAGAAAAAAGAACAAGTGATGTCTAATAGGCATTTTGAAGAAGAGAAAAGGGCAGGTCTAGAGACTTACTGCTGAACGATGCTGGGCGCGCATCTTGCCCAGGGCGGACTCGGCCATCTCGGCCCTCTCCTGGGCATCCTCCAGATCGTGCTGGGTCTTGCGCCACTTCGCCAGGTTAACGTTAGCCTGCTCCTCCTGTAAATCGATACATACGGTTCAAAAGGCATCAATATATTGCAGTATTGTGTCATAAAAAGCAGATGAAGAGAATTCAACTTTCTTTTTCACCAATGATACCGTCTCTCTATAAACGTTGCAATTAATGGACAAAATAATTCCTGCTTCAGCGCATATAAGCAAAAGTTAAGATATCGGTGAAAATGAAGGAAACGTACAGCGTCCTCCACTTGTCTCTTGTATGTCTTAATCTTCAGTTGCAGCTTCTCGACCATCTCCTGCATACGCTCCTCCTTCTTGCGATCCTCGTCGGCCTGGAAGCTCAGCTCCTTGAGACGGCGCTCATTCTTCCTCAGGTTCTTCAGGGTCTCCTGGTGGCGCCTCTGCTCAGTGTCGAGTTCGGACTCCAGGTCACGCACCTGTGTTCGTGAAACACAATGCGATTTTCCTTATGAAGTTAGCTTTTAGCTGTTACATGGTGATCTATTCGGTGTACGACGAAATGCCCAAAGAGCAAGATATGACACCAGTACAAGATGATGACCTCACCTTGGCCTCCAACTTCTGCAGTGCGCGCTTGCCACCCTTCATCGCGATAGCCTCGGCCTCGTCCAGTCTCCTCTGCAGGTCCTTGATGGAGGCTTCCAGGTTCTTCTTGCTCTTCTCGATGTGGGCGGTGTGTTCCTGTTCTTGACGCAGGTCTTCTGAGATGCGGGAGGCCTATTGACAGGAATTAGAAAAACTAACATGACTTTTTTTCAAAACTTTCGAGAAAAACATGACACAGTATAAATTGATACGATGATGTTGACGATAACGAATAGGTGCATAGGGAATATAGATATACTTACGTCAGCAATAGCCTTCTTTGCCTTATCCTCGGTCTGCCTGTGCTCAGCCATAACCTCGTCCAGCTCAGCCTGCAGGGTCTGGATCTCACCCTCCAGCTTCCTCTTGTGGCCAGCCAGAGAGGTGTTTTGTGCAGACAGCTCGCCGACGCGGTCTGAAGACTCCACAAGCTCGGCCTCGGTCATCTTGCGGGCCCTCTCGGCTTGGTCCAGGGCATTGCGGAGCTCTTCGAGTTCAGCCGTCAACATATTGGAGCGGCGCTCAGACATGGCGAGATGCTCGCGGGCCTCCTCACGTGCCCTCTGTTCGTCGTCAATTTGGGCCTGGACTTCCTGGATCTGGTTCTGGAGCTTGTTGATGGTCTTCCTGGCCTCGTTGTTGGCCTTGGTGGCGTTTTCCAACGCAGCCTCGACCTCATTTACATCAGCCTCCAGCTTCTTCCTGGCCCTGACAGCCTCGTTCCTTCCCTTGGCCTCCACGTCCAGGGTAGTCTGCAGAGCATCCAAGGCCCTCTGGTGGTTCTTGCTGTAATTGGTAATGATAACACGAAAATATGTTTAAAGTAATGATTGGAAACACAGGACAAACTCTTAATAAACACCACGCAGTATAAGATATGTTTGTGACAGAGCGATGGCCCAGTGGATCTTTCCGAAATTCTTACCGGGTATTTTCGAACTCCTCGTCCTTTTCGGCCAGCCTGCGGTCGATATCAGCCTTCAGCTGAGACAATTCGAGCTGGACACGCAGAACCTTGCCCTCCTCTACTTCCAGTGCACCCTCTGCCTCCTCGAGACCAGTCTGTAGTTCCTCCTTCTCTACCTCCAGGCGCTTCTTGGCCTTCTCGAGTTCGTGGACGTTCTTTCCACTCTCGCCGAGGTGGTCGACAAGCTCGTGGATTTCGTCTGAAAGAAGACGTTAAGGGAAAAGTAAACTTTGCTTCTCAACATTATCTCCCAAATACACAACTCATAATAGGAGGTTGTTAGTCGATTGTAGTTTACGAAAGCCAGTTCTTATTCTATAAGGGCACGAGGTGGTGCCCGTCATGCAATGTCTGCATTCTCCATTATCAATAAAAAATACACCGCAATGTCGACTCATAGAGGCAAATGTATCTTGATGTACATTCGTACCATGCAAAGACTTGTTCTCCTTCTTCAGGTTTTCGAGAGCCTCCATGGTTTCTTCATACTGTCCCTTCAGCTTGTACAGCTCGTTGGCATAAGCACGGGCCTCCTTCGAAGAGGTCTCCAGCTCTGCGCTTATTTCTTCGCATTTGGTCTTCCACTCGGCGATCTGCTTGTCAATTAGACGCTGCCTCTTCTCCAGCTGTGCTGCCGCGGAGTTGGCCCGCTCAACGTCGATCATGAGATCCTCGACCTCACCGGCGAGCCTGTTCTTGGCCTTCTCCAGAGAGCTGCACTTGGCATTAGCGGCCTCCACCTGTTCCTCAGCATCCTGAAGGCGAGCAGCCAGCTTCTTCTTGGCATCCTCCAGCTCCTCGGCGCGCTGGATGGCGTCGGACTCGTACTTGGCACGCCAGGCAGTGACCTCTGTGTTGGCCTTGGACAGGGCACGCTGGATCTCAGCCTTGCCTTCCTGCTCCTCCTCCAGCTGAACCTTCAGAGTGTCGGAGTCATGCTGAGCAGCCCGCAGCTGGTGAGCCAGGTGGTTCTTGGCCTTGGTCTCCTCCTCAAGCTGGCGCTTCAGCTCCTCAAGCTGCTGGTTCAGCATGCTCTTGGCACGGCCCAACTGGCTGCATTGGCTCTCGGACTCCTCGAGCTGGCGGCTGATCTCATTATTTTCGGTCTCAAAGCGGGACTTCAGGGATGTCAGTTCCTGGATCTGCCTGCTTGACTCCTCTATCTTGACGTTAGCCTCGGCGATCTGCTCCTCGAGGGAACGATTTGCCTTCTCCACGTTCAGCTTGCCCTTTGTGATGGCCTCGACGTTCGTAGCCAAGTCGTCGACTTCCATCTTGAGGGTGGTCTTCTCTTTCTCCAGCTTAGCCTTGACGCGCTGCAGGTTCTCCACCTGCTCGCCCAGCTCAGAGCTGGCGTCGGACAGCTTCTTCCTCAGGGCAGCGACGGTGGCCTCATGCTGCATGTTGGACTCCTCCAGCTCGCGGCGGAGTTTCTGCAGCTCGACTTCGCGCTTCTTGTTGACCTCAGCCTGGGCGGCGGTGGCGCCACCAGCCTCTTCCAGACGGTCTCCCAGATCCTCGAGCTCACGAGCCAGGTCAGCCCTTGCCTTATCGACCTTAGCACGGGCGTTCCTCTCGGCCTCGAGCTCCTGCTCAAGCTCCTCGATGCGGCCCTGCAGTTCCTTGATCTTCTTCTGCAAAGAAGTGACAAGACTCTGCTCGTCCTCCAGCTTAGCCTCGAGGCCCTTGATTTCAAACTCCTTCCTGTGTAGCAGAAATATAGCAAACGGACATTTTAGTGGTATCTTAGCATATTATGCACTATTTTCGTTGTAAACAAGTTTAAAAGACTCTGGATGATTTTAGCCGATGGAAAACTCTTCTTTTCAACACAGCTTAAGAGGAAATTCCTACTTCTTGATGCGCTCCTCCAGGTCGGCCTTCTCGTTCTCCAGGCCTCCCAAAGTCTCCTGTGCGGCCTTCAGGTCACCCTCCAGCTTCCTCTTCAGCCTCTCGGCCTCGGCACGCGCCTTCTTCTCGCGATCCAGGTTCTCTTCGAGCTAGGTACATAAAAAGAGATTTTTACAGAAAGACGATGGATAATCGTAAGAATAGATTTGACTTGAATACAGCTAGTCGATTAAAATTGCGCGCTAGTGGATTATTTCTCGGTTTGTGATCCGCTCTGTCGTTTGTTTACTGAGGAATTAAGTTCCCATATCGTCATGGTCTCAAACACGAAGTCAACAATGAGCTAACAGGTTCCGTTTTTCTGTGAAGTTTACGGCTTTTGGTGGAAAGTGTGTAGCACATTTGCGCTACACCGACGTCATTTTTGCTGTGAAGCATCAAAAATGTTATTCATGAATTCCAATACGTACGTCATCCAGTTGCTGCTCGAGCTTGGCCTTGAACTTGCTGAGGCTGTTGACCTTGTCCTCCTCCTTCTGCAGGTCTTCCAGGGTGGTCTGTAGGGATGTTAAAACTGATGTGAGGATAGGTCGAAGTAAGTCTTGGGTACAGAGCAACGTACCGGTGTGTATTAGACTCATAAATGGTACAAGAAAATCCTACAAATTTATGGTTCTCTTATACATGATTGGAGATTTAAGTATTGGCAGTGAACAAGAGAAGGAGGGGTGTAATGAGATTATCTGTGGACAAAACGTGCTGGACTTGACTAACTGCCCCATGAGTGGCAAGACGTGAAAGTCTAAGCAATTGTAAAGGTAGAGCGGTCGATCCTCAGACTGAGGACGAAGCATAGCGATTTTACGTTAGCTACTAGTGCAGTACGGCTTTGCTACGGCTCGCGTGTTTTTGGCCAAGCACACCGGGTCACCCCTTTTCTTCTCAATAGGTGTGTAGGGAATTGTATAAATGGTATTTGTATGGACATCAACTATTTTCATAGAATTAGACGAAATCAACCTCAAAAAAATAAGTTTATTGCATCGGTTCCAATAATGATTGTTGCCGTATGCTTGCCCTCGTTTGCTCCTGTACTGAGTGCCCAGCAGTTACAACTTACTGCATTGAGCTGTTCCAGCTTAGCCTTCTCCTTGGACAGCTTGGCGATCTGGTCCTCTTGCGTCGCCAGCTCATCTGAGGTGGTGCGGACCCTGTTCTCCACGCCGCGTGTCTCCTTCTCCACCTTCTGCAGAGTCTTCTCCAGCTCCTCCAGGTCCTTCTTAAGGTTGTCCACCTCTCCTTCAATCTACCAGGTAAAAAACACGTCACTGAGAAAAGTTCTGTATCGAACGTGTCATAAAAAGATTCATTTTTGTATGATTACTTGGTCCCTGAGAGGTAACGTTTTTTCTTGGAATTTCACCTTTTTGTTGTTGAACACATCTTGTTGAAAACGTTCCAACGATATTTTCTCGAGTCTACTTGGCGAAGACGGCTTACCTTGCGCTTTCCAGCGCTGAGCGTAGAGTTCTTGCCTTCTTCGTCTTGAAGGAGCGTCTTGTAGTCAATAATCTTCTGCTCCAGGTCTGCCTTGTTCTTGATCAGGTTCTGAGCCCTGTCGGCGATGTCACCTGTGTTGGTTTGTTCCTGGAAAAAAAGCGCATCAGAGAGATTTGCTTATATTCCAAAGGATACTTTTGGGCATATATTTGCATATTATAATCTGCAGGGAGTTTGACTGAGAGACTTGTGGCCATGCTATTTCCGAAGTGTAATAAATGGCCGTTTTCCGCCTAAAAAAAGATAACTATTTTGGGGAAGTGATTTTTTTACGAGGATAGAGTTTCAGCAGAGGGGCTCACCCCACATACATTGTATTTCAACACAGGTATCTTTTTTCAAATCAAGGTGTATGGAAAACACATTTGTTCACCGAAGACAGTTGCCCGGCGAGTTCATTTTTCTCCTGCTCGACCACGGTCAGCTTCTGCTGAATCTCAGCCATTGTGGTCTCTTCCTTCTCCACTTCCTCCTTAAGCTCGCCCAGCTCCTCTTCCTTGGCACGGAGCTCCTCATCCGCCCGAGACTGGGACAGCAGTGGCTTGATGGTGCAGAACAGCTTCCACCAGTCCCAGTTGCGCAGGTTCATCCAGTTACGGACGTTACGCTGCAGCATCTTCAGGGCAGCCCTAAGGTTTGACATGATGTTATATTAGCTTGGCTTGGAAGACGGGGGCTCTTGGTAATCATAAAGATATGAAAAATACTTCTGACAAAATCTAGTTAGATTGTTAGAATTCTGTTATGGTGTTTCTATGACAAGAATTTCATGATTGGTATTCCAATTCTTATTTTCATTTTTTGAGTATGTGAAGTTTAACCTCAGATTCTGGAGTTACAACTTGAGTGTCTGATAGGTGTCATAGATGTTGATTGGTTTCGATCGGTGTCTTGAGAACAGGAAGTACTGTTGGTTGAAAAGTTGGAACAGTTTATTTAGATAAAACCTGGAGATGTTTGTACTGTTGGTGAGATGATTTCGTAAAATAGTAACCCTTCAGTCGCTTTGTTGGTGTAAATATGTGTCTATGGACGCTTACCTCTGGTCCTGGAGCACTTGGTAGGCGATGCGCTGCAGTTTTCCTCGGAGACGCTGCTCGATGACAGTGATGATGACAGCCAGTTTCGCGTCACGGATGTCCTCAAGTTTAGCCACTTGGCCGGCCTTGAAGAAAATCTTTGTTGTGCCGACGCCAAACTGTTCTTTCGGCAAGCCGGACTTTTCCAGCAGCTTGACGCAGCACTCTCTGTCGTCCTCAACCTGCTTTGCCAGGACGGGGTCCACAGGCTTGTAGCGCTGCCTGAACTCCCTGTGATGGAAGAGATTGGTGTCAGTGTAAAAAAAGTACAAATCAAATCCTATCTTTCACTAACTTAACTTAAATAAATAAATGGCTGACAATTTTAAATGTTGCCTTTGATCATCATTGACAGAAACGTTTAGAGGTTTTGAAATAATCCGTACCTGATGACCATCTTGTTGACATGGGTCATATCACTTATTTTGGCATTCGAATTGTGCCATTTTCTAGATAAGCAAGTATATGTTAATAAAAGTCTTGAATACATACTTAAAGATCATCTTGTTCGGGAAGCCCTTCTGGCAGATACGGATACCCTCGAGTACACCGTTACACGTCAGCTGATGCATCACCAATGGGTTGTCCAAGAGACCAGGAGTCTTCAACTCGTTGGGGATCAGACAACGCACGAAGTGGGGGTATGTGGTGTGCAGAGTGGCCATCAGCCTAGCCAACTGCTCCTGTAACCAAGGAAACAGAGAAAAAGGAATAGTTTTAGTCCCTTTCGAACTTTACATAAAGTGTAGTATTGCGCGGTCGTAATAATAAAGCATACATAGAACGTACAAACCTTAGAACCTTTTCAGACAACCTTACCACCATGTATATAACAGGGAACATGATGAGTTTGCCATTCTCGTATAGGGCTGTTTAGCCATAGTCGATGCTGTAGGGCTGATGTGAATTAGGATTTTGCCATGGTCAATACTGACCGACGGAGGCCATATATATGATGAGTTTGACATAAGGCAAGATTGAACAAGCGTGGGAGAATGTACAATTTATGTCATCTCAGAGTAGAATTGTGTATTTCATCATATATCGTATTCACCCTGTGGGTTGCAGAGGCGGTCTGGAAGGCTCCGCCCTTCTTGCCCTTTCCACCACCACCAGACTTCTTCTGGGCAGCAGCTAAGAGGGTGGAAACACGTGCATGGGTTACTGTTCCGCTGCCAGATATTCAAGGAATTGATTACCAATGCGCCGAGCGATCAGCCGGCAGAGTGTAAAGCATTCCCTTGTCTCACCACATGCATGGCCATGCTCACAACATGATCAGGATATAAACAATACGCTTGGTGGTAGTGTTTTAGCGAAACTTTGAACATATGAATAAAGGAGAAAGAACGATTAAGGCAAGGTAGTACCATGACGAAGCCGACTTTTGAAAACGATAACAATAAGGTGTGACACTGACAAGCCATGCGTGTAACGTTAACCAGTGGTAACCTGTCGTTGGGTTCGACTCAAGGGATGCAGTGGCACTGTAGAACAAAAGTACTAACCTGTGTCCTCTGCCGTCATGAAGTCTGCATAAAGATCACTCAGGAGCTCATTGGTTGACTTCTTGAAGGTGCCGACCACCGTCTCGTTCACGGGGTCCTTGTTCTTCTCCAGCCAGCCGCAGATGTTGTATGTAACGTTACCGGCGTAGTGAGCCAGATCGAAGTGACCCTCGTACTTGGGGATCTTGGGCTTCTTCGGCTTCAGGAAGCTGGTGTGCTTGCCCAAGTGCGCGTCACGCAGCTTGTCGATGAAAGTCTTGTCGCTGGACTTAGGGAACATAGTCTGTTCCTCCAGAATGGCCAAAATACCCAGAGGCTAGATAAAAAAAGTAACAAAATGTGTCAAACGGGACTCAAATACAACAGGTCTTCAAATTGAAAGGCTGATTTCATATACTTACTTGATAGAATAACCATCGTAGTGTCTTATCTAATTTATAACGTTGAGGCAAGTCATATATAACCGGTTTACTTATTTTGCTCACCTTCTCGATCAGAGCAAGCGTCTTTGCCAAGTCCATGCCGAAGTCGATGGTCTCCCACTCGATTCCTTCCCTTTTGTACTCATCTTGCTCCTCCACGAACATGTGGTGGTTGAAGAACTGCTGCAGCTTCTCGTTGGTGTAGTTGATGCAGAGCTGATCAAAACTGTTGAACTGTGGAAATAGAATACACCATCAGTTGTAATTGTGATAGCGGATGATTTTGTAATACAATTCACAACGTCTTATCAAATAAACGGATGTGTTGTCACTTTTTCCCAAGTACAGAAAAGTAACGGTATGCCTTACAAATTATTCTTAGAAAATAAAACGCACGTCTTCCAGTCTGGCGCATTATCCCAAATATAATGTTTGCTTACTTCGAAAATCTCAAAGCCGGCAATATCCAGCACACCAATGAAGTTCTCCCTCTTCATCTTGGTGTCCAGAGTTTCGTTACATTTCTTGACCAGGAACTTGAAGATCCTGTCGAACACGCCCTTAGCCAGGGCACCGACGGCGTAGATGCACTGATTGCAGTTCTGGCCCTTTGACACCCACTCGTTGCCGACCTTTACCCTGGGCTTCAGCAGACCCTTCTGCAGGTCACCGCTGTTGAGGCCGTACAGGAAGGACATCTTATCGGCGGCTGCAAGAGTTCAAATTGACGTGAAGTTACATTGCACAAGTGGATACAAGACGTTTAACTAAAATCAGAACACACACACAAACAGGAGCAGAATATCTTTGTGTCATTGCGTTCGTTTTCTGTGTGTCGATACCAGATACCCATTGGTTCAACCATTAATCCTTAAATCGAACTCACCCTCAGTGCCGTCCATTTCTGCCTGCTCCTCTCTTGGCTTGGCCTTGAACTTCATGTTACCGAAGTGGCACAGACCACCCGTGAGCTTGTAGATGTTCGTCACCTCATCTTTGGTGAAGCCCAGCACATCGAAGGCCTCGTCCGTCAACACCATCTCCTCCTTGTCGTCCACGCCCTTGATGGTCTTCTCGCCCTTCTCGGTGAAGCGGTAGTCGTGGGCATTGTCGCTCACCATCAACATCTCTGTATTGTAGTGAGAGAATTTGTTCATACATTCCAGAATGCCTCATATGAAAAACATAGGGCTTATAAACTTCGCCGTTTTAACGCTGTCCCGTTTTTCGTCTTACGATCTTCAGCATCAGTATGACGAACGAGCATCTTTTAAATTTACACAATGGCAACTGGATACTAATCAGAAAAGATGCAGTGAGTCTCAATGCTTTTTTGAAAACCTCAGAGTAACGTTGGTCACTGTCATCTTTGCCATATGGTCATATATGCCATTATTTTGGAAAAATGTGTACCCGTATGCCCACTTACTTGTGACTTCTTTTATGCCACTTGACAGCAGTTGGTAGAAGATATGGTAGCCACGCTCCATACCAGGCAGCTGCTCAATCACACGCACCTTCTCCAGCAGGTCTGGGGGATGCAAAACGAGTACGGAACTTAACACAACACAACACAGCAGCTTGTGATAAAACATGGGACCAAAGAAGAAGTAGAAGAGACGGATTAATCGAGTGAGTCATCACAGATATTGATTTCGATATAAGATGGCTATTACTATATTCAAATCCATACTCACAAGACTCGATGTCGGCACCAGCCAACTTGCCCTTCTGGTTGAAGTGGATCCTGATGAATTTACCCTGGTGTGTAAGAACAGTTTCGTTACTCAAAGATAATCGATTAGAATCAAAGGGCCCGTACAAGCATCTGCAGATGAAAGTGAGTTTCGCCGATTAGGAGCATTGTACATTTCTGTTTCAAATCGTACGCTGCTTTTAGGTTACATTTCTACTTCCATTACACTTTTCTATCATTGGTTTGAACGTTAAAGGTGCCCTAAGCATCATTAGGGCGTTGAAAGTCATATTTTCAAAATCAATTTTCTAGTGATTTCTATCCATAGTAAGTTTAAATAACAGTAACCCATTGCATATCGACCATCATGGAGCAAAGATGCAATGTCGTTCTGTGGTGGGAACTCATTAAAAAAATCTGAGCGCCTGAAGGCCAGCCATTATTTCAAATCTTCCGAATGTATGCGATTCTTACAGATGAGTCCCGAATGCTTCCGGTGAATTAGTCACATGGTTATGGCTCAATGTGCTCGGACATTGTGACGTCACACGGTCGGAAGTTACCGAAAATTGTAGACAGAAAATGGTTACGGCCGACTTCTGGGCTGATTATTGGGTGGTACCAATGAATGAAAAAATGCTTTTGCGCCTTGCTTCTACGCTCTTTTGAACGCCCGAAGTATGAAATAATGATGCAAATGTGCTAATATGGGGAAGTAAATGTCAATTTCATACAGATTGCCTTATTCAGAATACTCCAGTTTTACCCCTCTGAAACCGCTTAGGGCACCTTTAATAGAGTTTAAGAGTACTCACAAAACGGGAGGAGTTGTTGTTCCTGACGGTCTTGGCGTTACCGAAGGACTCCAGTACAGGGTTGGTCTGCACGATCTGGTCCTCCAGGGTGATCTTCTTCTCTTCCTCCTTCTTGGGACCGCCAATGGCAGCAACCTGGGCGAAGTAGGCGATAACCTTCTTCGTGTTCTCAGTCTTACCCGCACCGGATTCGCCACTGGGCAAAGAAAAGCAATAATAAACTATAAGAGTAGATAATGGGCATAAACCAACTCAAGCCACTTCTTAATGAGGTGTGAGTCTATGCAACTGACAGGGTTTAAGTTAAAACACGAATATGCGCGACAGTGGTGTCACTGTCACTGATCAAACAAATCTTAACAATAAGGGCTGACGGTAAAGTATGTCGTTTTGTCAACAACTCTGGCCTTGGTGTCGTTGTTTGTCTGTTCCTGGACAGTTTCATACTTCGTTGTCGTTTTCTGGAATTCATTTAACGTACCGAGTTAATCCTACACCGCTTGTCGTTGACTTTACAATGTTGATGATATCGTTGTATGTCTGTCCCGGAAGCGGTCGTGGTGTCTTTTCCTGGATCAATTAATGACACCAAGTTAGTCGGGCATTAGAGCATATGGAAGGTTTGGGCTTTATCGGCAGCTGTCGGTTTGTATCGGCAGTCGCCGGAGGGATTCCAAGACAGTTCTCACGGTGATGCGGTTTGGGCGGTCTACTAACGTGATCAGGATAGATTGGTTACCAACACCTGTTCTCATGCCTGTTTGGGGAAAGAAGGAGAAAAAGTTAAGAAGTTGTTGATATCCTAAACGACAGGTACGTAAGTATAAAAGGCAGTACTCACGTGATCAACATGGACTGGTTGTGGTGGTCTGCAGGGTAGAACCGTCAGGAGAGAAGAGAACATGTCGTCAGTAGGTCGTCATCACTGTTGATTCTTCACCAGGTTAATAATAATAGTTTATTGCAAATTCATGCCCGTAGGCTAATTGCATGTTGACAACAATGTCGAAATACAAATGTAAGGTAAAACAAAGGTGAGCTCACGCATGCGCTAGAGGGAAGCTGTTACATGCAGTCAAGTTACGCATGGGCAGTCAGCATTTAGTTAACCAAAGAAAAGCTGATACACAACGGGCAAAATAGCCATCATTAGCGTCTTCTAAATGCCATTTTGATTTTGATTTTATTAAAACTGCAACAGTGCAATACACGTGAGACACAGGCAGCTATTGCTGGTGTCGTGACCCACACACATACATGTAATATACCCGTTTTTACACTTGGGTGGAGTGAGGACGTGAGTGATCTTAGCATACTTCAACGACATGGCATATTTACTGATTAAGCCTTTACGTTAGGTTCTCGCGTTAGCTTCTAGTCCTTGTAAGTCAATATACAACACATCACAATATAGACAACGTAAGCCAAACTGCCTAGGCTAGCGATGTTAGGATATCTAAGAAATACTGTGTGCACATTGGTGATTTGAACAAAAGTTTGAAAACGAAAATAGGTCCTGTTCAAGGATTGCAAGTTGATTCCAAGTTGATTCCAGTGCCTTGTATCACCTCCAGTTAGGCAAAATCAATTGAAAATAATCTTTAACATTTTCCTAGAAATACTGTTCCTGGAAGAAAATGGTATTGATTCGCTTTCATTGACTTGTAATGTTGGATGAACAAGGGTTGAACATTTTTTTAAACTTTGTAAATTTTATCTCGTTTACCATCATAGTCTGTTACTAGAAAATGGAATGAGGTTTCATTTGATATTGTTGGGATATCTTAATAAAGACGTTCTCGATGTGCGACACAGGTTCGCTTACCGATCAGCATGTTCTGGTAGGCGTTGTCAGCCACAGAGAACAAGTGAGGCGGCATCTCCTGACGCCTCTTGCCACGGTACATGGAAACAACCTCCTCTGTGTAGAGAGGGAGGCGCCTGAAGGGGTTGATCACGACGCAGAACAACCCGGAGTAGGTCTAGAAGTGGAACAACAACAAATGGTCTAGTAGGTACATAGGAAACGACAGTAGTACAGATTAGATACAAGAGGAAGTATTTTATGAGCGCACTGTTTAATAACAGGGACACCTATCTGTAGGAAGTAATAGAACCAGACAATGTTGCCGTGAGGAAGGTGTCAGAGTACAGACGTTCACCGAAATGTCGGCTTTGGTTGTATCTATATCTTGGTTATTGATAAAGCGATTTTGCAATCATATTCAGTTATGCGTGGAATGTTGTAGGAGATGTATTCATTAGCTTTAGCTTTAGCTCTCAGACGATTGAAAGGAATGAATCAGACTGACACCGTGTTTGATCTTGTCATTTCAGTAATAAAGCAGCCGACAGAAATATGCGAACCAATCATGTCACTTTCGGAATTCCCGCGATGACAGACCAATTGGTACAGCACTCTTTGAATTAAATCCACAGGCAGAGATTAGAGAAAACTGTTCCAAGGCATACGTTATTTTTGCTCGTTTTCATATCCATCTGTTTATGGTGCCAGGTTACCTACAAAAATACTATTTTCGTCTTGTATGTTGTACATGGCCCAGTTGATGGCGCGACGCCATGTGGCCTGTGGCACCATGAGGTCATGGTTGGCATGCCCTAGAGGTTATTCCTGTCTCAGAATGTCCGCTAAATTATTTTCGTCCTTTCCGTCTGTCGGCCGATGTCTGTCTACCGGGTGTCCATCCGTGCCAACCTCTCCACATTTAAAGTCAGTTGAAAGATGTTAAAGGGATCTTTTTGAAATGAATGTTAGCTGCTCTTTTGTAAACGATTGGGTGTTGCAAGAGATAATTTTAGACAGGAATTGTCATAAACGCAGCATGTGCACCATTTCATTTTCGTCGCCTTTTAGTTACCTGACAGTTGATTTTGATGGAAGATACAATTCTGTCCTTTTTGCAACGTCCGTCTCAAATGATAAACATCCAATGTTGACGTCATCACTTACGTAGATCATGCCGTTGGCGTAACGGTCCCTGAGTGTCGCCAGCACAGAGGCGTCGTTCAGGTAGGTCATGTTGGCCATGTCCTCGCAGCAGACGAACTTGGGCGGGTTCATCATGACTATCTTGTCCTTCTTCACCTCCTTGGTCTACAGAACATATGAAGAGCCCAACGTAGTTAGTATGATTAGTACAGTCTTCTGCAAAACTTTATCGTTGTGTCGATTAAAACCAAAAAAGGCAAATAAGTAAAGGAAAATAAATAGAGCTAATTTGCAAATACAAACTTCTTCTTTTTCAGTCGTTCTGAGGATCCTTTTGTCCTTTTTCATACATCATATGAAGACATATTAATGGTGCAGTGGCAATAAATATCAAACTTCGTTTGAACAATGTTTCAACAACGATTCATCTGGAATGTATAATAGGCAATTGTATTCAAATGTGTATTTACTATGTTTTTACTTTGCATAGATCGTTCAACTTGGTTAATCAATATATTTGCGCTTAAGAGAACTGACACCGTTTGGTATCGGGTCATCCCTCGCTATTTTGGGGTTAGCCGTTATTAGGACCTCAGCAGAAATAATGAAAATGATACGGTCAGGAGTAATGTCTGGTATGTGATCTTGTCCCATTTCATTGACTTCGGCCCGGCAGATGCTCATGTAGTTAACAGTGGTCTAGTTCGCGTATTTCAATACCTGGTAGCTTGTGTGCTGATCAGATTGGTTATTAGTCTTAAGCCTTCCATGTCTGCCGTTTTTCTCTAGTAGCTGTGCACCTTTGTCATTTTCTCTGAGAGTCCAATGAGAGAGGCCAAATACACCAATCTAGATTCCGTCAGCTTAGAGATGTGCATCATTGACTTGGATGTCGCAAAGGTCTTGTAGCGATTATGTACTTACTTGTCCCTTTGGCAACTGAACCGTGATCTTATCGCCCTTCTCTTCCTTGATCTCCACAGCGATGTACACGTCTTTGTCGTCCGGAGCCCAGACGTTCTTCTTGGGATCGTACGGTGCGGAGCGGAGCTCCATCATCAACTTGGTGTCACCGTAGATGTAGACCCGAGGGTCGTCGGAAATCTTGTCGGATTTGGGCGGCATCTTGGCTCTGGTTCCTCTTGGCTACGGACACAGAAGGAAGGAGTGGCACGCCGACTGTGGCTGAACGGGAGAGACAGAAGATGAGTCCGACGAGCTACAGCTACGGCCCTGAAAAGATAGAAGAAACAAACATTAACACATGTTTCCATTCCAGGAAGATGGTTCCCTGGAATCCAAACATGTCAAACTTTTCAAACAAACAAATCGTTTCTAGTAACGTTATTGCCCAAGCCCTGTCCTGGGTCTCCCGGCTCTGGTCGAGTCATGTCTCCCTCTCGCCTTTTCCCACACAGAACACGCTATCATCCGCACCATCTAGCTTTACACATCGCATCCTCAAAGGAAAATCAAGCAACATGCACGATATTAATCTTCATTCCAGAAAAATGTAACTCTACTTTACTCTAATCGTCCCCCGTACTGTGAAGGTACAGATAAAGTGCTCTCTACCTTTCGGTTAGAAGCTGTCGGAGTAGAAATTGAGGGGCGGGAGCCTTTATAACGGCGGGAAGTGCCAAAGTAATCACATTCGTGTCATTCTGCAAGGTCATTGCTCATGTTCAATATCTGCATGCTCTGATTGATCGAGAGCGTGCGGCAACGCCATTGCCATTGGTGTATTGATTTAGTCCGAGAATAATGCATGACAACAGGTGCATTATATGCACTCCAGTAAAAGGACGGGAAAAAAGTCATGAACCTTTGCCTTCTATTCTAATACTTGCCAAAAAGTTGCGTTGGAAATATCAATCAAAACAAAGACTTTTCATGTAGCTAACTGTTTGCTTTATGCTACAGCAAAGTCAGCGCCTGCTCATGATTCGGTTAGTTCATAACACGTATACGTTTTCTACTAAAGAGAGACATAACGGTCGTTGTTATATTTCAATTTACTATCAAGATTTGTGAAGAAAGACTTGATATGGTCAGATCTATCTGTATCCATATTGTTCAAACGTTACGGCATAGTGCACTAGCTGAATATTTCTGTACTACATTTAAAGAGTATATGTTAAGTGTACCAATCTCTTCTGCAGCTGACAATGTTCCATCAGAGGACAAGTCGCCAGAAATGCGGCTACTTTTAGAAAATGGTGCCTAGAAAAACATACAAGTCTGCTAGAAAAACATTCATGGCATTTTTCTGTCAAGAAACATACATCACATTCCTGTCCCCTCAATCCCCGCATGTCCCTCACGGACTAGATCGGGGCTCGTCCGACTCATCGTCTCTCTGACGCTCATTCGAACTTGGCCTTCCTGTGTCATCAAGAGGAATCACAGTCAAGTTCAACGCTGCTCAGACGATATGACCAACAGACAAAAGTCACTGTAAGTACCTAATCTCGTGACATCATCTTACATGTTAAACTTACGGGTATCTATTGATATAATTATAAGGATCATTTCACTTACTAGTATATGCATAACTTTTCTCTGTGTATGTAACTGTGCGGGTAGTGATAGTTTTATGGAATTTCACACACTTGCGCGCGCTTAGCTTAAGAAACTAGCTTTCATACTCCGTATCTTTGATATCGTAGGGTCTATATGCTGTTCTGTTCGCATTTAACGTTAGATTAAATGTTAAAGAATGACGTATTCTATTTGCGTCTAGTTACTTTAATTGAGAATTATTGACAGTAACGAAAAGTTCAAAAAGTGATTTCTGAAGCGTCCCTGTCTACTTGTTCAAATCATATCCATACAAAAGTACGTTTAGATGAGAAAATACTGATGATGAATATAATAGCTGTATCATCTATCATCTTGAATTCTTCGAAGACAGCCGCTTAAAATAGAGAGGCGCTTTCTGATTGGTTGAGACAGAAATGTAACGATCGTTTGTATCTGACACTTAATGACTGACGGGAAACACATATATGCCATACTTGGACCAAATTTAGCTGTCAAATTCTTCAGCATCACGATATGGTGTCGCTATGCTGTAGGATACCAACGCAGTTTATGATGAAGCTAAGTCGTTATCCAGGTCCCAAAGGAGACATTGACAACGACTTTGCTACAACATATGGGGGGGAAATTTGTGCAACATCAATTTGGCAGTTAACGTTTTTATTAAAAGCAGCAGCTACATCTATGTCACCGTCATGATAAGAACCACCAACTGCTGCTTAACTCTTGCCATAACATCCGCATGTTGTTCCATTCTTCGCCAGATATTCACCAGGCAAATGGTTACATAATGCTACTTTTCCATTTCCCGGTCAATTCACTGGTTTGAAGTTATTGGAAGCGGTATGCTAGTTACGTGTAAAGCAACTATAGAATGATCTTTATAAGCTGGTCTTCAGTAGACGGCTTGAAGTGGGAAGTTCAAGTTTCATGTGATACCCTTGCCACAGATGCACTCGTCAATACATGAAGCTGAGGCTGGCATACCGACTGCTCCGGAAATGTCTAGTTGTAACCTGATAGCCATTTGCTGATGACCGTCTCCTGCGATAGATTTGTCCCATTCTTTGTCCAGTGAGGACGTGTGACTGACTGTCCGTTTTGATGTTCATCGCTTCCAGGTTAATTTCAACATACACGGACGAAGACTATGATGGCAATGGTGGAGGGACGTATTTCATGCTTTAGGTTTGAGGTATGTACCGCTTGCGTTGTAACCGATGGAACTGATCATGATAAGACAGTTGAAGTTAACGTTGTAAGCATATACATTCATTTGGTAAATGTTTATGTATCTTAAAAGTATAATCTAGCTATGCTATCTCTTTCTAAGATATCCGTTTGTAATGTTGTATCTTAAGTTCAGTCCTGTTATTGGCCTTGCAGTATGTGATCGTGTCGAGTTCATGTTTGCTCAGTGCACGGAGTGAATAGGTCGCATTGCAACGTCGTGTCGCCAGTTTAATAGATATTCTAAACTTTTTCATCTGTCTGGCTTTTGTTTTGTTGCGGATTCTTTCGTTATGATAATAGCATTAAAAAGGTGTAATTGACTTGTTTTGATCTAGAATCTTTGTTGGGTGCTAAGTGCTAACGAGATATACATTTTAACACTTGAATGCAGGGTAATGTTCGTTGCGAGCCATTAGAACAATCTTTTCGTTGATTAGTGACTGAATGAAGACCTTAAATGTTTGGCTATAAGAGGACCGCTATAGATCACAAAAGTGTTAGGTGTACAGATTTGCCCTTGTGGGCGTATTTGTGCAATCATCTCAAGGGATGTTATCTTTCATCCCCGGGAGGTTATACATCGAAAGTAATTGTGTGGCATTTCCTTACGATGGTTTTCATCCTTCATAATGGTTGTTCTTGTGTAGGCTCTTATAGGGCGCTTTCGTCTATTTCTGAAGATGCAACTGTCAATGCCTATAGAAGAGGCACCGTGGACTGCTATCAAGTATCTGTCAGTTTTATTCAATAGTTTTGGCCAAACTTTGGTGGCGTTTATATTCTTCTTCGACGTTATGTTCTGGTAGATATTTGAGCGAAGTCATCTACCTGCTTGTAGGTTTGGTTGGCCTAGAATTCTAAGATCTGCGTTATTAGTTGTCATAGGGAATAGCTAGCTATAGTTAGAGGTTGGAAATATTTAGACAGTATGCCTAATATGTTGAGGTCTACTTCTTTTCGTACTAATATTTTCTTCTACACATATATGATATTTTACACATAAGGTGTTCAAAAGTTCCTAACCATCTTACAATATCAAACACTGCTATATTGAAACCAGAGATTGATATGAGACAAGTAATTTTGTTCAAAGAAGTTTAATCAGTTTCAGATGCAACGAAGCAACCATACACGTCACGAACCATACATTTCTCAAACGCATCTCTAAGACTACTTAGTGGTCCCGGAAGAGATACACGTACATATACATCATTATCTTTCCGAATAATTCCACGATGAGTGGGTGGGTTGACGCTGGATGTAGGGCGGAAACGCTCTTCTTGCCACCAGTCCCATGTCCGTGTAGTTTTCAAAAGGTCGTTTTAAAAGGTCGAGAGCTTTTACTTTTATAATCCATGAGCTATACATAGACATATTTTAAACAGACGCAAACGTGTTTCTAACTCTCTAATCGGTCAGATTGCGTTTAGATGTTTCACAGGCGGAGATGACATACAGGAACAGGGTACAGTTGTGTAAGACAACGTTGCTCTATAGACTTTAGCTAACCATGGCGGTTTGATGGATGGCTGTACACTGTAGCGATCGGTTTCAAACTCCCCCAGCGATGCCCCTATCTAGGTGCTGTGTCAGTGAAACGTGTGCGTGCGTTGGGGCCCCCAGATGTGGCACATCGCTGGGACAGTGGATGAATCACACAGAACAGTCGTACTGGATTTCTCTTCTAAGCCATGTTGGGTCGGTTACTTATTTACCATGGTTTGCAGCTGACGGAGTCCGGCCTTCTACTTGTGCTGGAAAAACAAGGAGAAAAATTGGTTACAAAGTGACAAAAATCCTAATTGTAAAGCCTTCAACATAATTTCCTTATTTCGAGCATTTCAAAAAAAATAACTTATTTTAAGTTTCTAGCCACATACTGCGGCGCGGTGCTGGGCGCGCATCTTGCCCAGGGCGGACTCGGCCATCTCGGCCCTCTCCTGGGCATCCTCCAGATCGTGTTGCGTCTTGCGCCACTTCGCCAGGTTAACGTTGGCCTGCTCCTCCTGTAAATCGACAAATAGACCGGTATCACAAAAGAAAAGTAGACATAAATCATAAACAGTCAGAATAATATGATAAACACTGTTTTTGCTGCATTGAATGAATCCAATTCAAATAGTAGGACAATAGTATATTACGTACAGCCTCCTCCACTTGTCTCTTGTAAGTCTTAATCTTCAGTTGCAGCTTCTCGACCATCTCCTGCATGCGCTCCTCCTTCTTGCGGTCCTCGTCGGCCTGGAAGCTCAGCTCCTTGAGACGGCGCTCATTCTTCCGCAGGTTCTTCAGGGTCTCCTGGTGACGCCTCTGCTCAGTGTCGAGTTCGGACTCTAAGTCACGCACCTGTTTAAAAAAAACATTTTAATGAGAAACATCATTTCTCTCAATGAAAGCCGCTTTAGATTGAAACTGGCGATATCTGCGAGCTGAAATATTCCACCTTTGATCATGCCCTTACCCTGGCTTCCAGCTTTTGCAGTGCGCGCTTGCCACCCTTCAGGGCGATAGCCTCGGCCTCGTCCAGTCTCCTCTGCAGGTCCTTGATGGAGGCTTCCAGGTTCTTCTTACTCTTCTCGATGTGAGCGGTGTGTTCTTGTTCCTGTTTCAAATCTTCCGAGATACGAGCGGCCTGTTGATAAAATACAAAGGTGAGTTTCAACGCAAACATACGGTGATAGACAGATTGCGGGGCCACACTGGAAACAGGAAACTGGAAACAAACCTCGACGACCGTCATCATATATTTGCATACAAACATACTTACATCAGCAATAGCCTTCTTTGCCTTCTCCTCGGTCTGTCTGTGCTCAGCCATAACCTCGTCCAGCTCAGCCTGCAGGGTCTGGATCTCACCCTCCAGCTTCCTCTTGTGGCCAGCCAGAGAGGTGTTCTGTGCAGACAGCTCGCCAACGCGGTCTGAAGACTCCACAAGCTCGGCCTCGGTCATCTTGCGGGCCCTCTCGGCTTGGTCCAGGGCATTGCGAAGCTCTTCGAGTTCAGCGGTTAGCATGTTGGAGCGGCGCTCAGACATGGCGAGATGCTCGCGGGCCTCCTCGCGTGCCCTCTGTTCGTCGTCAATTTGGGCCTGGACTTCCTGGATCTGGTTCTGGAGCTTGTTGATGGTCTTCCTGGCCTCGTTGTTGGCCTTCGTGGCATTTTCCAACGCAGCTTCGACCTCATTTACATCAGCCTCCAGCTTCTTCTTGGCCCTGACAGCCTCGTTCCTTCCCTTGGCCTCCACGTCCAGGGTAGTCTGCAGGGCATCCAAGGCCCTCTGGTGGTTCTTGCTGTAATCAAAAATATCCTTGATATACTAGAATAAACACGCAAAAATGCAAATATACGTCACGCTGCAGATAAGCTAAAATACAATTTAAAAACAAAGTAGGCATAAACATGCCAACCGTGTGTTCTCGAACTCCTCGTCCTTCTCGGCCAGTCTGCGGTCGATGTCAGCCTTGAGCTGAGACAACTCGAGCTGGACACGCAGGACCTTGCCCTCCTCCACTTCCAGTGCACCCTCGGCTTCCTCGAGACCGGTCTGCAGTTCCTCCTTGTCTACCTCCAGGCGCTTCTTGGCCTTCTCGAGTTCATGGAGCAACTTGCCGCCCTCGCCGAGGTGGTCGGTTAGCTCGTGGATTTCGTCTATGAGAGAAATCGAAATAAGTGTGAGATATGATATTACATCATTGATCTAAAGTAACAAAAACTGAGCCGTAGTTGATCTGGCCCGTAAGTAACAAAGTATGAAATTGAAGAAACTTTAGAGACACGAGCTTATACGTTGACGTACGGATATTTAAAACAAATTACCCTACCATGCAAAGACTTGTTCTCCTTCTTCAGGTTTTCGAGAGCCTCCATGGTTTCTTCATACTGTCCCTTCAGCTTGTACAGCTCGTTGGCATAGGCACGGGCCTCCTTCGAAGAGGTCTCCAGCTCTGCGCTTATTTCTTCGCATTTGGTCTTCCACTCGGCGATCTGCTTGTCAAGTAGACGTTGCCTCTTCTCCAGCTGTGCTGCCGCGGAGTTGGCCCGCTCAACGTCGATCATGAGATCCTCGACCTCACCGGCGAGCCTGTTTTTGGCCTTCTCCAGAGAGCTGCACTTGGCATTTGCGGCCTCTACCTGTTCCTCAGCATCCTGAAGGCGAGCAGCCAGCTTCTTCTTGGCATCCTCCAGCTCCTCAGCGCGCTGAATGGCGTCGGACTCGTACTTGGCACGCCAGGCAGTGACCTCTGTGTTGGCCTTGGACAGTGCACGCTGGATCTCAGCCTTGCCTTCCTGCTCCTCTTCAAGTTGAACCTTTAGAGTGTCGGAGTCATGCTGGGCAGCACGCAGCTGGTGAGCCAGGTGGTTTTTAGCCTTGGTCTCCTCCTCAAGCTGGCGCTTCAGCTCCTCAAGCTGCTGGTTCAGCATGCTCTTGGCACGCGCCAACTGGCTGCATTGGCTCTCGGACTCTTCGAGCTGGCGGCTGATTTCAGAATTCTCGGTCTCCAGACGGGATTTCAGGGAAGTAAGTTCTTGGATCAGCCTGCCGGATTCCTCGATCTTGACGTTGGCCTCGGCGATCTGCTCCTCAAGGGAGCGGTTTGCCTTCTCCACGTTCAGCTTGCCCTTTGTGATAGCCTCGACGTTTGTAGCCAAGTCGTCGACTTCCATCTTGAGGGTGGTCTTCTCCTTCTCCAGCTTAGCCTTGACGCGCTGCAGGTTCTCTACCTGCTCACTCAGCTCAGAGCTGGCGTCGGACAGCTTCTTCCTGAGGGCAGCGACGGTGGCCTCATGCTGCATGTTGGACTCTTCCAACTCGCGGCGGAGTTTCTGCAGCTCGACTTCGCGCTTCTTGTTGACCTCGGCCTGGGCGGCGGTGGCGCCACCAGCCTCTTCCAGACGGTCTCCCAGATCCTCGAGCTCACGAGCCAGGTCAGCCCTCGCCTTATCGACCTTAGCACGGGCGTTCCTCTCGGCCTCGAGCTCCTGCTCAAGCTCCTCGATGCGGCCCTGCAGTTCCTTGATCTTCTTCTGCAGAGAAGTGACAAGACTCTGCTCGTCCTCCAGCTTAGCCTCGAGGCCCTTAATTTCAAACTCCTTCCTGTTGGGTGTCACAAAGAGACACACGTGAAATATGCTTCCTTTGCGGAAGCAGGTTATATCATATGTCATGATATGACTTTTTTTTCTTTCTTAAAGCCTCTGGGTGGTCAGTATCTAACTGTCTTTGAAAAATTGTGTTTTGACAAGCAGCTAAACTTACTTCTTGATGCGCTCCTCCAGGTCGGCCTTCTCGTTCTCCAGGCCTCCCAAAGTCTCCTGTGCGGCCTTCAAGTCACCCTCCAGCTTCCTCTTGAGTCTCTCGGCCTCGGCACGCGCCTTCTTCTCACGATCCAGGTTCTCTTCTAGCTGTATTTAAAAGGGTATGGAAAATACCATTAAAGCGCCAATCCCAATTTGCATACCGCAGACATTTGCGTTCTATGTTCGTCGATCACAGTTGCAATATGAATGTCTAAATCTGCCACCCCGAAAATACTTCATTTGCAACCTCATCTTATTGCCTTGAAAGATGGAAATAGATCACCTTGTAGTATAAGAACCATTAATAGTCAGAAAACTTCACATGTTGAACACTTACGTCATCCAGTTGCTGCTCGAGCTTGGCCTTGAGCTTGCTGAGGTTGTTGACCTTGTCCTCCTCCTTCTGCAGGTCTTCCAGGGTGGTCTATAAAAATGGTTTGAAGTGAATGCAAAAATGTATTCCTTATTTCGTAAAATGGATGGTTCATTTACTGACGTAAAGTTTAACACCTTATTGAGTTTACCTCCTATGCTTTATTTTGTGATAAAGTTATAGTATATTACGATAGGAATGTTAATTACTGCATTGAGCTGTTCCAGCTTAGCCTTCTCCTTGGACAGCTTGGCGATCTGGTCCTCTTGCGTCGCCAGCTCATCTGAGGTGGTGCGGACCCTGTTCTCCACGCCGCGTGTCTCCTTCTCCACCTTCTGCAGAGTTTTCTCCAGCTCCTCCAGGTCCTTCTTGAGGTTGTCCACCTCTCCTTCAATCTGTCGTATGAAGGGTACAGCGATTAGACTATGTCATGTTTTACTGAAAACACGAAAACAATTGCCCGGTTCGGTTTACTAGTATTTGTTGAAACCTGAAATACATTTTGAAAACGTCCATCGTCTACAGAATGTAGCTCTACCCCTACAATAGTTCTTACACCCTACATTGCTGGGTTACATGAATATCGTTAACAAATGTAATTTTTTTCTACATTGCTAACAATTTCAGTTGAAATGCATCTTGGTCTTTACATTTCGGATGGCGAATGTATGAAGCACACCTTGCGCTTGGCAGCGCTAAGTGAAGTATTCTTAGACTCCTCTTCCTGCAAGAGCTCTTTGTAGTCAACAATCTTCTGCTCCAGGTCTGCCTTGTTCTTGATCAGGTTCTCTGCCCTGTCGGCGACGTCACCCGTGTTGGTTTGTTCCTGTGAATAATAGTGCATCAGACTGATTTTTGTGTACATTTTGGCATGTTGTGATCTGCCGGGAGTTCGACTGAAAGACATGTGACCATGCCCATTCCCGAAGTGCAAAAAATGCCGTTTCCGTCCAGAAAAGACAATAATTTTGTGGCATTTTTTGCGAGGCATTTTTTGCGAGAATAGAGTTTCAGCAGTGGGGCGTACCCCACGTCTATTGTATTTTAACTTTTAACAGAGGCATCTTTTTTCAAATCAATGTGTATTGAAAACACATTTGTTTACCGAAGACAGTTGCCCGGCGAGTTCATTCTTCTCCTGCTCGACCACGGTCAGCTTCTGCTGGATCTCAGCCATTGTTGTCTCTTCCTTCTCCACTTCCTCCTTAAGCTCGCCCAGCTCCTCTTCCTTGGTACGGAGCTCCTCATCCGCCCGAGACTGGGACAGCAGAGGCTTGATGGTGCAGAACAGCTTCCACCACTCCCAGTTGCGCAGGCTCATCCAGTTACGGACGTTACGCTGCAGCATTTTCAAGGCAGCCCTATGATAGGATTTTAAAAGAAAGGACCTTAGGTGTTGACAGAAAAACATTGGTTCAAATGCTTGCAACATTGTAGGTAGAGTAACCTTTTAGGATATTTTTACAGCTTTCGGGTAATCACATACGATACTAGTCCCCCAATTCCTTTGTAGATGTGCAATAGTTAGCACTGGGCACCTCTGGTCCTGCAGTACTTGATAGGCGAGGCGCTGCAGTTTTCCGCGGATGCGCTGCTGAATCACAGTAATGATGACAGCCAGCTTGGCGTCACGGATGTCCTCGAGCTTCGCCACTTGGCCGGCCTTGAAGAAAATCTTGGTTGTGCCGACACCGAAACACTCTTTCGCCAAGCCGGACTGTTCCAAGAGCTTGACGCAGCATTCTCTGTCGTCTTCAACTTGCTTGGCCATGACGGGATTAAGAGGCTTGTAGCGCTGCCTGAACTCCCTGGGGACGAGGCACACCAAAACACGTTTTAAATCGACTGATATCATGTGAAACCTAGGATAACATTTACTCATTACAATTTAGGATTTAGCCATTACGGCCCCATAAGAATCATATCATGGAACATCAGTTCCATGGAAAACTATGGAAAACTCAGGGCAATAAAATCCCCTTACTTAAAGATCATCTTGTTGGGGAAGCCTTTCTGGCAGATACGGATACCCTCGAGTACACCGTTACAAGTCAGCTGATGCATCACTAATGGGTTGTCCAGCACACCTGCAGTCTTGATCTCGTTGGGGATGATGCAGCGCACGAAGTGGGGGTATGTGATGTGCAGAGTGGCCATCAGTCTAGCCAGCTGCTCCTGTAGTCAAGAGGATGAAGAAACTAAATTCACTTCCTGAAAATATTGTTTCATTACAAGGAAGTTTACAGAATCTTCTAAGCATGAATAAAAGTGATTAAATAGACAAACATTAAGCGAAAAAAAGATTTGTAACATGTGATGAGCAAGAAACGAATTCTTCACGACAGTTCTCAGTCGATACATAACACGAGTACAACACCTAACGAAAAAGGCCGTGGGTGCTGTGTTAGCATACTGTTGATAACATTATGCCATTCATATTTTTATCATACCCTGTGGGTTGCAGATGCTGTCTGGAAGGCTCCACCCTTCTTTCCCTTTCCACCTGCTTGCTTCTTGGCGGGTTCTGCGAGTAGAAATTATATCGTTTAATATGTACAGTGAATACCGTTCCTAGGTTAGGATGGTAAACCTGAGACACACACGCTTTCCATGGCAAAATAGGAAATATTAAACCCGCTGGTACTTTGAGGCTCCATGACTCTATGAGGTTCAATGACAGCGCGTAGAAAAGCTCTAACAATGTATGGAAAATGCCAATGGGTTAACATGCCTGGTGATTGTTAGACATTATTGTGTAGATGTGCATAGAGATTTCTGACCTGCATCTTCTGCAGTTTGGAAGTTTGCCCAAAGTTCCCTCAGCAGGTCATTGGAAGACCTCTTGAAACAGGCGACCACAGTCTCATTCACGGGGTCCTTGTTCTTCTCCAACCAGCCGCAGATGTTGTAGGTAACGTTACCGGCGTAGTGAGCCAGATCGAAGTGACCCTCGTACTTGGGGATCTTGGGCTTCTTCGGCTTCAGGAAGCTGGTGTGCTTGCCCAAGTGCGCGTCACGCAGCTTGTCGATGAAAGTCTTGTCGTTGGACTTGGGGAACATAGTCTGCTCCTCCAGAATGGCCAGGATACCCAGAGGCTAGATGCAAGGAAAATACATTTTGTACGTTTTGAATCGTAATTCATGAAGAAATCTAAGGCTAATATCACACCATCGTAAAGCGGCAATCGCTGATCATCATGTGTTGGACAAGACTTAGCTCGCCTTCTCCTTGTTGTTGCTCACCTTCTCAATCAGGGCAAGAGTTTTCGCCAAATCCATACCGAAGTCGATGGTCTCCCACTCGATTCCCTCCCTTTTGTACTCATCCTGCTCCTCCACGAACATGTGGTGGTTGAAGAACTGCTGCAGCTTCTCGTTGGTGTAGTTGATGCAGAGCTGATCAAAGCTGTTGAACTATGGAGAGAAAATCAATCATATAAGGTTGCTCTCAAGAAGGCGTGACTTAGGCTCAAAATCAGTCGTTTATCTGCCGTCCGTACCGAATACGAGAAAAGGGGCCAAATGTTTATAAACGCGAATGTTGTTATTGCTTTACATTTCTTTCTTTAAAATATCGTGAAATCAGCCTTTCTTTGAGGTACAAATGGTACAGTTATATTCGTTATATGAAGATGCACACCTCGAAAATCTCAAACCCAGCAATATCCAGCACACCAATGAAGTTCTCTCGGTTAGCCTTCGTGTCCAGGGTGTCGTTACAACGCTTGACCAGGAACTTGAAGATCCTGTCATATACACCCTTGCCCAGGGCACCGACGGCGTAGGTACACTGGTTGCAGGTCTGGCCCTTTGACACCCACTCGTTGCCGACCTTTACCCTGGGCTTGAGAATAGCCTTCTGCAACTCACCGCTGTTGAGGCCGTACAGGTAGCACATCTTGTCAGCAGCTGTGCAAAAGTCATTATAAGAGTGGGCGTGATTTTGTTACTCTATCTGATGCGTCCTGTTGAAGGTAGTCTCTGATAGCATTACCGTCTAAAGGAAGACGTCTTCCATTCAAACTCGTGTTAAGACTTGTGTGAGATTAATAACAGAAGTTCAGCTGCAGTAGGTTGTCGGTTAAAGCTATAATAAGCATTCTTTTCGACTCACACTCAGTGCCGTCACATTCAGCCTGCTCCTCCCTCGGCTTGGCCTTGAACTTCATGCTACCGAAGTGGCACAGACCTCCCGTGAGCTTGTAGATGCTCGTCTTCTCATCTTGGGTGAATCCCAGCACATCGAAGGCCTCGTCCGTCAACGTCATCTCCTCCTTGTCGTCGACATTCTTGATGACCTTCTCTCCCTTCTCCAAGAATTTATAGTCGTGGGCGTCGTTGCTGATCATGCACATTTCTGTAAGATTCAAGATTTCAGAATCAATATTTTTTTTAACTAAAACATTGGCCTTTACTTAGCTATCGTGAGCTTACTCCCCATCCATTTGGATATGCGACCTTGATACGTTTACCGATGCTGTTCTAGTCATCATCACCATCATGGTGTTCCCCCAGATGACCCCGCGAGGGGCAAAGAAGGGGGGAGGAGGTCCCAGGCTAAGGCGGGCAGGCCTCCAGCCTGGCACAGTACGACTCAGCGGTGGGAGCCGTCACTACCGTGCCAGGAAGTGCATTCCACTGGGGGATAGTGCGGGGGAAGAATGAATATTTGCATGTATTTTTTCTAGCGTTGATTGTTTGATATTGAGAGTATGACTCCACCGGGTGCGTCCCTGAGCTGGTTTCAATAGACTGTCAGTGTTTATAGTGATATGGTTATTGACTAGTTTATAGAAAAGGGTGAGGCGGGCGGTCCTCCTCCTTTCGGAGAGAAGGGGCCTCTGCAGGTCATTGAGCATTTGTGTCATGCTGCTAGTCCGCCGGTAGTCATTTAGGATCACACGGGCGGCCCTGCGCTGGACGGCCTCCATCGCCTGTATCCCTTTGGTGGTGAGCGGGTCCCAGACGATGGCACTATATTCCAAGTTGGGCCGCACAAGCGCCTTGTATCAAGTGGCCTTGACCCAAGATGGGCAGTGGGTCAAGCTATCGTTCTGCTGTTATGGTGTGCTGGCTCAGACGTATGAAGTGGTGTTATTCAAGCACATCTTGTCTATTTCTGACATTTCCTGATCATGTGGCATTGTCTTGGTGAAACAGAGTAACAGCCATCTCGTCAATGTGATTTGATTTCTACCCGTGACGGCAACGAAGCTGGCGAGCGGCGATGTTTATTTGACAATTGCATTACCACACGCCCACTTACTTGTGACGTCTTTCAAGCCGTTGGATAGCAGCTGGTAGAAGATATGGTATCCACGCTCCATACCAGGCAGCTGCTCAATCACACGCACCTTCTCCAGCAGATCTGGATAAAGCAAAAAGAGTACGGAACTTAACACAACATCCAATACAATTGTGATCACTGTCCGGGACCTTGTTATGATGGTATTGTCTTTACAAAACACGAATTGTTATAATTACAATTAAAGACTACATACTGTACTGTGTAACTGTCATATGATTTTCAAGTCAAGAAAAAAGGAAGGTCATACAATAGAAGTATGATTGTGGTTTGTTTGAAGTATATAGTTTGCAAGTTTGAACATTTTTAAGGGGACACAAGTGCTTACATGACTCAATGTCTGCACCGGCCAACTTTCCCTTTCGATTGAAATGGATCCTGATGAATTTACCCTGTATGGAGAGAGGAACAGGATACAACCATTGTCACATTGATGGCAAACTTCATTCTTTGCTTTCCAGGGCTAGAATTGGTTAAACATTGACGGGAAAATAGTTAAATTGAAGATGGAAGTACGACTTTAAAATGTTCAAATAAAGCTCATGATTTTATGTAACTGTTCCAAGAAAAAAAAATGGACCACTTACAAATCGGGAGGAGTTGTTGTTCCTGACGGTCTTGGCGTTACCAAAAGACTCCAGTACGGGGTTGGTCTGCACGATCTGGTCCTCAAGGGTGATCTTCTTCTCTTCTTCAGCCCCTTCCTTCTTGGGACCGCCCATGGCAGCTACCAGGGCGAAGTAGGAGATAACCTTCTTCGTGTTCTCAGTCTTACCGGCACCGGATTCGCCACTATGGTCAAATAGATTGTTCATCAATTCCGTGCCAATTTCCTCATTGAAGAGTCAAGAATCTCAATTTTAAAAAATCCGTAGCCACACAATTGCTTAGGACAAGGAGGGAGTACTCACGTGATCAACATGGACTGGTTCACCTTGTCTGCGAGTCACGGTAGGCAATGTAGGAAGGAATAGATCAAAATCGTCAGGTCGATTTTCCACTTTGCTTATAAGAAAGGTTAACATAGTACCTTATGTTGTATCATACATTATGTAGTGCCTCATGCCCCGGAAAAGAGGGTTGACGAGCCAAGTCCATATCTCTCTCTCTCTCTCTTTATATATATATATTAAATATATGTATAGTTGTGTTTACAAACAGAGATAAGTCAACTATAATGATTGCAATCTTATAACAATTTCGGATAACCACGATACTTTTTTTCATACATACAGATAGCCTAAATGACATGTACATTTTGTAATAGATTGTGTTCGAACCTTTTTTTTTACTATCCTTTGTCACGCCAAGCATTACTTCAAAAGCGGAGGATGGTTATGTATCACGATTGATCCCCATACCTTATAATAATCGGGATCATTTGGAGTAATCTATTGTCTGGGTGGTGATATTTAGGGTGGGTCTGTTGTGATGTTGCTTTGTTGGTTAACTCACCGATCAGCATGTTCTGGTAGGCGTTGTCAGCCACAGAGAACAAGTGAGGCGGCATCTCCTGACGCCTCTTGCCACGGTACATGCCCACAACCTCCTCTGTGTAGAGAGGAAGGCGCCTGAAGGGGTTGATCACGACGCAGAACAACCCGGAGTAGGTCTGTAGTAGTGGAAGAGAGAAGTAAAGAGAGCGTTATGTAATATATTTCATGTTCACTTCTATATCCATGCAGGCCAGAGGCAAGAGCGGAGTGGATCTGGGATTTCATCACTCGAGCTTTTCTGCGATCGACACTTCACCATGCTCTTCAATGAAGCCACCATACATGCCAACCCCGGATGACTGGCGAGGCTTCTCGTGTTTCTGATTTAGGACTGTCACAACTCGACCCCGCCGGGCCCACAATGCTGGATTACAAGCGTGTACGAAACCCACTCCCCACGGTGCAAAGTGAGTATCTGCCATTGTTGAATTTTCAGAGTAGATTCTATTGTTGCAACCATTGCTATTGTTATATTTTCTCCGCGCTTTGCAGTCCTCCCGCCTGTGAAATCTTTAGTCTTGATGGAAGCTGGAACTCTTTTGGGAAACAGCATAAGGCAAATTTACCAAAAGGTTCCCCTCTGCTTAATGCTACGGTCACATTTCCAAACCGGGGCCCGACCGGGCAGTTTACGGGAACGAAAAGTATTTCCCGGTTTGGAAATGTGACCGTAGCTTAATATGCACTTACGTAGATCATGCCGTTGGCGTAACGGTCCCTGAGTGTCGCCAACACAGAGGCGTCGTTCAGGTAGGTCATGTTGGCCATGTCCTCGCAGCAGAAGAACTTTGGAGGATTCATCATCACCAACTTGTCCTTGGCATGTTCCTTGGTCTGTGGACATTGAGAACAAAAACAAGCTTGATAAGATTTAACCTGCTACTACCAGTAATGTGTCAAAGCCATCGTTTAGAGTTTGGACAGAAAATTATACGACATAATTGACAGTTCTATTATTGGTCGAAAAATGTACATTATCATTTAGCCTCTGTTAACATTAGATAAGATGTTATAAAGAGATTCCGTTATGAAATGTGTATTTTGTTAAATGATACGAAAACAAAGTGCTCTTTTTCAACGCGGAATTTATTTTATAACAGTGTGATCGCATTCCAAATTGATCTCTGGATGTATGAGCTCATCTAATTGCAAAAGATGGCTACATTCTGTCCTTGTCATTTTGTTTGAATGTACTAGTACTATTTGCCAGTGGAGGTCAACCCCATTTGACCTTGGGGTCGGGGACTATTACATGCCAATCTATCCTTGCATCTGAGCGGAAACAGGAACATGATACTTGAAAGGCATATGAAATTGCAGATACTGCTACAGATATGCTATCTTTGTTGAAGATCAACCAATGTCAGAGAAGCGCTCAATTTGGTACAATTCAGTTTTTCCTGTTGTATTATCACACTCACTCACTATATAGCTATTTATTATCAGAATTAATATTTGTGTGCGTAACAGGTGGTTATCTTTACGAAGTAGTATAAATGTTTCAATTTCTAGTCTATAAATATACCTGTCCTTTCGGCAGCTGAACTGTGACCTTTCCACCTTTCTCCTCCTTGATCTCCACAGCGATGTACACGTCTTTGTCGTCCGGAGCCCAGACGTTCTTCTTGGGATCGTACGGCGCGGAGCGGAGCTCCATCATCAACTTGGTGTCACCGAAGATGTAGACCTTAGGGTCGTCGGAAATCTTATCGGATTTGGGCGGCATCTTGGCTCTAGTTCCTCTCGGCTACGGACACAGAAGGAAGGAGTGGCACGCCGACTGGGCTGAACGGGAGAGACAGAAGATGAGTCCGACCAGCTACAGCTCTAGGCCCTGGAGGGGGAAAGGGTACGGAGCAGGGTCAGAAGTGGTCAGGAAGGAATTCGATACATGTTTTCTTTTGCCAATGGATATTAAACGATTTTCTGTTGGCATTCCGTATTTTGTTAACCCAGTTTTCGAGGAATTTCAACAATATGCTATGCAGTTATGAACAAACTTGAGTCGAATGGCCCAGAAAAAATACATTTAGAGAAAGCCTTAGTCATACGCTAATGTATACATATGCATATGCATATAACATGTTACGATATCACACAACTAAAGATGAGTTTAAACAGAGGGCATTAATTCACCAGTGAAACAGTGTGGTTGAGAATTGAGAGGTCTCACCTACCTTATGGTCGAAAGCTGTCGGAATAGCACGGCACAGGCGACTGCCTTTATAACCGATTAAATAGCAACGGTAATCACAATCCTCTTTACTCTGCAAGACCATTGCACGATTTCTATAGTATAAGCTCTGATTGGACGATAGATGTAACATGACATTGAACTTCTACTATTCCACTTGTTATTTTGAGGAACAGCTGCCGTATATGATATTTAACCTTCATCGTCAACGTCTCCACAGGAGGTCATGAGGAATCAAGTAATCCTTTCCAAGCAGCTTTCTGTAATTTACAGACACCAAAAGTAGCTGGGAAAGACAACGTTTTTTCTGCATTTTCGTAACCGGTCTGACTCGTGGTAGGCTAATGTCTGTAGAGTGCGGAGTAAGGGTTCTAATTGCAGATGTGTATGCTACATGTCGTTGCTAGTGAACTTGGCATTTGAACTTCTGCCTTACAGTTTATGTCTCTTTAAAAGAAAACCAAGACAAAATACGTTGCCAAAGGTTTTCCTACATTGGAAGCGACTACAGAGCCCAATATAATTATCTTACTCTTACATGTAATTCGTCTTTCATTGAATAAGCTGTGTCAAAATTATACGATCAATTTTCTAGAGTTTATCATACATACTGAATGTTTCCATGAATGTTATTCACTCCCTCGTTTGGAATGAGAAAAATATGTAGAAACACCCTGCCTCTCTCGCCCTCATGAATATCAATCACAACCTTATACTCCAGAAATGCGTCTACTTTTAGGAAGACCGTGTAGTCTTCCGTCAAAAGAAAACATGCTTCGAATTCCTGTATTCCTGAGTCAGGCGCGACTCTAGGGATCCCCCAGGGGACGAGACTGGAGGTCATCATGTCGAAAACTATCTAGTTCAGCAGCGGTTGCAAAATTTTCACCGACCCCAGGGGCTGCATCTGTAGATGTATGACGTTGAAGATGGATCTTCCGTTCCCGCAGTACAAGTGGGCAGCGAACGTAGCAACGCGAAAGCAGAGTGAGTACATAATTCATTTACTTGTCCTCCTTAGCAAGCTCTACGAGTCGGTCTTTTCTGGAGGCTTACATTGTGCTTGTGGAAGAAACCGAGTACAATATTAGAACTGATACGCCATCAGAAAAACAAACATTATAAGCCCCCCAAAAGAACTCGCAAGCCCTGGTAAGGAGGCGCTTCGGTGACAGTCTGTCTCCTTCCTCGGGCAATGCTGACTTGCACTGGAGCTATAGGTGACTTACCAACCTGATGAAAATATTAACCGATATCACTAGTCGTGTTGTTGTGTTTATGGGTTTTATTAATGACAGGAAAGTGCAGCCTTTAAGATATTCCCGGAGTAGGCTCGGAGTGATCTCACCGTTTATCCGTTGCACCTGGCTTTGAAGAATGAATAACTGCAATAACTTCATTCAAATGTTATAAAACATACCTAAAATTAACTTAACTAGCAGTTCTCAATGAAATTTTAGGCTGAATGTTCTGCAACACTAACTAACTAAGTGCAAGATTGTCATTTTGTAAGCTATGCTGGGTTTTCAATAACGTGCTGTGTACAGAAATAGACCAACCCTGGCCTGCATCCTAAGAAATGCTTCATAAAATGTAGAAATCTAAACGTTTGAAGGATCCAATCTCCCCTTTGTCCAACTGCTAAGTTTGATGGACAGTCAGGATCGGTCAATTGATGCTTGCAATGATGTCCGACAGCTTTGTTCATGTAAAATTTTAGTTCAAATTCTTTGCATTGCATTTTAGGAGGCCTATTTCATCATTGTACATTTTTCTGAAAGGTCTTCTAGATGGCAGGGAACTTATCAATATGCACAAAAATTGCTACAAATAGTTACATCATCTGTATCTCTACTTAACAAAAGCTGGCCAGATAGACTGTCCATTGCTTAATTGTATGGTTTAGCGTCTTATCTATCTATCGTATCTTAACCGTTCGAGTCCGACTGCAAAAGGCATACAGTTGTGTCCGCTACTTTTGTAGGCACCAGCAAAGTTACACAGACTTCGCTGTAACCTCTCTTAACTTGTAATATGTTTATTAAATTTCATCTGGCGTCTGATAGCGTTTGCTATACCATACATACCGGACATACTACCTCAAAGTCAAAGGTGTTCGGTTACTTCGGTTCTATTTCGTCCAGTGTCGGGTACCTAGCGACCATCTGCTGGTTTGATTTATGCGTGCAGAAATAGAAACTACTGCTGGCAGGCTCGCCGTCGGTGGCATCATCTGTGGAACACAGAGCCTCTGCGGCTGTCTGAGAATGCGCGGGGTCCACCCACATCCGCCTCTCTCCATCTGACCTGCAGGGTGGGTGGTTGGTTGGTTGGTTGGTTGTGTCCGACCTTCTCTTCTCATGGCTTTGGTGCAGCTGCTCTTGTTTGTTGGTGTGTTTTGTTTGTTTTTTAAGTTCGCAAACGATGTTGGATCTTTTGTGCAAGACCTGTTTATTGATGAGACTGCCTACATAGTAGTAGATTGAGCTGATCGGTCCCTGTAATGCTTATGGTTTATATGATAGTGTGAACTACTTTATAGACCAATGCCTATCAGTACACTCTCTATCCAATAAGACACATGAGTCCTATGTGGTCTTTTTATAGAAGTTTAATCAGTATCAAATGCAACGAAGCACCCATACACGTCGCAGGTCACACAAACATACTACTTATAGTGGTCCCGGAAGAGATGCACTTACAACTGAAAGTCTTATTTTCCCTCGACAGGAATACTACTTATGCGTAGGTCAGTCCAGAAGTCCATGTATTTCTTTATCCCGACAGCTTTTCTTTCTTAGTCTTGGGCCGTTGACACAACAGAAAAATAATGTTCTGCTTACTAAGCTATTAAAATGACTTATCAGTAGCTCTATCAATAAGTTATGCGAGTCAAAGCCTTTTTGCAAGTTTGACGTGCAATTCATCGAATGGTGGCTTAAGGGACGGACCGTGGATACAATGTTGGACAGTCAATTGACGGGGGTAGCATGGTTATGCATCTTAACAGTCGGTGGTAGTGACAAAATTTAATCTAATGTAACGCTCGTTCGAAACGTCCTCCAGCGACATTCCCCAGTCAGCTTCTGTGTCAGTGTGCGTGCGATTGGCCACTGAATGGGGAACGTTGATGGGCGAAGTGAACAAGTCACAAAGAAGAATAGTATTGGGTCACTAATGAGATAACGATGGGATCGCATTGACGATCTAATGTCTGAAGAAGTCAGTCAGCTTGTTACATTTTGCCCTGTAAAAAGATAAAGATGGTGTTAGAATGCGATCGAGAGATATTTAAAAGTAACTTTACGTATAGGAAATACGCATAGATAGGCATGAAATAGGTTTTGCATTTCAGGAACATGCCAATGCTGGTCGCCAGAAACGGTAGACACCATCATCCCCGTGATGGCGACATATCATTTTTTTTTGTATTTTTTTTTTTTGGTACGTTGAAACTATGTATACGAGCACCTTGTTATTACTGCGAAACCTACAAGACAGTACTGCCCAACTGATAATGATCTTGAAAGCTCTGTTCACTGCTATTTCAACTACCTAAGTTACTTATGTGTCGCTGAACCCAATGTGGTGAGTATGAGGCTATCGTGGCTGGACAGTGCCTGTTAATGGAACTATGGTGAAAACGAGCAAAATGAACCTACTTCTCTCGACGTCACCTCCCAAGAATAGGATTTACTGCAATGACAAAAGATCAATTAGTGCATCACAACCCATAGAAAGAAGTTATTACTGGAAAAATAGTACAAATACAAAGATTAGAAAAAAATAATTTTACAGGCTATTGCCTTACCAAATTGGGGCCGGCAGAGCGGTGCTGGGCGCGCATCTTGCCCAGGGCGGACTCGGCCATCTCGGCCCTCTCCTGTGCATCCTCCAAATCGTGCTGGGTCTTGCGCCACTTCGCCAGGTTAACGTTGGCAGTCTCCTCCTGCATGAGCGAGAGGCATACATGGATTGACGTATGGCATTGAATCAACTTAGTTACAGAACAGTTACAAAGACGTTGCAGTAACCCAAAACTATGCTATAGAACATACTACATATAACTGGTGTCATCTGAATTACACGCAATCCTCAGCATCAATGACTTAGACATTGAAAATAGATAAAGAAAAATGTAAATATACGTACAGCCTCCTCCACTTGTCTCTTGTAAGACTTGATCTTCAGTTGCAGCTTCTCGACCATCTCCTGCATGCGCTCCTCCTTCTTGCGGTCCTCGTCGGCCTGGAAGCCCAGCTCCTTGAGACGGCGCTCGTTCTTCCTCAGGCTCTTCAGAGTCTCCTGGTGGCGCCTTGTCTCCGAGTCCAACTCTGCCTCCAGATCACGCACCTGTGTTAAAACTCAGGATCATTATCGTGCCGGTGGCCAAACTGCATGATGTAGCTCATTCATACATACACTGAGAACGCATAGACAAAACTATCATCTCATCTATCCCATAGTTTTGACCGTTTGGGGTCCACAGAAGATTTGACAACCAGTTTCCCCATTCTGAAACGCAACAAACTTTTTCACACCAAAATCCACGTTCCCTACCCTGGCCTCCAGCTTCTGCAGGGCGCGCTTGCCGCCCTTCATCGCGATAGCCTCGGCCTCGTCCAGTCTCCTCTGCAGGTCCTTGATGGAGGCTTCCAGGTTCTTCCTGGTCTTCTCGATGTGGGCGGTGTGCTCCTGCTCCGTACGCAGGTCCTCGGCAATGCGGGTGGCCTAGTGCAGGAGACAAGGGATAAGATCAACCCTAATCAAAGAGATGTCGTTTCAGTACATGACCCAATTGAAGGCGTCCTGACTTATACATTACCTACCCAATAATCAAGACAAAGCGAAACAGCGAAGCTTTTTGGAGACAAGAAAAGCATTTAACAGGCACTTTTGACTCACATCAGCGATGGCCTTCTTGGCCTTCTCCTCGGTCTGCCTGTGCTCAGCCATGATCTCGTCCAGCTCAGCCTGCAGGGTCTGGATCTCACTCTCCAGCTTCCTCTTCTGGCCGGCTAGAGAGGAGTTCTGAGCAGACAGCTCGCCGACGCGGTCAGAAGACTCCATAAGCTCGGACTCGGCCATCTTGCGGGCCCTCTCGGCTTGGTCCAGGGCATTGCGGAGCTCCTCGAGCTCAGCCTGGAGCATACTGGAGCGACGCTCGGACATGGCGAGATGTTCACGGGCCTCCTCACGTGCCCTTTGTTCGTCGTCAATTTGAGTTTGGACTTCCTGGATCTGGTTCTGGAGCTTGTTGATGGTCTTCCTGGCCTCGTTGTTGGCCTTGGTGGCGTTCTCCAGGGCAGCCTCAACTTCATTCACATCGGCCTCCAGCTTCTTCTTATTCCTAACGGCTTCGTTTCGTCCCTTGACTTCCACATCCAGGGTAGTCTGCAGGGCATCCAGGGCCCTCTGGTGGTTCTTACTACAGGAGAATAGATAAAGCTTTTAGTCACAAACCTCTCAAAATGAAAGAAAGCTTAGGTTGCAGACAAACATTTCGTACAGCATTGCCTGCAAGTTACGCTAATGATAGATAAAGGTATGAAAGAAGATAAACTTACCGCGTGTTCTCGAACTCCTCGTCCTTTTCTGCCAGCCTACGGTCGATGTCAGCCTTAAGCTGAGACAACTCGAGCTGGACACGCAGAACCTTGCCCTCCTCCACTTCCAGTGCACCCTCTGCTTCCTCAAGGGCGGTCTGCAGTTCCTCCTTCTCTACATCCAGGCGCTTCTTCGCCTTTTCCAGTTCGTGGACAGACTTGCTGCCTTCGCTAAGCTGGTCGGACAGATCGCGGATTTCATCTATAGGGCAGATAATAATTCAGTTTTTGCCATACTTGACTATAATAAGATGAAACACTGAAACAATGAATCATAAAAGTGCTTACTACAATTCTCCAATAACGTACCGTGCAGAGTCCTATTTTCCTTCTTAAGTGTTTCCAGGGACTCCAGAGTCTCCTCATATTGTCCCTTCAGCTTGTACAGCTCGTTGGCATAGGAACGGGCCTCCTTGGTAGACGTCTCCAGCTCGATAGTGATCTCCTCACATTTGGTCTTCCACTCGGCGATCTGCTTGTCAACCAGACGCTGCTTCTTCTCCAGCTGAGCTGCCGCGGCGTTAGCGCGCTCAACGTCGATCATGAGATCCTCGACCTCACCAGCCAACCTGTTCTTGGCCTTCTCCAGAGAGCTGCACTTGGCATTGGCGGCCTCCACCTGTTCCTCAGCATCCTGAAGGCGAGCAGCCAGCTTTCTCTTGGCATCCTCCAGCTCCTCAGCGCGCTGGATGGCGTCGGTCTCGTACTTAGCACGCCAGGCAGTGACCTCTGTGTTGGCCTTGGAAAGAGAGCGCTGGATCTCAGCCTTGCCTTCCTGCTCCTCCTCCAGCTGAACTTTGAGGCTGTCACAGTCATGCTGGGCAGCACGCAGCTGGTGAGTCAGGTGGTTCTTGTTCTTCGTCTCCTCCTCAAGCTGGCGCTTCAGCTCGTCAAGCTGCTGGGAAAGAATACTCTTTGTACGGCCCAGCTGATTGACCTGACTGTCGGACTCGTCCAGCTGGCGGGCGATTTCGGCATTTTCAGTTTCCAGGCGATGCTTCAGGGAGGAAAGCTCCTGGATCGTCCTGCTGGACTCCTCAATCTTGATGTTAGCGTCGGCGATCTGCTCCTCGAGGGAGCGGTTTGCCTTCTCAACGTTCAGCTTGCCCTTTGTGATGGCCTCGACGTTGGAGGCCAAGTCATCGACCTCCATCTTGAGGGTGGTCTTCTCCTTCTCCAGCTTGCTTTTAATACGTTGCAGGTTCTCTACCTGCTCGGTGAGGTCGGAGGTGGCGTCGGACAGCTTCTTCCTGAGAGCACCGACGGTGGCCTCATGCTGCATGTTTGCCTCTTCTAGCTCGCGGCGGTGCTTCTGCAGCTCAATTTCGCGTTTCTTGTTGACCTCAGCCTGGGCGGCGGTGGCGCCACCGGCCTCTTCCAGACGATCTCCCAGATCTTCCAGATCACGAGCCAGGTCAGCCCTCTGCTTATCGACCTTAGCACGGGCGTTCCTCTCGGCCTCGAGCTCCTGCTCAAGCTCATCGATGCGGCCCTGCATTTCCTTGATCTTCTTTTGCATACCACTGACATGACCTTGCTCGTCTTCCAGTTTCTGCTCAAGGTTCCTGATTTCAAACTCCTTCCTGTAAGGAGAAGATATCAATTATTTAACGAATGCTTCGCAATGATCTAAAAGTACAGTCTAGCATGTTAGTCCTTTTGTAAATGGTTTGAAGTGCCATAAAAAATCCCTACTTCTTGATGCGCTCCTCCAGGTCGGACTTCTCGTTCTCCAGGCCTCCCAAAGTCTCCTGCGCGGCCTTCAGGTCACCCTCCATCTTCCTCTTCAGCCTCTCGCCCTCGGCACGCGCCTTCTTCTCGCGCTCCAGGTTCTCTTCAAGCTGTAACCATGGTTTTCAACAAAGTGGCTAAGAATATGAAAACCATTCCTCTTGACACGGTGTAAATTAATGGTGGAAAATACGGACTACTTTACATACAGACAGATCGTTACAACCAGATAAGACACGGAGATTACTTCCAGATGTTTCGGGTGAAGCGTCACTGGAATTAACTGGCAGAACAAATTAATACTATAGTACATATTAATTAACGTGTAATTGGAAAAACTGGCTGAGCATGGCAATGGCAATAACTCGTAAATTGGCGTGATGATCGTATTTGAATGTAACTGATGTGTAAATCAGGTTAGGATACTACTTTCATAGACGTAACTTCTTATTTGTACCATGATTTTCTGACCAAGAAACCATGTTACACTTTCGATATCCGGCGTCGATACTTACGTCATCCAGTTGCTGTTCGAGCTTGGCCTTGAGCTTGCTGAGGTTGTTGACTTTGTCCTCCTCTTTCTGCAGGTCCTCCAGGGTGGTCTGTATTCATGATGAAATATTACAAAATGTTTTCGATAAGGAAGCAACAGGCGTGCGCCTAGATCTACAAGTAAGATCACTGCGGATAAACGATGAATCCACAGCGATTGACAGAGATTTTTGTTTGCGACCTACATCGCAAGTTTTGCAATGCAGGTCACAGTCCAGTCTCCTGGTTGACATCTTGAAACATGTGATAATCACTTGTGTAATCCTCCCACTGATGAAGTTATGTGGTAAATCTCAATAAAATCAATGTTATCGTTTTATTTGCCCAGTATAACATCAAACACAGAGAAACATTTCAATGTGTTGAAAACCTCTTAAAAGTGACAAGGTTGTAATATATATACTTGATTAGTTTGACTTTATTACCGACTGATAGAGGCTGCATGGGTTCATACTTACGGCATTGAGCCCCTCCAGCTTTACTTTCTCCTTGGTCAGCTTGGCGATCTGGTCCTCTTGGGACTTGAGCTCATCTCCAGTGGAGCGCACTCTGCCCTCCACGCCGCGTGTCTCCTTCTCCACCTTCTGCAGAGTTTTCTCCAGCTCCTCCAGGTCCTTCTTAAGGTTGTCCACCTCTCCCTCGACCTTTTAGCAATGGCAGATATATTATCATGACATAGAAAACGCTTTTTACCTCAGGGCACAAGGTGAAGACACAAGCGAAATTGTGAAGCTAAGTCCAGTCCAGCTACCTTGCGTTTGGCGGCGCTGAGCTCGGAGTTTTTGGACTCCTCGTCCTGAAGGAGTTCCTTGTAGTCGACAATCTTCTGCTCGATATCAGCCTTGTTCTTGATCAAGGCCTCCGCCTTCTCCGCAATGTCGCTAGTTTCCGATTGTTCCTGTCAACAAGAAAGGTACACGAAGATAGATCATTGTTGCTGGATCGCCAACGCTACAATAGCCTACATTATCAGTTACAATTAGCCTTTATCAATATGATTAGATCCATTGAAAAGTATTATCTATGTTGTCGTTATTTGTTTATTTTGTTTAGGAAACCTAGTGCCTAAATACCATCATCCTTATGCTACCCGTGGCCTTTCCGTTTATTAGATTGCAGCTGCATTCCTGTAGTTGCTTTTGACCAAAGCAGACGTTTGCCAGTTTTGCCCCCTGTAAAATTCAAATAACCGCCCGTACCCAGGTGTAATCTTTTTACTCACACTAGACAGTTGAGAGGCGAGTTCGTTCTTCTCCTTTTCCACTGCGGTCAGCTTCAGCTGAATCTGGGACATCATGGTCTCCTCCTTCTCAACACCCTCCTTCACCTCAGTCAGCTCCTCCTCCTTTACGCGGAGCTCCTCTTCTCCCTGGGACTGGGACAGCAGGGGCTTGATGGTGCAGAACAGCTTCCACCACTCCCAGGTGCGCAGGCTGATCCAGTTACGGACGTTACGCTGCAGCATCTTCAGAGCAGTCCTGGGGGCGGAACGGGAGGTTAGTAACATTGTTCTCTTCAAACACTTTTTGATTGATATAAAACAAATGAAAGAACCGCATGCAGGCTAAACTCTTAGCAATGGTCTACAAACAGTTTCAATCCTCTCCAAGCAGAGGTTAGGCTTCGGCTTGTTTTGGACGCCTTTTTAGGCGTTTTTATCGGGCTTTCTATTTTGTCAGGTTTTCGTTCAAGCTAGTGGACGAAAAAAGAAGCATCTTAGTTTTGCTGGATATGATTTTGTACACATTTTACACAACAACCTGGACAAGTGACACCCATGTGTAAAGATTTATTAACTTTGAATCATGTATACTGTATCTTTGTTATATATTTTGCCTGGCACTTCCCTCTTCCCTCATGACTTCAAGGAATAGCGGCCTGCGGGCCGATTTGAGCTTCTCATGTAAAAACAAAGATTCAAACAAACAAAGTAACACCAATGTCATCACCTCTGCACCTTGAGCTTCTCATAGAGCTGGCGCTGCAGCTTGCCCCGCACGCGCTGCTCCACTGTCGTCACGATCACAGCTAGCTTGGCGTCGCGGATGTCCTCCAGCTTGGCCACTTGGCCGGCCTTGAAGAAAATCTTCGTTTTACCGACGCCGTAGCATTCCTTGGATAGACCCGACTGGTCGAGAAGCTTGCCGGAGCATTCCCGGTCGTCCTCCACCTGCCTGGCCATGACTGGGTCCAGGGGCTTGTAGCGCTGCTTAAACTCCCTGGGGACGAAGGCAAACATTTCACTTACGTCGTGATACAAACCGATCATATCCCTTTTCTATAGCTAAATGCGGTATTTTATACATTGTACGTGTCTGATTATGAAGGTCTTAATCATATAAGTACATACTTGAAGACCATCTTGTTGGGGAAGCCCTTCTGGCAAATACGGATACCCTCGAGTACACCGTTACAAGTCAGCTGGTGCATAACCAATGGGTTGTCCAAAAGACCAGGAGTCTTCAGCTCGTTGGGTATCAGACAGCGCACGAAGTGGGGGTATGTGGTATGCAGAGTGGCCATCAGCCGAGCCAACTGGTCCTGTAGTCAAGACCAGCAGACGTTAGAATTACACGCATCACTAGATAACGTGGATAGCGTGGTTCAACGTGGCAAGGTGTCTGTTGAATACTACATTTTAATTTTCTAGTTTCTGAAAGAAATGTGGTTAAAGATGCTTCAAAGCAATGCCTTAGTGGCGATGCAGATTTTTACCCTACACTCCGTAAGGCTTGGGGAAGGGAGGATTTCAAAATGCGATTATGTATTGCTATCAACCCGTACGTTCGAAACATCTAGGCAATGCAAAACTCCCCACGTTATACCGACTTGTAGCACTGTGCTTACCCTGTGGGTTGCTGAGGCACTCTGGAAAGCACCACCCTTCTTGCCCTTCCCTCCGGCCTGCTTCTTCTGACCCGCTGTGGAAAGCAGAGTAGATAGTAAGTATATACCGGTAGTCTTTGGTATCACATGAAAGAGCAATAGGAATATACAGTAATTTAAGTGGCATGCTGCTTGTGTACGACTAACCGTCAGGATCCTCCGCCGTGGCGAAGTCGGCCCAGAGTTCCTTCAGGAGCTCATTTGAAGACCTCTTGAAACAGGCGACCACAGTCTCGTTCATGGGGTCCTTGTTCTTCTCCAGCCAGCCGCCGATGTTGTATGTAACGTTACCGGCGTAGTGAGCCAGATCGAAGTGACCCTCGTACTTGGGTTGCTTGGGCTTCTTTGGCTTCAGGAAGCTGGGATGTTTGCCCAAGTGCTGGTCACGAAGCTTGTCAATGAAGGTCTTGTCAGAAGCCTTAGGGAACATAGTCTGCTCCTCCAGAATGGCCAAGATACCCAGGGGCTACATGAGGGGAATAAAGTTACGAATAAAGTTACGATATTGGAAGCAAGGTTTGTAGTAACTGATCAGCGGTTGCAAAATTATTGACATAGGTTGATGCACAAACATGTATACCTTGCAACGTTGCGATCATTTTCTAGCACCCTTCTGCATGTGAGACTGATTTGCCTCTAGCACCCTTCTGCATGTGAGACTGATTTGCCACATTTTCTTTACCATGATTCTCACCTTCTCGATCAGGGCAAGGGTCTTTGCCAAATCCATGCCGAAGTCGATGGTCTCCCACTCGATTCCTTCCCTTTTGTATTCCTCCTGCTCCTCCACGAACATGTGGTGGTTGAAGAACTGCTGCAGCTTCTCGTTGGTGTAGTTGATGCAGAGCTGATCAAAGCTGTTGAACTATGGAGAGAGTTTGTAGAGATTTTAATTTTTAGACATTCTAAAGAGCAATCATATGAACCCAGTAAAGAACATCGACGTATGATGAATGATATCATTCGTGGCTCACCTCGAAAATCTCAAATCCAGCAATATCCAGCACACCAATGAAGTTCTCCCTCTTCATCTTGGTGTCCAGGGTGTCGTTGCAACGCTTGACCAGGAACTTGAAGTTTCTGTCGAATACGCCCTTGGCCAGGGCACCGACGGCGTAGGTACACTGGTTGCAGTTTTGCCCCTTTGCCACCCACTCGTTGCCGACCTTTACCCTGGGCTTCAGCAGACCCTTCTGCAGCTCACCGCTGTTGATGCCGTACAGGTAGGACAGCTTGTCAGCGGCTGAAAAATTGTCAAGCCGACTTAAAATATTTTCCATCTCCAATTATTGAAATACTAAATGCCAGGTATCAAGGACACGAACTTGCGAAAGGTACACAGGTGTCAAAAGAAAATATTGGAAGTGGCTGTGGGTTATGTTATACCGTACAGATAAGAATGCGGTTTGTAAGCACTTTCCCACTGGTAACGTGTGTATACAGTTCCACTTACCCTCGGTGCCGTCACACTCGGCTTGCTCCTCCCTCGGCTTGGCCTTGAACTTCATGTTGCCAAGGTGGCCCAGACCTCCGATGCACTTGTAGATGTTGGTTTTCTCATCTTGGGTGAAGCCCAGCACATCGAAGGCCTCGTCCGTCAACAGCATCTCCTCCTTGTCGTCCACGCCCTTGATGGTCTTCTCGCCCTTCTCTAGGAAGCGGTAGTCGTGGGCGTCTTCGGTGACCATCAGCATCTCTGAAACGTGTAGACAATCGACATAATGACAACATTAGCTCCTGTACGCAAACAACAGGGGTTGATTGACTTATTAGCAAAAGCATTTCCCTGACTTCGTCTTCTATTGAACCATGCTAAAATTCACCCGAGGTTTGGTTTAAATCCTGGTAAATCTACATACTTGTTCGTCACTGACGAAAGACAGTGGATGCTGTATGAAACATCTGACCGTTTCCACATTTTACCCAGTTACTTGAGTAACTGTTACCCTATAAATCGAAATTGATGACGTCTTGTGTCGGTTAGGTCACATTGTTCAAAACATGACGAAGGCTTCAGTACGTAGGGATTCAATTCCGGTAAACGGCTGACTTACTTGTGACTTCAGGCAGGCCGTTGGACAGCATCTGGTAGAAGATATGGTAGCCACGCTCCATACCAGGCAGCTGCTCAATCACACGCGCCTTCTCCAGCAGGTCTGGGGGATGCAGAAAGGGCAGAGCTTAATACAGCGAATGTGTCATTAACTTTAAACATTGCAACTGCAAGTCTCAGCACGAATGAGCTCAAGGTGCACATTCTAATGAGTGGAATTATATTGTACTCACAAGACTCGATGTCGGCACCAGCCAACTTGCCCTTCTGGTTGAAGTGGATCCTGATGAATTTACCCTGGTGTGTCAGAACAGTTTCGTTACTCAAAGATCATCGTTTGAAATCAAGTACAAGCAAACTGCAGATGAAAATGTGTTTCGCCGGTTAGGAGCATTGTACATTTCTGTCTTAAATCATACACTGCTTTTAGATTACTTACATGTCTACTTCCATAACACTTTTCTATCATTGGTTTGAACGTTAAAGGTGCCCAAAGCATTATTAGGGCGTTGAAAGTCATATTTTCAAAATCAATTTTCTAGTGATTTCTATCCGTAGTAAGTTTGAATAATATAACAGTATCCACCATCATGGAGCAAAGATGCAATGTCGTTCTGTGGTGGGAGCTCATTGAAAATCTGAGCGCCTGGAGGCCAGCCATTATTTCAAATCTTCCGAATGTATGCGATTCTTACAGATGAGTCCCGAATGCTTCCGGTGAATTAATCATATGGTTATGGCTCGGACATTGTGACGTCACACGGTCGGAAGTTACCGAAAATTGTAGACAGAAAATGGTTACGGCCGGCTTCTGGGCTCATTATTGGGTGGTACGCATAAATGAAAAATGTTTTTGCGCCTTGTTTCTGCGCTCTTTTTAAACGCCCTAAGTATGAAATAATGATGCAAATGTGTTAATATGGGGAAGTAAATGTCAATTTCATACAGATTACCTTATTCAGAATACTTCCATTTTACCCCCTTGAAATCGTTTAGGGCACCTTTAATAGAGTTTAAGAGTACTCACAAAACGGGAGGAGTTGTTGTTCCTGACGGTCTTGGCGTTACCGAAGGACTCCAGTACAGGGTTGGTCTGCACGATCTGGTCCTCAAGGGTGATAATCTTCTCGCCCTCCGCCAGTTCCTTCTTGGGACCGCCCAGGGCAGCGACCAGGGCGAAGTAGGCGATAACCTTCTTCGTGTTCTCAGTCTTACCCGCACCGGATTCGCCACTGGGCACAGAAAAGCAATAATAAACTATAAGAGTAGATAATGGGCATAAACCAACTCAAGCCACTTCTTAATGAAGTGTGAGTCTATGCAACTGACAGGGTTTAAGTTAAAACACGAATATGTGCGACAGTGGTGTCACCATACTGAGGATAAACTGAACAAACAAATCATAACCATAAGGGCTGACGGTAAAGCATGTCGTTGTGTCAACAACTTTGGCCTTGGTATCGTTGTTTGTCTGTTCCTGGACAGTTTCGTACTTCGTTGTCGTTTTCTGGAATTCATTAAACGTACCGAGTTAATCGTATACCGATTGTCGTTGACTTAACAATGTTGATGATGTCGTCGTATGTCCCGGAAGCGGTCGGGGTGTCATTTCCTAGATCAATTAATGGTACCAAGTTTGTCGTGCATTAGAGCATATGGAAGGTTTGGGCTTTATCGGCAGCTGTCGGTTTCTTATCGGCTGTCGTCGTTCTCAATCGGCTGTCGTCGTTCTCATTTGGCTGTCGACGTTCTTCATCGGCTGTTGTCGTTCTTTATCGGCAATTGTCGGTTCGTTCCGAAGGGCGTCGCTAGACCTAAAAGCACGATTTACTGCTGAAACAATAACGTAATGGTTGAACGAAGCAAATCGTCGTCTGGTGCGGCGCGGAGGGATGCCAAGACAGTTCTCACGGTGATGCGGTTTGGGTGGTTTACTTACGTGATCAGGATAGATTGGTTACCAACACCTGTTCTCATGCCTGTATGGGGAAAAAAGGAGAAAAAGTTAAGAAGATGTTGATATCTTATACGACAGGTACGAAGTGTAAAAGGCAGTACTCACGTGATCAACATGGACTGGTTGTGGTGGTCTGCAGGGTAGAACCGTCAGGAGAGAAGAGAACATGTCGTCAGTATGTCGTCATCACTGTTGATTCCTCATCAGGTTAATGTGAGCTCACGCATGCGCTAGAGGGAAGCTGTTACATGCAGTCAAGTTACGCATGGGCAGTCAGCACTTAGTTTACAAAAGCAAAGCTGATACACAGCGGGCAAAATTAGCCATCATTAGCGTCTTCAAAAATGCCATTTTGATTTTGATTTTATCAGAACTGCAACAGTGCAATACACGTGAGACACAGGCAGCTATTGCTGTTGTCATGACCCACACACATACATGTAATATACCCGTTTTTACACTTGGATGGAGTGAGGACGTGAGTGATCTTAGCATACTTCAACGACATGGCATCTTTACTGATTGAGCCTTTGCGTAAGGTTATCGCGTTAGCTTGTAGTCCTTGTAAGTCGATATACAACACATCACACTGCGGTAAACGCCTGCAGAAATGTCTAGAGATGTTAAAATATCTAGGAAATACTGTGTGCACATTGTTGATTGGAACAAAAGTTTGAAAACGAAAATACGTCCTGATCCCAGATTGCAATTTGATTCCAGTGCCTTAGCTTGTATCACGTCCGGTAAAGCCAAAATTAATTGAAAATGATCTCTAAGAAAAGGGGATGAGGTGCCATTAGATTTTGTTGGGGTGTCTTGATTAAGACCCTCTTAATGTGCGGCACAGGTGTACTTACCAATCAGCATGTTCTGGTAGGCGTTGTCAGCCACAGAGAACAAGTGAGGCGGCATCTCCTGACGCCTCTTGCCTCGGTACATGCCCACAACTTGCTCTGTGTAGAGAGGAAGGCGCCTGAAGGGGTTGATCACGACGCAGAACAACCCGGAGTAGGTCTGTAGTAGCAAAACAAAGGTATTGAGGTATAGATGTCGACAAGGTAAGCCAAAATGAGCGAAAACAAAAGAAACCGGTACCGATGTTTATTTCCGCACAAATGCTTCCAGGAAGGTTTGTGAAGCTTATTTTTTATATGTCTGGTATAGTTGGCGCTTTGGCCTTTTGTTGTGCTTTGCAATTAGTTCGATGTATTTATGTAATCAATGCCTTAATCAGTTCAAAGTGAAATGGTATTTAATTAAAGGTCCTCCAGTCCCCCATGCACAGCCTCTGCCCCCATGCATATCCTTCCCTAGCCACAAGAGTACACCCTGAAACTAAAATACAGCACGGCCCGGAGGCCAACATTCCCCTTCACATTCTTATCGTGACTGCCGACGTCTTGCGCATGCGGTCTGCCTCCTCATGACCAAATACTGCAGAACGTGTTCCGGCTTCTCCCGGGGGACCGCCGGGCCGGCAACCTGAATCTGCCTGTCACGCGGATAATTTTACGCCGGTAGACATGTCCCCGTGATGCAAGAGGTAACGCAAACCCGCTGGATCAAATTCCGTGGGTCCGAAGGGCCTGCGTTCGAACCTCAGTGGTCGACTCGAGCTCGGACATGTTGTAAGGGATTGCATTCGTCATTTCGGATGGTGACGTAAAGCCGGCGGCCCCGTGTATGAGGGAGCTTTGGGCGCAAGCCTCAAGCGTCAAACCTCTGCACGTAAAAGAACCCAACACACTTATCGAGAAAAGTAGGGGTGACCTGGTGTAATTGGCCAAAAACGCGAGCCGTGGCGAAGCCGCATTGCACTACCACTAGCTACTTGAAAAAGCATTATGCTTCACCTCAATTGAGGATGCCTGCTTTACCTTACCAATACCGCCATTCCACTAGGGAGGCGACCTCGCTGTGACCTAAAGCTTGACACTCAACGAATTTTATAGATTTTTAAAAAAGGAATATTTTCCGCTTTGTGTGTTTTCTTGTCTTTTTAGTCATACTTACTTTTGCATGATATTCCAATTACCAAATCCAATTTAGGTCGCAGCGAGGTCTCAACGCGAGCGCCGTCTGGTGGAACGGGGGCCTAACATATGTACATATACATCACTGGGATGGTATGATGTCATGTCATGTTAACCCCAGTAACATATAATGTACATATGGGACGGCATCACTGAGATGGCATGGTGTCCGCTATTGTAGGGTAGGGTACACACACTCGGTCTTGTACCTGGCCTTCTCTTCTGTGTGTATAAATGATTATGGTATTTCCTTTCAGCGCGAACTAGACCTTTTAACAACCCCCCTCCCCTTCCCCTTAAGCCCTTTGTCTTTAAGTTCTTTGGCAGAGTTATGCACTTTGCAGCTTTCAACAACTTAACGCTTCAACCCCCCTGCCTTGCCATCATCGTCTCACATGCATGTATCTGGCCAGTATCATAGTGGAGTGCATTTGTATGATAGCTACTGGAGTAATGGAATAAATTATCCAAGTATCCAGGGGGGAGAACCACGCCATGCACTTAGATATGTGGACTCGCCAGGGCTTTCCGGCCGTAGTATCTAAGTTTTGATCAGCGCCTAACTTGGAGCGCGGGAATCATCACAAGCGTTTATCAGGGTTCTGCCTGTGTTGGGCAGGTACCAAATGAAGTGGGGATGGGGGTGTGTGGGTGTGTTCTGTGTTACCACTTACGTAGATCATGCCGTTGGCGTAACGGTCCCTGAGGGTCGCCAGCACAGAGGCGTCGTTCAGGTAGGTCATGTTGGCCATGTCCTCGCAGCAGATGAACTTGGGAGGGTTCATCATCACCAACTTGTCCTTGGCAACCTCCTTGGTCTGTTGGATACAGTGACAGGAAAAGGTGGAACAGATGAATGCTAGTTAACGTGCTTGCCTAATTGCAACGCTCTCTAGGATTCAGGGGAATTTAAGCTTATGTCGGTCATCGTCATTGTAACACAGAAAGACAACAGGATAAGATAAGCGGACACTAACAAACCTGTGCATGTGTTGCGTAGCCTTTGACATCTGTAAATGTGCTTTAAATTTGAATTACGCCTTGATATTTCTGTTGTGATGAGAATTTCTTGAATTTTCGTAATCCATACAACAACCCTTGTCAGCTTGAAATGCAACTTGACATACAAAGTACATACAAATCTAAATTGGGATATTCTCCATTTTACTTCAGCTCAAACCCCTTCTAACAATAATTGAACGGTCCCCTGGTCCAGATGCAGGCCCTGCTGTCTAAGGACTTATGTCTTAATCTCCTCAGCAAATAGTTCCGCCCCCTTGGGTCAGCTGCGGCTATTTTGACCTCCTTGTTATTTCGGCATTTGCTACCGTTGCGAAAACGATACCCTAAGTATTTGCACTGTTTTCTTAAACTGTCTTCATCGATGGCATTCCATTATATTTTCAAACCTGCAATTATTATTTGCTTTGTCGACAATATCGAATCATGTGTGAAATGCTTATTTTTTTACCGTACAGAGTAGATTGCAGCAGGTACGTGCATATTCTTCGGCGGCCTGGTCTTTTTCAGACTGATGCTTGTCAGCTTGATCGCCGACTTACCGAAAGTGTACGTACTTTACCAAGATCTAAAATCATACGTGTCAAGCATACAGAAACACCAAACCACATAATTCAAAACTCTACGTACCCAAAACCAAGTTAATCATTGCCAACGAATAAATAATGTTCCTTTTTACTAAAAGCATGCAACAGGATACTTCTTAAAGCTATCACGTCTTCCCGTCTTGACTTACCGAGCCTTTCTGCAGCTGCACCTTGACCTTGTCGCCCATCTCCTCCTTGATCTCCACGGCGATGTACACCTCCTTTTCGTCGGGGGCCCAGACGTTCTTCTTTGGGTCGTACGGCGAGGCGCGCAGCTCGTTCATGAGCTTTAAGTCGCCGTAGATGTAGACCCGCGGGTCGTCGGAAATCTTGTCCTGCTTGGGCGGCATCTTGGCTCTGGTTCCTCTCGGCTACGGACACAGAAGGAAGGAGTGGCACGCCGACTGCGGCTGAACGGGAGAGACAGAAGATGAGTCCGACCAGCTACAGCTCTGGCCCTGGAAGAAATCGGACCGAGAGACTAAGAACTCGGGAAGACACGGATTCACTTCCTTCTTGTCTTAATTAAGAAAGATACTAATCTTCCCCGACCCTACCCTCAGCGGCAAATAAGGAAATATCTTTCTAATCCTTACAATTACGGAGCAGTCTTAAACTACCTTAACTTCTGTCCTACTTACATATGTCTTCCACATACCTTAACAGAAATGTATGAATAACAAATACTCAAGTCCAACGCTATCTTTACAAATACGACTTCTCTAGTTACACGCATCTTCAAACTACCGCTCCCGCCACTTCTTACAATTACAACAAGCTAGTGCACTCTAGTAATCCCCCTTAAGAAGATATATAAGAAAGACGTTTGGTCTACCTTTTGGTCAAAAGCTGTCGGAATAGTCGGGCAAGAGACGCCGGTCTTTATAAGTGCCGGTTCTTAGGGATAATTACATGCACTTGACTCTGTGCATCCCTTGGTCGATTTCTATAGCTCGCGCTCTGATTGGTCGAGAGAATGTAAGACCAGTTGCCTTCTGGGATAGCTCGGGAAGGACAGGTGTGATAGTGGACTGTGGGCGGAGACTCTGCAAAACCCGAACATCTCCAAGTCGGTCGCGAATAGAACACTTAGAAAGACAACACTTGAAGTTCTACTTGCCCTGATATTGTGTTACGGAGGGATAGGCCTAGTCCGAGGTCGTTCATGTAGTTATAGCTAACAGGCATAGTTATAACCAGCACCCATTTCTATGATACTGGAGCATTATTATGGGCATGGATATTCATTTCGTGGATCGGATCGAATCGAAGATAGTCTATTTCTACAGTGATGAAGCTAAGAGGCGTTTTACAAAATTTAAAGTTACTTAATTGTAACTGCTTTTGTTTCTTATGATGACGAATTGCTGAACTGTGTCTAATTCATAACCCAAGATATATCTATTAGCGAAAGTGATAAGCTATAATTCTACCGTTTATTCCTGGTCTAAGTTCTGCTTTTGGAAATTGAGATGCGCACTGTGAGGTTTGACTCTTCATACTTGGTTATTACCTTACTGCGAGCCGTATGCGCTCATGTTTAATAGTTGTTTACATTGTCAATATATTTCGGCGACCAAACTTATCACAGCTCGAATCAGAGCCGAGCTCTCGGCTCGCACGTTCGGAAATAGAAAGCGCTCACTGCCGATCGCCGAGGGTCTCAGCTGAATTAAACCGCGGGTTGATGCAAAGACTAGTTCGTCCGCCCGCTAAATATAGGCCACTTCCGTATAAGCCCAGCGCCGCCCTCAGGAATGTGCGTACTTCTCGGAAATTTTACGTCAGGTCCTTTTACGTCTCAGCGGGAAGATTTGATAAATGATCTTTCAAAGCGTTATTAACGTTCTCGCCTAGTTCGTGAGAATTCGTCTGTTTGTATAACCCGGTTTTATGGAAAATGTTCTGATTTTTGTCACCGACGTTAGCTTGTCCTTAGTGTTCTATCCAGTCCTCCCTGCTTCCACTAACATTTATATGTAAGACTATCGGCATTCTGTTCCAAATATACAGCCGCATAGCCGCCCTACAGAGCCATATATGACGCTTGGCGGGCGAGCGGAGGCCCGGACAATGTAACGCGATACCCGGGCACGCCGGGCACACCAGATAGATCTGGACAGAAATGTCGTCAGCAAATTGCATACGTCCACTGAGATGACTACTCTTCCATATATCACAAATTTGACGTACTTTTGCAATAGAAAATCGTCATCACAACAAGCCCATTTTGAAAATTTAAAACTTACATCGTACCGATGCATGATTGTGAAAAGCCAGTCACTTAACCTCATATTTTACATTTTGGTGTGCTTAAGGTGGGATATGGGTGTGTCTGTGAGCACCAATGCGCTAACACATAGCAGCAAATAGTGGGAAAGGTTTGTGTACATATCGTCTGAGATGGCCCCGTAGGTTCGACTGCTGTGTCTAGAAATTAGGACCGCACAGATGTACGGTTTACATAGGGTGGGGGTAGGGACTGATCATTAGGTTACATGCAAGAGGAAGATGCAAAGATATATGTACATGTAATTCTTTAGAAGACATGCGGATATGTAAGTAGTTGTGCCTGTAATACATTATTGCCTCATATATCGTCCCGGGATTTGTTCAAATCTGTTTGTTAGTTCGCTTCTGTGTTTGTTTTCAATAACAGTAGCGAGTGGAGCTGTAGCATTGGTGCTGATGTATAGATAGATGTTAGAAATACAGTGCTGTTCGACGAGACCACTGGCGGAGTAAGGCAGACAAAAAAATCAGTAGACCTGTACAAACACGCCAATTGAATGGATACCATGACAGGAGAAAGATATGCACAACAACGATTCTACATCCTGTGCTGAAATGTAAACCGTTGTGGTCTTTTTAAGATGACTTTTCTCTTTACAGGTTCAACGACATTTGAATGACGTCATCCCAAGCCCGGGGTGTTTATAACCGACGTTCTGGCGTCTAGTTGCAGACAACACTCAGACGGCCGCGTCACTTTTAGAACAGCTTGTGGACAATTGCCAGGTACAAAAATACCTCAGATGATCACAGTCGGTAGGAACACCAATCGATTTATGCTGACTAAAAGAAATCAGTGCACAGTAGAAGGCGGTTCCTGGTCCCTCCCCTCTCCAGTGACCGGAGTTGAGTCCCGGTGTGTGGACGGTTCGCTCCGTCGCAGCCTCCGTCTGGTACAGGCTGTCCGTGAGGTACACACTACGGGGGGAACCGCTGACTCCGTTTCACGTACTGAGATGAGTGGCAAGTCAATGCAAGGTCAGGGCACATCTACAGACACACAGTACATGTAACATTAGTACACTGGTTACTCCCGTGACTGGAGTTGAGACATCCCCATGTGTGGACGGTTCATACCGTCGCAGCCTCCCTCTGGTCCAGGCTGCCCGTGTGGCGCACAGTATGATGAACTCCTTACTCCGCTTCACGTACTGAGATGAATGGCCAAGTCAACGCCGCCCTACCAGATCACTATACATTTACACACCTTCATCTGACAGAACAGAATGTAACGTTGGTACATGTATGGCGGGTTACTCCATTGGCAGGAGTTGAGGTGCATGTCCCGGGTCTCCGCTACAACAGGCTAGGGACACACTGTATACAGATAGAACAGCTCTGACTCCGTATTATAGTGTAGTCTGTACAGCAGAAGGTGATTCTTGTCCCACCCCTCTCTCTGAGACTGTAGTTGAGGCATCCTCGTACGTGTGTGGACGGCTCGTCCCGTCGCAGCCTCTCTCTAGAACAGGCTGTCCGTGTGGTGCACACTGTACGGGGGGAACCGCTGACTCCGTGTAGCGATTATAGACCCAAACTAACACTGTCGGTCCATCAGCGCTTGTATGGTCATTTTTCCCACATTCAGCAGTGAAAAGTGATTTTCCAGACCTGCTATATTGCAAAGCAATATTAGGCTTCAGACCGTGCGTATCTAAATTTGCCTCCTTGCAACAAATGTTGCATACACACAAACCAAGGCTATCTTCTCACGTTCTAAGTCAGCATTATTACAAACTAACACATTCCAGCGTTTTTGTGGCCATTTTCTCCCCCATTTAACATTGAAAAGTGATTCTACAAACCTACACCGCATGCAACGCGCTTCCAATATTTGGCTTGAAGCCATATGTTGTGTGCTAATCACACTTGCTTGGTTAATTAGTATAATTTGTGTTATAGTTTGGAATCTTCCGTTGGAGGCGCTTTGCCCAAAATGACCTGTAGCATGATGCATAAGTACCCATTGTAACTATATCTTAGTTCACGCCAACAACTGATAGATTATGGCGGATAAGTAACGGGAGTGGGTTACAGGGTGAACTGAACCTGCTACCGGGATGTCATGTCTCACATTCCACTCATACAACCCCGCATTCCCCTAGCACTGTACAGGAATGCAGGGCCACTTATTAATCACTTACTGCGTTTCCTCTTCCATTCAAGTTAATTCAACCATTCAATTCGATTAAAATCATTCACACCTGTGCGTATATTCAAGTCCGCATGAGTTGCGTAAACAACTTCCTCCCCGCAAAGTTTGCTTAAGCCAAACAAATGTTACTGCGGAACTCATGCGCACTTGAATATACGCACAAGTGTGGATGGGTCCTAAGACATACGCTTGGTTCACGGCTTAAACTGTTGGAACACAGCAGACCAGGATAAAGCCCCACAGCTGTGCGTATGTGCAATTCCGTATGAGTTCCATATTGAGATTTGTCAATACGCAGCCGTCAATACTAGCGTACAAATAACGACTTCAGCGCATCCATTGCGTATGAGGTGTGCAACACGTTTTTTTTTTCTATCGGTGAATACCTGCGTATGCAATACGCATGCCGAGCGTATTCCGGACGCACCGAACTTATGCCGACTGCATGTATGACGTACTTCCGAGGAATGCCATTCCGTGCGAATTTCCGATTTATCAAAATGCGGCTGCTTCCCGCTGTTTTATGACTTGTGTAGATCCCACAGCATATAAACACGTTGTCATCATTAAGAATGTTGATCGACACTCATATTCATACTAAATATTGAGAGTACCCTGGAGGTTTGGCGACTGCGCTGTCTGAGAAAGCAATAATAAAGCCGAAACATGCAGTACCTCAGCAAGACACTAGGTGGTGCTATGCACATTTGAGGGAAAGTTTACAATGCACTGAATGCTATTCCTGTAAAATGGAAAGAAAATTCTATTCTTTGTAGCTTGAAAACAAACCTATAACACCAAGTTTGATCAATTGCCTATGATTACTATCTGCTGAATAAAAACTTAAAGAAAAAAGTTTTACCCAAATATGTCGTTAGTTTGCCTGATTCTAGCGTCACTTTGGGGCACTGCAACTGCGCCAATGAACGAGATTACAGAGAACTCAGGTTGCAGTACTTGAGTCAACCGTAGAGTGTCTCTTTTGATGACGATGACGTCACTGCCCTGCCATGTGCAGCAAAATTGTTGCATGAGATCTTATAAGCCAAGACGAGACATAACAGACGTGAGGAACAATTATCTTAGATATTGCTTCTTGTTCAGTTCCTTCAAGACTTTTGCATTTTATGCTTACATACTAAGGCTTACTACCCATCCTTATCCACATTTTTGGCAATGAAAGAAACGCATTCAATTTATTTTACGTAATCAAACATACTCTCCAAGCAGAGGTTCGCCTGGTTTTCAGCGTCTTTTATGCGTTTTTGTAGGGTTTTCTATTTTGTCCCGTTTTCTTCATGACGAGAACGGTAATCATAAAAAAATGATATAAGAAAATTGCAGCTTCAAATAAAACAGAGGCTAGGAAATAACGATGTTCAACATTTTGTCTGATTTTTCTTAATTAAACAAATTCGTATTATATATTGTTTCTCATTCAGCATAATCCAAAAGTTATAATTTCAGCATTTCAGAACAAGCATAAAACAGGAATAATGCATGGTTTTTAAACAATGTCAATTTGTTTTAGACTCAATATACCCACGATTAATCAACATTTCCCTGTCTTCTTCATCCTCAATAATCTTTCAACTTCAATAAATGCCGTTGAACAAGTACCTGTGAATGTAAGAATAGAAATGTATTGCTTCTATTTCTTTTACCAATGATTTTTATTTCACTTTGAATATAATTCATGAATGTAGAAAAAATGATTCCAATGGAAATACACTAATCTATAGAATGACACTATTCTGATACTGAGACCGTTGCGCGCTCGCTGCGACCCGCAATGACCCCCAAGTTCTCACAACGCCTTCGTGTGAGAGTTAATTAACGACAAGATAACCATCACCACAGTCCGGACAAAGAATACAATGTGCTACGGGTGTCGAGTATCCTATAATATGTTGTCCAAACAGCCTGGTTATTGAATTTTGGTCAGGCTCATTGTCAAGGGGAAATATACTGTCAGCGGAATGCAACATCTGTCGGATATTGATGTGAAAAGAATAATCGCCTTTTTGTTGCCATGGTCTGTTGTTGTGTTTCTTTATCTCTGTGTATCTGAGTGAAAGGAGGAACTGGAACACTATGATAGCGAATATTTCGGCTCCGTACGTACCATATGGTTGTGTAGTCAGGTTTACGTCTGCTGATTGACCTGCTAACAAACACGAGGACGTGCCCATAAGGTGTTGTCTGATCTGATAAAGAACATCAACACCCTCGCCCTGTGCCAGACTATTGTTGACGTTACCTATCCATGACAGATCAGTGACCTTGAGGGACGTGTTCTCACAGCCAGGTGGGTTCGGGGAAGGTGGAGTCATCTGGGAGGGATTGGAAAGGTCGCGTGTGCCGCAAAATCTCGGTCTGCTGCGGTGCCCCTCTCCATAAACATGATTACAAAGCAGATGTGTGGGTCTGGTTTAGGTCTGGTTTAGTGGTGCATGTTTTCTTTGATGTAGTTAATGTTTACCGCCTCACGCAAGCAAAACCTGAATATGACTCTGGGGTACGGTCATGTCCAAGTTCTGAACAGTAGCGTGTGAGCTCCAACTCCCTTCGCTAAAAGAACAGAAACATGAAACACGAAGTGTGTGCGTGTGCACATGTGTGTGTAAGTGTGTGTGTGTATGAGTATGAGTGTGGGTGTGTGTGAGTGAGTGAGTGAGTGAGTGAGTGAGTGTGTGTGTGTGAGTGAGTGTGTGTGTGTGTGTGTGAGTGCGTGTGTGTATGTGTGAGTGAGTGTGTGTGTGTGTGTGTGTGTGTGTGTGTGTGTGTGTGTGTGTGTGTGTGTGTGTGTGTGTGTGTGTGTGTGTGTGTGTGTGTGTGTGTGTGTGTGTGTGTGTGTGTGTGTGTGTGTGTGTGTGTGTGTGTGTGTGTGTGTGTGAGTGTTTATGTGCGGGTCTGTGCCTTTGGGTCTTAGTGTAACACTGAAGATTGCCAAATAAGACGATGACAAACAAAGTGGAATATCGTAATAAGCAGAGTATAACAAAAATTGCCTTATATATATTCCATCTCACTTTTGTTTCAGTGTAAATCATACATTTTTAACTTTTCCCCATGTTCTTTCTCCTCCATATGTTAGATGTTATAAGAAAACAATCATTTGACTTATGAATGCCGTTCAAGCGAGATGTAGCCATGTAGATGTATTACTTCTGTTTATACGAAAAAGATTTTTAGTTGAATTGTAAGTGAATGATTTAAAAGATAACAAAGCCGACTTCAAAATACACATCTTAACAAAAACATTTCCCTCGATACTAGTGAGGGAAACCTCCTTGATGCTACTGTTGAAGCCGTTGGGGCTCCATGGGGGGTCACTTTGACCGTTGAATAACTCTTGAGTGCTGACACCTCCTTCGTGTGATACTTGACATAACTGACGACAAGATAACTATCACAACATTTCGGACAAAGACTAGAAGTCGCGAAGGGTGTCGAGTATCCTTTAAACTGCTGTCTAAACAGCCTTGTTATTGCATTCTGGCAGAGTTGTATGTCTGTTGATTAACATCCTAAACAGGAGGACGTGCCAGTCAGATCTGATACGCCAGTTCAACCGACGCCCTTGGCCTTGTTCTGTGCCAAGCTATTGTCGGCGCCACCTCTCCATCCCCGCGGCGGGTATGACGTCACAGCTCGGAGTCCAGCTGAACGTGATCTTGAGAGCATGAATGGAGAAAGACCATTAAGGCTCCGGGTCGTTCTCAAACGCAAGCATATTTGTTATGTTACGCAAAAGGGTGGCTCTACCGGCTATACAGATACAGAAGCTGGTGTGTTACTCAAAAGAGTGGTTATACCGGCTATACAGATATAAATACAGAAGCTGGTGTGTTACGCCTAAGGGCGGTTATACTGGCTATACAGATACAGATACAGAAGCTGGTGTGTTACTCAAAAAAGTGGTTATACCGACTATACAGATACAGATACAGAAACTGGTGTGTTACGCCGAAGGGCGGTTACACCGCCTGTACAGATACAGATACAGAAGCTGGTGTGATATACCGAAGGGCAGTTATACGTATACCGGCTATACAGATACAGATACAGAAGCTGGTGTGTTACGCCGAAGGGCTGTTATAATACAGATACAGATACAGAAGCCGGTGTGTTACACTGAAGGGCGGTTATACCGAGTATACAGATACAGAAGCCGGTGTGGTATGCTGAAGGACGGTTATGTATACAAACAAACTAACAAACAAACAAACAGATACAGAAGCTGGCGTGCTATGCCGAAGGACGGTTATACCGGCTATACAGATACAGAAGCTAGTGTATTACGCCTAGCCTCTACCAGGCTCCGCGGATCGCTGGGAAAATAGTAGAAATCGGCCAAATAGAGTGAAAAGTATGCCAAGGGTAGTCCGCTATACAGGGAAGCTCAATAGGCGATACCATTTCTTGATGCCGACTCCCCACAGGCTCCGTGGGTCGCCTATTGAGCTTCCCTGTATAGCGGACTACCCTTGGCATACTATTCACTCTATTTGGCCCATCTCTACTATTTTCCCAGCGATTTGCGGAGCCTGGTAGAGGTTATGTTACGTCGAAGGGTAGTTATACTGACTATACCGTGTTTCGTGTTTCCGATCATAAAATCGTCTTTCTGCGATGTTCACACGCGACTGTCGATGACCACATTGTCAGGTTCAACACGGCCGCAGCCGATATCCCTATTCAGGTTTGGAGTGCGTGAGGCTGTTAACATTACATCAAAGAAATCATGCACCACTATGCTGAGACAGACCTAAACAAGACCCACATATCTGCTTGGGGATTGTAATCATGTTAAGGGAGGGGGGCACCGCAGCAGACCGAGACTTTGCACCTGCCGCGACATTACCAATCTCCAACAGATAACATCACTTTTCTTCGGAGCCGGGATGTTTAGTGTACACACACCTCCTTCAAGTTCGATCATCCCTTAACTCTGGCTGAATGCAATAACCAGGCTCTTTTGACAGCAGTTTAAAAGATACTCGACACCCTTAGTGACTTGTCCAGAATGTGGTGATAATTATCTTGTCGTCAGTTATATCTAGTATCACACGTCACTTTCCCCCGAAGCCGGGATGTTTGGTGTGCGCAAATCTCCCTCCAGTTCACTGATCCGTTATGGGAGGTGACTCCAACAAAAGCTCAGATATGTCGCCACAAAGTTCACATTAGCATCTATTTACATTTTTGTATTTTAGCGCAATGGTAGTTTGCTGTACGCCCACATCTGCCAAGTTCGCCGATCCGTCAGGCACGACTACCAGTAACTCCGGAGACACGGCCCACTGCGCCTGCCTATAAATCCACACACGGTGCGGGGCGACAGCCAGAGTTGGACCGGACCTGTGTACAGGACAGGCGGACCCCAGACGTACCCCGCTCCGCGGACTTACAGGCAGCGATACGGTCGGACCCCAAGCTGCTACATACAAGTGTCGAACAGAGCTAAGGTAGGAACTAGTCTTACGGGGTTTCCAACTTCTGAAGCTCCTAAGATGGGTTAGCAGTTCTCCTTGAACGACAAACACGTGTGAGATTTTAGGTTATTTTTCTGCTCTTCTGCAACCACGTTCTCGCAATATTGTTCTGTCTGCCGCACCCAGGTAAATATAGCTAACTTTGTAGTTTTCTTTCTTTCTATGTTACCGTCAGAACCATTCGTATTGAGACGTTGTTCTTCTTGTCTTGCCGCACTGACATCTTCTTAATTTTCCCCCGTCTGTCTCCAGGAAGATGAAGCTGGTCCTGCCGCTCGTCCTTCTGTGCCTGGCGGGCGCCGCCTGCGCCGGGACAGTCCAGGACTTGGAGTCGGAGCTGCTGCAGGAGATCCGAGAGATGGTAGAAGACAACACCATGGAACCCCTGCCTCCTTACACGGAAGAAGTAGATACACCAGACGAAGACGACACCGGTACCGTGTATCCAGATTCGGAAGAAGAAGAATATCCCTACACGGAACTAGGTGACATGGGTGAAGAGGCGATTGAACCCGAGTCTGACTTCATGGAAGGAGAAGTCCCACTAGCGGAGCTGGTAGGTGGAGTACTTCTGTTTTCTTTGTGCTGATTGTTTAACCAAAGGTAAAGTTATTATATTACGTCAGTTCGAGAACTTGTGACATGATATGGTCGCGATGTTTAAGTGGTAGATAGCTCTTAGGACAGAGAGTCAGTCAATTGCAAGGTCCAATTTTGTTTGACATCTAGAAAGAGAAAAGGGATCGTCATGGTTTTGGGTTTGTAGATAGCTCAGATGATGAGTGACATAATGAAATGCTAGATGTCTTTCCTGAAACCACATTGACTCTCTGGTAGTAGTCCTTGGTCAAGATGCACTATTATCAAATAAAGGATGATCCTAGCAAGTATCTTACCTGCTGCGGAGAGGAGAGATATGCCTCTATGGTTGTCACAGACCTGTCGGTCACCTTTGTGCTTGTACAATTGTATGATTGTTGATGAATAAGAAATCTTCATTGACACAACAAAAGTACTACGACTTTACATGCAAACAACAAACAATGGGGTTCGAAATGATTAACCAACGTACGAGTGTATGGATACTTCAACATGTCGAGTTTAACCTATCACTTACACTACTAGTTCTAAGATCCGAACATTCTTTGATATATTTACCTATTTGTGCACAGTAAGGGTTGTCTCCTTCTACAATGTATTTGAATTTATCTATAGAATGGAATGTATCAAATTCTGTTGAGCAAGCGGAAAGAAGGTTGAACAGCTTTGAGCGTTTATCATGATATCGTGGGCAATCTAGGATAAAGTGTCGTTCATCTTCAATTTCATTTGGACAGAATGGACAAAAACTCTGGTCACGGGGAATTTTATGGTATCTTCCGATTTCCACATTCAATCTGTGACTAAATCTGCTTGTCTTGGTGATTGCTCCACGAACTTCAAAATTATGTATATCCGATAGGTATTTTTCTTGTCCTTGCCTTTTCTTTGACACAGAATAAATTGAAAGTTTTGAATAGAAGTATGCCATTCTTGTATGTATATGTATATCTTACTGGGGAGGGGGCGATGTAGTACAGTGTTCTATCCATTGGTTCAACACATCGTCCTTTGCCGGATTATTATCAATCAAATCTTACCGAAAATACAACGGATAAAGGTTAATTAGCGTTAACGCGTTACATCTAAGAGTTGAAATACTTCAGAATATGACCTAGGATTGAAGTAGCCACATTGCTGCATGCGTTCAGTGTTCGAAGGCCTTTTATAGTTTCTATAGTGTGTTTCAATAATTACTCTTCATCTATGGCACATATTCAATCTGTTACTTTTCTCCAACTCAGCTCGCCGAGACCGAAACCCCAGGAATGGATGAAAGAGAAGGTCCACAAGGCCCGTCCGGTCCTCAAGGTCTGTCCAGTCTCCAAGGCTCACGCGGTCTGCAGATGAAGCGTTTATGGCACAAAGGCCCACCCGGTCCACCCGGCCACCGAGGCCCTCCCGGCCCGCCAGGCCGTCCCGGTCAAGGTCCGCCCGGTCCGCCAGGCCCTCCCGGTGATGGTCCGCCCGGTCCGCCCGGTCCGCAAGGTCCGTCTGGTCCTGCCGGTCCGCAAGGTCCGTCTGGTGCTCCAGGTGAGTCCGAGTATCTCATGGTTCTGATGCTGCACGTGTACGTGCTGGGTCTTACAGTAGTGACAGCGTTAGAAACCATGGTTCCTACAAACTATGAGATAGTCCTATACAAGGCCATCTAATGCTAGGGCCACATTTCCAATCCGGGGCCCGGCCGGGCAGCCTTGGGGAACGAAAAGTACGATATAAAAGACAACAAAGCACATAAAACGTACCACAAATTATTCAATAACATAGCTCGTGCATATTTATTGAAATACACTTCAGGTTTTCTTTTCCATAAACAGTCCGGTCGGGCCCCGGTTGGGAAATGTGACCCTAGCTTTTCCTTTTTACGTCCTACAAACAATTTGAGGCAGTTCATTTCACCCATGGGCGATAGGAACCCATGGAACCGCCAACTTCAACAAGAAAGTAAGTAAGTAAGTAAAAGTTTATTGCACAACAAATGAGTTGCATAATTCACGTATGGTGACAAACCCCAACTTCAGTGACATATGTCACAGTTACAGTTCCACGACCCCATGCCGTCGCCAAATTAAGTTCCTCACTTCCATAAAGCACATCAGGTCATCATCACCTTTCCCTTCTAGCTGTTTTTTTTGTACTGCAGGGTCCGATTTTGTTTGAGACTTTGAAAGAAAATAACTCAAGAAGGGTCGTCATGGTTTTTATTTAGTAGATAGCTTAGATGATGAGTGACATAATTCAATGCTGGCCATGCTAGCTAGTCGGGACATGATTTGCATAATTTATGAGTAAATCTTATAAATCCTTCCACATTGGGACTTCCAAACCTGTGACATATAACGTTGGGTAACATAAATTCTGGATTTTTCCGATAATAATAATAGTTTATTGCAAATTCATGCCCGTAGGCTAATTGCATGTTGACAACAATGTCGAAATACAAATGTAAGGTAAAACAAAGGTATACATGAATACAAAATCATTCTATATTGCTATTCTACAGTAAGTTTCTATATCTACGGTACTAATGCGGGGTTTGATTTCTTCTCTGAAAGCAGTGGAAAATAAAAAGTCCCACACTTTCAATGATGAGTGGGCTGGATGATTTTAAAAGGAATATGAGTTTCTGTGTATTTCTTAATTTAGAAAAGTTTTTGGAGATTTCGGATACTTTCGTGAATAATCTGTTTCTTTCGGTTTCAAATTCGGGACATTCGCATATAAAATGTATTTGACAGAATAATGGTTGACAGAAATCAATCTAGCAGAACAATAAACCATCCTTTTTTTCTATTATTCTGTCAGTATCCAGTACTATCTTTGCACTTATCATATATATGGTAGATTTTGTCTCTAGTCGTGCTGACACCATAATATTTCAACTTGAAACTACCGTCCGCCGCACGCACAATGACAGTGCTGTCGGACAGGGGTGAACATTAATTCGGGAGAGAAGATTCGTCTTGAATATCTTACCGCTAATCACATTTTATGCAGCAGCTATTCGTTCCATACTTGGCTTGAGGAGAGTGCTATGGATATAGACGTGTCCAAGTAAAAAAAATACACGAAAAAAAGGCCGTACCCCACACATCAGGCCTCCGGGAACAACCCGTGTGTTGAGTCGGTAGAACGTGACTCAAAGTCAACCCCCACCGTCATGGAAATTTGTACATTATTTATCGGGGCGTTAGCTGGATGCCGTAGAAATGGTAATACTACTATTTCCATGTGTTTCTGCTTGTGCTAAGAGCAAACTTTGAGGAAAATATCGCCATCAGTCCACTATCACACACATCATTTAGACAAAAAAGTGTTCCTCGCAAACATTTGTCGTCTGCCGAATAGCAGGATTCTGGGTAACGAATATGGTGGCGGGAAAATTCACCGTAGTGCCGTAGCCATTGGTTGTAGCTACAAAGAGGCGTTCTGATGATTAATCACACTTAGAGTCCAGTTGTAGGTTAGCAAAAGAGATTCTAATATGTTGTATTGTAAATAGTTGTGTTGAGCAGGAAGCGGATGTGACATTTGTCTTATAAACCAGCGAACAACTATGCAGTATAATTCTCCCACGAAGCCCTCAGACTGTGACAATAAGGGGCGGAGAGTTTTTGACGTAGCCAACTTCTAATGTATGGTTATCGAAGCTTTTCAGACAGTGTTCTGAATACGTTAGTCTGTCAAGTGTGCATTTCTAGCGGTATTACTGATGTTGCATCTAGCACATATCCCTAAATACCCCGTTTTCGAAAAATCCCGAATTTAAGTACCCCGCGAATTTATGTTACCCAACGTTATAACTGAGAAAAAGAGGACTATCGGCTTATCAATTATGGCAACAATCTATGTGAAAATACTATAATTCCATAGTGGTAAATGACGGAGACTTCATACTTTTTGGCATAAGGAAGTCAGGTAATGATGGGCATCGTTAGACCTAAATCGTACAAAGCAGGGTCTCATTTGCACAATGTGTTAGGAAATGCTCAAGAAGCTGCCATACATTTGTATTTTGAACACCTTACTATTTCGCTTATAGTCTATTCTCTTCCACACGCAGGAGGAACAGGTGGGTACTCCAGCCTGGGGTGCTGGAAGGACAAGCCTGACTTCGCCATGCAAAAACTCGAGAAGAAAGATCCACGCCTAGATGGCAACTTCTGGGTCCGTAAAAATGCCATTGAAAAGTGTCACCAGGTGGCACGTTCTCGCGGTTTAACTCTGTTTGCTGTACAAAAGAACGGACAGTGTTTCGGAGCTCCCGGTGGAGACAACTACAAGAAGTACGGACCTTCCACAGCCTGTAGGCCGAACGGCGAAGGCGGGCCTTGGGCAAATGAGGTCTACCAAATAGATTAGACTCCGGAATACGCGCTTGATGCCAACTTCGACAGAAGGTCTTGTTTTCGGTTTTACCAATGGGGAGGGGGGGGGAGGTGTTCTGGGATCACAAAATCAGAACCTGTGAATAATGAACCAGTGAGGTTACGCTTTGTCGGGACCCACAGCTAACTGGGTATCATATACTGTGTTCAGATATAGTTGATATGGAGAAAACTGTTCATCAATGTTAATTTTTTGACACATCTGACACTGAATAACTAGTGACTGGTTAGAAAAACGGGAGGCGGCTTAATTTGATGCCGGGCACTTCTAATGAGTGAGCGAGCTAGTGAGTAGAGTGTGAGGAGTTCGGCTCACTCTTCTGCTCAATAATTCACCCTACTGTGTGTAAGAGTGAGCGAGCGAGCTTAGCCTTGCGGAAGGCTTATGTTTATTGTAATTAGGCAAAACTAGGAGAAATAACTGGCCAGAAGAGTGAGCCTGCAGTAGTGGTAACGATACCCTATGGTGGCCAAACTCCCAGGCGAGTTATAATTTTTAGTACGCTGTTAAAATTCGGGAAAATGTCATCATATTTAACGTCAACATTCCTCAAACTGCTGAATTCACCAAACAATATGAAATGACAACTCCAATACAGAACTTTTCAATAACAAGTGAAGTGTTACAGTATTGTTCTAATTTGCCTCACTAAAATTCAGAAACTTACTTCCCGAATTTAAACCAACCAAGGTTACATTTAGAAATACCAGTGATACTCAGAAATGTTTAACATCACTACATGTACATGACCACTTGTCACCTGGTCATATCGTGTATGTCAGAAATTAGGTCACGAATTATCTCTTATACAAGAGCTGTGCTCATAGGGACATATGGACAGGTTAGCCTCGCTAAGCAGGTACTGCACAGGCTAACCGATGTATGTACAGGCTAATTAATATATGTATACTGGAGACCACCATATCAACGGCTACTAACTGACGACATACTGTCCTGCAGCAATTTTTCTTATTCTACTTTCATCGATAAACAATGGGCGATAAGCAACGTGTTAAGAAATATCACACCGCTAGCGGCTGTCATTGTTACTCAACAAATCTTTTGTATCTAAAATCAGAAATCTCAACATTTTGTCATCAACATTCAGAAAGACATAGAATAAAACTTGCGACCAGAAGTTTTCTGATCTTGTCCTTATTTCATCTTCAGTGTGACTGAGTAATGTTGTGTGCATGGGTGTGGAAAGGCTCGTTATCAGTAATGAGTGAACATTACAAGGGGATGAAAGATGAGCTACATAGCCCCCAACCCCAGTCTTTTGAGACGCAATAAAACGGATCCATCTCAGTGAGATATGCGCAAAGAAGTGTCCCAGTACCTGGCACTACAACGGTGGTATTAAAGCAGGCTGCTGCCCCCTACTAAAGCAAAATTGATATTGCAAAAAACTAAAAAAACTATTACAACTCCATTTCTCATGGGAGGTGATAAAATCAGGGTTTGAGTGGGCAACATCAAATTTGTGACAAAACAAAAACGCAACAATGAAAAACTGCAACACAGCTGACTGCTACCCTGCAAGCTTCAGTAAGGATCACAGTGACTTTATTTCGCTACAATATCTGGACAGAAATTCTACCGCACTTGCACAAGAAAACTGCAATTCAAAATAACACTTTCTCACAAAAATGCAATTGTCTGGATAACATGTATTTCAGATGATGTGCTATTTCTTACAATAACCACATCGGCAAAACTCCATGATGATACAGTCTTAGTATATTACTAATTTAAGTATCCTCATCATTCTTGGCATGATTAGTTTGCTTTTTTACATATCCGCATGAATTAGTAGATAACTAAACAGCTCCACTTGCAAAAATACATTAACAGACATTTCCACAAAGTTTAATAACCTTAGGGTGCAGGTAAAAGTTTTCTAAGAAAACTGAAGCAGCTCCGAATGATATTTCCACATAACTTAAGCACTAGGAATGCACGCAACACCCAAACAATTGGAGACGCTCCTCACACATTTGGTCTCAGCAGTTCCACATTTGGGGAATTAAGTAACTACTGTTTAGATTTTCCACAAACATCAACAATGAAGGCAAACCAACATTTCTAACAACACAAATTCAAACAAGCCACAATCTCTTACACAAATCCTCACATATTAACAGACAAATTTACTATCTCCCGAAACATCAAAGTTCAACCAATTGTCTTCAAAATTATCAATATTCATTATTCCACAGTAATTAATAAATATCCATGAACATTATATCTCATAACTTCAGAAGACTTCTTACTTCACATTTCAATTAAAAATGTGGAAACTTGAATGTACACAGCACAGCACATAATCCAAAATGACAACAAAGAAAAAAGATTTGGTCGCAATAAACACACACGGAACAAAATAAAAATCTGCTTCAAAAGAAACCAGTATGCCAAAAATAACGTTTTCTACCCCTAGTGAATTAACAGCATGATATCACACACTATACTATCAATCAAACATTGCGTACATAAGCATTAGATACTCATAGTTAGCTTTAAGTTTCTATATTTTGGATGCATCTGGGCACAGCAGTAGCTTATTTGCTCACATGGTTTAAAAGGATCAGTATCATGTGTGAATGGACAAGAGAAACAAATATTCAAAACTTGCTGCAAATTCTGTACATGCAGTACCACAGTTAGATGCTAGGTGGTGCTGTGTACATTTGAGGTTTACAAAGCACTTATAGTGAAACAATTGTGGTAAATTGAAAATTAAATTCCGTGCAGCCCATGCAGAATAAAAGCCATTCTAGAACCTTTCTTGGAATTTCAAGAAAAAAATAAACTCAACAATGTATTTCAACAAAATTTCACTTTTTTTTCACAAATTTCAATTTTTACTTTTGAATGCAGTTATTGGAGTCGTATTCAAATTGTTTGCTCTTTTTTTTCAAATTCAAACTAACTGCACTCCTCATGATTTGTATACAGAAAAGCCAGACCAGAGCTAATACACTATAATAGAAGCACAAAAATTTCCAGACTAATTCGACTTGAGGTACTGTTCACGGAATGATATTACTCTACCATGTTTCATTTTTTTGGATTTTGATTTTTTTCCCCGTTTTCTAAGCCTTTGTGTTTCCAAAGGAGAAGATATAGGTCCATAAAATAGAAACTTTGATGCACAAATCGGGCGTCTATCAAAATAACGTTTTGTTCAGGTGGGAAAAACCTCTGGAGTCAGTTGGACACACGTAACACCACAGATACACACATCTACTCACGGTTCTATCACAGTCTTCAGCCTACTGCATGCAGGGGTTTATACAGCTGCCACACTACCGGACTCAGGCTGGGTTTACACACATGTTTCCAAGTACACTCAGAGTACACCCAGCTGAAGTCCGACTCAAGAGCGGTCTGTTTACACACGGGGCCGCAAAGTGACGCGGAATGCCCACTTACTGCGCTGGTGGTGTGACGACTGCAGTATTTTCTTGCTAAATGAATGCCTAAATTTCTGTTTACACAGTCCTAAGTTGACTCCGCTGTTTCAGCCTTCGGCTGAGTGTACTCTGAGTCGACTTGGAAAACCTGTGTGTAAACCCAACCATACTCTTACTAGAACTACCTACACACTACAAGATTACTTTTCTCATTTTCTTAATATATATATAGATATGGCATGGACAAGGAGTTTATAGCTACATACAGGCAACTTATCAATACATAATAAGAATGTTGTTATTTTGAGAAGTTGGTGAGATTAAAACATGATGAAGTTTTCATGGGGAAGTGACAGCTCAATTCCATTCTAAATATCCTATCCTCTATCACTCTTAAGGCCACAACAATTTAATTTCCTGGTTCTCAGATTTGAAAACAAAATCTTAGATGGGAAGATCAACATGAAAACAGAGGGAAAAGTCTGCAGCTAGGTTCACAGTTTCAGGGTGTAACGAGGTCAAACGCTAGTTTTCCTCCCAGCCCCTTTTTTCCTGATGTCCTTTTGGTAAAATATTACCTGAAAATATCTGAGAACCAATGACTTACATTGGTGTGGCCTAGACTGCAACACAAATCACACTTTTTATTGGAAACATCTCCCAGCTCCTCCACACATCACTAGTCAGCATCAAACACACCATCTCCATCATCTAATCACACTTCCCCAAATCTCACTACATTTTCATTCAAGCAGGATGGAAAATTACTCAAGCATGGCACATGATTCTTCTCAAAATGCTGTGTGAGAAAACTAAACCGTTAACAGGATAACTTTCAACATTATTTACTCACAACCAGTACATGATCACCTGCTGACGCTTCAGTGACCTCCGTCTGGACAATACACACTGGTTCTACTTCTCACTGCAGCTAGGTGTCGCTGCTGCAGAGTGAAGAATGCAGTCCGAAACGTGACTGACTTTATATCGCCCCTCTTTGTAGTTCATGACAGGAGTTGATTTTCTAAGCCATAATTTATCAACCTCCTTAATCGGGAATTGAGAGACAGTCATTGAAACATCGGCTGCTGATTATGTCCTGGTCGTGTGTAAAGAATTTTACTATCCAATGATTTACCAACTTGATAAAACTAGTAAATGTTTAATGTTTTGTACATAGCTACCATATGGTTACCATAGCTACCATGTGGTTACCATAGCTACCCTGTGGTTACCATAGCTACCATCTGGTTACCATAGCTACTGTGTGGTTACCATAGCTACCATATGGTAACCAAAGCAACCGTGTTGTTACCACTCCTTTTATCATTCCTTCTCTCACTCCTACAGTTTTGAACACCACCACTTGTGCGCTCGCGGAAGTCTCTTCTCCAAGTCAATTTTGTCGTTCTTGCGCCGCCTGCCACCGCCATGTTGTGGCGGGTTCTACGCCAAGACGATTTTCTCGTTCTTGATTTCCACCTCCTCTCCCGGGGGATGCTCAATGCTGTACTTCAGAGTTACCTGGAAACGGAACAGCAACATTTCAGTACAGCAACATTTCAGTACAGCAACATCTCAGTCCAGAAAACATCTCACTGATCTCAGTACAGCAACATCTCAGTACAGCAGCATTTCAGTACAGCAGCAATACAATTCCCAGTCTGGGAGGGACTTCCCATTATAATACATGTGTTCCTTTCTTTGTTTGAACATTCAGATAAAATAAACCATCTCAAGGCATAATGTAGCTGACCTCGTGCATCTACAGAGCTATAAACCCAGTAAAAGCTGACCCCTGACCTCGTGCGTCTTGCCGCCCTCAATGTTGAGCGTCCACTCCACGTTGTTGTGCACGTTCAGCCGGATCGGCTTGTTCTTGTCGTTCTTCTCAGGGTGCTTGATGGATGGCTCCTGAAGGTTCACCTGGGAGACAAAACACACAACATGATAAACAAACAATAATAAACAAATAAACATGCTTTAAGAAACAACTAACTGCCTTTTCTTAGAGACAAGTTGGATACATGCTCTTTATGCACACTTCAGCGATCTCCATGGATTGCTTTGCTGAATAAACGAGTCCTGGTTGTCATTCCGGCCCTCCAGATACCTCCAGAGAGTAGAATCTGTATAACACACAGTGAGACTGGTCATCTGTAAATCAACTATCAGCTACAGCCTGACAAACTAAGACGTACCTTAATCTTCTCCTCCGTGCTGAGGGGCAGCTGGTCGCTGACTGTGATCTTGATGGGATCCGGCCGCAGATTCTTGATCTCGATGACCTGGGAGGGAACGGGACAAGAAACTGTTTTTTTCTCACAACAAAAACACATTAATTTTTTTAAGTCTACCAGATCCAGACTCAGCTCTCTGTCCCTTAACCTTTGGTGCGTTTGCAGTCAACATAGTGATATATAATAGTCGTTCAAAAACATCTGGAGGTTGAACATGGGTGGGGAGCACGTAGGCAAGTTGTTGTTCACTCTGTAGCGCCTAGTGGCACATAGGGCAGGAAGTTTCCTTGCTGTATCAGTTAAGCAGGGTATTTTTTCACATGGAGAGGCTGCTAGCCCGTCCCCTTTTATCTGCTCAAGGCACTGCCTCAAACAAAGGACCCCTCCCCTTTAATGTCCCTTCAGAAAGACGGGTGCAGCTCCCCAGGTATGTCCTACCCAGGATTGAACCGTGGTCTCCCAGTTGGTGTTACCAACTAAGTGGAATCAGGAGCTCAACTGTGAATCTGCGACCAGTTGAGCTATAGGGACATTCCTACAGTTAGACCAGGAAAGGTCACCTCTTTGTTCACCTGTCATAGTTAAGTACACTTGAACACCTGTCCTAAGTAAGTAAACTTGAACCTGTAGATCAAAGACCACCCCAGGGCAGGGGTTGAGAGTGGGCAGCACGCAGGCCAGGACTGGCTGGGAGTTCTTGTGTTTGTTCCCTCGGTGGAAGGTGTCAATTGTCTGCCGCTGCTCCAGCATGACGGAGTAGCTCATCTTGGGCGGGAGGTGCGGCGCCATGCGGTATATCCAGTCACTGTCCCCCATGATGTCTGGGAAGCTACGGATCTCACAGGTAGACGGAAACAGGAGCTGTATCACGAGCCAGTTCAGCTGGCTGAAGAGCTAATCTTTCTCTAGCCGTGGCAAGAACTGACGATAGCTAGTACAGTATCTACGGTATGTGCGCAGTCCATATACCCGAGTGCTACAGTATGCACAGGTTCTATACACCAGGACGCATGTATGACGAACAGTCTTGGTAGAAAGAATCCATATCCAAGCTGGCCAAAGGTTCATTCCTTGAGGTTAGAGGCTCCTGTAGGGTTTCACTCAGTGTGACTCATAACCAACAGAAGGTAGCTTAGATACGGCTATGCACTAATCTTGCTTTAATTTGCTTTAAGTCATGCCACAAATTGAAAGAAGTCTACAAAGCAAGTTGACATGCCATCATTTTTGCTACAAGGCTGATGTTTCTCATAAAAGCAGTGTGCTCAGAACCCCCATCAGAGCCTTTCTAGATGAGGTTTATCTGATACGACCCTGTAGATTGCATCCCATATGTAAGGACTGCAGGAGGAAGTAATTTGTTAGAAAGCATTTCGGTGTTCAGGCAAACGGGTTCCACTCAAGCGCCTTCTGTCCGACTGTTTTAAATTAATTCCATACATACTTTAAGTAAAACACTGGCATCAAACTATTTTTTCTAAAAGTTCCTATTGTAATAATTTTCAACAAACAGGTGCATCTAGAAACTGTACAATGGTAGGACTGGGATGAGTTTGCTGTCTGACTGTGTGTGTTTTTTTTTAATCATACTATTTTTTGTATTCTTTATGTTATGCAAGACTCTATCTTCACCCCACACTTTTTGCAAAATTCTATTTTTATTTATGTCTTCCTGTCGCTCCATATTTTTTTCTGAGAACCAAGAAATTTAATTGGTGTGGCGGCCTAAGATGAGAAAATACTGTTTCCGTTGATCATTGTTTATAGTAAATCAAAGAATAACAATTCCTCAAAGGACCAAACTTCTTAAATCTTTCCAGTTTTTTTTAGCTCACAAAAACTGACTCAGTCCCATCCCAGGAAATATCATCAATACCCTGTGACTCCAGTAATACCCTGAGTGTGTTGAGCCGTGGTGCACCCGAGGCCTGAGCCTGATGCATGGTGAGTTTGACCTGTTAGCAGGACTGAGCTGATCATTATATGACTCAGCTGACTAGGAATATATAAGAAATGGACTGGGTGGAAGGTTAGGACTTCAATTATATTTGTTGCTGGAGGGCAAGGCTGTGGTGTTATTCATGCATGAACAGACAGGGGGCAGCGCAGCCCCAAGCAGACATGACTTCTGGGTCAGGGGAAGGTTAGACATGGAAGAGCGATGCTTAAGGTGTTATTCATGCATGAATAGACAGGGGGCAGCGTGAAGCATCACCCATGGGGGACAGTTCAGTCATTAGAGTGCAGTTGCATGTTTACTGTGGGGCACAGATGGGGGTTACACAGTGATATCTTAGTGGCTGCTCTTTAGACCAGTAGACTCGAATGTTGTTCTGTCCTTGGTGCTGAACATGAACAAAAACATATATTTGTGTGTTCTAAATTAACCACCGTGAAATGCACTGGGCGAGTAATACAGTCCCCTGGCTCCCGGGAATCGAACCCGGGCCCGCCAGCGCACAAACCCAACACACTAACCACAAGGCTATATGGTCCGGACCAGTTAGACTGGTCAGTAAGTGGCACTTGAACCACGCTGTTGTAACTGCTATATACCCATTCTCACCTGTCCATAGATCATCTGTGTAGTTTGGGAGATGACCCCTTTGTTCAACATTCTATGGGGCATAGATGGGGGCTACTACTGTGATATCTTGGCTGACCTTTAGACCAGTAGACTTGAATGTTGTTCTGTCCTTGGTGCTGAACACACCTTTCCAGAAGTGAACAAAAACATGTATTTGAATGTGTGTTCTAAAGTAAAATGATTGCTATATCCCCATCCTCACCTGTCTATAAGTCATTTGCGTGGTTTTGGAGATGACGCCGCTCTGCTCGCGGTACTTGTGCAGCGGCTTGTAGACGACCTTCACCGCAGGGTCAGCGCCCAGCGAACACGTGAACTCCTCCGAGGGCGCAACCGTCCGCAGGTCAGACTGCAAGGAGACAGAGAGGGAGTTAAGACATCTCAAGGAAAAGGAGTTGAGACATTCTCAAGGAGAAGAGGGGGTTAAGACAGTCTCAAGGTGACTGGATAAGGAACTTAGACATTTTTAAGACAGGACAAGGTACTAAATCAAAGGCATTCTCAAGGAAAAGGATCTAACTTAAAAAAGGAATTCTCAATGGACAGAACAAGGAACTTCTATGGACCCAGTCTTATATAAAGTGCAGAGTCAGGGTTTTAGGAAGCTGTTAGCAGTGGTGGGACTCAGATTTGGGGTGATCTGAGCAGCATTTAAAAGAAAAATATATCACAGCCAAATTTTTGTCCATTTCTTTGAAAAATGTAGTAAAAATCATATTTGACTGAGAAAATGGCCAACAAGACAGCGAACTATCATCAGATGCTATCACATAGTGGGACAGATGGCTTCTAAGATGCTCAAATGAAACATGACTTTGCCAAGATCAACCTGACAAGACCTGCGCATGTCTGTAGCCGCCACGCATCAGACCCTGATTCTTGCTATTTTTGATTGATTGTGCCCAGATGGTTGTTTGTGACACTACTGTCACAGATAGCATGTACGTAGATAGAGCTGTAACTGGTGTGTAGGCTAAACTGACTCCTCACTACCAGCTCTCTGTTGTCATCCTGACCTCTTATTACTTTGAAATATCTGAGATCAGAGGAAATGTATTTGTCATATTTATCATGTAATTTAAATGCTAAATCTGCGCACTGAGCCCAACAAGCTTTCGACCAGTTCTATGGCCCTTCTCAAGTTGAAATATATTTGTGTGTCCGAATGTCACAGATAACAAGTCAGTGCAGCTCCAGGGCTCTAACAAACTCCAAAGCTACCCACAGAGACACAGCTGGGTGTGAGAGGAGATGTTCTGCCTGATTGTTTCTGGCATTTTCCCTTCATTAATCAAGCTTTGTGGTAGGAAGGCGTGGGCGGCACGAAGATAAAATCCCATTCCTCCAAGGGCAAATTACACATCAGTATTATCTAAAAAACTGAAATAACTGAAGTGGGTCTTTGGGAAATGTCAACTTCAAAGACGCTTGTTTTTGCACAATCAAGGGGCTGTTAGTGAACTGCGATATTCTGTCAGATAAAAGGTACATGCTTGTAGTTCCTTGTCTTATTCCATCGTTTATCAGGCTTTATGTAAGGCTTGCGTGGGTGTAGGTGGGAGATATGATCTCAGATCATTCAGGGAAATTGTGTGCGTCATTGCAGCTTAGGAGGTAAAAAATCTGACGTACCGGTACCTATAACTCATAGAAGGTAATTCCTTCTAACAGTTTATGAGGGAAAGTAAAAAAGCAAGACTTAGTGGTTTTATATTACAAGCTCATTTTTTCTTCAAATCAGATGAAATTTGGCACAAAGGTAAAGGCTTATATCTTCTTGAGACTGAAATATCTCAATTTACTGTTTAGATTTTATATCAGGAAGATTGTGTCTTTATCTTTGAGCCAAATTTCAAATCATTTGGAGAAAAATTGGGCTTTTCATAAAACCACTTGCATTTACCTTTTGACTTCCCCTCGTATGTTACTGAGTCTTTAACAAATAAAAGAACATTCACTGTGCACATGTACGTGGTACTGAAAAACATGTTGCAAAATATCATTTTGCAGAATCTTGGTATAAAATGTTTATAAATGGCTAGGGTTGGACAACATGATAGATCAATGTAAAAGGATATAGAAAGAAAGAAAGAGAGAAACTCTTCACCTTGAACTGCACAGAGCAGGACACAGGAGTATGAAAGAAGACAATAAGATGGTATGAGGGAACAAATGAAAAAATCATGTAATATCAGAAATCATATATTGTAAATCTTAAGTAAGATGAGGTACATGGTCGGTACAATTTGTATACATGAAACAACAGTCAGTGAAATGTAAAAATTGAGAAAGTAAACAAATATAACAGCAAGATGGCAGAAAGATCTGGTTCTCAGATTTGTAAAAACCAATGCTAGATTTGAAGATCAACATGAAAACAAAGTATGAGTGGAAAGACTTGTACCTTGTGCACACAGCTTCAGCAAGAGAGTATAGGTGCAAGATTTCCTCTCAGTTTTCATGATGTTCCCTTGCTAAGCTTGTATAAAAACCTTGAGAAACAACTGGAAGGAATCATACTGTCGAGACCCACGTACCTTAGCGATGAAGTTGTTGTCCAGATAAACGTTGACAGGCCCGGCCAGCAGGGCGTATTCTGAGTCGTTCTTGACGGTGGCCCGGAGGAAGGCGTGCGGCGAGCGTTTGGGCGCGGTCTCGTGCTCGAAGGTTGGGTTGAAGTCGATCATGGCGATCTGCACCTTGTGCGGCTGGTTGTCGGAGGGGATGTTGGCCTTCCTGGGGATGTCGTACGTCGTGCTGAGTAATCCATCCTTCCCTTGCTGGTTATGAAAGCAAGGAAACTGTTAGCATACACAAACAGTAACCGAAGGATGACATAAATGACTGGTTATCGGAGAGGAGTAACCCATCCTTCCCCTGCTGGGGAGATACAAGGACATGATTCTATTACTGTACTCACAGAAATCGCAGGATGACATATAATCTATTTGTTTATTTGTTTCTTTACCTGTTCAGTGGAGACTCTTTTGTTTGTTTGTTTGTTTACCTGTTCGCTTGAGTCTGTGCCGGTAGTAAACAGCTCAGAATCCTCCACCATGTCGATGGTTCCCTCGTCGTCGATGATGAGCGATGAGCGGTCGGGGGAGTAGATCTGAGGCTTGTCCTTCCGCCGGAAGCTGCCCAGACCCCTCCTCGCTGCCTTCTTCATCTTCAGGGGGCTGTCTGTGATGCTCTGGGGGATACCAACACTGGGAGGGGGGGATAAAGGCAACATTTGGTACAGTCCAACTGGAAAGACATGCAATTGTTTAACATCTATAACAGATGTTAAAGTCAAAAATGTTAAAATTTATATCTAGTATTGGTGTTCTGATAGAGGGCTATTGCTATGCTTCTTGGATCCCAACATGAACAAACATTCCTGGGGCCGCACGAATACAATTTGTTGTTTTGGGGTCTAAAAAAAGATAATCGCAAACTGGAAGAAGAAAATGACAGATTCTGCATGTTAATTACACACCATTTCCAGGATTAGATATTACATTTCAAGTAAATATCTCTAATTAACTACAGAAACATGAATACAGACATAATCATACTGATAGAAAGTGAGAAAATCATCCTTTAAGGTTTTATGAAGTTTGCAGAAAAGTGAAAACTGGGAAAAGACCTTCAAAGGCCGTCCAAATTTGAATTGTAGAAAAAAACCTATCATTACAAAAAATTATAATATCTTCTCTTTCAACCCACAAACTTTGTACAAACCTGGATGAATCATGCGTGCAGCCAACCATGCTGGCAAAAAGCACCATATGCTACATTTATAGATAAATCTAAACTGGACTGGTTGCTATAAAAGCCACTTATGATATATTCCTTCAGGAAAAATAGTAACAAGACAGTGCAGGCCTGGCTGGCTGGTGCAGTGCAGTGAGAGAAAGCTTGGTGCAAAAAGATTTAGAAAAGTGCAAAAAGGTGCATAACAGGGAGGCGATAGAGAGGAATGGCAGTGTGAACCCATCCACACACTGACCAATCAAACCACGTGAAACGCATTGAAACTCAGATTTGTATCAGCCATGACCCGACAAATCGCTTTCTAACTTGTGTTAACGACTTCATCTGACCAAACAAACTCGCCAGTGAGATGGTGGAAGGTTTCAGCTTCCAAAAGACGTTTTCAAATTGGCAATTTTGCCACTTTGGAAGTGATTGAATCCGCCCGCAATTTAACGTTTGAAAAAAATAGTTTCTATTACTTTTCTCTAAACGTTAAATCGTGGGCAGATTCAATCACTTCCAAAGTGGCAAAATTTTATATTTATAAATAGAAGTAAGAAGTAAGAGGTGATGAAAAGCATGTCATCACCTGGGTGTATCTGGCATGGAATTATTGCTGTTGTTACATCGGCGTTGTCGGCAGGAGTGTTTTGTGCTTTATATCATAAATGGAAATAAGAAGTAAGAGGTGCCTGGGTCTATCTGGCATGGAATTATTATCTCCATGAAAAATGGAGATATTGTTTTGGGTGTGTCTGTGTGTCTGTCTGTTTGTCTGTCTGTGTTTCCGGACTACTGTAGTCAGCATAACTCAAAAACCTCTTGATGGATTATGATGATATTTGGTATGCGGGCAGGTGTTGTGAAGCCCAAAGTCAAGGTCGATTTTGGGCCCCCTGGTATTTGACCTTGTTGAGGTTGTTTTGAGTTTTATATTTACAAATATAGATAAGAAGTAAGAGGTGATGGAGAAGACGTCATCACCTGGGACTATCTGGCATCCAGCGTCGGGTCCATCTGAGGCCACACCCACACAGGCGAGATGGAGGAGAGAGAAGTGCATTGCTCATTCTCATTACCAGCAGGAAAGCACACAACAACACAGAAAGGTGCATTTCTCATCCACATTACAGAAATCAAACATGTTACAAGCAGTTAGAAAAGCAATGGCAGAAGCAGTGCTTATTGGACAGGTGTCTCCTCCCCCATGGCATATTACTTCAAACTTTGTGATGAATTTTTAAAGTAAAGATTGTGTACATCTTTTTAAAAAATGTGCTGGAAAAATGGAGTGACAAAATTCTGAAAATTCCACTTCTTCAAACTTACCGAAAATACACGCAAGGAAAACTTCATTACCAGAATCAGGGTACACTATTGTTTTCAAATAGTCCCTGCTATCTACAAACCGATGGCAGCAATGGGGGAGGCAAGCACCTGTCCTTCTGTGCAGAGAGATGTTAGAGAAAGCATGGCAGCTGGAGCATGCACATGTCATGGGCAAACAGGTTATAGGACTGTGCAAGTTCAATGACAGGTCTACCCTAGTGTGTAATGTAAGTTAGAAAGAAGGTTACAAAAATGTCTATTATAATAGACTAAAGTACACTGATACTCAGGTTTGTAAATTGCTGGATAACAAAGTTAACGAGTGTTGCCCTGAGGAAGGTGACAGATGGTCACCAAAACGTTGTCAAATAAAAATATGTACTGGTTGTGTGTAGAGGACTTTGTTATCCCAAACTTTGACACTTTATTCAGACATCCTTTCTGTGTTGTACATAAACACACCACAACTCTTCCTGTATTCCAGAATACATGATACGCATACTGTAATATTCATACTGTAAGAATATAAAGGGAAAGCTACTTCATTGTATATTGTGTACATATAACTTTCAGTCTACAAAAATCACCAAAAGTGGATGGTGTACATGTATATATGGACTTACCTTGAGGCTGTTTGTATATGAAGGACAGTGTCTTACCAGCCTTCAATAAACATGTTACAATCATCTTGCAAGCTATTTCTACCTGGACACAATGTATTTGAAGGTGCATGAAAGTTTCAGGGACACAATTTTTTTTTCATTTTAAGAGGTTAATTTGGAAAGAGAAATCTATCATGTTATTTCTGAGCTAGTTAACCATTAATGACTGTCATCCAAGCTTTTGAGAACTTATGGCCTTCAATGGTTCGATATCCTACATGTTTGAATGGTTAGCTTTAGAGTTAAGGTTGTAGCTACATGTACATGTATTTTAACTTCCTACATGTATACAAGAAAGAAAACTCACCCATCTGACCTATTTTTGAAGGAGAGGACTTGCATGCCCACACACACACACACGCTGGCTAGGGCTAGGGTTAGGGTTGTAGTTATCATCACTCCCTACAAGGGTAGGGATAGTGTTGTAGGGATAGGGCTCAAAAGGGTTGCAGCTATCTTGACTCCCTATGAGAAAGAAAACTCATCCGTCTGAACAATTTTTGGAGGAGAGGACCTGTGTTCCGAGGCTGCACCCCCCCCCCCCCCTCACCCTCACCCCACACACTGTTTAGGATTAGGGTTAGGGTTTATGCTAGGGTAACAGTTGCAGCTACATGTATGATCCCTCCCTATGAGAAAGAAAACTCACCCGTCTGACCTATTTTTGAAGGAGAGGACCTGAGTGCCGAGACTGGGCGCCGTGCCCCCCACGCTGGGCAGGGTTAGTGTTAGAGTTAGGTTGTAGCTATCATCCCTCCCTATGAGAAAGAAAACTCACCCGTCTGACCTATTTTTGAAGGAGAGGACCTGAGTGCCAAGACTGGGCGCCGTGCCCCCCGCGCTGGGCAGAGTTAGTGTTAGAGTAAGGTTGTAGCTATCGTATCTCCCTATGAGAAAGAAAACTCACCTGTCTGACCTATTTTTGAAGGAGAGGACCTGAGTGCCGAGACTGGGCGCCGTGCCCCCCACGCTGGGCAGGGTTAGTGTTAGAGTAAGGTTGTAGCTATCGTATCTCCCTATGAGAAAGAAAACTCACCTGTCTGACCTATTTTTGAAGGAGAGGACCTGTGTGCCGAGACTGGGCGCCGTGCCCCCCACGCTGGTTAGGATTAGGGTTTGGGTTTGTGCTAGGGTAACAGTTGTAGCTATGATCCCTCCCTATGAGAAAGAAAACTCACCCGTCTGACCTATTTTTGAAGGAGAGGACCTGAGTGCCGAGACTGGGCGCCGTGCCCCCCACGCTGGGCAGGGAGGTGGAGAGGGAGATGGTGGCGTCCTGCCAGTTTTCCCCGGTGGCCTGTCGGATCACCCCGAAGTACTGGATCTGCAAGGCAACACTCTTATTCAGCCAGCGGTTAGTAGTAACGCGGCGAGCATGGCTCGATCCCGGACGGGGCGGCTGTCGGAGAATCGGAGAGACAGAACGGAGTTAAGGCAGAGTCAGAGAACAACATGAGACAAGGTGGAATAAATGAGACAAGGTGGAATAAGTAGGACTGGTGGTAGGGGAGACTGCTGCCAGGGTTTGGCAGACTGAAAAGCCCCAGAAAATACAGGGTGCAGTGTTGCAGACTGAAGAGCCTAATGAAACTACAGGGTGCAATTTTGCACTCTTACCTGCCTATAGTGACTACGCAAAGGACTTGAAAATAGCCACAGTAGACAGGTGATCACTATAAATATGATTCCTAAATCTGGTGTCAGTGGGGAAAATATCAAAAGACCAACAAGAAGTGGTCAGAATAGCCAGGTGGTCCTTATGTGAAGGTCGTCACTAGTACAGGTCTGACTGTCGCTTTCTTTGAGAAATAAAGGTCAATTTCAATTGCAGAGGATTGAGGGAAACTGAAAGTAGATTTGAATTGAAAAAGGAAGATCTCTGTAGAGAGTATCAGATAAGGACGTGAGTTAGCCCCCAGCTGGGACCGCAGCAACTGATTAACGTCGAACTACAACAACCTGATAACCATTGCAGCACCAAGGAAAGGGCCAACATACCTTAGAAGGAAATCATAAAATGTAATTTCTGTTGAAAATGAGTCAGTTTTCTCTTCAAATGATGAAGGGGGATGCAAACAGACACGATGAGGACTACATCTGGATGGGAAGTTTGTTTGTTTATTTGTTTGTTTGTTTGACAGTTGCCTTCCCTGCCACCAGTCCCTGTTCTAGAATATACTAGCTGAGCCCAGGCAAGTAGCAATAGGAACATCTTGTAATACTGTAGGTATCTTGAAAACACAGAATATCTTTCTAGAAAAATTCCAATCACACTAAACTACAAACTTGATGTTTAGCAGTCCTTTTTGTGATTTTTTTTTCTCAAGGTACAACTAGTGAGATGATGCAAGCAAATCTAACCACTAAGCACAGGCAGCTGTAAAACATGCGAGCACCGGGCCGGCATACATGTGTAGTACACTCCTCATTCACAGGGCAAGGATTGACTTCAAAGGACATCTCTTCTATCATCTTTAGGCCACATCAATACATTTGTTGGTTCTCAGTCACCTTTTAAGTAAAAATCCAGCAGGAGATAAAGATGAAAACGGGGTTCGGAGGACAACTTGACTGACTATATTTACTCCCTGAAACTGTGTGACCCAAAGTACAGACTTTCCACTCAGACTCTACATTTATGTTTAACTTCTGTTTTTATTTCTAAGAACCAACAAGTTAACTTGGTGTGGCCTAACGTTATATCAAGCTGGAGAAAGATTTTCAGAATGCAGAACTGACCTGATGTCTCAATTTGAAGCAGTTTGCAAAAAGAGGACCAGGTTTAGCAAAAATAGATGTGTGGGATCTTACATACAGGAAAAATTGCATGTCAACAAATATTTTGTATTTGATCCAAATGACCAAAGATGTATTCAAACTGAACATGCAAGTAAGAAACCGAATAAGACTATACAATCAAGTGTCCACAAGACAGACACTCAAGCATTAAAAGTAGAACGTTTGTTAGGCTAGAGACTTTTTAAACTGGTCAAGTACTCAGACATACAGGAGGACAGAGCCAAACAAGAAATTATGCTGAATGTTTACAATACGGTTTGCTTTTTTTTTTAGTTCATCTAGAGATAGGTTACCGATCGTGTGTTGTTCTCTGACCAGTGAGTTATTTATGACAGGGTAGCAGGCGGTTAGACTATGAGGCATGCTGAAACACAGGACATGCACGGCACCAAGCAACTTCACACAGCCAAGCAGGGCTTTCTCACAACACAGACATGTGGACACCATTTTGAGTGTTAATTGAGTTAGTTTCACAGTGTGTTACATCACAATCTTGTACATATAAGGAAGGTATTAGTCAGACTGACTACAATAAAGTTGGTACAAAAAGACACAATGTTTACATGTATACTGTAATAAACATAACACGAAACATATAAAAAACTCAATAATTTCATTTCTAAAAACACAAACAGCTAATTTTCTTAACAATGAATTTCTGATGTCACTCTTAAGCTTCAGATTTTGGACAATATTTTTGATTTTCCAAGATTGACAGATTTTGCTGTCATATCTCATAACTCCTTTCCGAACTGCTGTGAGAATTCCCTCCATGACTGGGAGCGCCCAGTGAGCGGAGAAAGGTAGGAGGGAGGTGGTACTGACCTTAAGAAAGGGTGATGGTAAAAGATATGTATGAATGTCCACCCAATCCTCGCCCTGCAATCGAGGGGCAAGTGCTACACAAACCTCAGCTCGCTTACACAGGGTCACAGCAATACGCTACTTGTGGCTCCACCCCATGGGTGTCGCCAAAAACTGAGCTCAAACAGGGCTACAGCAATATGCTACTTTTGGCTCCACACCACAGGTGTCGCCAAAAACTTAGATCACAGGTTTACGGGAATAAGCTAGTTCATGTTATGAAGTGCGCATGTGCCGTGTGATGCATTGTGGGTGATTTGTCAAACTCAAAGACCACTAGCAATAGAATGTGCAAGGGCATTCAATTTTGACATATTACCCACAATTGATCACTCTGCATATGCACACTTCAAACTGTGACCTAGCTTATACATTTTGTATGCTGCTGTTCAGGCTTCGCCCCAGGGGTGTTGCCAAAAACATGAAGCATGCCCACTTGTGCTGAATTTCGCATGCACTCTTTTAGTCATGCTTGTTTTCAGCAAATCTGTTTGAATGCAATATTTCTGCGTGAAAATGGCAGTCAGGTATCCCCAAAGATACGAGCATGGAACGTTGATGACCAATGGAATTAACAATAAAACCTGCAGTTTTAAAGAATAAATCAACTGATCATCTTGTTATGATCTGAAAGTTTTTTATATGAAATGCAAAATTTTAGTAAGAGGTAAGAAATGTTACCTTGTGACATTAATTTTATACATAGTATTTGAATCTTGTTTGCATTACTGTACACATATACCAAAGCAGCCTGACATGAACAAAAAAGCTGCAAAACTGATTTAATCATAAACTCAGCCATTTCCATAGCATTTCTTTCATCTAATGCCCAATGCTCTTACCAAAAAACTTACAATGAGACTTACACTTTGCATGGGGCCTGAACTGCATTTTCAACCATGCAGCACTTCTACTTGTCAGAGTCCCAAACAACTGACTGTTGTTGGTACCCTACTAAATCATCCCATACAAAGGAGAATGGAATCAGGGGAGCCTGTGGAGGGTGGTTTACATGACTTGTATGTATAAGTTTGCCTACAACATCGCAGAGTGGATGTCCCTAAGCCTGGTCAAAAAGCTGACTGCTGCGAGAACAGACAAGTCTGTGACAGCTGTCCACCTTCATGTCTACCTTGTCCCCCCAATGACCTTGAGTTTAAGGGACTAGGTAGGGAGGTTGGCCTACAACAAGTCCCAGTCTGGGACGCTGACAAGCGATGCCACCATGCAGGAGAGGAGAAGCCTGCAGTCAGACTAACCTTCATTGCACTGTCCTTGGTGAAGACTCTCATGTCGTACTTGGGCGCCCAGCGGGCTTTGCTCACGACGTAAGACACAATCAGCTCAACCCTCGCCTCTTCTTTAGTGTCTAAAACCACAAGGACTTCCCTGGGACAACAAATTAAATCATCATTTAGTCATTTGTAAAGTAAAGTCTTCTGAAATTGACAAATTCTAAGAGGACAAAGATGTTCAGAAAGATGTTCAGATGTTCGGATTTTCTTTAAAAAAAAAGTTTTAAAAGTCTATCTGCACAATACGTAATACTAAACAGTATGGTGATAATTTGTTTATTTGTGGCATTAGAACAAAAACATTGTCTGAAAAGATTGCAATGCAGCTCTTAACTTTTAATTGATAGGTTCTTAACATGATGAGACTAGTTGAAGCTGCATCATCATATATTTACCTGTTAGTACTATGGCATACATTTTGTATGCCAACATGCTGTAAGCATGCACCATGCATTGTTAGTACCCTTAGTATTATCAACATTGGAGATCATCATATTGTCGTTCACAGTACTACTAAATGGTACAACCATTTTGTTTTGTATAGGAAAGAACAAGAGTGAATACAGCTTGAAAGCATGAGTCAGCTCAAGCCTTTACCCTACCAAACTACCATGCAGTGCATGCATTATGACTTTCACTACATGTACAGGAGTGGAGACATCCAGAAGTGTTACCTTGGTTTTTCTATAGGTCTGTTTCTGGTTTTCAGAGGAGACCTGTGGAGCAGCAGGCAGAGAGAGTCAGGAGAGATGCAGACAGAGTCAGTGGGGCAAGGGGAGGCATACAAACAGCAGCTACATTTGTACTTCAAAGGAGAAACTCTAGGGGTTCAAGGGAAGGCATACATCTACTTGGAGGGAGAAACTCCAGCGAGAACATCATACTACAGGAGTCAAGCAACATGCACATGCTAACGCCTATTTATAAGTAAGCTTATAACACAATGCTATCATGATGGTAGTCCAGCGATGGTGATGACTTCATCAGTAAGTTAACAGCACATGCTATCACCGTACGGTGGAATGAAAATGCTATTGCCACTTCCAAAACAGTAGCTGTGGAAGGATCTAAAGACCTACGGCTAAAGTAAAGTTAACTCCCAAAACATATCTAACCTTGACCTTTTAATTTTAGATCGTAACGTTCATCTTCAAATTCATTTTGTTCCGCGAGCCTTTTGAGGAATCGTCTTCTTGACTTCTGTTATAAAAAAAGAGTTTGATTTTGTAAAATCCTTGAACAAGCACTTTTAAACCTTTTCTGCAGGTCATATAACAGAAAAACCTGATCATGAGCGAGTCTTTGCAGATTTCTAGTTACCTGATCATGAGGGAGTCTTTGCTGATTTCCAGTTCCTGAATGTTCTTCCTGGTGACGGCCGCCGCGTCCTCGTTAGAGTCAATCTCCTGATCCAGATCTTGGAGAGCCTCGTCCAGCTTCTGTGCCTGGGTCGGGGGGTGAAGGGAGGGCAGAGTCAGGTAAGCAGAGCACACTAACGGCAGGCACAGTCGGAAAGAGTCATGCCACACAGATTACAATCTGTGCTTCTCAGATATTTTTCAAAAAATGTTTTAAGCAATGGGATAACATGAAAACAGAGGGCCGGGAGGAAAACTTGAAATCTGACTAGCATGGACTTTCCCCTCAGACTCTGTTTTCATGTTGATCTTCCAGTTCAGGCCTATATATGGGTTTATAACTCTGAGAACAAAGAATGTTAATTAATGTGGCCTTATGACATACAACAGGCATTTGCCATAAAACCATGACACTTGTAAATATATTACTTGTTACAACTTATCAGCAGTTTTCAAGAAGAATCAGGACCATAGCATGTCCAGAACACAAAATATCAAAACAGGAAGTCCGCTGCAGTACCTTTGAGAGTTGCTAGGGGGCCCAAAATCTAATCATTTCTAGATCTCATCAAGACCTACCCACATACCAAATATCAAGACAAGGCCTTCTCGAGTTATGCTGGGGTCATCTTCATCCATCAAGACATACATACATACATACATACATACATACATACATACGTTACCGAAAAACATAACCTTCCTGGCGAAGGTAATAAGATACATGTATACCCAAATCTTCCCATACCTGTTTGTCGTACAGATCAAAGAAGCCGGACATGCAGTCCAGCAGGGATGTGTCCATGTTCAGACTCATCCTGTTGTCATTGTTGGAGTCCTGGGGAGGGAGGGAGACAAAGGCAAGGATTTAAACTGTGACAACATCAGCCAGATGGAGTCTGAGCAGCAGTGTGTGGATGTTACAACTATCTTTACTTTGTTTTCCCTAAAAGTCGATTTGATCAATGGTATATAATCTGCTAAGCCCTCCAGCACACTTCTAATTCTACAGTCAGTACTTTCATGGTTTGGTCAGCCTAAGTTTTTGTCCAGTTACATTGTAATTTGTAACATTTTTTTATAGATAACAACCTTTCCTACCTTATTCTCCCCAGGAGATGTTGGTTTGATCATGTTATCTGCGAAGCCGTCCAGAACATTTCTCTGTTTCTCCAGTCGGTGTTTCTTGGCCAGGAGAGCCTTTTTTGTCTTCTCAAGGTCATTGAGCTTGTCCTTGAGCTCTCTGATCTTCTTATTCTCCTCGGCCTCGTCCGCGGGGATGAACTTGCTGTGATATGTGACCTCTGTGATGGACGCTGGGCCCTTACACTCCACTCTGGAACAAAGAAAAACACAGGAAAACAGTTAGTATAGGGTAAGACTTCAAACCAAGACCAGAAACACAGTGTTCAGTAAAAATGTGACCTCTGTGATGGGGGCTGGACTCTTACACTCTACTCTGGGATACAGGAATAAAACAGGACAACAGGTTACCGCCAGTGAAACTTAAAAAACAAGAATAGAGACAGTGTTCAGTGACTTCTGTGTTGGAGGCTTGGCTCTTACATTCCACTCTGGGATACTTGCAAAACAAAGGAAATGTTTTAAAACTTTGAAACAAGAACAGAAATACAGCGTTCAGTGACTGTGTGACTCTGGAATGTAGGAAAACAAGAACATGACAGTCTGTGAAGCTGTGAAACTACACTATTTAGTTTGGGGGTTATACTGGTTCATGTACAGAGAAAGAGTACATGGGTTCTTGCTGTGATACTAGTATGTAAGTTCTGTGATAGGTACACTGATCTGCTCTTGTACCATTATGTAAGGCAAATGGTTAATAATAAGTACTCCATACAGCGATAATCTACAATGATCATCCTGATTATGAACCAGTAGCTGTGATGTCTGTGACAAAATCTGTGCCTAGCCCTTACTCTAAAGTAGGCTTCTATTCAAGTCCTACATTCTACAGTTTCTATTGCTACATAGGCAACCGCCAGTCGTTATAATCAAATAAAATTGATCCGTTCGGTTTCAGTGTATCATTAGAGTCCAGCCTTGAAAGGCAAATGCTTCTTTTCAATAAGGAATACCGCCTACTAAACATAATCAAGTCAATGTGCCACAGCTCTCTTTTGTCTAGCATTCAAACATAATGACCACAATAACCACAGGAACTGTACAGTAAGCATTTCAAGTCTTTGATTAGGGACATAGGTATTACTACCTGATTGATGAGTATATCAAATGTGTTCATTTCAACGGTCTTTTGAAACGATACTGATAACCTATAAGGACCAAACATGTAAGATAGGAAATGCCATGGAAAGTGCTCATAACCACCTTTCAGTACCAAGGAGAAAACCATTAACACTGTAAATGTACACCAGTAAATAGGTTTATACGTACTAATGTCTCACAATGCAGCAGTAATCCATTCCTCTACACTGTTCCTGCCAAACTTTACAAGATCTTATATCATGACTGTGAGTGTGAATAAAATCTTACACTGGAAACATTCTTTCTCATAAGCCATTTATACACTTACACCAGACAGAGTTTTCTATCCCAATTTCCTTTTTGTCCACCTCAAGACGGCTATGTATCTATTCCTTAAGTACTTGGAGGCAGTGCTTGTGACTTGTAAGAAGCTTAAGTGTTTAATAAGAAATGCTGAAGAGATTCAAAAGTGTTCATAACCACACTTTCAGTACAAAGGAGAAAACCGTCACCTCTGCAAATGTACGCCAATGAATAAAGTTATAAACAGGTTTACATGTAGCAATGTCTGACAGTGAAAGCAAAAGTAATCCATCCCACTACACCGTACCTGCCAAAACTCTACAGGGCAAGATTTTCATTATAATGGTGAACAAAATCTTGTAGTAGAAAAACACTTCCCATAAGCCATTTATAAAGTTATAACAGAAGACAGAATTTCTGCCATCATCCCCTCTGATCTCCCTGATAAGCTGGTACAATCACACTACTCTGTATGTGCCAAAACTCTACAGGGCAAGATCTTCATTGAACAAAATCTTGTATTAAAAAAACATTTTCCCATAAGCCATTTATAAACTTACAACACAAGACAGAATTTCTGCTATAATCTCCTCTGATCCCCAGGGCTGCTAAGCCGGTTATCTTCTAATCTTCCCTGTGAGCTAGGCTGGTGGGTAAAGGCTGCATCACGCAGGCCCACAGGGAGAAAAGCGACCGTGGATGAATCCTGTTGCTGCAGCCTGAGGTCTGACTTCCATGCAAACTGAAACAGGATGTTGGGCAAGAATATTGTTAGAGAAATCTTCCTGTCCCAAGCAGGGCCCCAAATTCATTTTTTTTACTCTTCAGAGCTTGAAGCTAGAAATATTAGCTAACTTTAAAATTTTCAACAAGGGATACAACAAAGGCTTTATCATATTTTGACACTTAAATGTGCTTTACAATAGCACCGTTACACCCTCAGTCATCATAAATACGGACAGAGCAGTCACTTTTGGTAGCATCGTGAATCATGTATTACAGAAAACAGAACAAGAGTATTTCCAGCCCTGAAAGACCTTGAAATAAATCCCATCGCTGCACGCCGGGCGGAAATTTCCATGTAAACAAGGCTGCAGGGAAGGGCTGATCGATGACAGCACTAGACTCTTCCTGTACAGGAGGATGAACAACAGGATTATCAGACTGGGGATCTGATTCTGATCCAGGTTGGAACTGGTCTCACTGGGAAGGGTTAGAGTCTGGGATTCTGAGATAACGGGAATTAAAACTCGGGTTTTATGGACCGAGCGCCAACAACAGGCTTAACACAACAATGTCAACAAGGTCAGTCAAGGTGACACATAAAAAAGGGATTAGGCCTCGCCAAGGTATTTCCCTGGTTCTCCAACATCTTAAGTAGACATCAAACAAGAGAACAAGACAGAGAGCTGGATGGAAGAAATTTAAATAAAAAGGTAAAGCAGCCATCCTCTATTGAGGTGAAGCATGATGCTTATGAAGAAATTTAGAAATTAATGCTCGATATGAAGAAATTAACCAGACTATATTCACTCCATGAAACTGCGTGCGCCAAGGTACAGACTTTCCTCTCAGACCCTGTTTTTACCTTGATTTTCCAGTTTGACATTATGTTTTTCAATGCAAGAAACAACAAACTGAATTGGTCTTGCCCGTGATGAATATCATGGCTTGTATATCCTGAATTATAGCCTGGTGATTTTTAATCCTGTGTAAGTTTTGTTATTGTGGTATAATACAAATTAGCATAATGATTGAAGTGACCTGCACTTCTTTGCAAGCCACAAGAGATACAAACTCTAGAAGCCTGCTACATACAAATAGAAAAATTGTGATTTATAACACGTAGCCTAAATTGTTTAGTCGACTAAATTGCCGGTTGTTTATATTTTGTAGCTGCCATCTTGACAAATTATGCTACAAATCAAAAGACTGTACGGTGAGCCTTGCACTTTCTCTATCATGGCATCCTTGCATCCACATCATTACTCAACACTTAATAGAAAAGAAATTGCTCGCATCAAATTCAGTGCCTGGTTCACTCCTGCATATTCACCTGCACGGCTTCACAGCCCAAACTGTAGCAATGAATACAACTCAGCACATTTCCACGCCACAACCTAACTAAGACTAACAACATACTGGAATACTAAACTGGTAATATCACAGATTAGGCACAATCTAAACAAGGAATAAACTAAATAGTAAATCATCATCACTCTATCACTTTTTCCCTACATATTCACCCACATGACTTAACAGCCCATACTGCATGCAGTATGAATCTAACCCAGCCCATTTCCAAACTATCTCATGTGGAGCACAGCCATGGAGTAATGCCTAATGGAACACAAACACACACATGCTCAACCACGAAGACCTGGGCTGAGGTGGCCTTGAACTGGGGCACATCTTGTAATTGTGCTTGTAAGACAATCTCCTCTACTTGAAAAGATAAGTCGAGGATACACATTGACCATATCGGTTAAGTTTTCAATATCATTCTTTATTGAAATAAAATTGACAATCTACATCTATCACTAATAAGCATTCCGTTCAGCTCCTCTCATGTGAGTGAATAGACAAACTTGAGCCACACAAACTGGTTTTCTGATAGGGGGTACTTTGCTCAAAAACTGTCTATGTCATTGTGCAAATCCGTAGAAAATAGAACGTGTTCGGACGACATTACCCAAACCCTGATGATGCAGGTAATCTATTGCATCTACATTATGGTAGTATATTTGTGACTAGTTCAAATTGTCTCTTGAGATTTTACCTGCAACTGTCCACCTAAGGTCCTTGCATAGAAATCAGGAGTAAATGTTTGGATGGATGAACCCCTGCTAAGTGCTGCAGTAGTTTCTGTGAGTGCAGCAGGCATGTTTGTGTAATGGGTTCTGCTATGACTATATTCACTAAAGACTACTACGTAACAGTTCTGTAAGAGCACTGAGAATGTCTGTATAATGGGTTTTTGCTGTCAACACATTCACAAAGCCCAAGCCAGATAGGTACAGGCATCTCAGCAACACGTTCTGACCCTGGTCATCAACAAAGCCCGTCCACTCCATATCCCTATGAATGTATGTATAAATATCATGTTTTAACCTTTAGCACACAAGTGGCTGTTTGGCTACCAATGCTCTATTGGTTATTGGGTTATGCAGCACAGAGAGGGTTAAACTAACAATTCCATCACATTCCAGCAGGAGTGCAGGTTGTAAGAGAGCAATCTGCTCAATCAATATTTTGCAACGTCCTTCCAGAAAACTGCTTTCAGATTGTTGAATGGGGCTACAGCACCAGTTACGCATGTGATACTGGAAGAAACACATTGAGGATCAAAGCTATTTCCAACAGAATTCTATTCCTGTTCAAACCCTTGTAGTGCCTAGTGGCACACTGTGAGTGTGAGGTCAGCAAGTGTCCTTGCTGTTTCAGTAGCTGGGTACATTTTCTAAAGAGAGGGGTTGCTAGCTGTTCCCGAAAACATGCTCGAGGCACCTCCTTGAACATGGGACCCCCACTTCACGTCCCTTACAAAAGGTGGTTGCAGCTCCAACCAGAACGCACTACTCAAAATTAAACCAGGTTATCCAGCTACAAACTAATTGGGACCGGGAGCTCAACTGTGAGGCTGCTAAAAGCTGACCTGTAGGGACATCCCTTATTCCTAAAAATGAATCTGGAGACCTGACATGTCTCCCCTGGTACATTGTTAATGCCAGGATGAGAGCACACGTATCTCAATTGAGGAGAGAGGAGCCAATTAGCACAGTAACAACACTGGTTAGGCTGGCGGCGGATTGGTCAAGAGTGTCACCAGGGAAGATGTTCCAATTTCACAGAACCCTGCAGATGCCTACAGCTCTTACTCCCTGTCCTAAGAACTACTTACCACTCAAACAGTCATGATCATACATGTAGCATGTCCAGAACACAAGATGTCAAACTGGTGGTTCCACTCAGTGGCGGCGGCACAGGGGGGGCAAGGGGGGCGGCTGCCCCCCCGAAAAATATGTTGGGGGGGCATCGCCCCCCCAAAAAATCAAGCTGAAACTCTTGTGAATCTTTTCACTAACAGAGATTTTCTTAATTTAGCTTACTCTACCAGCAAAATTTGTCTCTCAAAATGCAGGAAATAGCGTTTCAGCATGTCAAGATTTCAAAATTTTCTCCGACGTACGTTAGCACAATAGGACTGTTGCGCCCTAGGATTGTTGCGCCGCCAGCGTATCTGTCGGGACGGCGTCACCCTCCAAAGCTCATGCTGAAACCCTTCTGTGTTTGTTCAATCTATCAGCAAAATTTGCCTCTCACAATCCAGGAAAAAGCATTTCAGGGCGTCAAGATTTCAACATTTTCCCGGAGGAGAACGTTGCCGCCGGCGAAAAATATGTCGGGAGGGCTCGAGTGCGTCGCACCCCAAAACTCAAGTTGAAACCCGTCTGTATTTTTTCACATATAGAGATGTCATTAACCTTTTTAGCTTATTTTGTCAGCAAAATTTGTCCCTCAAAACTCAGGAAAAAGCGTTTCAATGGGTCAAAATTTTAAAGTTTTCAATGTCGCGCTCCAGCGGAAAAATCATATGTCGGGAGGGCGTCGTCCAACATGAACTCAAGCTGAAACCCTTCTGTATTTTTTTTTCACATATAGAGATTCATTGAATTAAGATTACTTTACCATCAAAATTTACCCCTCAGAATTCAAGAAATAGCGTTTCAATGGGTCAAGAATTTTAAATTTTCCTGTGGGAGCATGTCGTGCCTCAGGCAAAAGAATATGTCGGGAGGGCGCCGTTCACCCAAAATCAAGCTGAAACCCTTCTACATTCTTTTTTTACAAATAGAGATGTCATTAAACTTAGCTTACTCCTCAAGCAAAATTTTCCCCTCAGAATGCAGGAAATAGCATTTCAGAGGGTCTAGATTTCAAAATTTCCCGGGGGAGCATACCCCCGGACCCCCCTAGTATTGTCGCGCCTTCGGCGCTCGTCTTAGTGACATTGCATCTCAACTTATCTCGCCCCCCCATTCAAAATTTCGTGCCGCCGCCTCTGGTTCCACTGCAGTACAGTAGACGCTAGTATAGTATAGGAGGCTAATGATCAAAATTGACTTTTGTTCTCCCAACACCTACAATGTACCTACATACCAAGTATCATAAAGATCCATCCATAACTTGTTATACTGGCAACAAAGACACAGACAACCACAAAATGTAACCTTCTTGGTGAAAAATCAGAGGGAGAGTCTGTACTTTGGTGCATACAATTAGGGGGGGGGGGGGGTAACTAACGTGTGATTCAAGTTCTTTTTGCTGAATTCAAACCTAAAATGCCCAAGAATCAAAGAATTAACTCAGCGTGGCCCAAAATGAGTGGTGCTAATTTTCACCGCATCATCAGTTCCCTGATGGAAAAATACAACTGTTACAGTTCTGGTAAAAACCACTTAACTCACCACCAGGGGCTATAACAGAACAGGGAACAGACCAGGTCACCAGACGGACTCAGCTGCTTCATGCACTGGGAAACAAGCGAAGGGGAGGAGAAGACACAAATGGAGCTACGCTTGGCTAATCAACCAGTTCCTCGGTTGAAAAATGACCCCTTAGATGACCTCTGGCCCCTGGTCAAAGAAAAGACATGATAGACTTGGTCAACTACACTGTAAAACTAGTAAGAGTGTTTGTAGTGTTGAGGATTACAATATCAGCACCAAGGACATGAACATACTGGACACAAATCTGGATCAGTGGGACTCATGACTGATAACTTCCAGTCCCCTCCACAGCCTTCCATGTAGTGAATACTGAATCTGAAGCATTAGAACTGAATGCTGTTCTGACTATGTAGTATGTGGTATCAATACCATGGACAGAATCAGTTTACTATATCTTTGGAGAATGTTAAAGATCTGCTGTCTAATGGACCAGACAACACATTAGCCACACTTTCCAGTAACAACACGTCACAAATCAGTTTAAAGGACCAGCAATCAGCACCAAGGACATGACCAGTACATCACAAAACTGAAAATGTGATAAGACATGACTGATGTAAAAGACTAGTTCCTTACACTGCTTATAGTGTTGATCATCCCTGTCGCACCATTAAAACTGAAGACTGTTATGACTATGTGGCAACAATGTCTTGGTCAAAACCTGCACACTATTTGTAGAGAACCTGGAAGATTTGCTGCTTGATGGACCAGACATCACAGTAGTTTAGTAGTCATAGCCTCAGCAAGCATAAACAATTCCCTCAAACACACAAGACACGCTGAGCAAGAACAACATCTTACAATACAAGGCTGTGTTTTAAACATAAGGACTGCACAATCAGCACCAAGGACAGGAGCAATCCATAACAAAGCAGCAGCAGAGGTGTTTGATTCAGAAATTAGTATTTATTATTACCCTTTAGAGCAACTGTTAAAAGGATTTAAAAAAACCTCAGCAGGCATTAACAACATTCCCTCAAACACATCAAACATTATCTCCAGTATCAACATCCTTGCAATTTAGTATCAGGATTGAAATATAAGTACCAAGGACAGGACCATAACTATAAGCACAACAATAGGAACCACATCCCTACAAATCAGTTTTCCATCACCATTGAGGACAGTCATTGTAACAAGCTTGTTACAAGCTGCACCAGTAAAATGGCAAGACTGATATATTCTAGCTGTAGTAGTATCGATCATCTAGAATGTCACATTCAGTCTGATAAGTGACTGATCGGCAGTTGAAAGAAACAGGCTGTGAAATTCAAGGACACTGCAGAGACAATAAATGACGAATGAAAGGAAATGGAATTAGGTGAATAACTCAATCGGGAAACAGAATTACGCTGGGAATGAATTCTGACTCTCGTCCCAAAGGTAGATCCTACATTGTTAAATGGAAGAAAAATCACCCAATTCTGATGCATCTTTTAATTTCATTTCTCTGACTTAAAAATGGAACCATGCAAAATGATGAATAGTCTGAACAGACTTTGAATGACAGAGATCAGGGGAAATGAATAGAACAATTCATAGATCACAGTAAAGGCCTAACCTCTCCACTAAACTGATTTTCACATTACGGCAGCAGGGTAATGAGGTTACAGTATGATTTGACTTTATAATGAAATGATGGGTTTTGTCAGGAAAACGTTTTGGAGCCCTCAGAGACCAGGAGGGGCACATTTGAGCAAAACAAACAGAATTTTAGATGTCAAACAAACCAATATTGCTACAAAATTAAAGATGGAACTTCTTAAGAGAAGCAGTTAAGTTTGTAATAATAACGTGTGGCTGACATTCTACTTTACTTTATCTTCCGCACCCAAAAATCATTTCTGTGCACCCACATTCTTAGATGAATCAAAGAATGATGAAAAAAAAAGAATTTCGAGCCCTGTTCTTACTAAGGCCTTCAGTCCGCCCTCAAGTCTCAGGTGGTTGCTCGGACGGGAATCACTTCAATAGAATCAATGCTGGGAGATCAGGTGGATAAACTAACCGGATTAAGGAATGACGGTACTTGGTTCCGGGATCACATTATAAACAACTGACCCAAATCTGGTCTGTACGTTTCTGTGTACAGGTATTCTGCTAATATTATCGACTAGAATATCAGCATAGGCATTTTAACACAAAACTACTAGACCTTAGTTCACAAATTTGTCCGATCAATCCATCAAAATATACCACTGTTACTAAGAGGGACACTTGTAATTTAGCTACTCTACATAATCATGAAAATCTAACGAGTACAATTTTCAATCAGAACAATACATTACTTTAAATTTTCAATGATGCACACATAACACTTAGTTCAATGAAGTAAAATTTTCCAACAGAAGTCATTTTTACATTGCTTTACATTGCAAAATTAACAATTTGAAAACAAACTTTATTCACCGATCAAGTATTTAGTATTCAGCTCAGCAGTTTTTCTAATAACCATCTTCTTTGCACACATGAAATCCAGCAGATTGAGATCTGTAGAGTAGTAATTAGTTCTGCTCCTTATCAGACGTGCACTACAGAAAGAGTCATCAATCCAACAGACTTTATTACAAACCCAAGAATTACTTACAACGCTCGGGAGTCATTTCTAAAAGGCTGAGTTAGTATCAATCAAGATTCCGAAGCTTTTCTTACTTTTCCTTCTCTTATATTGTAAATGCATTTCAATTTGTGTGGTTTTTATTTTGTGCTCAGGTGAAAATGGAGTGTTCGTGGCAGTTTTAAGCTCGCGGCAGCGCTATAATCACATACTGCTACAGTATTGGACAAAAATGATCCAGGTGGTTTTAAGTTTGCAGTGAAACATTGCTGCAAAAACCGCGAACATAAAACCACCGGGAAAATTTCTGCATTTACAGTATTTCAATTTCAATCATAGCTCTACATAGTTCAGATACATGATATTGTATGAGTGATACATAAATCATTTGAAACTGCTTCAAAAAGAGCCTTGCTTCCAACTACCCTAAAACATGTTCGACATTAAGCTACTGGGAAAACATACTCAATATTCAATAATAGTAATAATAATGGTTTATTGGTCAGAAATTACCCGTGCAATGGCAGCCAGTGCTGAATTACTGCAGCGTTTACAATCATATAATACAGAACAGATACATATTTGCTCCACACTTGCACTTTGCGGAACTGTCGCAAGGGTCTAGGCGGCTGCCATTCGGCGCCAGCAGGTGACCTCAATACGACCTTCCCCAAAGGAAGTCAGGTACCCATTCACACCTGGGTGGAGTGAGGAAAGTCGTGTAAAGTGCCTTTCCCAAGGGCACAACATCAGGGCATATCGGGGTTTCGAACCCGGGACCTCTCGGTTCGGGGCGAAACACTCTACCATTTGCGCCACACGATGCCACGCCACACGATGCGTCTCTTTAACTACTCATATCTACAATTTTACACACATCTCCATGTTCCTTTCCTTTCCCAACTGAAGCAGACAGCCAGACAGATGTAAAATTTGAGAATAGTTGATAACCAATTGAAAACAGGCTTCAAATTTCCTTCCAAGTGACTGTGACATCATTTAAAATTGAACCACATAAATCTACATCATTCTGTGTCTTGCTCAACTCTTTCCCTAAATGAAGCAGACAGGCAGACATGCAGATGTTGACTTTGACAATGGTTGATTACTGATCGATCGGGTGAAATGACTTGTGATGACTCAAGATCGTACTTCCAGACACACGGACTTCAAAATATCCTTCAAACTAATCAAAGACCACATCACTTTACATTAAGAATATCTACATCATTCTATTCTTTTTTTTAATGAATCTTTTGGGTGGTCCCTTCAGTTAACTGTCAGTGACTGATTTCCATGGGAGCCTTTTCAAAATGATAACAAATCAGGATACAAAAAGGATAACTTAACAGCATGAATAGAGCAGTAACCATCTGCATCTCCTAGTCTCTACCCTTCTCCAAATGAAGCAGACAGGCAGACAGATGTCAAATTTGAGAATAGTTAATAACCAAGACTTCCGAATTTCCTGCGACTGTAACATTACTTTACATTGAACCATATACATGTATATCTGCATCCGTATCTTGTTCAGCTCTTTCTCCAAATTAGGCCGACAGGCTGACAGATGTTGAGTTTGACAATGGTTGATAGCGGATCGATGGGGTGAAGTGACTTGTGATGAATCAGCGTCCATCTGTGACAGACATCAGATCTCCCAACAGGTAAAAGTTTATCAATTTAGTGCTGAAAATAACAAGACACCAGGATTCTTTGGCAGTTGGATCTACTTTATTCTGACAGGGGCATCTGAGTGTGCTGATGACAGACTTACTGTCTGCCACACAAATTTGCTTTATAACTTGGGATGCAGACATGGTCAACGCATCAATTTTCCAACCCTGACTCTACACTAAATTGGTGTACCAATTTTCCTATCGCTAACACTGGTGTTGTATCATTTCCTTGCACTATTTCTACACTAAATTGCTACTACTTTGACCCCTTGCCATGATCCAGTACAGGAGAACCAGTTGAACTGTGAGTGCTGAAGGGAAGGTGATTTTATCAAACAGAATTCTTACTCTGATAAGTCAAATCATATAAAACGTTCAGCTTCCAGTATCTGTATACCTGTTGTACCACATGGGATACAAGGATATACTAGTAGAAAGACTCACAAAACACAATGTTTAATATTCACCATTGCTGAACAAAGTCAGGAATAAATAATGGTAAATGTACTACAAGAAACAGATTAAGCTCTTTAACCTCGATGCTTTGAAACAATTTCATTCTCCAGTGAGCCGAGAAATGACAGTTCTAAACAGTATTGTGGGGACACGTCTGGAATCACAACCACCTCATCGTGGGGACAACTCTGGAATCACAACCACCACGATGTGGGGACAACTCTGGAATCACAACCACCACATCGTGGGGACACCTCTGGGAATCACAACCACCACGATGTGGGGACAACTCTGGAATCACAACCACCACGATGTGGGGACAACTCTGGAATCACAACCACCACATCGTGGGGACACCTCTGCATGGGAATCACAACCACCACGATGTGGGGACAACTCTGGAATCACAACCACCACGATGTGGGGACAACTCTGGAATCACAACCACCACGATGTGGGGACAACTCTGGAATCACAACCACCACGATGTGGGGACAACTCTGGAATCACAACCACCACGATGTGGGGACAACTCTGGAATCACAACCACCACGATGTGGGGACAACTCTGGAATCACAACCACCACATCGTGGGGACACCTCTGGAATCACAACCACCACATTGTGGGGACAACTCTGGAATCACAACCACCTCATTGTGAGGACACCTTTGGAATAACAATCATCAAACTGTACTTCAGTTATCAGGGCTCGTCTGCGACAACTTCAAGTTTTTGATTTTCACACATGACGATCAGAATCCAGATTCACAGGGAGAGAGGTGGGCCAAATGTTGGCAAATTGCATTTCAGGTAGTTCTTCAACAGTTTAACTCCATTATTCAATGATTCTTAAAGATTCTGACATAAAACGTTGACATCTGTTTTGTTTTAATGATAGGACAATTCAACTCAACAAAAAACAAGATGTTCAGACTGAAGATACTGCAATGAAAAATGAAAAATTATGCAGCTTTCATTTTGCAGAAATTAATGTACATGGTTTAGGCCTGATGGCAGCACTGAAAGATAATGGACACCTGCTGGCACCTACATGTACAATGTATGTCCTATTAAGCTTCTCTGTAATCAGACATGCCGTTATTTGTAGCTATTTAAAGATAATTCTGGACCTATGGGTTGTAGTTCACAGTTCATACAATGAACACTATTACAGGTAAGTATAAAAAATGTAATTTTACAAGTTGATCCAAACTACGATTGAGAAAAAATAACAACAGGTTTGAATATTTCATAGAGTTTTCAAAGTTCAATTATATATCATGTATCTTGGCACGTTTTATCTAGGTTTTAAGACTTAGTTTTACTGCCACAACTGATGATACATGTACCATTATCTATCTTCAAGTAAATCTTGCAAGGAAATGTCAGAGTTGATTTCATCAGTCTTTATTTCAACAGAAAATGTTGCAGGGCGCCAGTTCTGAGTCAGTTTGTCACAAATGAGGGATGTCCTAACGGCTCCGTTAAAGGTCAGATACCAAAAATATCGCAGGATAATCTGTAATCCGATCCTTGATTGGTCAAATCGATGTCTAAGGCCATACCAATTCATTTCTTTGGTTTTCGGACATTTAAAGGCAAATGTATAGCAAGCAAACATTATAAAGCAGAGGGCAGGGAGGAAAACATGACCATGGTTGATTTCAGAACATAAAACTGAGTGCACCGAGGCATAAACCTGATCAGAGAACCAACAAGTTCAATTGGTGAGGCCTAATGTTGTTCCATTATTGGTTCATCAGCACAACTGCTAAAGGCTCAGTGTTTCAGATGGGCTGTTAAATTATAAACTTGCTGGCCAGAGATTTTCTCTTTTTAGTGTTACACCAGTAATAACACACTAGAACATGTTGACCTCTTTATTTAACAAAACTACTGTCATCATTAATATTGCTGATAGGCTTTTTATTTCTCTCAATGTCTGTAATTCATTCAGAATCTGATCACACAGATAACTTTGTAGCAATTGCGTTGCAATATCAGAGATAAAAAGATGCAATATTGTACTTGTAGCAATACTGTGACAACTCATGGAGAAGAAGTCATAATGCCCAGAATACATACTTAACAATTCCAACAACTCTGGCATTCAAGTCTGATGTTCGTAGCAATTTTGCCATATCAATATCAGAGCTAAAAGATCCAATATTGTAGCCATTACTGTGACAGTCACAACTTACAGAGAAGAAGTCATAATGCCCTGAATACATTCCAACAACTCTGGCATTCTCTACTAACTCCAAAGTCTATCTAATACTGATGGTTCATTATGAATTCCCCTGCAGGATTTCTCATTCATGCTACACCACTAAGGGGGCAGTCCTACAAAGAACCAGTCTTATATGTTTTCATCAGACAATGTCCATTCCTCGCCCTTTCTCCCAAATCAATGCCCTTTGAGCGGTGTTCTATACCTCTGTGATAACCTTCCCTGTGCTGAGTGAATATCCCGGCCTCATGTTGGCTGTGAGGAGACATTTCCTTTATAAGCAGGTCTATACCTGCCAGACCACCTAATGGGGGATGAAGGATTAACCTCCGACTCTTTCTCCCAGCTGCTCCAAAAGGTTCCCGGTTCCAGTTACACCCATCTCAGATCCTGAGCGATGATGGCCCTTCTCGGTTACAACAGACAATCAGGAGACTCGGATCCATTTCCTCACAGCTTTGTGTGTCACCGTAATTCCGGAAGTAGTAAATTCACAAGCGTAAAACCCAACTCTTTAACCTCCTTCCTACTACCTGACCCTGTAACCAACGCAGATTTGGAATCAAAACGTAACTCTAGCAGGGAGAAGGTTAAAGTAATTGTGACCAAACCATTTCATGCATTTGTATATCATCAGCTATCTTAACTTAAACGAACTGATGATATGTCAATACATGTAATGGTATTGGTCAGCTATGATTTTTCTTAAAATTCAAGCACCCGTGTAATGTGATCAAAAAGTATGCAACTGTAACAAACCAATAAAGTCATCTTGAATCTTGGAAAAAAAATGCATACCACAGGTTCAGCCCATTTATATACATTGTGCCAAACACTGATGACAAATTCCAATGGGCAATGCTGAATGTGGTAATTGATACACCATAGACCAGACAGCCAGGCAGAAGGGAACCTGACTCTATCTGTGTCTACATCTGGTGTTTGATGTCTGACAGGGCAGAGATGAATGGTTATTGCAGCAGCAGCAGCAGTTTGAGATGTTATCCAAGTACACGAGAAATCAAAGCTTTAAAGGGCACTTCATTTCAGACATGACAAAAATACCAAACTACTATACTAGTATGCAGCACTGAAATGTCACATTGTTATCTAATGACACAATCACTCACAGGTCCTTGAACCATGCAATTTGTAGCATATTTTACTATCATAAACTGGTGCTGAAAACTGCCAGCAAATGTTACACCAAATGAAAACGGTAGGAAAGGAAATTCAATTTTGCTGCATTTCTGTGTCACATTGGCTTTTAGATAATTTGCTTGATATGTCCTGAAGTGTCCAAGATTTGTCTCATAATCTTTAAAATCCATACAAATTAGTTTTAATCACCTCTAAACTGCCACACACACATAAATTTCTTGTACAAAGATCACAGCGGCATCATTGGCATAACAAACCCTGCTATTAGAGCTGTGTACCGGTACACTGTACCTGTATCGGTACTGGACCTGACTCAGGGGATGGCCACTTTGACAGATAAAAGTACTATGAAATTACCGTGGCAGTGCTCTAAAGCCACTCTAAAGCACAAAAGCACATTTGCATGGCTGGAGTCAATTTTTCATCTGTGTTTTCATAAAAATAATACCTAGCACAATCAAATAGTATGTTTTTACCAGTTCAAACATGCTTTTGTCCTTATTGAAAATCTAGCATTTTCCGAACAAGAAGTTTAGGTACAGCTTCAGGCCTGGACCTTTACCTTAATCTTTGTACCTGTACCTGTACCTAAAATTTGTTTAGGTACACAGCTCTACCTGCTATAGTGAGTCATACCAACAACACCCTTCCACGCACCTCCCCACTTCACCCCGGGTTACAGGAGCCAAAAGTGACTCTGTGGAGCTTAGCCTGTAGGTACAGCCATTACTGGTGATGGATCGATGGACACAAATAACCTGACACACACAGGACACATCGCTACACTATAATCACCCACTTGCTACAAACTACTCTCAGCCTAAAACCTCCCGATCGCTACATCAGGCCATTACGCTACACCACTCCTATTGCAGGACTGATAAGACTGGATTGGTGCAGGAAGGGGGAACAGGGGGACTTATCAAACTCAACAAGGCTGCAACAATTCAGTCCAATGGGTCTCAGATATGTTAAAGAAAAATTTTAATAAAAGGGACAAGGTGAGCCAGACTTCTCTAAAGTGGTTGAATAAATAACCTTCTACCATACATATTCACCGGTGGAATGGCCTAATGGGTAGAGTGTTTGTCTTGTACACAGTAGGTTATGATCCCCGGCCAGAGTCAGACCAGAAACTCTGAAAATGGCACATACTGCTTTCTCTGCTTAGCACTCAGCATTTGAAAAAAAGTATGGAAGTTGAACACACATCAATACCAGCGGACTAGCCCCCTGCTGTAGTAACTTGCACAAATGTGTGGCCCAAGTGCAACAAAAATGGAGATGGGTGCCACCCTATGCGTTTTGTTATTGTCTGGGATACTTTAACTTTAACCCTATATTCAGTATTCAAATAGCAGTTACTCAAGCAACTGGATACCAAAATCAATTCAAAAATCATATCCAGTTGCTTGAGTAACTGTTACTTGCCGTATCTTATTACCTGGATGTCTAACCTTCTTCGACATAATCAGCATAGCTCATTTTGATCATATCAGGTTGGGGTCTACAGTACATGCTTACAGATTACTGTAGCTACAGTCATAAGGCCACACCATTTTAATTTCTTGGTTAACGGAATTTTTAAAAAAAGTGCTAGATTGGAAAATGAACAGGAAAACAGAATCTCAGAGGAAAGTTTGTGCTTTGGTGCACAAAATTTCAGGGAGAGAACAGGGTCAGGTGCAAGTTTTCACCCCAGTCTTCTGTTTTCATGATTTTTTTTTGCTAAAATTTAAAAAAATAAATCTGTTAACCAAGAAATTAAATTGGTGTGGCCTAGCCTCAGGTATACGAGCATCCCAATAATGTCACAGCGACGCAGTGGTAGGCAAACATCAGGTGGAACACAAAAGATTAATTTGCATGTTAATTCATTAATTGATCTGCTAATTTGAATATTAATTAGTAATCTAATCTTCATTTTGCCTACCACTTGTAGAATAGCCCGTATGTCAACAGAAACAGTGATCACTCGTATTGGGTTAGATAAGTAGCATGACTATACATTATGTAAACTAGTACTTAAAATTCAATCACATAGCATGAAAGTCCATGTTAAAATAAAATTAATTCTGAGGCCCTTATTTTGATTGTTGCTGCCCTTGGTGCTGATGTACCAGTTACCTTCCGTTCAACCTACAGTACAGATTCAAAACACACTAACAAATAGTGGTGCTTACCTAAACCCGCGTTTAGGTTTAGGTTTGGACTCGAGTCCAGAGGTTTAGGTTTAGGTTCGGACTTGAAAGTCCGGACTTGAACCAATGGAATACATGTATGTGTGCTACGAATATTTTTTTCCTGTTTCATGTAAAATTGCATATTGGCATATATTTTACATGCAATTTGAAACCTATAATATGCAGAATTATATACAGTCAGTAATTAATGCAGAAGTTCAGTTATAAACACAAAACAGCAATGTTTTCATATTTTTCCGGGTGCAAATTTCACGATCTAAGGAAGCTTTAAGATGGTTTAAATCAAAAAGGAGTGTAAAAGCGAGAGATTTTTTTTTTTCAAGTCCGAACTTGTTTCCAGATGTTTAGGTTTTTTTGGACTTGAACCTAAAGGTTAGGAACAGGTCCAGAACAGGTCCGGGGTTTAGGTACGCACCACTACTAACAAACATCAACCACAACACTGACAAAGATGTGAGGTTGTGAAGGTCTGGGGAGAAATCTACAGAGAGAACTCTGTACAGTCAAAATTTTATACGATAGATTCTTAACGTACAATTTGATAAATGCACAGCTGTTACAATAAATATGGATTGCACCTTAAGATGTGAGGTGGTGAAGGTCTTGGGAGAAATGAGAACTATGTACAATCAAAATGAACTTTTCTTAACATACTAAAGGTGATAAATAACAGAACTGTTGCACATAATGATGGGAGGTTGTAAAGGTCTGGGAAGAAGTCTACTGAGAGAACAAAATGTACCATAAAGATAGACGATGTACCATAGATAATCTTACAATAAATGTGCATGTTCTTAACAAAATTACCAGGTGTGGAACATGGACTGTTTGTCTGAACTGTGCACACCTTTACCAGGTGTGGAACGTGGCCGTTAGAAGCTTTTGTTTCATGTTTACAAGATCAACAACCATCATAACACCCATCAACAACGGCGGACCAAAAGATCTGTTTTGTAAACAACCTGTCAAAATAAACAAACCAGCGATCAGAACAGATGTTCTGCAACAGTTGGATATGTCATCATGGTGGAAACTTAAAGCCTCCAGTTCACTTTGACCTGAAATTAGAAATGTTGCTTGAGCGTACAGTACATGTAAGTTTCTCGTATACTTTATCTAATCACAGAATATCTAGGGCATGTCCAGTATTCGTGACAGCTCCTCACCACTGAGAAAGTAAGATACAGAAGCCTTCTGGCACCAGTAAATGGTCACTACCTGTATGAATGGCAACTGGACCCTTAATGCACTTATCTTGGGAACCATCCTCCATAATAACCCCTGGCTCAATTTTTTTCTTTTGCTAACCACAAAAATATTTTGAGCCAGCGATTGCTACAGAGGATGGTACCAAGGCTACAATGCACTAAACCTGCCTCTATAACTATAAGGATAAGGAATGACAAGAGAGCCTGGGTCATATGCTGCTCTACGTGTCTGAGTAAGAACATGTACACGTACACACATAAGGAGTAGACCACCGTGTTTCAGGTTTCACAACAGTCATTACGACCCATTCAGCACTTATCTCCACTCCAGGCCTCAGAGTTACAGGGGACTCATGCCTTCAGTCAGGAAGTCTCAGCACCAAATACCTGAGCTTCAGGATTCTTAATAAAATCTCAAGGAGGATCAAAGACAAGTCTTATCTGAAGTGGTGACTGTAGACTACAGTTAACACAAGTCAACATTCTTATGACCAACTCCAACAAATGAACAGATGAGACTGGCACTGAACTATGCAGACATGTCTCAATGTGACTTCTGAAGTTCAATGTTACTCAAAGTTCACCAAACTGCTAACATGAACACGGCCAGCTCTCTGCAGGCATTCGCACACAGGCAGAGTTCTCTCGCCCGTCCAAACACAAAGCACAACGTTTATTGGCAAATTCACAGGTGGTGTTCCCAGCGTTGAATCTGTTACAAACAGCAGCAACAAAAACACTTTTGTGTCAAACCTAAACAATGCCTGTTAACCGCTGCTTTTCACAAAAACACCTGCGGTGCTCAAACAATTGATGTGATTATTCTCCGGTTACAGAACACCTGTACAAGTCTCTATAGCCGGCACAATGTACCCTGTTTGCAGCTAACACCCCTGCTAACCTTGTCCACAAGTTCAACCCCCTCGGCTTGCGTGGTCATATTTGAACAAAGATGCAAATCCAAACCGTGTCATCACAAACGGTAAATAAGAATATATTGACTTAAGTGTCACTGATGAAATGCAACAAGAATCTTTTATAGTGCATGCCTCATAGATGACACAGAAACATGCTTTTCTGATACTGGTGCAAATGCCGCAATAATCAGTCACTCCATTTGATGCACATATCCCCCCCCTCCCCTGTTGGCTACACTGACTGGTGCACATGTACTTAGACTATATGAGTGTAAATTCATTCATTTTCGTGGGGATTTAATTACGAGGTAGAAGAAGAAAGAGGTTTCCATGTTGTTTTGATTTAAGTTCATGGTTTATAACAATTCTGGAGTACACTGTAATTTTATACTTTGGAGAATTAAAATTGAGATGCACATTCGTCACATGAATTTGCAGTTGAAAGGTCACTGCAAAAACCTCGAGAACACAACCACTGTGGGTATTTAAAGAGTCACAGTATCCCCTCGTGGTTTGTAATGACTGGTGCAAATGACAGCTGCCCTTGCTGAGCCCTGGAATGCAGTACGACCCCGTGAGTGTTGCAGAACTCCACTGCCAAAGCCGGGATTATGTTGTACAAACACCTGGACTCGCCTGCCTGCTCACCAGGTAATCGTGAGGCCCACCTGGGGGCTTACCTACACCTGTCATGTCTGTGTGATGGCATGCATGCTACATAATGAAACCAAACGGCCAGAAAAGGTTGATATGACAAAACAGAATATCTGGAATCTGCATCAGATTCTGTAAACAGTAGTCTTGACTTTGTTCATGAGCAATACAGACACAAATGCTTCCTTACTCATGGCTCTAATAGACTTCTCAATTTCACCATTTAACTGTTTGAAATGTGGCAAAAAAGTGGCACAGTGACCACCAAGTTGTACTTAATATGTAGCTATGAAGTGCCTGTTCTATAATTTCATAATTTCTTAGTGGAGCTAAGAATGATTTATTTTCTACATTTTAAATGATAATATATGTGATCATACGTTGATGAAGGTTAGACATCCAGGTAGCTAGAGTTACTCAAGCAACTGGATAAATGAATATGTGATCATGTTAATATGTGATCATGTTCTATGATCAGAGGCATTTAAAGATGCATCATAATTGATGTGACATTTCTGGCTGCAATTATTATGTGTACTATCATAACACTATAGGGCTAGTATAAAATGGTGTAAAACAAAAATGCTGACATTGAACCCCACTCCTCTTACGCATGATCTATACAAAAAGGGCCTGAAGCAAGCCAATAGAGAATTTCAAGGCAAAACAAAGGAGCAAACAAAAAACAACATGAAGATTTACACTAAGATTAAAGGTAGACTCAGACAGTCTGTCCATGATTTATGCCTGACTGCTGTTTAACGAGTAGCATTAATTACTGTCCCTAAGTCTGACGCATTGTCAGCACAGATTAGCACTAATCCTCCTTAATGTACCTGCCCTACATCCTGCACTGTCCCCTGACTCACTCAGGCTCAGCTGACAACAGCCCTGGTGTTGTTACTGTGGATTCTGCATTTCTCATCACTATCAAACTTTATTGCATAACAAATATAACAGGTACAATGTATGGCAACTTCTTAAGAAACAATACTATATATCTTTCCCTTCTCCTGAGAACTAAAACCACCGTGAAAGTAGCTGCCTTTACAAGAGAACACTGTTGGTGTTTGCACATGGGCACATCCTCATCTACAGAACATCCTCGTTAAGATGATAACGATCCTCATTAAGATGATAATGATCTCTGACCATCACAAGGCTGATGATGACTATTATGACATGGGTGGCATTATTACTGTGTAATTATGACAGGGTCTTCACTACAGGATAACAATCTGGCAAGATAACATTGTAATAAATATAATAAGTTATCCTGATTTATACAGTAATAATTATGATCAGAATCTATGTAGTTTTAAGATACCTGCTAGACGGTCTGACTTTACAAGAAAACCATGTCTTTTTTACAAAATTGATTCCTGCTTTTTCTTGCCTTTTTATTTTACATGCAGACCTCATGCACGATCCTATTCACCCCAAACTAACCTGGTACAAATGTACATTTCTAGTCTCAGCTGCTGTGCTTATGTGGAGTTGTTTAAATCTATGAAGTAATCCACACAGATTGATTACAAATAAAATCCAAGTAAAGACATCTCCCTGCCCCAGTCTCCAAACTTTCTTGGATCCAGTCCACAAGTAAGTATGCGAGACATCTCATGTTGGTGAGAACTCCATTCTGTGGGTTTTCTCACCCTGAGAATAACAATAACCTTAGCGAGGATGCCAAGATCAGGGATGATGATAAGAAAAACTGTCTGGATTCCAATCTGTACTGTGACATATATATCAAATCTGTACCTGAATCTGCACTGTTCAACCTACATACTACAGTAACTATAAACCCCTTCACTTCAGTGTAATCACAACGCAGAGTGAAGCTTGGAGGGCCCACAGCAGCACTGATTACATCACTTTGCATTCAGTTTCTACATTAGAAAACAGGCTTGCTGGGAGATCTTATCGCTGACAGTTTTGAAAACGTGCTTCGCATGATAAATGTGCCTCTAAGCATGATCCAAACAGCAGCGTAACAATGATGATAACACTGCAATTATGATTACCAAATGTCAGAATTGATAAATATTGCTTAGTATACGCCCCATACATGCCCCAGGTAGGCTTGCGTGTGGCCCTGTAGTTTACATAGAGCAGCTTTGCGTGTATGCAGTCACTTGTAAGTTGTAGTGGCTTGGCCTTGGAACCAAACTTTGTAAACAAACTAGATACTTGTTCTTCTGCGTGTACCAAACACTTGACTGTTTGCTCAACTTGTCATTCGTGGCATAGGAAAAATGCTCACTGACAGCGATGATAGCCTTTAAAATTGAGACATGATGATCGCATGTTTGAGCAGAAATAGAATTAGAGTAACACAGAAATACAAGAGGGTCTGCGTGCCCCTTTTCCGAAGGTCGTAGGCAGCCTATTTTGATTTCCCGTAATTCGAAGGGAAAGCCGTCTTATTGACGTAATTCGTAGCGAGGAGACCATTTATTTTGCGCAAATGCCTTGCTTGATTTTAGCGCAATATGTAAGGGGGTTCTCTAAAATCAGCGTAAAGCTTTGCCGTGACCCCATGCAGACCCTTACGTAAAAAAGAAGAAGGGCAGCCACCATGGCAGATAATGATAGTCTGGTGTTGACTTGAGCTGACTGGCATGAGTGCTGACATGAAGGATAATGATTTATACACACACTCCCCCCCTCCCCTCCCCTCAACACATGTACAGGCAGGAGGAGGGAGATGATGGAAGTGGGATGGCCTCAGGAGATCGCATGAATTATGGAATATTTCGCGGCGCTATCATTTTTTGGTCAGAGATCAATCACCCAGCAATAGCGACTGGTCCCAACTGGATGTTTCCACGCCTACGTACAAAACATACCCCGGGCCGCTCCAGTGAACTTCATTGGTTCTTGGGCATTAAACAGACTCCATAAATATAGAGGGCTGAGAGGAAAACATGAATACCGCATTTCATCCCCTGAAACTGAGCGTACAATTTAGGTTCAGACTCTTCTTTCATGTGAATCTTCCAGTTCAGCTTCTTCTTCTTTTTTTATAACAGAACCAACTAACTACATTTGTGTGGCCTCATTTTAACACACTGCAAACCCAATTTTTTCCGCTGTGCAAAAATTGGACAAAGCAATTCTTTCTTAGATGTTATTAAGAATTCCTGACAACAACAATCGACTGTCCTTGCACTTTTGGCCCTCAAATGTCGTCCTTGACAGCAACAATAGAGAAAAGGCTGATTCTGTTTGACAGCATAATGGCATGTATTGATGTACTAATTATAGCTGAGAGAAAAGCACAATGTATTTCCACTTACAGCCGCCACTAAGAGATGATTCTGCGGTGTGACAATATTGTACGTGAGATGGCGCTATTACAGTGCAGGGGAGTATCGATTATACAATGGATGAATGGCCTCTCTACAATGTGCTACATGAATGATGATTATATTTAGGACATGTACATAAATCATGTATGCGCACGTCACTGCAAAAAGCTGCAACAAATATCACAATAGGAATTTCTTGGCAATTGGAATTTTTGATGGCAATCCTTCATAACTATAACTGAAAGGGAACAAAATGAATTCCTTCATTAAAAAATAAGAGATGTTTTATAAACTGGTGGGCGGGAACACTAACACTGCAACTCAGCTAATGACTTATGAATAATCATTGGAGGATTAATAAAGATGCAATTAAACAGTAATCAACGGTAATGAGGTCTTATCAAGATACTTTGGGGGTAAATCACGTGTTGTCCTTTCTCTCTATTATTTAGTGACTAACATTGGAAGGGGTTCTAATCATTTCTTCTTTAGCTAGCTGTGATGAGCTAGCTATATTGGCAGCTCTATATAATATACCAAACATCATGACAATCCATCCATATCTCTTTGAGTTAGCAGTGCCAAAAACATAACCTACGTCATGAGGAAATATTGGACTGTGCACATGAATTTAAAGTGATGAGGAACACCACCAGTATAGGAAACATAAAGTCCAGAACCTTAATAATTTCTTTATTACAGAGCCTCTTGGGTTACCCTGTCTAGGATTTGAAGCAGTATCAAAACATTAATGTAACCTCTTCATCAGAGGTGAGCTGAACTATGGGCTGTACACATCAATCTACTGTGAGGGGAAACACCACACATAAGGCCACAACAATGTCATTGCTCGTGTCTCAGAAAAATGATGCTAGATTGGAAATATCAACATGAAAACAGAGTCTGAGGGGAAAGACCTTCAAGTTGGTACACACAGTTTCAGGGAGTGAATATAGTCATAGGCAAGTTTTCCCAGCTACCAGCCCTCCGTTTTCATGATGTCTTTTTGCTAAAATTTCACACAAAAATAGTTGAGAACCGAGTTATGACATTCGTATTGCCTGTAGTCCAAATGTCAGACTCTGTGTCTACCAGCAGTGCGAAAACATTAACCTTTTCTTCATGCAGAGGTTTAACCTATACTCATATGTGATTCTGGCAGTACACATAGACTCACAGTGATGGGAACCACCAGAGTTTTAGTATGGGGAACATTTGGCTAGTAACCTCTAAACTCACACTGGGTGTCCCGTCTGCACCCTGTATTATACAAGCAGTGCCAAAACTGTAACCTTTTCATCAGATGATACGCCACATGTTTAGTATGGGGAACATGTTATAACTGCTGCAGTCAGCCTGTCTGTTGGACAAGGGTCACTGCTTGAGCCACCCTCTCATCCCATTCCCCTGCAGAATCACACCCTATAGGGCAGGGCTGATGTTATAACACAGATTAACTATCAGGTTATGGAAATCAAACTACGCACATTAAAACATAGCATCGTTGTGAAGACTAAACAAAATCAGCGTTTTAGATAACAGAATGTCAGGAAGAAAGACGACTTGTTAACAAAGTTATCCATTTAATTTACTAACAAATACAATGTTTGAATAGCGTAAAATACACAAGAAAAATAAATCTACACGAAATTCCATGAACTAACTTAGATTGTTGGAAAATGGATAGACTGTTCCAGCTAATATGACCCCAAATCCACATTATGCTATTTGAGATCTCTTCATGCTATTATAGATCCTAAGCCAATTAATTCAGGAGAGTTTTAGAGGAGCTTATGACGAAATTGTGAAGAGATAGCCAGATTGATATGAAAAGAGGTGGATTTGGATGGATTAAAATCTCTGGGGCCATTTCTCTTTGCTAACACTGAGCTGCAACTTGCAATTTGAAGAAATTTGTAGGGATTGCAAAAAAATCAACAAGCTAAAAGAACACCTGGCTGCTAAGTAAAATGCATCACATATACTGCATGAAACGGAAAAAAACAGCGCTCGAAATACTTTTTTTCATCTAGCCTAAATATTTAGGTGCACAGAAAAAAATTGGGTGCACAACATAAAATAGAACATGTCAGCACACCCTGACTACAAACCTTCTTGCGTCTCTTCAGAGCTTGGATCTGAAATCCTACTGCTAACTTCAAAAGTGGTAAAAGAAAGGTTTTATCATTTTTCAAGACCCTTAAATGTCAATAATATGTTGTATGCTAGTGAACAAAAATCATATTACCTTTACATCAAAGGTAAGCCCTACAAAAATATCTAGGTGCACTGGTGACACCCACAGCCAAAACTGCACAGCTCAAATTTTGGGTCACATGCGCCCAGTATTTTCAGCCCCGTGACATTCCAAGCCCTGGAAATAAGTGATTTGTGCGTGTGTGTACACTTGAAGGACTGGTAGGGTCTGGTCTCATTGACCCCAAGTGCCTCCTATCCTGTTACAAGCCCATCAAAATTCATAGCTTTCCTCTGACACATCACACGCCGGTTTCTATGGGCTCCTTCGCAGATGAAACTCATCTTTTCTGCGGCAGTGGACTTAACGGAGTCAGGAATTGTGTCAACTTTGCATCAGCACAATCCTCCCATTTTCTATACTGGGACTGCACTGCCAAGGGCAGCATTGGTATTCCACAGATGATTTCAATATCAAGTCAGGAGGTGTGACGCGTAGGAGACACTGGTTACCACCATCTCTACCCAGAAAAAGTCTGCAACATGCAAAGACTCAGGTCTTATTTGACTTACTTAGACTTAAGTTAGAGGCTTGTTGTGCAACAAATAAGGCAGTTAGACAAGTCAGAAGGTCTTATTTGAGGGTACATCAACTTATTTGTGAGTGAGTGGTGAGGTTCGTTCGTTCGTTCGTTCGTTCGTTCGTTCGTTCGTTCGTGAGTGAGTGAGTGAGTGAGTGAGTGAGTGAGTCAGTGAGTCAGTGAGTGAGTCAGTGAGTGAGAGTGAAGCTTTCCTCCCAGTACTCTGTTTCCATCTAGACCTCTTGTTGAATTTTCACTTTGAAAAAAGACTGATATTGTTACCATGGAGATAAATTGACTTGGCTTAAAATGAGACTTGAGCTGTTGCACACAAAGACTTAATTTTTTCCAATCAAACCTGGCTGTACTTCTAGTGTAAGACTTCCTAGCTTCTGTCTGCAGTGATGGAATAAGACACTTGGCAAGTCTCCAGGATTCCCTCAACTCAGATCAGTTTTACTTACTATGAATATAAAGCATCTGGCCCACATTTAGCTGTTAGTGTTACAGGACTAAACAGGTCTGAGGTACTGAAATGAGACGGGAAGAAAGCAATGGAAAACTTGAGCCTGAATCCTGACTTGTGATCTGAATATCCATGTCCCACAGGAACCTTTTGGTACCAAGGTAGGGCTTTACCCTCAAACTCTGTTTTCATCTTCAAATTCCCCTTCAGAACAACTCTTGTAAATCTGACAACCAACAAATTAAATCAATGTGGCCTAATATGATAGCTTCTGCCATGCTTTTAATTTCTACACAACTTTCACTTGGTTCAATTACAAGTCATTTCCTCTTCAGCACAACTTTCTGAATCCGATAACCAACAAATTAAATCAGTGTGGCCTATAATAATAGCTTCTGATTCTACACAACAGTAGTCCCTGCCCACTGCAGTAGTGAGACTGATAAATAGGTCATGGACAACTTCCCAGGTCAGCTAATCAGCACATTCCCATGGCTGCAGGCCAGGCGAACCCTGTCTGTGAACCTGAACTTGGATGTGAAACAGTTGCATGTTGTGTGACCCCGAGGTCTGGTGTGGACATTGATTTACCATACAGCATGCGAGTGTGGACAATTCTGGGGTCGAATTTCACACCAAGTCAAATCAGAACATTTCCTGACATGTCCACTTGGATTATATAAAATCCAAGAATTTTGGGACACAAAAGCTAAATCTATACTCATGTAGACAAACATTTTTCTACTAACTAAGTAATTCAGGCAACTTTGATTCTTAGTACTACAGGCAAAATTGACACCAGCAGCCAGATAGGCAATCCTACAGGCAGATACTGATTCTGACAGTTGGATTGAAAACTCGAGGTCGCAGGGTCTAAAGTTTAAATGCACTGGAGCCAAATTGTCTCATTTCAGCTGACATCACGGCACTGGGTATGGGGTTATCTACTTTACCAGCCATTTGCAAGGCAAAACAAGACCTGATATTGAACTAGCTCAGCTCAATAATAAAAATGAAATCTAATTGCATGTACCCAGTATTTTCAGCCCTGCAATTGAATGACAGTAAAACGTGGTAGTCAGGAGGTGCCTTCCTCATGTCTGCGGCACACATGAAATATCAGGAGACAGGTTTCCTTGGTGTTCATGTAGCAGAATACAGAATGGACATTAAAGTAAGTATAGTTATATCATCCCGAAATGCCTGTGATATTGTTATGTTGCCATGCATATATAGCGTGGCATTTCCAGCTTGAAGCTTGTTGCTTCCTCAGAGTGATATAACACAGTAGTGAAGGTGGCACTGAAAGTGCTCAAGGGATGCTTCCCCCGGCCATGAGGACAAATACAGAGTACTGTGTAAACCAGTTATGGCATTACAACTACCAGATCTGAGACCATGTAGGATTAGCAGAAAAACAGATGGTAGGTGCAGCATGATATATGGGATAGTCACAAATTATTTTAGCTTTGTAGTATTGTAGACCATGCATATCTCCATAATATACATTTTATCATTAGTGTAAGTTACCACTTACAGGCCGACCCAAGGAGGAGACGGGACGAGGATTCAACGGAACTCTGTGTATATTTGTAATTAGGCATCTGGTCCGGTACATGTGCTATTTCACCTCTGACCCCCGGGTCATACCATTCGGACCCGGGGTATATTTATGGACTCTACATGCTTCCCCCCTACGAGGAATGAACTTCTCCTGAAGTTATAGCGAACTACATACTAAATACTTTGAATAATACTTAAACAAACAAACGGGCTAATGCTTCGTGGGGACGGTACATTAGAATAACAACTGTATAACTGTATGTTACCGTATATAACTGTGTGTTGCTACTGTATACAACTGTATATTACTGTATATAACTATATAAAGATAAGGGCACTGACGAATAACTAATTGTCTGCATTGTCGATCCAAGTACAAATTGTGCACTGACGAATAACTAATTGTCCGCATATTCAGTCCAAGAATCGGGAAGGCAGTCGTATTTGACGACCTCTCCGAGTGGTCACTGACGTCAGCGTCGAAGTGGCCCCCTGGGACTGCGGTTCGGGCTGCGTGGTCGCTGGTGCCTGCATCGGAGTGGCGCCCTGGGACTGCGGTTCGGACCTCGTGGTCGCTGGTGCCTGCATCGGAGTGGCGCCCTGGGACTGCAGCTCGGGGGGGTGGGCGCGCCGACCCGGTGGTGCAACATTTGTGTTGGAATGACATTTCTTTAGTCTATTGAAGTGTACTACTTGGTGTTTACCGTTGTCGTCTCGTAACTTGTATGTAACCCCTGGCTCGAGTCGTTTTACAACCGTGTATGGGCCCTTCCACCTGGGTTTTAGTTTTTGTCGCACGGTGGTGGGGTCATGAAGCCAGACCCTGTCTCCCTCCTGATAGGCTCTGTGTCTGTGTGACACCTTGGCGTCATATGCCAACTTTTGTTTCTGGCCCGCCAATCGAGTGTTCTGTCGCACCTCCTTAAAGGCCGTCCGGAGACTGGTCGTTAACTTCCGAGCATAGGACATTGTTGAGGGGGTAGTTGGCGATGCTTGTGGGGTCGGACCGAGTATCACGTCTGCTGGCAGGTTTGCTTCCCTCCCGTGGGTAAGGAAAAAGGGTGTGTAATCTGTTGAGGCATGCACCGCAGTGTTGTAAGCGAGTAAGACGTGCGGGAGGTGGTCATCCCAGTCATCACCGGTAGTAGAGACGTATTTGGACAACATGTCTTTCAATGTTCTGTTGAAACGTTCCACAAGACCGTCTCCTTGTGGATGGTAAGGGGTAGTCCGGCTCTTGTCTATGCCAAGAGCGTCGTATAGCGCTCGCATGGTGGCTGCTTCGAACTGGCGTCCCTGGTCCGAATGGAGACTCCTCGGAACGCCATGCTCACGGATGTATTCTTTGAAAATGGTGTGGGCCACTGTTGAGGCATCCTGGCGCATGAGAGGGTATGCATTAACGAATTTCGTGTAGAAGTCTTGCAGGACAAGGCAATAACGATTTCCACTTTTTGAGGTGGGCAGCTCTGTGAGGTCCATTGCTACCTTGTCGAAGGGGCGAAGGGCCTGAATTGGTTTTAGGGGTGCCCGTGCTGCTGGCGTTGGTGTTGTCCTTTTGGAGCATTGAACACACGCCCTACACCACTTTTTTACCTCCTGAGTCATCCCAGGCCAATAGAAGCGTATGTATACCCGTTGAAGGGTCTTGGCTGGTCCCAGGTGGCCAGAGAGAGGTCTGTTGTGTAGCTCTCTTAGGATGGCAGGCACTAAGGCCTTGGGTGCAATCCGCTGGTGTAGTAGGCGAGACGCGGGTCTCCATCGGCGGTATAGTATACCGCCCTTGACAGTCAAGTTAGGATACTGGTGCCACAGGGACTTTAGGTAACGTCCTCTGTGCTGAATGGCATTGAAAGAAGGTCGGCCCCGTCGACCGCGTTTCCACTGTAGGACTTCCGATATGTCAGGGTCTGCTTCTTGTGCTTGACGCAGATTATCGGACGACAGGGACGGTCCCACTGAAGTGTCATCTGACGAGTTGGTTGACGTTGCTGGTTGCTGGTCAACCGCTGCGATTGTGGTTGTCGGTGCCTTAGTTGTGGAAATGTTTCCTGCTGCGGCCGCAAGCGATGTGGGTGGCTCACTTGCAGGCAGGCTGGGATGCTGCTCTGGCTCCATGCGTTGCCGTGCTAGTACCTTTGGATCCGTTTGGTCAGGGTCCTTGTCGGCAAGGGGAATGGTCGCCTGAGAGCTGGTGTCTCTCTCTATTGGAGGGCGGCGAGACATGGCATCCGCATTGCAGTGAGACTTTCCGGGCCGGTAGACGATGCTAAACTGATAGGTGGAAAGCTCAACAGCCCATCTTGTACGTCGGCCAGTGGGGTCGTTGGCAATAAGCTTAGGGCTCAGGCCACCGACGAGTGGCTTGTGATCGGTGACAACAGTAAACGTATGTCCAGCCAAGTAGGAGCTGTAATGGCGAACACTCCAGACGATGGCCCATAGCTCTCTGTCATATGTAGACCAGTTACGCTCCTGTTTGGTGAGAGTTTTGCTGGCGTAGGAGATCACTCGTTCCCCTGCTGGATCTGGATGAGTCAAGACAGCCCCCACCGCCGCGTTCGAGGCATCTGTGTATAATGTGAGAGGGCGATGGAAATCCGGGTATGCTAACACTGGCGGGGTAACGAGGGCTTCTCGCAAGGAGTCAAATGCTGCTTGGCAGGCATTGGTCCAGCAGAATGTAACGTTCTTCCTCGTCAATGCAACCAAGGGGTCTGCGATGTGGGCAAAATTCTGGATGAATTTCCTGTAGTAAGATGCCAGGCCCAGAAAAGCCCTGATCTCAGCTGTAGATGTTGGGGTTGGCCAGTTCTTGACTTTCTCCGTGTTGGCCGGGTCAGGTTGGATTCCTCGTTTAGAGACAACATGGCCGAGGAAACGGACTTGCGGTCGTGCGAACTGGCATTTCTTGGAGTTGAGCTTAAGGTTGGCTGTACGACAGCGTTGGAAGATCTCTTCCAAGGTGGCCAAGTGTTCTGGGAAGGTCCGTGAGAACACAATGATGTCGTCCAAGTATGCTAAGCAGGAGCGCCAGTCTAGCCCAGCGAGGAGAAGCTCCATCAGGCGTTGAAAGGTCGATGGCGCATTCGTAAGTCCGAAGGCCATGACCTTGAACTGGAAGAGGCCGCGTCCTGTCGTGAATGCTGACTTTTCACGGTCATCAGGGTCAAGGTCAACTTGCCAGTAACCTGAGGTCATGTCCAGTGTGGTGAAGAATGCGGCACCGGACAATGCGTCGATAACATCATCAGTCCTGGGTAGTGGATGTGCATCTTTGATTGTTGCCTGATTCAATTTGCGGTAATCAACGCAGAAACGAAATGAGCCATCCTTTTTCCGGGCTAACACCACCGGAGAGGCCCATGGGCTGCTGCTTGGCTCGATAACATCGTCTGCGAGCATGGCCTCTACTTGTCGATGGATTTCAGCTTGGCGGTGGATGGGCGTACGGTGAGGTCGTTGTTTGATAGGCGGGTTGTCCCCGGTGAGGATCCGGTGAGAAGTCAGGTTAGTACGGCCCCTATCCCTAGGGGAAGTGCTGAAGACATCAGAGTAAGTGTCTACCAGCTTTTGCAGTTGCTCTGTCTGCATTGGGGAGAGATCTGAGTGCTGGAGATTGAGGGGCGGAGGTGTTGGAGCCGGTGTGGGAGGGGATGGGCCTAGATAGTCTGCGATGTCATCATCCTCGAGGGCCCAGAAGGAGCCCATGGGTGTGTCTGGGTGTAGTGTAATAGGTTTGTCAGTGGTGTTGGTGACCTCGGCATATGACTTGGCATGGTCGGCTGCCGCAACTGTCCGTGCTACGGCCAAACCCCTGTCCTCGTAGCTACGTGGCTCGAGCAAGCCGACGAAGTTGTGAGGCGTGGTGCCGGTGGAGTTCCGAGGTGTTAGGGACAATGGAACAGCCATGACTGCGCGAGGCGGAATAGTGGTGATTCGGCAGACAGATGCATGACAGAGTCGTGGGACGAGTTCAGTTGTCGTTAGCAAGGGCACCGTTGTATCCCCTATGGTAAGTATTCCCTGTCCGGTATCGAGGACAACGTGGTTCTCAGTGCAGAAGTCCCAGCCGAGAATGGCTGGCTGGTCACTTCCCCGGACGACGTGCACAGGATGGGTGGTTTCATAGTTGCCCAGGCGGAGGTGAACCTCTAAAACACCAAGCACATCCAGTGGATGGCCAGTCACAGATTTGGCGGGAGTTACCATGGGAGTAAGGGAGGACTGGCGTAGAGAAGGAATGGTGTCACGAAGGTCTTCCCCGATAAGGGATATGGCTGATCCCGTGTCAATGAGAACTTGTGTAGAATGTCCATCAAGGATGGCTGTGGTAGAAGATGTGTGGGCCTTGGAACGTTCTACTGGCGGTCGGCCCGTCGAGCCAGCAGTCTGTCGTTTCCCTGGTTGTGCGGGGATGAGAAGCGGACTGAGCGTGGTGAGCGAGAGCGGCGATCAGGTGATCGAGATGGCGAGCGTGGACGATTGTCGTATGATCCCGTTGGCCTGTACGGAGAACGAGAGCGAGGGGCTGGGGATGAGTACTGAGAACGAGAGCGAGGGGCTGGGGATGAGTACGGAGAACGAGAGCGAGGAGCTGGGGATGAGTACGGAGAACGAGAGCGAGGAGCTGGGGATGACAGCTGCTGGCTCTGCAGTAGGTCTGTGAGCTGGCGCACCTGTTGGGCCAAGTCAGCCACTTCAGCCTCGAGGTGATCCTGGCGGCGCTGTTGGATGGCATTGATGCCACACTCTGGTGAGGAACCGGTACGCTGTTGGACCGCCAGCACTGCTTGCTCATGTAGTGTTGCGACATCCACTGCTTTCTGCAAGGTAGGGGGATTTGCCTCAACTACACGCTGCAGTGTATCCGCATCTAGACCATTGATAAAGTGGGTTAGCGTCATGCCCTTGATGGCAACCGCGTCGCAACCTTTGTAGGCGCGTTGCACCAGCCGTTCCAGTTCTGCAGCAAACACGGTAAAGGTCTCACCAGGTTGACGTTTGCGGGATGCCAGCTGGTGCTGGAATGTGAACAAGAAACGGTCCTGTGAGAAGGCATGAGACAACGCTTCATGAGCTTGGGAGTAGTCTTCTTGGACGGAGCGAGGCAGGCTGATGAAGTATGTGAACGCCGCCCCATCTAGAAAGGTTGGGAACACCTTTGAACATGCATTGTAGTCATCGCTCTGAGATACCGTGTAGAGATAGAACTTGTGGTGCCAAACTGCATAATCCTCCTCTCCCTCACCCCTAAAACGGGGGGGTAAATGTGTTTTGAGGTGGGTCTGTGGTTGTGCTGGCATGTATCCAGGGGAAAACTGTGGTGGGAGACCATACGTTTTGGCTGCAGTGACCCCATGCTGAACGGTAGGCCCAGGGCCGAAATCCGTGGGAAACTGCTGTGGAGGGCCCTTGCTGGCTGCCTGGCTGTGGGGGAATGAGGATGGAGCAGTCGGTGCATACATGGATGAGGGTGGTGGCCGCTGCACTGAGGTAGTCTTTGGACGGACTGGTGGTGGGAGACCAACGTCTGGGTTGGGGAGGGCAGACATGGATGTCCCGGCACTAACTGCTGGCTGTGGAATTGGTTGGAATGCTACTGTAGGGTGGGAAATCATCGAGGATGGTACAGAATAGGTAACGGGAGGCGCAGCGTACATGTAGGTAGAAGACGTGAACGGGTATGTAGTACCTGACTCCGGGTCTTTGAACGTTGGCTCCATTGTTCAGTCGGTGGTAGGTGGGGTGGGAGGGGGGCGAGGAGAAGTCGGTGTGTAAAAAAATGTCCTCCGAGTACGTGGAAGGGCTGGAACGCCGGTGACGTTGGCTCGAAGTGATCCCGCCGCTGCCGCCAATGTAAGTTACCACTTACAGGCCGACCCAAGGAGGAGACGGGACGAGGATTCAACGGAACTCTGTGTATATTTGTAATTAGGCATCTGGTCCGGTACATGTGCTATTTCACCTCTGACCCCCGGGTCATACCATTCGGACCCGGGGTATATTTATGGACTCTACATGAGTAAATTGATGAAAAATACTATAAAAGTTATGGAAACACCAGGTCAGCTCTGAGACAATTTAGGATTACCATAAAACAGATGCTTAACTGAAAGTGAATGGCAATGTGATCAAAAATGTTTAAAAGATATGTTTCAGCTTTGAAGTGGCCCATACACTATCTAGTGGCCCATACACTATATCTACAATATCTGAAAAGAAAACAAGTTATGACAACACCAGGGCAGCTTTGAGACAACAGGAATATCAGAAAAACAGATGCTGAGCTGAGCGTGAATAATAAATAATGAATCGGTGATGTGATTCAGCTTTGAAGTGGCCGCGTACATCTGTATAACAAGTCTTCTAGCACAGAAAATTGTTTGGAAATCTGAAAAGAAAATAAGTTATGACAGCGCCATGGCAGCTCTGAGACCGCAGGAGTATCAGATCAGAAAGACAGATGTTTTGCTGCTAGTAGACACAATGAGTGATTGGGTGCTCACAAAAGGCCATCGGTCCCAGACTTATGTGCTGTATGTCCTGTACAGACCAGTATTTCCTTATACGAGCTGCAAGATGACCTAAGATGTTAACCATGAATTCTTTGTCTATATAAGAAGAACTTTCTCAGTATGGAGACATGTAAATCCATGAAGTCATGCATATCATGTATCTCAATACTGTATCTAAATACATCTGCAATATATGGTACTTAGTGCCTTTAAAGTTCAAGACTAATATCATAGCTTAAGGTACAAACTTTGCTTAATTTTTGTGGCTCCCTTTACGCTAAATGGCGATCACTGAGCGACCGAAACTGGATCTGTATGACGCCTGATTTTATCATTGGGATATTATGCAGGATGCAAAAGTATGATTTAAAAACCAACAAAACACACAAAACCTAAAATATTTTTTTCTTCGTCTATGAAAAGTGTTGAGTGATCTGTAAAATATATACTCAGGAACAGGAAAACTATGGCAGAACAAAAGTTTGTTCCTAAAGTCTAATCATACTCAGCCACTATGACCGCCTAATTTACAAGACAATCAGAGGCACCATCAGAACCTGCTTTAACCCAGATAATGTATATTCTTTGTCAACCTGTGCAGTAAAGTCATTTCTCATTCTCAATGGTTCATTGTGTATTAATTTACCACTAATGTCCCTTAGCATAAATTGTAGAACAGCTTTAATTTGCTTGGTCCCCAAGTGACACAAAATGCCTCAATCTTAATTAAGGTCTTCAGGTAGGATGCAAAATGCAAAAAGTATTGTAAAATCTTGACATTGCAAAACCTCCTTTTTCTTCCTATTGCAAAACAAAACCACCACAAATGTAAATGCATTTACAGTAATATTACTGCATGTATAAACTCATTCAGTCATATACGTCGTACGTTTCTGTTGTTGTAGGATTTTCAGCGAGGCTTTGACAGAATTGTTTGTCAACTCTGATCTATGTAAAGTCATCGACCTTTCCATCACAAGACAGATTAATTTTGTACGACACAACCGGATGGTGAGTGAATGTGAGTGAAATCCACAACAGACTGTATATCCTCAAATTGCTTCTATAAACCTGTCCTACGACATACAAGGAATTAGAAAAAGAGAATGAGACAAGAACAAAGGCAGTTGAGCCAGTACTGAATCAGAGGTAAACCATATGTGATATTTCAGATGATATAGAGATAGATGTTTGTAAATTAAAGAAGAATCTAAATTCCAGCCATCCTCTCCACTAGCACTGCAGCAGCTGTAACAAAGGCAAAGCTGCAGCAAAATGGATTCAGGCGGAACATCAATTATATTTTTATCTACAAATTACCTTTCAATTTATATTCAAAACACTATATCATCATTCTCCTGTCATTGAATATTCCATTTGATATGCAACCAAAACAAGATGCCATCAAAAATGCAGTCATTCAACCATGGAGTATATTGTATTCAAGTACTTGTGTTTATATAACATATTTACAGGTAAGTTAGATAAGTGGTTTGAGGTGGTGGGAACAATCTTGTCAATGATTGCTGAAAATAAACTTGTATTATATTTACAAGTTGTAACTTTTTACTCTCCACTAACCACTACTCAAATGTTCTATAGGAAATTATATATATTACTATATACCCACAGGAATCCACACAAGCTCAATCTAAACCCTCTTTATACCACATAAGAAACCATCCCTGAGCTGTGAAAAGTGAGTTATTCCATCGCGTCACATTTCTGCTCTGTTTGCAGCATGTTGTCGTTACCGTACTGCTGACGAGGCATCGCTAATGTTCGGGGTCGCCCAGTCAACCGCTTCTCTAAAAGTGCTGGCATGCGAAAGGTTGGGCGGTGACGCATTTTCCCTCCGATATTCCTCCAATCATGGCGAGGTCCCGCCACCGCACAGTTTGGTAAGGGTAATTTAGTCCCCAGATGCCTGCAAAGGCTATGACTACCATTACAGAAGTGCATATACTGCACAGAACATTATTATAGTCAAGCTGCCATGCTCCAACACTGTATAGTTATCAATTCACTGTCATTATCTCAATTCTGAGAAATGATTCTGACTGAAGAAGAACCTAATGGAATATCTAAGTTCCTGAAAAACAAATTTCTTCAAATTGCTTGCCTTGGATTAACCCTCTTCCAGCTGAAGTAGCCATTACAAAGAAGATTTACTGGCAACTACAATTCAACTTTGATTCAGAAGATTTGTTGTTTCATATACATTTAGTAGCAGAGGGGAAAATATAAAAAAAGGGATAACATATAAATTTGATAGGATATCAACCGTGTAAATTTTAAGTACAGAAAGCCTTATACTTAACTACCTGGTTTTGTATCAACAAATTAAAAAAATACAGTAATCTTTTTTTCTTCCAGATATTTAGCAGCAAGTGTAAACAAATTACATTTTCCACCTTCTAGTTATACAGATGTCCGAGCCCAGAGCCACTCTATTTTTCACCCAGGATTCTCTAATTCCCAACTGAACTTGCCCAGCGTCCCCATGTGCGAAAGCCAGTAGTCCACCCCATGTTATCCTCCAGTCTGTTGAACAGTTCTACACAGCCCCTATTGTGGTGCAGTCTGATAACAGGGCTCCAAAAAAAATTTAGCTGCACAGAAAACATTTGGATGTACAACATAAGATAAAGGAGATAATGTCAAGAAAACCTGATTATAGACCTTATGGCCTCTCTACCAAACTTGAATCTGAAATTCTATACATAGCTATCTTGAAAATTGCAAACTAGTATCATATGGTAGTAATACATTGCAAATGTATAACAAAGCTGTTTATTATTTTCTCTGACACTTAAAGGTGAAGAGTATACTACATATATTACTAGCAATAAGCATACGTTACCCTACACAGATATCTCGGTGAATTGGTGCACCCAGCCAACAATCATATAGCTTATAGGTGCACAGCTGTAATTCAGGGTGCACAAAAGTGAGTAAGCCCTGCAGTATTTCCATTGTTGTGCCATGTTATCCTTCCCCCAATTTGCATGATTCTCAGCGGGTAAGCCTGTTTCCAGCCGATAATAGACTTGATCCATGATTCATCGTCCCACCAGTACCGCCTGGCAGCCCCGACTTTACCTGCGTTGTTTGATTTGATTTGGCTCGTAAAAATTAAAGACACATGGAGACAAATTCTAGAGAGAAGCTAAACATCACCGCCTACAGTCTGTGTTCAGATGTCCAGAATGAGAAGTTACCCACCACACATCTGCTGAGAGAGAGGAGAGCGTGAAATTGGGTCATTTTTTCATATTTTGTCATCCAAAACTCATCTGGAGCGGGGAATATTGCGGCGCGATAACATCGATCAGATCACCCCTTCCCCCGTGTTAAATAATTTCGCAGTCACGTCACGCGCAGACGTGGCGAGATGGAAAATGAAAAGGAAAGCAGACGTGATGCCCGTGAATTTTATGGGCTCGTGTTTTGTTTTCAATTTCCTGAAAGCGGATGTAAAATTGCGCACGTCGTTATAATTTAGCTTTCTCTCCCCCTGCAGCAAATGGAGCAATAAAGCTAATTAGTCCGCTACATTTCAAACAGATTGCACAATGAAATCAAACTGTCTTCCAATCCAACACCAAATCAGTGTTAGATTCTCCTATACACAAAAAACACTTCTACAGAAATGAACCATTTGGCGGCGTCCCTGTCAGGAATACAGCAGGCAGTCCTGAGGAAAACGTCCGGCCTTTGTTTGAGGTTTTGAAAGCAGCGTGCCTCCTGATAAACAAAACAAACAATGCCTTTCTCTCCCCACCGGTCCGGGGCTACCTCCTTCTGTGTCAGAAGGCGTGAGCAAAGAAGGCGGGACTCTAAACTCATCTCCGCTACATTGTTTATCAATTAGCGGATTAAGCAAATCTAGCGGGTCCTCCCCGACATGTGGGCGGCGTGTGTCTGTTGTCAGCCCGGGGAAAGTGCGGATAGGCCGCCGCTCCCCACCCCCAGCCTGGACTGTACATTACACCGGGAAATTACAGGCATCATATCGACTAATGTGACAGTGTGAGTTATGAGGTACCAGCGGGGCAAGCATAATCGACTGACTGTCAGGAAATCACTTTGTTTGTACCGCAGGATTTCTGATGGAGGAATAGCTGACAGGACCTGTGTTTGACGGAGGAGTGGACTACAGAGATCCTGTGTATTTGTGCTAGCTCGTGAAAGTGGCTGGAAAAGGCCACCTACAAATGTCACCGGGCGGGCTTATATTCCGTCCACTCAGCTGGAAAAGAGCTCCATGAATTTTGCATTTCTTCCCCAGATATTGGCTTTCTGTATGTCCATGCGACACCGAGCTAACCGTGTGAAATCTGAGAGTGTGTTGTTGTACAAATCGTGCGGAAAGTTGCGGGAAGCGGCAGGATTTCTGCGCGCCCAAAACGTCGTGACGGCGCCCTGGGGGTCCGACTGACGCCGACCGTTACTTACGGCGTCGCCTAACGTTTTGGACGTGACGCCACTCCGTACACACCTTGTCAACAGGATTTCAGGTGTGAAAATCTTCTAACACACCCTCCTTAAGACATCCTGCTTAGAAACCCGGGCTAACATCGTGAAGAAAGCGGCTGCCACTCACCTGATGGAGTCCTTGTCGATGTTCTGCGACAACTTTTTGAACAGGACCTCGTTTTCCCCCTTCTTGACGTTCACCAGAACAGACCGCCGCACCTCTGCGCGATCCAGGTACACGGTGACGTGTTCCACGTTCATGGCCGTGATGTCGTAGTGCTTCACCTGGACAGACGCAGGCCGGGAGTCGAGTTTCCCCGGATCCCCGTCCTCCAGCGTCGCCAGAGTCGCGTTCGCCGTGTCCGCCATTTTCTCCTGCTCAGGCCCGTTACCGCTCTCGTTCCCGGGACACGCCGCGCGCACCCCTGGGCACGTGACGTACACACGCACGGCCACGCCCCTCGGCTCAGGTGAGATGGTGGCGTACGTGCACGTGCAGGTGCGCCAGGTAGACACGGGGGAGCCGCCGCCACGCCCTGCCTTCATGCTAGCCTCACTCCCCACATCCTCACACGCCAAGGAGCCGAACCTGAAGTACTCACACAGCACACAGACGGTAACTCCACTGCGAACAGGTGGCCGAACGCTCAGCTGTGAAATTGCGCGGCGGAGGCAGAATACCGAATCAGATACAAACAGCACACACGCAGAAATAAAAATCTGTCACCGCTCCCCAAAACCACCCGGTACAATCAGGCCTCTGAATTTAGAACCAGCCGCTGCCCCACTGGAGTACTGCGGTACAGTCGCCGCTATTAACGGCGCGGAATGACAGCATTACGGGCGGTGTCACCCCGAATCTCCACTAGAAAGGACAACTTCGCGCTGTCGTCCCAACGGACGCTCCCCAATTAAGATACCACATGTGAACATTATTCCCCAACAAAGGACGATGTGCGGTAATAAAAGCTACACCATAGGCCCGAGATCGTTTGGGAGATCTCCAGAGCTCCCTTGAAGTAGCGACTTTCAAGTAGGCGCCGCGGGCGCGGTAAGACGTTATGCGAAGGAACCGGAATAAACCCGCTGATTGCTGCAGTTGTTTTCATGTCCACAGAAACAAAACAGTTCGCCTGATGACTTCCCTAGGCAGAGAGATTTGCTGTGGAAACTGTGAAGTGACGCTCTTGGCGCGGGCGGAAATTCCACGGCGAGTTTTACGGCTGTTTGCTCGGTTTGTTGCCAACTTGTGCTCCCATCTGCCGAGTTGGCGGAGATTTGGGGGGATACCGTCAGAGCCTGTTGAGTTTGAGGATTTTCGCCATGACAGGCGAGAAACAGCAGAGAAAATATTCTCCGCTATCTAAAAGCCTGAAAATCCCGCAATAACGATCACTGGGACAGATGGAGAGAGAGGGAGAGAGGGGAGGGAGGGAGAGAGAGAGAGAGATCCGAGAGGGATTGAGAGGGAGAGAGGGGGGAGGGAGACAGTCTGACAGATGGAGAGAGAGAGGGAGACAGGTGTAGGGAGATGGAGGGATAGGGAGGGAGAGAGAGAGGAGAGGGACAGAGGCTTAGATATGTAGATAGGGGAGGGAGAGAGAGAGAGAGTAGGAGGAGAGCAGAAAAAGCCAGAACAGGAGAGAGAGAGAAAGAAAGAAAGAAAGAAAGAAAGAGAGAGGGAGAGAGAGAGAGAGAGAGAGAGAGAGAGAGAGAGAGAGAGAGAGAGAGAGAAGGAGGGACTGATCCAGATGGTACAAATGTACACACAACAAGAAACAGATAATCGTGCAATTTTTTTGCCTATATGTCTGTTAAATCGGCTAAACGGGCACTACAGAGAAAGATCTGTGCATGAAAGTAACTTTAGCTGAAACCTCCGCGATAGATAGAGTCCTCAGGGAAAGACGCCGTAACAAGGCATCCCGGTAATTACTACAGGCTGGAATAACAAGCTGCGGGAAGCCGCCGTGTGGAGGCGTGTGGGCGTGATGAGTCCAGCAGGAGCGAGCTGGCGTCTTGGAGAAGCTGAGGACGCCGCGCAAGACGCCGCGCAAGACGCCGCTCAAGACGCCGCGCAAGACGCCGCGCAAGACGCCGCGCAAGACGCCGCGCGGGAGCCCATCTTAATGAATGTTGTAAATCTTGAGATATTCCCGGAACATCTCCAGCGCGAAACCATTACACCGCGAATACTAGTATGAGTTTTTGTGCTTCAATATTGTGTTTCACCTGCCAACCTTTAAACACTAAATCCGCGCGAAAACGGATAGAATACTAAGTATACCGTATTCTCACCGAGCGTCTAACTTTCCAGGGTTGCTTTAAAATACGACGAAGACGACTGTAATCTGTAATAATGTTGGATTGTACTCATAGTATGTTCTGCTCGCAACAACATAAATCCTTACAGGGACTAATGATATTTAAATCATCATACATACAACCGTGTCCACACGTTTAATAGGAGAGTATTGTTCACGTAACACATAGAACAACTGAGCTCAGGCATTTATGAGAAGTTCAAATACGAACTGTAACAGGTGATGTGACGTTTTTCTAGTTGCCATTTGTTGTGTCAAACCACCTCGTCAAGACTTTCTCACAGAAAACGTCATGATTTAGCCTACCTACATCTGCTTGGAGATAACTATACCGCTTACATCTAGCCTCTAACTTAATCTTATCATAACGTTAAGGAATGACGACCCTGCAGCTCATAACCACCGTCCTTTTCCTTCCTCAAACATGTCCGATAACATTTTTCAGTCCGTTATATGTTAGAGCTCCATTGTTCAGTTTTAACACCGAGTCTTCCAAACAGATGTAAGGATCCGGATCCGTATTTCCAACTGCCTCTGACGCGCTCGGTGTTTCCAACTGGCCTTAACTTGACGCACCCGGAATGCCCGTACAACAGAAGACAGGTGTGATCCATCCTCCGTTCCCTGTTAGACTCCTGGTAGAGAGGAGTTGTGTTTCTGGAGGATCCATCCTCCGTTCCCTGGTACAGAAAACTTTTGTTTCTGGAGGATCCATCAAATTTGGGAGGCGGCCTAGCACAGAGGGCCGCTTGGAAAAGGTAACGATTTCGAACCCCGTCAAACACTCATTCACCATAGTCTCTACTGCCTCTTCCAGGCTAACCGCGGTTCTGGAGGATCCATCCTCCGTTCCCTGGTACAGAGAAGTCGTGTTTCTGGAGGATCCATCCTCCGTTCCCTGGTACAGAGAAGTCATGGTTCTGGAGGATACATCCTCCGTTTCCTGGTACAGAGGGGTCGTGTTTCTGGAGGATCCATCCTCCGTTCCCTGGTACAGAGGAGTCATGGTTCTGGAGGATCCATCCTCCGTTCCCTGGTACAGAGAAGTCGTGTTTCTGGAGGAACCATCCTCCGTTCCCTGGTACAGAGAAGTCGTGTTTCTGGAGGAACCATCCTCCGTTCCCTGGTACAGAGGGGTCGTGTTTCTGGAGGATCCATCCTCCGTTCCCTGGTACAGAGGAGTTGTGTTTCTGGAGGATCCATCACTCCAACTTGGCTGTCCGGATTCCAGCAACGGTTTCTACATCACGACTTGGCAGTTACGAGGCTGTTTTGATTTGATTCGACTCGATTCGATTTATTTGGCCTGTATAAAATAATATACAGCCAGGGCTGCCCAACTAGCCGAAGGCTATTACAAAGGGTTAGCCCTGGTTTTCTCGGCTTCGAATAAAGCTGCCGATTCGCGACACAGATTTCCGCATGTTTCGGCTCTTGGAACGGATTTTTGCCGCTGGCACTGGCGCTGTTTTAAGTAGTTGCGTTCCAAGCAGATGTAAGGAGCAGGCTCGTTCTCAGTGTTTACGATTGTTTATGCAACAGTCAGCAGTACTCATTTCTATAGTGTTGCACTTTCGCCTCCTTCTCGGCCTCTAAAAATGTAGTGAATATCGCAGAAACACTTGTGTGAAGAAAGAAAAATCAGAATGAGCCGGATCGTTACATCTGCTTGGAGATCAGTACAGCGCTCCAGTACATTGCTCACAAAACGGTACTCGTAAAACGGTTTGTAGCGACTGAAGAGACAACTATGATCATTCCCTGGCTCATACGTCCTCGTTAATGCAGTTCAGTATTGATTAGTCATCAACATAAAGCGATGACGTCACGGCAAAACAAATCGGCCCGTGATATATGACGGAAAAGATCGCCCGGAGTTTGTATGAGATATGGCGCGCCCGGTGTCACAGTCATTCATTCCCCCGTCAGAAATGGCGGCCCGACCCGGTATCACAGTCGTTCATTCTCCCTTCAACCAACAGCTGCGCCCCTCACGCCTCCCATCATATTCTTCACGCCTCCCAATCATCAGGCAAACAGCGAGATATTTTGTTTGATTCTTCAGATTTAGAGAAGAGTCATTTTATTTCATTTTATTTTAAGACCTATAATGATTAGAAAATTAAAACAGATTTTGAGAACAAAAAGTTTCCGGGAGTGAACAGCAAGTTGTCCTCCCAGCCTCTGTATTCAACTCGAATTCTGAAATAGCCGACAACCAAGGAAATACCTTGATGTGGCTTAACAGTGCCCTCTGTATGATCAAGGAGGTTATATAGACTATATAACCTCTTTGATTAAACCTTAAACCTCCTTGGTATGATTCAACTACATCCCGTCTCGCCATATGCTTTATTTCAGGCTGTGGCGTCTTTTCTTTGTGAACACTCGATATGAATGATGAATTTGAATGGAATAATTTTTGCGTTCAGAATCTTAATGACAATTCCATTGTTAATCTATTTATCATGCGGTAAATCTATTCATTGGAAGAAGAATATATTTCGTTAACTGTGGACCAAATCCCAGTGCTTATAAATTTTTATAAATCCAGTATTCGCATATCGCTAAATCTACACTCAGAATCGTTATCAATCCAATCCAATTATTCCTCCCTTCGCGTGAGAACTTCTTTCAATCCCGGTAAGAGCAAGTTGTTTTGACCAGAGTCCTTAACACGTTTTTCACATCGTACAAAATCTGCGTTCAAAAAATGGTTACCAGACCAAAGCTGATGTAGAATCAAATAGAAATGTAGCTACATCATGTACAAATTAAATCAAGCAGCTGGATAAATTCTGTAAAGAGTCCGACGTTTCAAGCAGAATCCTCTAGATGTCAACAGTGGCTGAGAATGTCACGTAATGTTCTGCATCGAAGTATGTCATTCATTGCTTGACAATAAAATGGTTTTAACACGCCACAAACCATATTTCTGTACGGTTAGAATGAAGCGTATCCCGCCAGTACTAGAGTTTAGTAGACTTCGGGGTTCGCGTTTGCCCATCGTTTAATGGCGCCGATTCCTACTCCTGTAACTAACGAGGGATTCGGAATTTCACGGGATGATTTCTGGCTGATCGACTTGTGATCCGACCCTAAAGGCTGATCCCAGGGGATTTAGCGGGATCCTGACGCTGATCGGGCAAGAAATCCGTAAATGCAGCGACGAAAACCGATCCGCAACCATCCGGAACGCCTTTTCCTTTCCCGGGTTGGGAGGGCGACACCTGGGAGGCAAGTTTATGGCCCTTTTACCATATATGGCACAGAACCGTTTATGATGCAACACCTGGGAGACACATCTATGGCCCGTTTACCATATATGGCACAGAACTGTTTATGATCCATATATGGCAAGACGGCTGTCAGAAATCAGCAGTAAAATCTGACGAGGCATTTCTGCCCGCGCGAAATCCCATTTCACGCCACAGGCGCCATTTGGCAAATTGGGAAGGAAACGTCATGGCTATGGAGGGAGGGGTCCTGACAAATAGATATACGTTATAAAGGCGTCATAAAGCTTGTATAAAGGCATTTCTAACATGTACAAGTTGCCACAAATTGCTCTATTATATATATATATGACAGCATGTAACGTTACCATCAAACTTAGGGAGCCGGCTTAGCACAGCGGGCCGCTTGGATAATGTAACGATTTCGGACCCCGTTAAACGCTCATTGACCATATTCTACACCAGGCTAACTATGGTTATCTAAACATTAAAAAAATCTGAAAGTCTTCAAAAAGAAGACATCGTATTTTCTTTGCAATCACTCGCCTTTTTTCAAACAGTTCCTTTGCAGCAATGTGGACTCCCATGACTGAAAGGTCTGTACCAGTTTCATTCGCAGACCAGAATCACTTTGATGCCTTTTTAACTCTCCAAGCAGAGGTTGTCGTGGGGAAAATTGTGACGTTCTTATCATATGCTCCATTTTCGTTGGCATATGATAAGAAGGTTACACTTTTCCCCATCAACCTTTGCTTGGAGAATCAAAAAGGCACAACCTCTGCTTTGAGAATAGCCTTCTGCACACCTTATGTAACGCGCAAGACTACGAGCACCTTTCTTCAGAGATATTCGAGGCCAGAACTCCATCCCAGAATGACACTCCGGAGTGGAGATTCCTTCATCCCATCTCCTGACAAGCACCACAAACCCAAGGTCACCTTCATAAGCAGTCCCTATTAAATCAGCCAAGTTCCTCCCAAAGGCCTTCATCATCTTTCCCCATCATCTTAAGAACCTTTTAGACAGCGTCTTACGTCAATTGTGACCTTCGAGGCGTAGCCAATTATCTGTGCCGCATTTTCTGAGCTGGGAAGACTCGAATTTGTGCATCCAAGAAATCGACTACTAAAGTGTCATCCCAGTTAGCTGGTTGGTGCAGGGAAATCCTGGAACTAACTATAATGATACTCAGGTCAATCGGCTACTGCTTTCTTGACAGATATAAGAACCTCATTGAATGATTTCATTGGTTTAGTGAATGACAAAGTTCTTTTTTCACACAGACATATATTCAACAAGAGCCGACATTTGTCATCTTCGGGGAAATTTCTGACTGGTTCACTTTATACTACGATGGGATGTCGCCATGGCAACACGGGCAATGCGGAGGTACCTGCCAGGTAAAGGTGAGCTGTAAGGAGAACAGGCCCTGTTACCATGGCAACACGGTAATACCTGCGGAGCCTACCTGCCAGGTAAAGGTGAGCTGTAAGAAGATCACGCCCTGTTACCATGGTAACACAAGCACACTTGCGGAGGTACCTGCCAGGTAAAGGTGAGCTGTAAGAAGAGCATGTCCTGTTACCATGGTAACAAGGACACACCTGCGGAGGTACCTGCCAGGTAAAGGTGAGCTTTAAGGAGAACAGGCCCTGTTACCATGGCAACACGGTAATACCTGCGGAGCCTACCTGCCAGGTAAAGGTGAGCTGTAAGAAGAGCATGTCCTGTTACCATGGTAACAAGGACACACCTGCGGAGGTACCTGCCAGGTAAAGGTGAGCTTTAAGGAGAACAGGCCCTGTTACCATGGCAACACGGTAATACCTGCGGAGCCTACCTGCCAGGTAAAGGTGAGCTGTAAGAAGAGCATGCCCTGTTACCATGGTAACAAGGACACACCTGCGGAGGTACCTGCCAGGTAAAGGTGAGCTTTAAGGAGAACACACCCTGTTACCATGGTAACAAGGGCACACCCGCATCAGTCCGAGCTCCTCTGACATATTCTCAGAAAAATTTATTTTTGCAACAAACATGTAGATCAGCACGAAAACCTTATGGACGTGACGCTGGCAGCATCAATCCCTTAACGTCAAGGTCAATGGCACCTGGCACTGACATTTGACCTGCAGGAGAACCTATCAGTGTTTATGTATCCCATAAGTCATGGCGGAAACGGCCGTTAAGTCGTCTGACCAATCCGGCTTACCCCGAGTCCAGGTTTGTGGCATCGTAAAAGCAGCTACAGCAAAGCATCTCGTGTAGGTCAAACCAGCTTATTTCCTCGGATATCTGTTATGTCAAACTTAACATACTGAGCTGTGGGTCTGGAGAAAACTGGGATCTGACTTTATTCACTCCCAGAAACCGTGCAATATGTATGTACTAGTTTCATTGCTATTGGGCATGGTACCTGACTAAAGAAACAAAATAAACTGGGTGTGTCAGGGTAACATTTTCTCCCTCAGACTCTGTTTTCATTTGTTGATCTTTCAGCTCAGCATGGTTTTGTCAAGATCCGAGAATCACCAAATATAACTGGTGCGGTTCAGTATATGATTTCCCGACGGAATCTTCAAATCTGTCTGCCCGTCAGCCGCCGCACGTTGAGATGTTCTATGGTGTAAGATTGTCTGTAACCCCTGCCTCACAGGGGCAGTATGCTACAGTTGTTATATACAGTCTAACATGTCTGCCGCGCATTTAGACGCTTCACTAGCAGTGGGGTGAAGTGCAGGTACTGAGTTAAAGGGAAAGCAGGGTTCTCCGCAGTAATCAAGCATTGGCTGGTGCTGTCACGGCTGACGCTGCTGTGGTTAAGTCTAGGGAAGATCAGACTTGGCCCCAAACTAGCAAATTCTGATGACTTTCATCAAAGCGACCTGAGGGCGGGCTGGGATCGTCACAAGGAGGCGCAGTACCTTTATGCCATTGCTGTGGGAGAACCATTGATATCTATCGATAGATATTTTAGAGTTTGGGGGTCTGGCATCCAGGCTAGTCCACTGTGACACCAAGGCACACGGAACTGGTCAGTCCCATGACGTCATCCCTGCCCTTACCCTTCAGCCCGCTAAGGTGGCCGTTTCGCACCGCATTCACACTGGCAACTGGGCTAGACAGCAGGGGAAAGGTTGATACATGCATGTGTAGTAAATCTCCTCCAGTTTATCACCCGAGCTCCTGTACCTTTACCTTTATGCCAGCTTATATGGCCCATGCCCTCTGCCTGCAATCTGTTTCATACTAAACAAGAACAGTAGACTCTACACATCCTCCCCCTCAATCGCTATGTCATAGAATGCTCGTAATTAAACGTGCATTCATTAAGCTCAACTTTTCTATGGAATTTTGACAGTTTTTCCCAGGTTCGGTATTTGATCCTGCCATGTAATGTTTGTGCCCTGGAGGCGATGGGAGTCAGAAACGGGCCGCTGGGAATTGAGTTTGCTTACGATGCAGATCTGCGCCTGTTTAATGTGATGCCAATAGTCATTACGGGACGGCATTATGTACGGACGGGAATATACTAAATGGCGCGTGCACACGGACGGACCAAGGAGGTCTATATAAAACCTCCTTGGACGGACCAACACCGCGTGATGTGCGGGTAACATGCATCACCTGTACCTGTCCTGTACATATGCCTGTACCCGTGCCTATACCTATACCTGTGGCGTACCTGTACCAGTACCTATGCCTGTACCCGTGCCTATACCTGTACCTATGCCTGTACCCGCCTATACCTATACCTGCACCTGCGCCTGTACAACGTGACAACATGCTGCAGCATTCGGCAGTCTGCACATGTTCTTAAGAGGTGCAGTTCAATCATCGTTTGAGCTCATTAAGACACAGTTTATACTATATAGCCAGTATAACCGCCATTCGGCGTAACACACCAGCTTCTGTACCTGTATAGCCGAAATAACCGCCTTCAATGTAACACACCATCTTCACAGCAGCTGGTTGTATTACACTGGACGACTTGTCACACCCAACCTTTGCACATCTAGCTGCAAGAGTTGTTTAAAGCTATCTGGTGAGGATGATCGTACAGTACTTGACGGCAACGAATTCCAGTTTACAATACGAACTTTTGAACACCTGAATTTGGGGTTAATAACTCTGATACTTGAAGGCATGACAGTGCTACTTTTTTGTTATTTTCTGAGCTAGTACTCGATACTTAGCAGTCGGTACTATTTTGTACCACTTTCTTTACTCAAACAACCCTGAAGTATCATTGCATATTACGTGTCATACTATACAACACTACCGGCAACCGGGCAACGTTGCTGCCTTCCAGTGACATTTTCCGCCTCAGAAATGCCATTTGGATCACTGACGGAACGCGTCAGAGATAACATTTCGAGCTGATCCTCATCTAAACTATGACATTAGATACCACCGCATAATGTGTGACATTCGGTGATCCATAAATGCCATCTAGTTATTTTGGTAAACTCGGAAGATAGATGTGAAGCATAGTTAAGATTATGATGATGGTGACAGGATACTGATAATAATGATGATGATAACCACGATACAATGATGGTGAAGATGATATGATGATGATGATGATAATAATGAAGACAATTCTATACAATCGTCATGTCTAAGCACAAACAAGTTCTATCTCAGATACAACAAACTCGATTATTTGATAAATTGTATGTAAATAAAAGAACAACTCGGCAGACAACAATAGAACTGATAAATGTAGTATGTACAATTCATGATTAAATATCCACGTTTTAGGACAGACGCATTACATACAAGTGTAACTAACATCCACCAGTATCACCTGGTACAGTAGCTTTTACGCATCATTTTCTACTTCTCAGTGCATCTCTGAGTAAATTTTATCAGTAGTCGCATCATCACATCATTTCAATCAAAACGTGCCTTTCTTGTACAGTAATAAAGCTATTATTCATCATATGGATATACGGTTCTTACATCACGACCTTGAGAAGACGGGTAAGGTCATTGACGGAGAGGACAACAGACATACATGCTCCATTAAATAGGCTGTCAGGACCTGGATCTACTCTAGTCATGAACCAAGACGAGGGCGATATAGACTAGCTTGTCACATTTAGGACCACAATCTTTACAGAGAATACTGGAAGCTGAACTTTATATTTGCTCCAACTCATTAAAGTAAGAACTATTATGTATGTATGTCTTTATGGAGCGAATCACATGGTGATTTAAAAACACCCCCAGAGAAAGAGTGTTTCGGGGAAACCAGCCCAAAAAGATGATGATGATGGAGTCATTTATTTCAATTATCTTACCAGAAGATCACTATATTAACGCTACTGCATTACAATGTATCATATGGATATAAAGTTATGGTTCTTATAACAAAAGCTGTCAGGCTCGGGAAATGCACATGTCATGAACAGAGATGAAGGGGGATATAGGCTCAGTCACGTTTGGGATTGCATTCTTTACGGAGCATCTCACAATCATAATCATCACTAAATGCTCCCTAATGAAAGAGTGGACTTTGTCAGGGTGACCCAGCAAAATGATGATGATGAAATGACTTATTTATATTTATTTATCTTATCTATTTCTACCAGCAGATCCCCCTCAGGTCTGTGACCTGTTTTTCAGGTGTTCCTGAAATACATAAAACGACATTCCAGAACCAAATGCCCCCCCCCCCTCATCTTAGGCCACAACAACATAATTCCTCGGTTCTCAGACATTTTGCATGTAAAATCTAAGCAAGACAACATCATGAAAACTGAAAGCTGGGAGGAAAACTTGCATATGACCACATTCACTCCCGGATACTGTGTGTACCAAGGTACAGACTTTCCCTCAGACTCTGTTTTCATGCTGATCTTCCAATCTAGCATTATTTTTGTAAAGTTCGAGAATCAAGAGGTTGAATAGGTGTAGCCTATGCTACATGTGAGTCCCACATTACAGATAAGATAGTCCAGAATAATGTCCTCCTTGGAGCAGTCCGTTCTACTCCTCCCCTGCCGGCAGGGCGTCTTCTAATCTTCGGATGAACTTAAGACGGATTTCTGTGGTGCTGTCGCCCTTCAAGGCGTCTTGGAGGAACGTCACATCTACTTCCATCTGCACCTGGAGGGATGGAGGGAGAGAAACATTGTTAGCAAGTGTTAATGACACCAAAAACAACATTCCTGTTGGATACTTTGGATACTTTATTCACTCCAGTAGCTTTTATACAAGTAACAAACAAGTAAGTAGCTAATCTTCCTGGAGAATCAAACAAATGTACATATGACAAACTACATAATTATATCTGATAATTATAGGACTTTCGCACAAAATATAGACCCTTCTATGATGACGATGAGACCCTTCTAACATCATCAAACATGAAATCTTACAAATCACAATTCCAGTTCTTTCTCCCAGCCACCAGGTAATGAAGTACATTTCGGCTCATGACGACACAGTAAACATGGAGCCTGGCAGCAGGAATCAAGAACTAGAAGTACTTTGCTCTGAGCCCCGAGAGCAGTCTTGTAAGCTTGATGTTCCTCAGGACAAAACCTACAGAAGGTCCTGATGTACAAGGTTTATACTCAAAGGCATGGTGTTCTTTTTTAGCAGTATATGATTTGATCTGTATCTATATAGCCGGTAAAACCGCCGTTAGGCGTAACGCACCAGAGTAGTCTTGTTCATGGAATCAAAAAATTGTAAAAAGAAGGAATTGCTGTGAGCTTGATCAGGACCAGGTATTTACACTGTAAATTCATCTCTTTTTGCTTACTTCATTTTTAGTAGGAGGGGGAAGGAGATTTTTGCAGTGCTTTCAGTTCGCAGCTGAAACAATTCTGTAGTATAGTGAAATTAATAATGGAAATGCATATTTGTTTGTTTGTTTGAACCTTTGTTTATTTATGATAAGCTCAAGTCGGCACGCAGGCCGCTTTTCATTGAGGTCATGAGGGGAGAGGTAAGGGTCAGATACAATATAGCAGAGATACACAGTCACAGCCATAGTCACTGTGTCATGATCTAGATAAAACCCCTGCAAACATTTCAAGATGATAATATGACAGTAGCATACAAAATGTAAATACATGGCTTCCAAATTGGAAGGCATGGCTTTGTTTCATGTCCCTGATATACATGTATGTTGAAATCTTCAAGGAATAAAATTTGTCAAAACAGCGGAAGATTTATGGTTATCTGTGAAACAATGTTTGCTGACGTCAGCGTAATGGTGACTGATTATCCCCTAAGGTCTGTTGTTTACGTCATCACCATGGTGACGGATGATTTTCCCCTCGGGTCTGATGTTTTATGTCGTTTCAAACAATCTTTTTTATGATAACTCAAAATGGGAGGAAAGGCTTGCCGCTTGGTGATGGTTTGTCATTACATCTGACATCACAACAATCTTCTGCACATTAATATATAAGTCGTTACAAATTGATGGGCAGGTTACATGCATATTGCTGCCCTACAGATAAAGTGTGTTAGAAAATACAGGCCTGCAGATCCGCATGTGGGAATTATAATTCAAATTATGGGTCCTTTACAGCCCAAATCAAAGGTCTGTTACGGCCTGTAATAATAAAACAAGAAGCGGTTTACGTCTGGTCTGTCATTTCAGGTTGTACCTCAGCAATCTGGTGAGCACCATTACAGCTGTACCCTGCTGTTCAGGTGCTTGTTAGAGAGGGAAAATTAGCATTCAGGTCATGTCCTTCTTTCTTCCAGTCCTTTTTGTGTATGCTTCAAATTCCTTTACATTCGTGGTGGGTTTTATTTTGCTGTAGAAGGGAAAAAGGGCTTTTCACTGTGTTTTAAATTTTCAGTTGAAGCAATTTTGCAGTGCAGTAATATCTTGTAGCAATACAGCAGAAACATGCATTCTCAGTGTCATAAATTTAATTCATCATGGACAGATCACCATGAAAATAAAACCACCATACAAAACATTTCAAGATTCACAGTTTTGTAAGAGGGAGCCATCTACAGATTGTAGGGCTGTGTGTCTAACTTCTTGTATTGAGTATGATGGACTCTTCAGCAGACTGACTGTAGCGTTGTGTGTCTAACGGTAGCCTGTGCAACACAACCTCTTGCCATCGGAGGCTGACTGAGCCCCTGTCTGCGGACCTGGCTAGAAGAAGGGCTGTTGGAGGTGTGATCTACAATTGTAGTCAGGGTGGCCTAGTGGATGTTATAGATGGTAAAACTGTTAGAGGTGTGTATTTAGTCAGATGGGGTCTATTAGTCAGATGGGGTCTATAGTGGATGTCATACATGTAGATGGTAAAACTGTTTACAGCTTTGTGTATTTCTAAATGAACTCATTAGCTTGTATGACCACAGCTTATGATTCTGCTGGAGAAATGGGAAAGCTAAAGACTATACTGAAGTATGTTTATGTGCACTGATGCCGCTGTCTTTAGGGTACTGGCCAGTGAAGGGCTGCTACAGGCGGTATTTAGTCAGGCTGGGCCTGGTGGAATAGATGCTTAAGCTGTTTACAGCTTCGTGCGTGTCTAAATTGACTCATTAGCTTGTATGAACACAGCTTATAATGTGCTGGGAAATATGAACACTGATCTGCAGTGCGTTTATATGTGTGTGCTGTCTGTAGGGTCCCATCTCCTTTATGGGGGGCTGAAATCATTTGTCAGTGTAGATGGGAGGATCAGAGGCCATGGGTTTTATTTCCTGGCTTTTGTGGTTGCACCACGCAGTATTTCTCCGTGACCCCCGGAGTCTGTGACGTAGCGGTAAAAAATAGTGCGCCCTAAATCTTGAACTGTATGTAAAAACCTTAACATGAAAGCCAGCAAGGCACCAACATTACTGCATGGTAGTATAATAAGTCAGCTTTTAGACTGTAGGAATGAGATTGTGAAGTTTGCCCATTCGGCATATAGATGCGCGCGACCTTTGCAGCTGCCTGCCAGGGTGAGTTGGCTGTAGTTCCGTATGACCCCACATGACTCCATTTCAAAATGGTCATAGAAATGTTTAAAAAACAATAACTTCTTTTGGGTTTTCATTTAATTTGTAGATTGTACCCTCAACTTAAATGTATTTGTTTGTCGTGCTTCTCTAGGGTACCCAACTATAATTTCATCCGCGTTGATGTCGGTCACTTTGTTGTCTTTAATTATAGAAATCCCCATAGGCCGGAAACTGTGTTCTGCTACCTTGTGTCAGTCCCTGGTGGGATGTGAAAGGTCAAATGTGAAGGATTGCATACGACATACAGCTTAACAGTAAGGTCTAACAGACGTAGTTATGACCAAAGTCACTCTGTCAACAGCTGAAACACCTATCTATGAACCATAGTACAGCATTACAGGTATAAATCCCCTTGATGTAGAACACATAATGCAGATCTGTCTCCAGTTTTGAATATTTTTCCGTCTTAGACATTGTTTGGGATCCCATCTTTTTAATTTTCGTTTTTAAATTTAAGCTTATGGATATACATTTTAATCAATTTCATGTCATAGAGTTCAGATTTTTTGGAGGGACGGGAGTGCAATTTCTGTCTGTCTAAACAAGCAAATCTCCACCCCGGGACGGAGGGTCCTGGAGACAGCCCTGCCATAATGGAACCTGTTTCACGGAGTCACCATCAAACTGGAGGGGAACATCTCACTTTTCTGTTCAAGAGGAAAAACCAGCAAAAGCAATCTCTGAAGTTGCTCTGTCAAAATCTGAAAACATTCACCATTCCTAGCTGAACTCTAATGCTACATGTATGATCCCATTTCCAAAGCCGGTCCCAGGCAGGGGAACAAAAATTATAATATAAAAGACAACAAAAGACACAAAACGTTAAAAAAATAGTCCTAACCATATGTTGTGTATTTTCTTGATATGTATTTTTTATTTTTCATTTACGCAAACAGCCCGGCCGGGCCCGGGATTAGAAATGGGACCGTAGCATGATGCAGGACTGAGGACCTGTCGACTGGGATCAGACTTCAGTTCAACGGGGAAGTCTTTCAAAGGAAGCTGTGCCCAGAGCTGCTGTCCTGTGCGGAGGAGGGTAATGGTGCGTTATAACTCCCTTTGCTGTAGAACACTACCGCCATAATGGACCTTGTCGGCAGGTATCTCCGTCAAACTGGAGTGGATGGTTTCAGTTCAGCACGAAAGTGAGCCTGGATGTCAGACTGTTTTCAGGCCCTCTAGGTCCAACATAGTGGTAGTATCCAGTATTTGATTATATTGCTGTGCAGGGGTCCCTGGCACAGGGGTGGGCAGCATTCAGCTAGTTTTCACACACTAGTCTTCACACTGCGCTTCCAATACAGTGGTGCCACGCTGGTGCCACGTTGGTGCCACGCTAGTCTTCACACTGCACTTCCAATACAGTGGTGCCACGCCACCTTACATACCGCGAACATACCCCCCAAGGACAAGGACTTCCCCAGGGTGGCATCAAGGCTACAGGAAAGTCTTTCCAGGGCAGCTGACGATGGGGGCTTCTGGAGATGTTCTGTCACAGGCAGGCTTTTGTACCTTTGTTGACATGAATCCAAGCATGATGCTTTTCTATTAGCTAGTAGTACTGCAATGCGGCTTCGCTACGGCTCACGTTTTTGGCCGAGTATACTGGGTCACCCCTACTCTTCTGGATAAGTCGGATCTTTGATGTGGAGGGGTTTTCACACTTTAGGCTCCGTCATACACAGGGCCACTCGCAAATCAGGGCTGCGTTGCTGCTTGCCATACATACATAGGTACACACATACATATATACATCAGTCAATCAATTAATCAATCAATGAATGAATGAATCGCCCCCTTACCATCTCCAGCGACCCCCTGAGGACCCCGCCCAGCAGGTTGGAGTAGTTCAGGTTCTGGTGTCCATCAGGAAGTTCCACAAACTCCGTCAGCGGGTTGTTGTCCACGATCAGAGAAAACTCGTCGCCTGAAGGGCTCCAGTTGGCCACAGTCGGCGTGATACCCAGGAACATCTTAAACCCAACCTGGAGTAAACAAAAAAAACCAAAAAAAACAATTAAACAAACAAACTCCATCAGCAGGTTGTTATCTACGGTCAGCGAAAACCCAACCTGAAGAAAAAGAAGTTGATTTGTTCATCTTGCTTCAATAGACCCTCTTTGTGATGCTCAACAACAAGGAAGTCTGCTGGTGCAATAACGCCATCTAGTGAGCAATGATGGTATTACAGCCCTGGGCTATTACATTTACACTGTATTTCATACATTTGCACAATTTCATCAGTTGATGCCTTGTATATGCACATGTAACTAAGTTTTCCTGTGGGGAAGTTGTGTGGGAAATGCTAAGATGTTTTTTAGTATCGGTTTTGCTCAGTATTTTACAAAAGCAGAAAGTGTTGAAAAAAACATGCATGTTGTGTTGTACTGTGTTGTACCTTTGCGATGACGTCGGCCGTTTCCCGGAAGTCGTGACACCGCCCCACGGACGAGCGCGCCAGGAAGTCTTCTATCAGCCTCACTCCGATGTTGTAACCCCTGAAATAGGAACAAACTTCACAATTCACAGGGAGTAAGGAACACATTCCAACATGTAAACTGTATGCTCAGTGTGTTTGACATCAGGTAAACTGCAAAACATGTTGTTAGACCACATTTGGATGTACAGTAATAACAAAAAAGTATTACATAGAAAACATAAGATTTCAGTCAACATACTTGAAGGCTAGTCTCCACCGTACTTCTTAGGCCTAGCAAAAGAAATACTGTGTTTCCGGTTTCAGTCCTGAAAAAATTACTAGGTCGGTAGGTAGGGATTGTTGTATTCTAGATTTTTGGCCCAGTGATCGAACAAATGCATTTTAGCAATGTAGAACAGAAATGCATCAGGCACTCAGTTTGGTATTTTCTACATCATATTTTAATCATAGAGATACAAATACAAGTACAAGTGAATTGATATAGTTTGGGCAGCTTTTTGCAAGGTAACTGGAGACAAAACATTTTTTCCTAGGCCTTAGCTGCCTTTTCTGAGCTGGTATCAGAAGATATATCTGTAATGTTATACATGTACATGCATCATAGTTGTAGTAGGAGTAAGAAACTCACATCTTGTCGAGCTGCTTGTTGACTTCTTCGTCGCTCTCATAGTCTTTAATGAGCTGTGCCACCAAGGCCCCATAGGTCAGGGTAAACAATTCCGCACTCTGCAGGGGAAACATTCGCCTGATGATTTAGACATGATGTGAAATATACATGCACCACTATGAACCACACATGCAGGGGCTACATGTTCCTGGCATTGAAAACTAGTAATGCTTTGTTTGTTTCGAAAACCGATAAATCACCTTTAGGCATAACAAATCAATTTGCACAGTAAGTACATCCTGTTTAAGACTAGACTGTAGAGGTTCATCCACTCACAGCGGGAAGGACCCCTACTCTTTTTGATAAGTGTGGTGGGGTTTTCAACAAGCTCGAGGTGTGGCTCTCCTCAAAAAATGGGACCTCCGGCTTTATCATGTCCCATCCCAGATATGTACCCATTTCCTCCTGAATCGAGTGAGGAAATAGGTGCCTTTCCCAAGGGAAAAACATTGAGGCCTGCCAGGGATTCGAACCCAGAACTTAAGGTGGCAGAACACAGTATTTCGCCTATGGGGATTTCTATAGTTAAGGACCACAAACTGACTGAGGTCGACGCCGAAAAAAATATAGTACGGTGCATTTCTGAAGCACGACAAACGGATATGTTTAAATTGAGGGTACATTCTACAATATAACTGAAAACAAAAAAAAGTTGTGTTTTTTTCAACGTTCTGGCGCCCTCTTTTGAATGGGGTCATGCGAGGTCATACGAACTGCAGCCGACTCACCCAGGCTGGCTGCTGCAAAGGTCACGCGCATGTATACACTGAATCGGCAAGCTTCACAATCTTACTCATACGATCGAAAAGCCGACTTATTATACTATCATTCAGTAAAGTTCGTGCCTCGCTGGCTTTCACGTTTAAGTTTATACATGCGGTACAAGATTTACAGCGCACTATTTTCTTAACCCGCGTCATAGACAAATACTGTGTACTGCCACCTTAAGATTCTGCATGTAAGTCAACAACCCTAACTACAAACCATCTTGCCACCCTCGACTTGTACACGTAAGTTCCAGATTAACTAATCAGCAGTGGTCATGAACTGCATATTTCGATATCAGACCAGAGATCTGTACTTGAGAGAGAGAGTACTGATAAAGGTCCCAATAGGAGCTGGCAGAAACGGGTCATAAAAATCATGATTCTCCGAGCTAGGAAATTATGGGAAAGGTGGGAGGGGGGCGGAAACACAACTCTGCCGGATCTGCGACCTGCCGCCATCTTAATGCATCAAAACGACAATGCAATATTCCGCCGTACTCACCACTTTCTTGGCCTCCGTTCCCCGTCCGGCTTGACGAGACATCTTCGCGTTTTCCCGACTTTCCCGGCTGACTGGAGACTGGTTCTGTGGTCTGACTGTCGAGATCCTTCCAACTCCCACAAATTTCTCTGTAAGAACTGATATATATTTGTCTACGTAGATTCGCTATATGGTATTCAGCATTGTTATGATAGTATAACGTCAAAACAATTAAAACAACTTTGATAATATTTAATATTCTTACTTAGCAGAAAACTGTTATCAATTTTGATATCTATCTTGATTTATGTCAATATTTTAACAGGTTTTGATACGAATCGGCGGCTGTCAATAAACCGCCTTTGCCACATGTGAGTTGACCCCTCCTGACCCCGCCATGAGCAGCCCAGTCCCGAACTTGTAAAATCTCCGCTATTTTCCGCAGAATTGGCGCTGAGAAGTGGACAAGAGTGATTTTATAAATGACAGACTACGAAGAAGATCAGGCGAACGAGATAGAGGCGCTCGAATCTATTTATCCAGACATTTTTGAAAGTGAGTTGCATTTTTCTGACAGAAAGTTGTGCCCCCCTCCCCATAAAATTGATAACTTCTGTGTTGCTTCCATATTTTGGGGCTGCATGCCGCTAAACTGATTTTATGTTTCATTTTCCTTTTCGTAACTTTTTAACTGACACGCAATGGTTTAATTTTATAGCGTTGGGAACGTTCAAATTGTGATCTGTTATCAAGTTTTCACTTTCCCCAGTAGGATAGAGAAGAGTTAGGAGGTTCTCTGGTAAAGAAATACATGGCCATTGCCAACTGTGATTTTCCCTTTCCCAGTTTTAGAGACTGAGCCGCACTGCTTCAAGCTGTCCGTGTTGACTGAGACAGACAGTTATGAAGGTGAGGGTTGGAACCAGGTTATACAAGTTATAGCGATGATAGAAATCTATTAATATATCTAGAATATAAATATTGCAATTATTAAATGGTACATACTTCTTTCTCTGCTTAGCACTCAGCATTTGGGAAAGAGTATGGAAGTTAAACACACACATCACTACCAGCGGACCAGCCCCCTGCTGTAGTGGCTTGCACTTGTGTGGCCCACGGGCTTCGAATGGGAGATGGGCGCCCCCCTACGCATCTTCGATGCATGGGACAACTTTAACTTTAACTTTAATTATTATGAGCGCAGATGCATATCGTTACATGTGTATCATGTGTCAATAAAACATAACTATGAGCCGTGGCAACTGTTGCAGGCCTTGTCTTAGTACATTAGCTGTTGTGAGGGTCGCTATGTTGGACTTCAGACAAGAGAAGCCCTGCAACAGTCACCACGGCTGGGCCCAGTGTGGTCCGGCTGGGCCCAGTGTGGTCCGGCTGGGCCCAGTGTGGTCTAGCTGGGCCCAGTGTGGTCCGGCTGGGGAAGTGATAGGCACATGCTCTCCCTCCCAGTACTTAATTATAATGTAGCCAATCTTGATAGAGACAAATGATTTTGAAATCGTTCGAACACCGTCTCGGCACTGTTGTTTTCCCAATGCCACGAATAGCGTCATTCAGTAGCAGTGTTGTTGTTGAAATCATCGTTATAGAAATGATACTGAAACGTTCCTGTCCCCCCCCCCCCAGAATGTGACCCCCTGGGAGTGGACCTGCAGTTCACCTACGTCCCCACCTACCCCGACGCCCCCCCGGACATGGAGGTGCTGTCTCCCCAGAACCTCACAGACGAGGATGTCAGGAACATACAGGAGCTACTGCAGCAACAGGTAAACATGTACATAACAGGTAAACACAACAACAGGTAAACACAACAACAGGTAAACACGACAACAACTAAACATGACAACAACATCAGGCAAACACATAAGGTATTCTAATAATGATTGAATGGGGTGGGAGGCCGCGAACTCAAAAAATAGATAAGTAATAACTAACACAGGTAACTAACCCAGGTAACTGTTGCCCCCAGGCTGAGGAGAACCCGGGTTCACCCTGATGTCAGCTGTGCAAGGGTAGGGTTAGGGTGGGTAACTAACCCAGGTAACTAACCCAGGTTACGAGGTAACTGACCCAGGTAACTAACCCAGGTAACTGTTGTTCCCAGGCTGAGGAGAACCTGGGCATGGTGATGGTGTTCACCCTGGTGTCAGCTGTGCAGGAGAGACTGAGTGAGCTGGTGGAGGAAAAGAAGAAACAGGCGGAAGAAGATAGGGAAAGAAAACAGAGAGAAGAAGAAGAGAAAGAAAAGGTAAGAAGCTTTGGTGTTTTTCTGACATTGTGAAATTAAGGGCATGCCTGTGGTCAATGTGTTTTAAAATGTTGAAAAAGTAAACTGTTGACAAATATATTTATCAAAGTTGCAACATAAGAAATCAATTTGATACTAAAACAAATTCACACAGGCAAAAAAGAACTAGATATGCCATCCTTCTTGCAACTGCAGGTACCAAAACTTTTTTTTCAAATGGACTGTTCAGCTTTGCAATCCATGATGTAGTTATATACATGTACATGTAAGTTTTGTTGTGATTTAAAAAATCTCTAGATGCACCGGCTAATTTTTGGGAGTATGTGCTCCTAAAATGGTCCCAGTCTGGAGGGCTGCTAACTATTTTTGCGTACTTTTGTGAATGATATACTGCCCACCAATGTTATAAACCAATGCTGCTTTCTTGTTGCAGAAAAGATTTGAGGGCACCCGAGTCAATATAGAAACTTTCCTGGTGTGGAAAGCCAGGTTCGACCAAGAAATAATGGAGAAGAAGAAGTCTAAAAAAGAGGTAGACAACAGTAAAAAGTTATCAGGTAAGTTGCATGAGAATTCTGTTTCTTAGTGTCTCAGTTGGAAAATAGTAAGATATAAAGGGAAAGAAAACTTGAAAAAAATAGACGGGAATACTGCATCTACTTTTGTCTGTTTCTAGTAAATTTCTTCTTTGACTAAGATAAAGTTTTATAATACACTCAGACTTAGAAATCATTCAGAAGTAAGATTGAACTATAATTTTAAAGTGAACATAGACAGAGATATTCATTTACCCAAATTTTCAACCAATTCCAGTCTTTGTCAAGGAATGTCCAGTCCACCGCTTCTGTGACGTTGCATTATGCAGATGTGACTCGGTGAGCCGTGTATTATAAGTTTCAGAAAGTTTATGACGCCCCCCGTCTCTGTTAAGGGATGGTCGTAAGGCCCTGATGTAAATGGCTCACCACAGCTGACTGTGGAATAACTGTACTATCTCTTATGCAGGAAAACAACTATTTGAGCGAGATACGTCTCTAAACGACTCAGACGCAAGATTTCTGGCCAATGAAGGTGAGATGATCATACTGTCAGTAGTGAACAATGTCCACTTTTTGGGTTGTATCTTTTGGGTTGTATCAGCTTTACCTATTAGTAAGTATTATTTCATAGTTTTTTAGTAGTTCCAACTCCTTTACATGTAACAAAGGGAACAACAGAATGATGATAAACTGGATAGTGAGTGTGAGTTTTGTCAGTTGTGACTTTTATCATTGTATTGATGTTTCTCTGGCCATAGCTGCATGTAGCTGCCTGTAGTCTTCAGAACCTGTTGTCTGGAACTTTTTGTAGATGTAGAGTTGTTGAGAGATGGAGCGCTGTGTGCTCTGATCCATGTCACATGTTCATATTCCTGTGAACCATCAAACTGTGTGTTAAGCTTCACACTTGCAGAACATTATGGGTAATACTGTAATGTTTATGTGTGTTATAGTATTATGTAATTTACCACGTAGTTTGTATGTTACACTACACTATAACACATCATCGTTCATCTCACATGCCAACAGCCAGTACTGGTGCATGAATCTTACAGCCAAAACATGTCACAGGTTAAAATCTAACATGTTTGCTGTCTCGTGCATGCAGGGTGTTTAAACATGTTGCATATCTTAAAACACAATGTTTAATGTGTAACATATACATGTACACAGATTGTTGCATGTGTAACATGTACTAACACTTGTCCTGTCTCCATCCATAAACCATCCCCTTCCCCATTGTTACCCCCCACCCCATCCTTGTCCCCTTCCATTCTGTGTCCCCTACCCCTTTTGTACCCCCTTCTGCACCCCCTCCCCATTCTGCACCCTCCCCTTCTGTGCACCCCCTCCCCTTCTGTGCACCCCCCTCCCCTTCTGTGCCCCCCTCCCCTTCTGTGCACCCCCCTCCCCTTCTGTGCCCCCCCTCCCCCTACCGTACTTGTTCCCACAGACATTACTCTCGGTGCAGGTGATGAGAGCGTAGAGGTCGACGAGTCCCTGTTCCAAGACATGGCCGACCTCGACCTTGACGAGGACCTTGACCTTGAAGACTGAAGATCCTCCTTAAAGGCATCGTGCAGCTTCTCAGGAGGGATAAGATCTGGGGTCATCCAGGATGCTGATGTCTAAGACTTTAAAAAAAACTTAAGAAGGGCTTACAGATCACTACACAAGGACTCCTTGTCATATTTCCTTCGCAGTTTCAACGATTAACAAACTCTCTGAAGGTCAAATCAGTCTAGCCTGTAATCCATCCTACTTCGGCTCCAATTTTCTCCTCTATCAATCACTTTTCTGCGGAATAGTCTGGCACCGTTAGAGAAGTCTCTCGTATTTGAATCTTCACATAAACTATAACAGAGCGTTCTGATTGTTCGTGAATTGCACTGGCTTCTGTGGCGGCATTTGAAAGTCGATCTCCGTTATTTCTAAAGAATGTTCAGTCCAAAATAAGCAATGACATTGTGGCCAAATGTGCCAGAGTTTTCTGTAGGAAAGCAATGAGAGGAGCGAACTGGAGCGTTAATAGGGTTCATGTATATCAACCCATCTAGTCACTCTATACAGACTATTAAGTACTTTTCCGAGGGACAGGTTTGAAATCAAGCATCGACATGATAAAACCTATGTAAATTCCAGCCTAGAAAATATACAAAATTATTCATTTTGTTATGTAACTACAGCTTATGATGTTCGCACATTATCATGTACTCTAATTAACTTGCATCATCACAACGACTTGGTACGGAATGGAAACATAGCTGCAGTACAGACTTGATGAGTCCGAGAACCAAGAAGTTGAAGAGGTCATTAACAAGTGTTCAGAAATTTAAAACGTCATAGGAGATGATTGAAACACTAGCATTGCTAAAGCATTATTTTCACACATCAACAGCTTAACATCCTTCATGTAGTGGTTTACTGTATGCGATGGTCATTAAAATGCTTTTTATACCTAAAATGTTGCCACGACGTACGTAAAATGTTGCCATGATTCTAGTTCGCGTTCTGTTGTTCATGTATATGTAGTACAGCAGGACAATGTGACACACAGCTGCAGAACATTGTCAGGGACAATTAAACAAGTTTAAAGATAAGGTATTAAAGAATGTTTTCTTACACATCTGCTTGTTTATCAAAGAAAAGTACATGTAAAAGAATGGCATGTTTTTTTTTTATTGTACGTACAGCTTAAAGGCATCCAGAGCATTTTATGAGGCTTGAAACTTGTATAAAAAAACTCCAGTTTCCAGTCATTCCTACACATAGTAAGTTTCAATAACACTACACCATTACATATCGACATTAAAGGAGCAAAGATACAATGTCCTTGTGTGGTGAGAACTGATAGAAAATCCAAGCCCTAATAGACTGATCCTGACTGTCCATCACAATTAGCGGTTCGACCAATGAGAGAGTGACTGCATGTCTGTCAAATATTTGCATTTTTATGTTTTGAATTTGCAGTTCTACGTTTTGACGGAGGTGGGCGGGGCTATGTTATCTACAGTATTTACAGTAGGTCCGTGGAACTAAAAGATTACCATGTAGATTATTTTTGTGCCGTTTTTGCGCAGTTTTGAAAAGAAATACGAACGGAACAGTGGCATTAATGGTCAATTTCATAAAGATTACACCAACTAGAATATTTCCAATTTTCCAGTCTTATAAAAATGCTCTGGGTGCCTTTAATATAATAATAATAACTTTATTGCAAGTTCATGCCCGAAGGCTAATTGCAGACAAACAAGTGCATGGGAATACATGGGAATCAAAAATAGTTATCTACACTACTGTCAATGTTCTAAGTTAACTAAGGTTGACTATGGTTGGGTTTGACTTCTTTTTTGAAGGCAGTGGAAAATGAAGAGACCCACGTTTTCCATCGTAAGTGGGTTTGTTGATTTTAGTAGTGATGTGGATTTTTGTAAGCTATTCAAATGGTAAAAGCTAGGAGAATTAACGGAAGCTGTTTTATATAAATCGTCTTATATATAACCTCCTCCACATAAAAAACAGACGAACATACCCTGGGAGTCCAGGCACCGTAATGTAATCGGATAGCGGAGCTTGGGTTTGCAGAGGACAGTGGGGCGGGGTCGGTCTTCGGGGGGCAGCGGGAGGGTGGGCCGTGAAAGCTTGGGCGCGCGTGCGGTGCTCCGTGGCCCTCCGATTACGGTGCCTGGACTCCCAGGGTAGACGAACAGGAATGCTTCAAGTCTTGAGAACGCATGTGCAGTGTAAAAGGTGAAGGCCCCTGGCCTGTAAACAGTTGTCTCGAACGTTGTCTCGAATTGCATAACAATGTCCAGGCGGGTTTTGTTTACGTCTCAGGGGCGTTCACCTTTGACATTGCACATGCGTACTCGAATCTACGAATGGGCTTAGTAATAGTTAGAACATGACCCTCTTTCCTCAGCCAATCAGGAGCGTGTCCGGGCTGCCAACAAAATCCGAGGGGGTGCGGGGCTGCACCAAATCCACATAAACTCGCCCCGCCCATCCTTTAACTATTACATATCGAGGCATGGCATGCCCACAGCGCAAAGACTGTATCAGACATGAGTGGACAACTACTCCCAGACAACTATTCCGACAACACAAAGACTTTTGTTGACCAAAAACATCTCATTAGTAGACATTATCATAATTCCAAGTAGTCTTACACCGGTCAGTGTATTCACCGAAATACACGAAATACACGTCCGACGTAGCACTATGTTTATTCACTCAAATCATACCGTATTTTGGTAAAGTTCACCACCTTTTGTGTGTAAATGACAAATACCACTAAAAACAAGACTTTAGGCGATCCCGCCGTCGGATCGCATAATCGCATATCCGCCATTTTCGATTTCCGCCGGGATCACGATGCGGACCCTCACGATGTATTTTCTGAACCTTTTCTGCGGATTTCTTGTAGCCAAGGCCATAACATACATTATTTGATGCCGATATATAGCAACCTGTGATATTTACTCACCAAATTATACTGTATTTTGGTACATTTCACCACCCTTTTTGTGTAAATGACTCAGATACCACTAAAAACAAACGTCATCAGGCGCATGGAACAAAGATGACGCGGCGGTCGGCCGGGATCGCGAAATATTTTTCTTGTCATCAGGGCCATAGATACATTATTCTGTGCCGAAATATAGCAACCTATGATGTTTGCTCATCAAATCATACTGTATTTGGTAGGTTATCACCACCATTTTGTGTAAATGACTCCTTGAAGAAGATACCACTAAAAACAAACATCATGGCGTATCTGTATAGCCGTATGGTAAGAAAGATGGCGGCGGCCGGCCGCGCTGGGATCGCGAAGTATTTTCTGTCATTTTCTTGTCGCCAGGGCTATAAATTTATTATCTTATGCCTGCACATAGCAACCTGTGACGTTAACTCATCAAGTCATACTGTATTTCGGTAGATTTCAGCCATCTTCATGTGTATTTCGGTATTTCGGACGTGTATTTCGTGTATTTCAGTGAATACACGGACCCGTCTTACACGGGTACTTGTCTTACACGGGTACTTATTTCCCTCCCCACGCCCGTTTCTGCATTCCTTCATCCCCAGCCCCCAGAAGAAGACCGCCAGGACCCAAGTGATCCACCTGACCAGAAACGCAGCTCATCACGTAAGTCCCTTCACAGCCGTAAAGTTTTACACTTAAAGTGGTACATTCCACGGTTACACGGCCGTGGTTGTCAACAACAGTCTACCGTGTCTTCATGCGTGGTGTCTCACTTTCGTCGGTAAGAAGGTTCTCCAGCGTGCCAAAAAAAAAGAAGACGCGACTCCAAAATCGGTTGACGAATGCTGTGATCGTGTGCGGGCGCTTGGCTCCGAGTTGCAGTGCTTAGGCTTGTGACAATGTGATGTGTTATTTCTGTCGGCAAAAATGGTTCCCAACACAACCTACAAAAAGCACCGCAGTATTCCCAAATTCGGCTGATATATGCTGTAAGCATGCACCGGCATTTTTCCGCGTCATGCAAATTTGATTGTTCCGTGTGCTTAACTAAATTGAGTCGAATACTCTGCAGAAACTTGTGAAGATTTTCAGGAATTTGATATTCCACAAGCGGTTGTCATATTCATGAAAAAAAAGGAATCTTTGCAGGAGATACTAGATGATTAAGTAACCGGCATAACTAGAAAGGCAAGTTGTCGGCTCTCTCGAGCCTTATGGACCCCTCAGGCAGTTTCCCTGGGAAGAAATCAGACAGTCAGACTTTTGTCAGGGCCCACAAAGACCAGCTACTAAAGTATTCGGCTCGAAGACCAATCGGAATATTTACCACAGATCCGCAGAGGAACGACCGGGACAGTTGACTTTTTTTAAGCAGGAGAATTCACCGAGTTGGCTTAGTTTGCTAGGCGGGAATAGAATCTTACCAGGCTTACTGTTTATTTTTCGCAACATGTTCCTTATGTATAGTTGCCCTATTCCATATGATTGTATGTATAACTAAACAAACTCATTAGTATGAACTTTGTTTGTTGGCATGTATGTATGTATGTATGTATGTATGTATAGATTAAGTAGACCTTGCGAGAGTCGCTGTACTTTTGTTGTGTCAATAAAGATTGTACATCTTGTATATTTCTAAATCATCCATCACTCTTCTTCATCGTCACTATATAATGAACTGACACAACGAATCAACACTAGTACTTCTTAGAGGAACCCAATGTTCCCCGTGTTGGCATCGCTAGATGTCTCAGTTCAAGGTTCGAGGACTTCAAGGTACGAGGGGTGATCAATAAGTCCTCGGCCTCACCCAGAAATAAGGTCCACAGCTCAAATTTGGGGGCATGATTATGTAGTTTACATCTTTTAGCAATATCCACCAAATTTCAAATTATTGTGGCCAATACTTTTAAGTCGACGTCCATTTGAAAACTATTAGGCAAGTGACGAGAAAAATAAGGGTACACTGTGGTCAGAGCTGTGTGGGTCGAGTTCTTCATGCCATGAATCGGCATAAAATCTTCGAAGACATTGTCAAAATGTTTGATAAAGATTCCTTTCTTATTTCAACTAAAAAGAAGTGGGTATCTGACTTTCAGCAGAGCAAGTCGACCCGCACACCTTAAGTCACAGTTCAACTGTCCATGTTTTATCCTTCTACCTCACCTAATGTTACTGAGTGTCGTCTGTAAAGCAATGATCAGAATGATTAGAAGTTAGGTGGATATTGCTAAAAGATGTCAAACAACATAATTAGGCCCCAAAACTTGAGTTGTGCACCTTATTTCTGGGTGAGGCCGAGGACTCATTGATCACCCCTCGTACTTCTTACTGGAAAAACCGGTTTAACATGCCAAAGTCACAACTCGTAAGTTGACGCTGAAGAAGGGTGATGCTGAAGATTGCCGGGTGTCACTCGAAACGTCCGGAAATAAATCTCCGAATTTTTATCCAGTTGCAAATTAGGTTAATTGTAGAGTTTGAATTGTCTTTATATTTTTCGTAACATGTTCTTTATGTATGTTTCTGAATACTACAGGTGACAGGCTGAAAAATGGAGTGCCACCAATGCAGGAGGCCGCTGGCTGGACATCCGTACGACTCCCATGAGGGCAACGTCTACTGCATTGACTGCTACAGTACTTTTCACGCCAAGAAGTGCGCCGTGTGCTTCGTGCCTTTGGATACTAGTAGTAAGTAGTCTATCGTTGATAACATCCATGCGTTTGCAGTCACGTGACTATGACGTAAGAATTGTCCGCCATGTTGTATGGCTACAATCTATGTGAGCAGTTACTTATAAATTCATGCAAATGCCTTGTTCTTCTGAGCAAGCTGTAAAACTTCGTGGTTGCCAGTTATATATATATATATATATATATATATATATATATATATATATATATATATATATATATATATATATATATATATATATATAACTGGCAACCACGAAGTTTTACAGCTTGCTCAGAAGAACAAGGCATTTGCATGAATTTATAAGTAACTGCTCACATAGACATTTATATATATATATATATATATATATATATATATATATATATATCCCCATGTTTACAGACAAAAAGAAAACTACTCTCCTCTTAACATCATAAAACCCACACATACAGAAAATGTGGGATCATTCGTCTCCCACTGTCTCGGAAAAAGAAGTCAAACCCAATAAGTTAGAATGTAGTGTCAATATCTAGACTAGAATAGTCACATGCTATATTGTTACCCATTGTCTGTCCGTCCTTTCATGTTACATGTACTTGAATTAGCCTCCAGACAAGAACTTGCAATAAACTTTTTATATGGTTTTCTTCTTTTTCTTCTAGGCGCTGAGAAGTTTACTACCTACGATGGTAAGAGCTTTCACGGCGGTTGCTTCACATGCTCCGTATGCAACACACCCCTGTCTGGCGAGAAATTTACCGTCAATGGCGATGATAAGGTTTGCGGAAAATGCAACTAATGAATTTGGCAACATATAAATTTTGCAACAAATATCCCCTGACGCCACGCCCATCGCCTTTTATCTCAAGCAACGGCCATACTGGTCTAATGAAGTTAGCCGAGAGCTACAGAAAAATTAATGTTGGTGCTTAAGTTAACTTGGTGTGAAGAAAGAAATTTATGTTCAAATGACTCTACCGTCCAGATAAAACCAAAATCGGTGTCATTAAAGATGCATCTCAACTGGTAACAAAGAATATTACTACTAATCACAGCTTGTATCAAACATTATCATTCGTGTAGTCTGGTCATAGTTGACATACTTTAGCTACAACAGACATGCGATATAGGCAGTAGTAGTGGGCAACCTCAAACCAACCGTACACACTCACGCCACATCTTCAGAAAAGAGGCTGTAGCCGCGTATAGTTCCCGTTTAGAACTTTATTCGAGCCCACACCGACATGTTTCGCCTGTGTGTGGCTTTCTCAAGGATCAAGGCTCGAATGAGCACATTACAGTGTGTTCTGGCTTTTATAGGCCATTAGTGCATAGTGCCCTAGGTGGCTTAACCAATCACAATACCGCAAATATCTTGATATCCTTTTAGTCATATTATACATATATTGTCATATATCACTCATCGAATAATATGTTAGAGCGTGTTTCTTTGACGGATTCTATTTACTTGTAATAGAATTTTAATCCAATTCAGCTCAAAACTAGTCTGGGTGCCATCCTAGATTACTACCGGGGCTCCTGCGTTCGCTACCATGCAAAATCGAACGCAGGAGCCCCGGTAGTAATCTAGGATGGCACGACAGACTAGCTCAAAACTAGTTAAGGTGAAAGAGATACATTATCGTGAAAGAAGATGTCATAGAATCATATTTCATTTGATTTTTAATAACTAATGCTTAATTAATAATACCAATCTGCTATGCTACACAATACGGAGAGAATTACTCTGAAAACATAAGGTACAGTAACTATGGGTGATAAACATAGATAAACATCGCTACAGTCTTGCGATCATGTAAGGTTGTACTGGTACGAATGACCATCAATAGCTTATGTACTGTATTCAGCGAATTAGATCATACATATACTGATGCTTGGTGAAATAGTAATATCATGGAAAACCTGAAGCATCAGTATATGTATGATCTAATTCGCTGAATACAGTACATGAGCTATTGATGGTCATTGTAGCTTGTCAATTTTTAGTCGTGAGTATTAGTTTAAAAATCCTTTATTCTAAAGTAATATGTTTTGGCGTCCTTAATGTTTCTGATAATAAAGGGTATCAATCTTGTATTCATTTTATGGATATATATATATATATATATATGTACTTGATATTGACGGCAAAGAGTATACACATATCTAAAACAATATGTTTTGGCGTCCTTACTGTTTCTAATAATAAAGGGTATCAGTCTGGTATTCATTTTATGGATATATATATATGTACTTGATATTGACGGCAAAGAGTATACACACATCTAAAATAATATGTTTTGGCGTCCTGACTGTGAATCCATCTCCCAAATACACGTAATACGAAAAAAATAATAATCATGGATGATTTTTAAACTACAAGATGGCTTATTTCTAACCCATTACCACGGATTGGTACCACATATATGATATTACGTTCAAGTCCATAAAGGTCAACTTCTTCAACACAGCTATGTTTCAAACACAATAAAGTCATACGAGATGACTAAAATTATATGATTGCAGAAACCATCTTTGGAATGTTTTAGTATACTACGTTGGTGATGGCAAGAAAAGTGGCTGCCGACACGGTCATCACAAACCAGCTGACTGCCATGCTCGGAGATGCCTGAAAAATAAAATGAAGGTTATTGAAAACGACGTAGATGTACGTATTTAACTGTTTGATCCATCCTGACTAAAGAAAACAAAAATAGATCAAGTAATTAATGGATTAGATATAGTTCAAGGACAAAATAAGAAACGCAATTAATCATACAGATGAACATTTTAGTTTACATCGAAAGCACGCCGAGTTTTAGATATTCGGACACAATCTTAACTACATGTATGTAATTAGATTTAATGTAGATTTAATGTACAAGAAAAAAAGTTGATGGCAAAAAAACTCTATTTGAATTGATACCAGGCCTTTCATACAAAAAAAGCATGTCGACGCTGCCTTGAAATAATCATTTAAGTATAATATGGTATATACTGATCCTTCAACAAAGTAAGCTAAAAAAAAAAGAAGGAAAATTGCTTTCACATCCCAGGCTCTAAAACAATCGCGCTTTCGTCTTTTAATGTCATACATTTGCTATCATTTTAAATACCAAAAGGAAACAGTTGTGGACTGACCGAAATGATGTCGTCTGAATCCATGACCTCGTACACCGACACCGTACCACTCACAGTCCCCGCCACGAGCAGGAGAGGGGTGTTTGTGGGGCTGTCACGTGCAGACACAAACCTGCAGGTTCAAACACATATCCTGATGTTTATATGAGATAACTGTGAGCGTATGTAATGTTAGTCAATTATAAGACGAAAATGCTGTCATCCGCGGCGTCATGTATCGTTTTACTTTCTTTGATCCGGTGATAAACGACGGCTCTTTTTTGGCGATGCCTCGTGGACGGAGGCATTTGTCGTTTTGTTAGTAAATCTATTTAGAAACTGCAGAGCAAAGTATAGTTAAATCTCATTATAGACGCCCTTGTGTGTGTGTGTGTGTCTGTGTGTGTGTGTCTGCGTGTGTGTGTTTGTCGGTGTGTGTGTGTGTTTGTCGGTGTGTGTGTGTGTGGCAGTGTGTGTGTGTGTGTCCGTGTGTGTGTGTTTGTGTGTATCTGTGTGTCTGTGTGTGTGTGTGTGCTTGTGTGTTGCGGTGCGTGTTTGTGTGCGTGTTTGTGTGTGTGTGTGTGTGTGTGTGTGTGTGTGTGTGTGTGTGTGTGTGTATGTGTTTGCTTGTGTAGGTGTGTGTGTGTGTGTATGTGTGTGTATGTGTGTGTGTGTATGTGTGCGTGCGTGAGTTTGTGTGTTTATGTGTGTGCGTGTGTGTGTGTGTGTGTGTGTGTGTGTGTGTGTGTGTGTGTGTGCGTGTGTGTCCATACGTTTCTCACTAAGATAACGATGTATACCTCATGTCCTCAGGATCAATATCTCCGACCACGCGATCCTGGTACGCCTGTCGCCATGTTAGATCCAGTCGACCCGAGAAGCTGATACTTTGGAAAACAGGTGTAATGATGTCTTCGTCCGCTAGGGAGTAAACCAAGATTGTCGAGGACCGCTCGTTTCCGACGAAAAATACAGTTTTGCCGCCGACTTCTCCGATTGCGAGGGATTCAGTCTCTGGCCCCTACGTAGGAAAATAGATTACATTGGTTGGAGAAAGTACAACTTTGTAGAATATACAGGCAGCTGTGTGATAATAGCAGAGTTATATGAGTCTCGGATGTGGTTTTACCTGACTGTTTACCAGTTACGTCATTGAGATATTTGTAGTTTGTGTTTATTTGATCGTCATAAGTGGATACATAGTTACATACATCACTATTCTTCCTGGAGTCCTCAAAACTACTATAACAACAGTTGGCAGAAGAGTACTAGTAACATGTAGATGAGATTTTCAGATTCAGCTTTATTCTGATTGGCATTGCATGTGACATTGATATAAAACAAAAATATCCACATGAATTGCGCCAATACTTCCATAACTTGCCATTGACTTAACAGTTACATAAGATTGCTTAAACATGCAGTAAATACATGATTCCTAATTCATGAACATTGATACATAATAATGTAAATGATATTATTCACTATAACCCTACTGTAAAGTTTTTTCTAAGTGTTGTTTGCACCTTTTTGCAACGACTTAAATGATGTTAAATTGGATTGCAAGATTTATTTTTGTATGATTGTTGATAAGATTGTATTTAAGCTAGTGATGTGTAGATTGCCATTACCTATGTATAAGTATTTGTCTGCCCCTATAGCTAGCTGTTGACTCTCTAATACCAGCTACGCTGCCCCGAGAGTCAATGCAATGTATTGTGACATTTGCAAATAAATAAAGATACCTTTAAGATAAATACCTTTTTGCAAGATCTGTGATCGAAAAGAGCTGCAGGCGTGCTGTCGATGACGTCCTCGTCGTAATCCGAGTTGAAGATGCTCGGGTAGTATTTGGCCACCATGCGCTCAACCTATGGTATATGTAGATGTTTAGCAACTTATCAGTTATGAAATATGCAATTTTCTTTCACTTCTGTAAAATTTGATATGTCATTTGATTGCCAAAAATAGTTACTCAAGCAACTGGATAAAATTTTGAAACAGTCAGACGTTTCAGACAGTATCCGCTTGAGTAACTATTTTTGGCGTATCTTATACTACCTGGATGTCTAACCTTCATCAACGTGTCATTTGATTGCATTGTTTCTTTAGTTAGTTAGTCTGTTGGTTTTCCTTGTTTAGTTATCTATATATAATGATAAGCGTTTTGCTGTTTGACCTTATTTACTTATGTATACATCTTAAAATGATCAGCTATCATCAAGTAATCAAATCGAAACCCTCGAAAAACCTTGGAGTTTTCAGGTTTCCCTGCATGTTTTTCTTTGCCGTTTGCAGCAAAATGTAGTTGTTTTTTTAATGTGAAAATAAACAATGAATCAACAAAACAATAAACAACCTCGTCCTCGCTGTCCCAGACGAGGCTCACGTCGTCTGCGTTCCACACAGAGAATCCTCGGCCCCCAAATAAGTGGAGGGATGCGTACTTGTCCGGATTCTGGGGATCCAGACCGTCCAAAGAGCTGAAAACAGCGCATCCTAGCTGGCTGGTGGAATTCAGCGCACTTCTGAGTCGTTGCGACTTCAGTTTAGGTGAGAGAAGTGACCCTGTGTAAAAGAAACAATCATCAACTATTTTTCTATATTCTAGATGGCGTAGCTATCAACTGGGTTTAGGGTTAAACGGAAGTTTTTGGGGTCGTCACTCCTTTTAACCCCTTTTCACTTCTTGGGTCCAGATAAAATGGGTTGAGGACCCTCAAAACGTCTGTTTAACTCCAAATCCTATAGATAGCCTTTAATTGTGACAAATACCAAACTGTGTAATTATTTTTCTTAAATGAAACGTGACAAACAATCAGAATTTCATCATTGACTAAAGAAAGTTCGTACTTTCAGTTAGTTCTGCTCCTTTCAGTTCGTCTGTTGACGCTGTTGCGTTTGGAGGCGCTCGCTCCACACCGTCCCCCTCGTTGGCCGTTAGGATGTAGTTTCTGCCCCTGTGGCTGAACGTTAGCATGCTGTCTGGCTGATAGATACTGTATATGGGCCAGTCTCGCATCAAGATACCTGTGCGTTGATACATTTGAGATGTATATTTGGGACGGCTCTGCGAAGAGTTATCCATATCCATATACACACACAAGAAAATTCTAAAAGTATAGATTGCTCTTTCAAATTCTTGTTGGTGTCAATTGAATTTCCAACTCCGATACTATTCAATACCCTACTGTTATCATACAAGAATAACAATAATGATATTGTCATCGACATATCTATGCAGTATAGAGTATATACGGATCAGGTATGTATTTTATCATCATCATTATCATCATTATCATCATTCATCCGTTTAACTAGAAGACAAAATTCATCCAGTTGCTTGAGTAACTTAAATATTGTGTAGACCTTATACTAGTCTACGTGTTACGTGGCGTACCTCCGTCGTCGTTACTTGTGTCTATGCTAGCCGTGCCCCAGTACTTGGACCCCAGCGGATAAATGTCATCAAACGTTGCCGTAGCCATGTCCAATACAGCAATAGCATTGTTTTCCTTAAAGAAAAGAAAAAAGAAAATCATAATCATAATTATAACTTGCCACGACAATAAATCTACTGGATATAATCTGTTTCCAGTCACGTGACTATGACGTAAGAATTGCCATGTTGGGTGGTTAAACCTGGAAGTTGCCAGGTAATTGAGTTTGAATCTACTTGCTAACAGTCAGATAACTTTATCACACGCAAACACATTGATACACACATGTACATTCATACGTCTAACTCTTGCTGATTCAGCCGACCAACACGGCTGCTGTGACGTCATGTGTAAACACACACATAGTATCAAACAATCAAATCATAACTTACAGAAGCAGGTACACACACACACACACGCAACAAAGCCGACAGATTGTAGTCGTCGTTTGCTTGGGTTTATCAAGTCATTTCAGTTCAAATTAAGTAAGTATATTCTTTACCTGAAGGACTATGTAGGCCTTGCTTTCGTCAGAACTGTAGGCCACGTATTCTGGCTCCAGCGTCTGGGACAGGTTGAATTCAATGACCTCTGGCCCAACCTGGATCCTTGGTAGAGTCCACCTCACTCCCCGAGAACTGTATTCCTCCGCCCTGTCGTGAGAAAGATAATCTGGTGTTTCCAAATAATTCCTGGATTACAGCATATATGTATTCTTTAACAAATTATTTCGCATTTTGAAAAGCACGTTTTAGTAACAGTATGCTCATCGTAAAGCTGTAGAACTAGCTTCTCTGTAACGTAAGTAAGTCAAGTCACCTTTTTTCTACCTGTCTGTAAATGTCACTTATCTGCAGCCTCTACTAGGCTCCATACGTGGCTGGAAAGAGTGAAATTCGGCCAATTAGAGGAGTTGGCCAGCCGATAGATACAGTTTACCATGTCAATCTGTATCTTTCGGCTGGCCGACTCCTCCATTTGGCCGAATTTTACTTTTCCAGCCACGTCCGGGGCCTGGTAGAGGCTAACTAATCTAGAGACATTAATGACGCAGCGTCTTTGAAAATACGTGTAGTCACTATAATGATGTGCTGCTGTTTGTACTTACATACTATCGAACTTTCGAAACGACGCTGTTCTGACAGTCGGCGCCGATTCTTGCCCGAGGTTTGCCGACCGGAACGCGATGACGCTCGCGGATCCCTCGGGATCTACGAAGTTTCCCGACTCGTCAAGACCTGGCTCGCCTTCGTTACACGTCACCAATGTCATGCAGTCTTTCGTGAATTTGACCATGTCTGGGAGAGACCCCACTGTAATAGACACGACACTAGCGTATGGAAAACATATAACTGCAAAAAACACGAACAGACATACCAAAAACAATACCTCCTTGTGAATTTGTAGTCTTTTCCATTGACCCTATGACCTGGACTGTCATGTCTGATCTATAACCTCTGACCACTTCCAACCACTTGGATGTATGACATTTGTAATGACATACAGATAGACAAAATATACAGAAAAAAGGTATACAAATAATTGGCATATACTGATTACGAAATCCCCTTGTCCAATGTCATATAGTCAATTATCTGCACTAGACGTTTATATGCACATGAATATGTATATGATTGTTAACATGTGACCAGTGCTTAGCCCAGTGGGCCAAAAATGATGAAGAAGGTAGGTGTTTTTCTTCAATTATAATATCTCTGATGAAATTCTTGTTTCTCAAACCTCTTTCACTTTCCATCTGGTTCGATATCGAATAACTTCAATAAGCAAAATATTGATTCAACAGAACGAGTAGGAAAAAGAATAGCTTTAACATTATTTTCAAAATTTCATTGTAGGTCGAACAAAAAGAGAATCGCTGCTTACCCTGTATTTGATGGAGAAGCGTCATGTTTTTCTTGGTGTTGTCGTACATGGAGTAGATCAGTACTGTTCCTGGCAGGACTTTGGGGTCGTCGTGGATGGACACCGCAATGTAGCTTCCGCAGGAATCTACGTCTGTTGCGCCACCTGGCAGCTGTAGCCGGTACGCCACCAAGGCGTTCTTGGGGTCGGAGATGTCAAGGACATTTAGAATACGGGCTTCCCCTGTGTACAAAAGGAAATAGATCAGTTTGGTAGAGATACTAGCACCATTCAATGTATATTTTGCAAGTTACCTCTATACTGGAGGAAATAGTCAAGTCAAGGCGACGTTTACTGCACAACAATTGTAACAGGTACAAAAGGAAAAAAGCTACTGGCTTCTTATACTTATCTAGTACAATCTACAGGAAGGTGCTAGGCTATACAATGTTGTAGTACAAACTACAGGAAGATTCTAGGCCATACAATGTTTTCAATGGTAGATGATATCAACAGAATATGCTTAGATATGTTCTTAGTTTTTGCATAATTCTAAAGGTTTGCACGGTGGCCTTTTCAAATCTTCTGAAATTTTTTTCTTCATATTGACAAAAATTGCAGGCGCCTTGCAGCACTTACCGACGGTGTAGACGTGATAGTTCTGAGCGTCGTACGTCAGTTGTTCCATTGCCCCGCGGTCTCCCATACCGTACAGCGGCGCCCCTGTCGAATCGAATCCGTATGGCAGGTAGGTCGAACCCATCGGACTCAATGTGATAGCGCTCCAAGCGATATTTGGTAGCATTGCAGCTACTATCATCAATACAGCAATGGTCATGTTGTCGTTAGCTCTGTAAATATGTAAAAGAAAATACAACAAAAGATGTAACTATGTTGATTTGATTATATGGATGGCATCCGCGCGCGCATCAATTTTCATCCGTTTCCAAAGAAAGGTTTTCGGCGCATACTGTAAGTCGTACAAAGCAGCACGAGCTGTAAAATGAAAACATACATTTAGTAAATTACAACAACAAACAATTAGAAAAATGGATACTAATGTCGTAGAATGCCTACGTCGATTTTAAAGTAAAAAATCTAAATTTCGGTATACCGTACTCCGTGTTTTAAGTTTTGTCCATCCTTCCTGACCACGTAGATTTCATAACAAAGGCAACTTTTTTTTTGCCAATTCTTTATTTATTCGCACAATCGCATCAGTTTATTGATTACCTTCGCCGAGAAGGTTATGTTTTGGGTAGCGTTTGTATGTGTGTATGTGCGCATGTAAGTGACCAGCATAACTCGAGAAGGCTTCGATGGATTGTCTTGATATTTGGTATGTGGGTGGGTCTTGATGAGACCTGGACATGATTAGATTTCGGGTCCCCTGAGGCTTGTTACGGTACTGCAGTGGAACTTCCTGTTTTGATATCTCGTGTTCTGGACATCTTTTGGCGAAGGTATGAGATCGTGAAACTGTAGTTACTTATGTGGTTGTATGGATCCTAGAGGTAGTGTTCTTTTTTTTGTTTGCTGTGGCTGGCTGGGAGAGTGCTCATGTTGATCTCGACACGCTCTGAGTCTAGATCCTTGCATGGCCTAGATCCTCGGATAACCTGGAGAGGGTGCAGAACCAAGCTGCAAGGTTCTGCACGAACAAACTATGACAGGGGTGCTAGTGTCACTGAAATGATCTACAGTGGAAGTCACTTGAAGACAGAAGAAAAATATCCAGGCTTTGCATGATGTACAAAATGACTAATAAACTTGTGGATGTACCGACTGATAATTATCTAAGACCAGCCCAGAAAAGGACAAGAAATAGTCATACCTTTAAGTACCAGAGTTATCAACCAAGGATTGATGTGTTCAAAAATTCGTATTTCACGAGAACCATAGTAGAATGGAACTCGTTGTCATCAGATACTATAGGAACACCTTCACTAAATAGCTTCAAAGAACAATATGCAGTCAGATGTGCAAAAGTTAGGTGTGACGGGCCGTTCAGTGTAATATAACCAGCTGCTGCCGCGCCGCGTGCCTGCGAAGCTGGTGTGTTACGCCGAAGGGCGGTTATACCGGCTATACAGATACAGATCTTTTGCACACGTACCCAACACGTGCTAACCACGGTCCATAGTACATGTGTCTCCGTATGTGAGTCCTATATGCTTATATCTGATATTCCATTCACCGAAACCTATCCTGTCTTCCCTTTTTGCTTAGTCAATTAGCCATGGTTATTTCAGACTCTTTGTAATTTTCGATAAGTCTTATACAACACAGAGACCCCTAATAACACAACGTTGCCGAACGTCATTACGAGTACACTGCCGGCATACTTCCACCACGTGAATTTCACGAACCGCCCAGCACTGGTCTTGGTGAAAAAAACAACCCTCCATACAGCCTTATTTATGCGTGAGCATACGATAGGAAACATAAAGAAAGCTACGTTACTGTGGCTGGTCTACTTTAAGCATTTTTGTGTTTTTTTTATGTGAAGATTTCTTGTCTCCACTGTAGGTTTTGCAGCACTAGAAGAAGAAAGGCTCAAATGAGGGGAAGTTGGTCTCCTTAGCCCCGTCACAAATAAGAAATTCAGCTCGGCCGACGTGTTGGCGAGCTTCCAATGTGCATTTTCGGCCGAAGTACGGCAGACGTCCTGTCGATTACGCGGGCTTCGGAAGATTTTTAGAAATAAAAGTTGATCCAAATATTGGCCTTTTACCAGGTTAGTTGATACTGACTTCGTCCATGTCCAAGAGATGGTACCATCTCATGGGGGATTTTTAGTTTTTAGTGTTCGACGGACGTCGCCCGAGATTTTCATTGGAAAATACGGTCGACGCTCGGGCGAATTTAAAATTCGGCGAGCTTCGGGCGATCTACAAAGTCGGCCGACTCTCACATGAATTGTGACGCCGGCTTTAGCACAACTCGTCACACCAGACCTCGATATGAATCCATGTTCACATGACAGAAGAACTAAATAATACACGTTTATCCGTCAGGTTACATATAACCACCACTTTGTGTTTGAGAGAGCTATTGTAACAGTATGTATTTGAGAGATCTCTGGTGCAGCACCCCCCCCCCCCCAGGTATGTACAGTTTGGACATGACTTAATATTTTACCTATTACTAACTGTATTTCTTTCTTAATTTTTTTTCGCATCAAGACTCTAAATGTCCATTTTCTTTATCAAGTTGATGAATATCTCTGACATTCTATTGCGCATATCGTTGTATATGCTGCCCTCACCACAAACACCCCAACTCCTAAACGTTACTCTAACCCCTACACTGACATGGACTGGTCCGATTGGCTGCACAAAGAGCTCTGAGTGGCTGCTTGTTTGAAGAAGCCGGTCGCTCTCTGGTGGTACAGCACATGCTCAATCCCTGTTCCGAATGATACTTTTGTGTAAATCAAGGACATGATAATGTCCTTGTGTAAATCGACCGAAGGCTTCAAAGTTTATTTAAGGGTAAATGTGGGTATACCGTGATATGCGGAGAAAAATCTGAGATAAGTTCACATGGTCCGGTTTTCAGGTCGGCCGAAGCTACGGGTGTGCATGCTGGACACGGCATTGGAAGGTGGACTCCACCCTCCTTTTTTAACCAAGTGATCGATTATATCTCCACAGCCGAGGTCAAATACATATTAGGGATATTTCACACCAGACCTCTATATGAATGCATGGAATGCATGTTCACATGGCAGAAGAACTAAATAATACACGTTTATCCGACAGGCTACATATAACCGCCACTTTGTGTTTGAGAGAGCTATTGTAAAATTATGTATTTGAGAGCTCTCTGGTGCAGCACCCCCCCCCCCCCCCCAGGTATGTACAGTTTGGATATATAGGGGTGCATTTTCCTGAGGGACGTCGCAATTTTCCAGTGCGCCATATCTATTAATATTTATGTGCCCTAGCCTGATCATGTCAGTAGACATTCATCTTTCCGAGTTCGATATTCAAGGTTCAGGCTAGACACATGTTGTCTTCATTAATATGGGCTAGTACTCATATACTAGGAAACTCTACCATGATTAGGTAGTAGGTACTGTTAAAAAGGAACTTTGGCTTGTTTTCTTGTCTGCGTTCTCTCGACTGCGCTTGAACGTTGGAACACGCCCGAAGTTCTAGCGAGAGGCGGCATGCAGAGTTCGCTGTACTTATGACGAAAGCGAAAGAAACGAAGGAAAGTCAATGGTCTTACCTTGGTCCCGACGCAGGGCTCTGTCTCAACAAAATACTTGGCTGATTTAGTAGATACAAGGACATTGTATAGTCCTTGCTAAATACAAGACGAACCTACGAACTTTTAGGGCTATTGCAAATGAGTTAATATTTTACCTATTACTAACTGTATTTCTTTCTTACTTTTTTTCACATCAAGACTCTAAATGTCTATTTTCTTTATCAAGTTGATGAATATCTCTGACATTCTATTGCGCATATCGTTGTATATGCTGCCCTCACCACAAACACCCCAACCCCTAAAAGTTACTCTAACCCCTACACTGACATGGACTGGTCCGATTGGCTGCACAAAGAGCTCAGGGTGGCTGCTTGTTTGAAGAAGCCGGTCGCTCTCTGGTGGTACAGCACATGCTCATTCCCTGCTCCGAATGATACTTTTGTGTAAATCAAGGACATTATAATGTCCTTGTGTAAATCGACCGAAGGCTTCAAAGTTTATTTAAGGGTAAATGTGGGTATACCGTGATATGCGGAGAAAAATCTGAGATAAGTTCACATGGTCTGGTATTCAGGTTTTCAGGTCGGCCGAAGCTACGGGTGTGCATGCTGGACACGGCATTGGAAGGCGGACTCCACCCTCCTTTTTTAACCAAGTGACATATAATTTTATCTCCACAGCCGAGGTCAAATACATATTAGGGATATTTCACACCAGACCTCTATATGAATGCATGGAATGCATGTTCACATGGCAGAAGAACTAAATAATACACGTTTATCCGACAGGCTACATATAACCGCCACTTTGTGTTTGAGAGATCTATTGTAAAATTATGTATTTGAGAGATCTCTGGTGCAGCACCCCCCCCCCCCCCCCCACACACACACAGGTATGTACAGTTTGGATATATAGGGGTGCATTTTGCTGGGGGACGTCGCAATTTTCCAGTGCGCCATATCTATTAATATTTATGTGCCCTAGCCTGATCATGTCAGTAGACATTCATCTTTCCGAGTTCGATATTCAAGGTTCAGGCTAGACACATGTTGTCTTCATTAATATGGGCTAGTACTCATATACTAGGAAACTCTACCATGATTAGGTAGTAGGTACTGTTAAAAAGGAACTTTGGCTTGTTTTCTTGTCTGCGCTCTCTCGACTACGCTTGAACGTTGGAACACGCCCGAAGTTCTAGCGAGAGGCGGCATGCAGAGGTCGCTGTACTTATGACGAAAGCGATAGAAATGAAGGAAAGTCAATGGTCTTACCTTGGTCCCGACGCAGGGCTCTGTCTCAACAAAATACTTGGCCGCACTTATCCCGGTAAAACTGATTTAGTAAATACAGGGGCATTACATAGTCCTTTGTAAATACAAGATGAACCTACGAAGTTTTAGGGCTATTGCAAATGAGTTAATAGTTCCATGTTCATTTGTTACACCAGTAGTCTACATATACCTTTCAACTCGACATGTTAGCATCATATTTTACCTACTACTGACTGTATTTCTTTCTTAATTTTTTCACATCAAGACTTAAAATGTCTATTTTCATTATGAAATTGATGAATATCTGAAATTATATAGCGCGTATCATTGAAGATGCTGCCCTCACCACAAACACCCCAACCCCTAAACGTTACTCTAACCCCTACACTGACATGGACTGGTCCGATTGGCTGAACAAAGAGTTCTGATTGGCTGCTTGTTTGAAGAAGCCTGTCGCTCTCCGCGTGATCAAACCGACAGGTGTGGTGGGACAGCACATGCTCATTCCCTGCTCCGAACGATACTGTTTGCGTACATCGACCGAAGGCTTAAAAGTGTGTTAAAGGGTTAATGTGGGTGTACCGTCACACGTGATCGGAGAAAAATAAAGGGGAGGTAAAGTCAAAGGGTTCCTTTTTAAGGCCGGCAGTAACTACGGGTGTGCTGGGCACGGTATTGGAAGGCGGACCTCACCCTTCTTTTTTGACCAAGTGACATGTATTTTTATCTCCACAGCCGATCTCGAGGTAAAATTAATATTAGGGATGTGTACGTAAACGTAGCTCTAGATACAGGTAAAGGTACAGGTAATTTTGTTCTGGATATGGTATTGTCATGGCTTTTGGACGACAGCTGCAGATACTTCTTGGGTGTTAAATGTATGGAACGTGCAGCAGTTTTTTAACTGCATTTTTGTACTTAATGGCAGTAAAAGCGGCAGTGAAAATGTAAACAATGTGTCATCAATGTGTATGGCTTTGCTATGGTAACTACCTGCAGTTCTATGTTAAGTGTCGCTTCTGTTCCGTGTATTCCGGACCGCTCTATGATAGTTGTTTATCCAAATGCACAAATAGACATTTACACTATCAAAAATCACAATACAATGTCTGCTTTAGCCCTGAGAAATGTGTTATCTATTCATAGCCACCCCCATGCATATGACCTGACCTCACACCTAAGTGGTCAGACAGGTTAGACGTCATGTCATGCAGAAGTGATTTGAGCGCCGGATTCACACGGAAACATCTCTAACATTGTCGTCCGATTTGTGCCTCACAGGTGGGAATTTATTCACTGTTCAAACTCTAGACGTCTGACGGTCTGAGGAAGGTTAGTAATGCTATGCAGAACATCCATATTACACATTTCATATAGGGTGTATTCACCCCTGCCCTCCGTGGGCGGCCATTTTGGTGTTCACCCTGAAGCGAAGTTTCTCGGTGTCCGACGGTCTCTAAATTTCCAAGGAATACGAAGTCGTCTGATCGCTGTTTTATTATATGCAAAGAGTCTCCAGCCTCACATCCTTTTCGCTACAAAAATCCAATTTCACCTACTGGAAATGACCCATTATCGACGAGCGAGGAAAGCTTTTCCCCAGCAGCCTACATACATGGCCGCTAAACTGTTAACAGAGTACGCATAAAATCAGTTCACAGCATACAAGTGTTCCAAGGCCTGCAGCCACGTAGTACAGTGTCTTGAGTGTCGTGAGAAATTTTGTTGACAGGGAGTACGTTATGATCGGGAAAGCTCGACGTTGAAAGACCCCCAGTTTATGAACGTACGAGCAACGACTACACGGTGCCGCGACTGTGTTACGAGTACACAACGGGCATGTAATTTGCTTTTCGACCAGATACAAAAGGTTTCCATACACACACGTTGATTCTCAAACTTCAACTATTTAGATCCGCTGTTCGTATGTCAGAAATCATCCACTTTTGTTTCAGTCGTTAGTCCCTTCGTATGTTCCCGCGCCTACACGAGAAACGCAAAACCAATCTTACTGTTACCCGATCAGTGTGTGCTTTATCAGTCCCAATCCAACATCTGACCACGAGGCAAAACGCCATGATTATGAGACAAAACGTCTTGAAGGGAAATTGTGAATGGCGTAAAAAACATCTGCCATTTATACAGAGAGTTCCATAGGGCTCCACTATCAAGTGAACACCAAAATGGCCGACAGTGCTCGTTGCTAGGGGGAGGGCCACGTGACTGAATACGCCCTATAATATTAATGTGAAAGTTTATTGAAAGGTCTTGCCCGGCGTAGGCTAATTGCAAGTACTTACAACATGAGAGGGCGGACAGGACAGACATTGGGTATTAATAGAGCATGTGACTATTCTAGTCTAAATACTAGTACTGACACTAAATTCTAACTTTTTACTGGGTTTGACTTATTTTTCCGAGACAGTGGAAGACGAATGATCCCACTTTTTCTGTAATGTGTGAGTTTTGTGATGTTAAGAGGAGAGTAGTTTTCTTTTTGTCTGTAAACGTGGAGAAATTAGGATGGAGTTTAACAGCTCCTTTCTTTATTGATCGTAGGAGTAATTTGAAATAAAATGTGTTTCGTCTTCCACCATGTTTGACATGCAGTATCTATATGTGCTTCTGTTGTGTCAATAAAGATCTCTCATATGTTCTTTGGCACACTGGTAAGATTTTGTACCGCCCTCTCTCTATTTCAAGGGGGTGGGCACTAATTCTAATTTTGCTGACGGTTAACCAAAATCATCTAGTTCTAGATATTTTTCCATGGAATATGATGTTTTGCATGCCTCATAAGGTCCTTGTCCCATGCGCATTGTATATTAGACCCGGATGAGTTATGAAGTTTTGCGATACAATACGACTTTGGTTTTGTATTCGTAAAGGTTATTTGGCTTATTGTGTTTCGTTAGACCCCATTCCACTTGAACGGCGCTCTCACCGCGCTCTCACGGCGACCTAAAATTGGCCAGATCGCCGTGAGAGCGCCGAACTCCAGGAAAACGTGCTCAAGTGGAATCTCTAAGGCGACCCTTGCGCGCTCTCAGCGCGACCAAAATGTCAAATGTCAGCAACTTTTTATGAGCGACCAAAGATTTCACCGATCACTCAACGAATTTCAGAGATAAAGAACGAATTTTTTAAATGTTTTGTGTGCTTTGTTGTCTTCTCAATCATACCTTCACCTCTTGCATCATATTTGAATGATAAAATCAAGGGGAAAACAGATTCAATTTTGGTCGCTGCACGGTCGCTCAGTGTGTGTCTTAAGCTATATATATGTTTTACTAGTTTTTTTTCTGCGTTGTCTGTCATGTTAACTGTTTGCAATAAATATATTTTATCATTCTTCGTTATAACAGAAACGTAAATCACAGGATTTTGAAACGCTTTTCGAACCACTGACAATAAGAATTGGAAGGAGTTTGATTTGAATGGAAGCAAGTAGTTATTCGCCAATTTGTATTACCCATGAGCAAAACTATGATTTGACCACAAAATTATTAGAAATTCTAGATACACCACTTCAAGAATGAAATTTGTTTGAACTACAGATAAGACCATTCAATCATCGTAGAGCGCTCGCCGCGGCCCTTTGATCCTCTGCTGCGGTCCTTTGATCCCATCCTCGACGCGCTCACGGCGACTGTTTTGGACATGTTCAAAACCATCGCCGAGGTGACGGCACGCATGGCGCGCATGGCGCTCTCACGGCGCTCTCGCCGCGCTCCCACGGCGATCTCGCCGCGCTCTTGGCGCTCTCACGGCGATCTGGCCAAATTGAGGTCGCCGTGAGAGCGCGGCGAGAGCGCCGTCCAAGTGGAATGGGGGTATAATTAGATGGATACTGCCTCAATCTAAACATCCTTCTTTCATGTACCAAGACTTGTTTGTATTCTAGAAGCACTTTCAAATGGCGTACCTAAGGCAAGTACACTGCAAGAGCATTTTCCACAGCAAGGGATATCACCAGTGGGATCGAACTCACGTTAGCGACTTCGAGCCAGCTGGAGACAAAGTGCCAGTGGCCAACCCGGCCCAGTTCTTCCAGGAACACGGTCGCGACTACTACATGTGCTGTGCAGACAAGGAGGCTAATACACTCGTTTTGGCCAAGTCTAAAGACATTTCTAAGACGAGGAAAGCTCCTTTCTTTGAAGAGGTAAAGGAGTGTTATTTATGTCACGATTCTGAAGACCTCCTACATGGCATTGCCAAGTATGAAATATAGAAGAAAAGCCAACGTCTTCTCTTTAGATGCCATAATTGGTCACATACTGTGCCCAGGCACGGTTTGTGACTGTGCCCGCGTGTCACAAACCGTGCCTGGGACAAAAGCACGTTTTGTGACACGCGGGCACCGTCACGAATCGTGCCCAATCGAGCACATGTCGTGACACACAGGGGGTCTTATCCCATACTGTGCTTTGGGGCAGAGCTGTCGCGTCACGTTTGGTGCTTTGTCACGTTTGGTGCCTAGGCACGGTTTGTGACAGTGCCCGCGTGTCACAAACGTGCCTGGGACAAAAGCACGGTTTGTGACACTCGGACACCGTCACGAATGGTGCCCAACCGAGCACAGTTCGTGACACACAGGGGGTCTTATCCCATACTGTGCTTTTGGACAGAGCTTAGTGTTTTGAGGGGGAGGAGTCTGCCCAACGCGTTTTTTTCCCTGCAGCCCGCCATCTTTGTTTTTTTCGGGGCGCTGGGATGAGAAAGAATCAGCGTAATTCTCGCTCATTGAAATACATTTCGCGCTTGTCTTGGATGATTTGGACTTAGAGTTGATGTGGCACAAACAGACGGACGTCTCATCACGAATTTCTACAACAGAAATCCGTCCCGAACCGTGCCATTCACGACTGTGTCCTGAGGCACGGTTCGTGACAGTGCCGGAGTGTCACAAACCGTGCTTTTGCCCCAGGCACGGTTTGTGACACTCGGGCACTGTCACAAACTGTGCCCAGGCACGGATTGTGACAGTGCCTGAGTGTCACAAACCGTGCCTGGGGCAAAAGCACAGTTTGTGACACTCCGGCACTGTCACGAACCGTGCCTGGACAGTGCCCGGGGCTACAACTTCCCGTAGCATTGATTTAGATCGAGCGAGCTGACTGCCTCGGGACGTCGAAGTAATCGGCAAGTGGCCCGATCCTAGTCTAGATCTGGTTTCCCTGGATAGAATATATTTAGTCTTACAAATTGTTTTTTTTCAGCATCTGTTATAGACACTGTCTTTTTGTGCCACTTCAATTCTAGGTCTAAGTTATTCAATTATTTTACAGAGCGAGAATTACGCTGTTCCTCCTTTAATACCTCAGCGCCCCAAAAAACAAAGATGAGGGGGGGGGGGGACTGCGGTAAACAAAAACACGCTGCCTTATATGGAAACGCGGGCATCACTGCCCCGTCAGTCACAGTGATTGACAGCACTTCCGGGCACAGTCTGTGACGGTCGGGCTGTGTCACGTTCTGTGCCTGGGAAAGCATAGAACGTGACAGGCATGGTGTGTGACGGTACAAGAGCTTAGTGTTTTGAGGGGGAGGAGTCTGCCCAACGTGTTTTTTTTCCTGCAGCCCGCCATCTTTTTTTTCGGGGTGCTGGGATGAGAAAGAATCATTGTAATTCTCGCTCATTAAAATACATTTCGCGCTTGTCTTGGATAATTTGGACTTGGATGATTTGGAGTTGATATGTGGCACAAACAGACGGACGTCTTAGCACGAATTTCTACAACAAAATTCCGTTCCTAACCGTGCCATTCACGACGGTGTCCAGGCACGGTTCATGACAGTGCCCGAGTGTCACAAACTGTGCGTTTGCCCCAGGCACGGTTTGTGATACACGGGCACTGTCACGAACCGTGCCCAGGCACGACGAAAGATGACGGGGATCTGCGCTAAACAAAAACACACTGCCTTATATGGAAACCGGGCACAGTCTGTGACGGTCGGGCTGTGTCACATTCTGTGCCTGAGAAAAGCACAGAACGTTCTGTGCCTGCGAAAAGCACAGAACGTGACGGGCACGGTTTGTGACGCTACCCTGTTGCGTCGTACCCGTCCAGTACCTTAGACTAGTTACAGGCTGTTTTCGGCAACTCTCTCATGAAGCGAGCCTAAGTTGTTGTATTTTCGGACGGGGCCTCGAGAGACTCCCGGCGATTGAAGTGGAGTGGGCCCCCGGTTTGTCTTAACTTGGACTTAAATCAGACCGAGTCTCAGACTGTGAGAACGAGCCGGCACGGTGCATGCAAAGGTCACTCCGGAACACCGCCCGGGCATCTGACGGGTGCCTGCCGCACACTGACCAATAAAAGGGATACTCGTACGCGGCAACATGAAGAAAATGTGATTTGGTTGCGACGGCATATTGAAAACACCCTTGGGACAATCATGTCAGTCACTAGAAAAGACGTTGATAACGTCACACATTTTAGCAGTGATGGTGTGTTGTCATAGTATACATTTATAGAAGGTCCATTTAAAATTCACACTTATATCTGTTTGGTTTTAGGCACTGCGTCTAGATGCTGAAGAATTGCTGGTTATCCCGTTCTCCCTGTTGCCAGGCGTGGCTGCTGAGGTTGCTAAGGATGTCGGTCACATCACTACTATATTCCTTTTCCAAACAAGTAAGTAACTAAGCATGAAATCTCGCCTGTCTTAAAGTTGCAGTATGATTCAAATCTAAGCATTATGAAAAGGCTAATTTACTAACCAACACTGAAATAATTGGGACTTTGCTAAGGTTCAAATCTAATCATTTTATCAAGCAAAAGATAGAAAATGACACATATCTGGTAGTCTGCCAACATTAGGAAGGTCGAAGGTTTCATAGGAAGGTCAAAGATTGCATAGGAAGTTCAAATGTTTGGGATGAGGGTGAAAGGTTTTATAGGGAGTTCAAAGGTTTAATAGGAAGGTCAAAGGTTTTTAGGGGTCAAATGTTTTATTGGAAGGTCAAAGGTTTTATAGGGGAATCAAATATCTTATGGGAAGGTCAAAGGTTTTATAGGAAGGTTGAAGGTTTCATAGGAAGGTTAAAGGTCAAATGTAGGTTTTGAAGACAACAAGACCTACTGGTGACACGTTTTAAGTCATGACGGCAGAATACTTAGGAAAGTAAACACGCCAGCCACTGTAAAATACGTTAATGACGTCACGCATTTTCAAACAGCGCGCTGTGGTTCAACATTGCTGACAAAGGCTCTTGAAGCGAGCGGCGTCATAAACACCATCCCAGAGACTGACGTTTACACCAGCGTCTGTCAATATGTCGTTACAAAGAAGGATATCACTGAAGACGACATGAATATGCTTATGGACGTCATTCGACACACCAACACTATTTTCAACTTCACACTGTGGCAGGGAAACCCGTCCAAAACAGTGACGTGTTACAAAATGCGTGGACAGGTGAGTAACAGCTTGATGAACTCATTTATCATGTCAGTGTTCACTACTCCTCATATTCTCAAAAATGTCTTCAACACATGGATATCTAAACTCCAGAAGAGGGTGTTATTTTCTAACTAATTTTGTATCAATAAATACGTTATCAACCGATTTTGACAGAATTCCGTTTGTGGTGAATTAGACGACGTGTTGTTTTGTAAAACAATATGATACTCAATAACCTGTGCATACCCTACCCATGTATTCCCTATAAGTATAGACACTTCCATCAGTGTGAATATTTTCGACATAAGTGCTAGAAGTAAGACATCAAAGTTTTTATTCTGTCTAATATGATTTATTCCCATTTTGGCTATTGGCCCATTGATTGCAATTTCAATGTATCCACAGGTCACTTTTATAGCAGATCTGCTGCGCAGAGCCGTGCCAGATGTGAAGACCGTCTTCTTGTACCGTGGCCTGACTGGCACCTTAGATTCTTACGCACGCATGATCGTAGGAGGGAGCTATTGGAAATACTGGCTGCTAACAGCCCTCGGGCTAGATCACGCCGAGAGTAGGAAAATAGCCTTTATGGGCGCCTCTCGTCCATGGCGTAATCCCATGTTCGCGTCTCTCCCTGTCCCGCATGGTATAGTCTGGTTTACGGCGTGCGTTTGGCTCGAGCTGATGCAGAAAGCAGTCGGGATGGCAGACCATGGCTCCACTCAACGTTTCCATGTAGTTCTGCGGTACGAAGAGTTGAGAGTGTACAAGGAGGCAATGGTGTTGAAGGTCATGGATTGCCTTGGCGTCATATTCAGCGATAAAGATACTGGGCGGAAGATACGAGAAGCGTTTGGAGTCAACAGTCAGGAGGGGCATATGGTCGCTAGTAGGGGGCCCGGTGCTGGGGAAAGTTGGTTAGGGGAATGGGAGATGGGTATTATTTCTAAGATTCTTTTCCATGCCGACGTGGGGATCGACCGACCCGATTTTGTTCTCAATGGGACCCTCACCGATCTGAACAGTTTGGTGGAGTAACGGCCTCTACGTTTTATATCAGGATGTGAAAAAACAAAACAAAGACGCTGGTTTTGTGGGTTGTTTATTATAAAGCAAGGGTGTTTCTGAAGGAAGACAAGGTTTTAGCATTGGAATATAAAATGTTTGCGTTCTGGTCAAACGAAGATTTCTTAAAAACCTAGGACTATTTTTGACAAAGATATAAGATTCTCACAAATAGATACTATCGTTGAAATATTCTGCCTGTGTTTTTGTAACAACGAGGATTAGAAGCGCACTTTTTTAGGCTTTGGAGAGCAATCAAGAAATCAAGGCTATCGCAACCTTTCAAACTACTGCATAGCATTTGTTGCTGGATCATGTCATTTTGTTCATTCATTACCGTTTATTCATTTTAGTAGCATTGTAGCAATGATGACTTGCATTTTGTATATTTTGTATGTATGTATACATACTTATTAAATATGGTTAGTGAGAACGTTACCTATGGTAACGTTACCTACATGTATGTTCCGTAATCATCTAGAGGTGAGAATGAACTACCATGCCAGTTTATCCGTCTTAAGATGAAAGACGATGGGTTTGGTGGAAAAAAACCATCTCGCACTTGTTTAATTGTTTGAAAGCACAATTTATGGGAACTGAAGGATGGAGGAATAAAGCCGACTGATTCGTTATATTATAGATATGTGCAGTTGACTAAGACTAGGGCAGCCTGTACGAAAGTCGAGTGTATTTGTATGTTTCTGAATGTTGTTCCTGATATCAGACCGACTGAGAATTTTTTTTGATCAAGTCACTACATGTGATAAATGAATGATGTATATAACATGTGTACAGCTATTCACACGTATATGGGGCATGCCATCTCAATGTATCAAGCTGTATGTATATTTCATGGAGATGGTATGCCCCATATACGTAATGTATATCTGTATTCATGTTATATATGTTATTTATTCATTTATTTTATCCACTCACACCTGTAAGGACCCCTACTCTTTTCGATAAGTGTAGCGGGTTCTTGCACGTGCTTGAGGTGTAGTTCTCCTCAAACACGGGACCTCCATGTAACGTCCTGTCCGAGTGAAGTCCCTAACTGAAGCTACATGTACGTGGGCACTCATTTTCACCTGAGTGAAGTGAGGGAAGTCGTGAAAAGTGCCTTTTCCAAGGGCACACGTCGACGGGGCATGTTAGGGGACTCGAAATAAAGACCTAAGGGCACTGGGCCAAACACCTCGCCATTACGCCAACGAGACGCCGCTGATCTGTACGTAATTCTAAAGTGGAGTAATCTTACCATATTATATCCGGCTGCAGATGAGATGTATCCCTGTGCTTCTTCATACGGTCCGCTAGGGGGCATCAGCCCACGGCTTCTTTACATGTCGTTCCCTATCTCCATCTCGTATCCAGCCGCCGCCCCCAGCCGCCGCCCCCAACAGGCACTTGTTGCACAGGAGCTATCTACCACCCATAGCATGTCCAGAAGGTCCGCTGCAGTATCTAGGAAAGCCACTAGGGGCCCCAAAATCTAATCATTTTCAGCTTTTGTCACACCCTACCAGCACACTGAATATGAAACCAATCCGTCGGGCCGTTCTTGAGTTATCTTGTTTACAGACAGACACACGGATACACACACAAACGCTACTGAAAATATAACCTCCATGACATTTCATGGAGGTAATAAAAGTGAACGCTTATTTAACTGCCTCTATGTGTATCATTCCATTGGCTATAGTTAAGGCCCCACTCGACAACAAGCAAGTGTATCCTATAGCTGAAGATTAAAGATATGACATGCGATAACCTTTGACGGCCTATTCTGGGTCCTTTGACCTACCTACCTAACTTTGCGCCTAGCATATGGAAGCAAGTGTTGACCGACAGAAAAGCTTACAAACAGACACAACGAAAATAATACCTCCAACAAGGAGGTAACATGAAGCTGTCCGGTAAAAGGGACGATGATCGACTAAATGACATATTTTTTCGAACTCTCAGAAGATGAGAAGGTATGAGACCTTTGAGTTCTTATTGCAGATGTTGGGGGTGATGTCATCTGATAGGTCAGGAGCGTCCCCTATCGTTTCTTATGGGAATAACAGGCACCTGCACAGCAACGCCGTAGTTATAATATGGCAAATTTTCTATCTAATGCCTCACTTTTGTAAATCCATGACATCGAAATATAGATAATATCAATGTTATTTACAATGTACAATCATGTACAATATACTCTATTTTTCCGTTACAATTTTGAATGAGTGATGACGGCTATTATTTTTTCAGTGATTCACTGAAAAGCACCAACAAAATCTTCTCTATTGAAAATGAAGTAAAACAATATCAAAGTTAATACTTTTACCTTTAGATTTCATAGATCTATGCGCAACAACGGAACATGCCGGCTTGAGCACCTCATTGGCCCTAGTTTGGTAGCTTACGACATTTAATTTGTCGTTGACTGCTTGTAACATACAAACTACTAGCAGGGTCAAGCTAGACTTAGTGCATGGTATTTTAAAAGATTGGCCTGATAATTTCAAGCGTTTCATCCAGTGAACTGCCGAATAGAAGATGCCCACATCTAGTTTTTATTAATGAACCGTCTAAACATAGCACACATGCCGTCTATATGACACGGATTATGTACAAATTATGAAGACGTTGAAACGTTTGATTTTTAGCAATACGTTTGAAATGGTGGGTGCTGGACAAAATTTACGATTCAAGATATCCTCAATGGTCAACATACAGAGCTAATCTAACAAAGGCAAGCACGACATTCCTTTTGCGGCAGCTTTAAGAAATACTGACGTATATTTCCAGTTTTTCAGAAGGTATAAATGTTACATGATAGAGTGCAATGTTTGTTAAGTTTCAAACAATCGTTAAAATGTATACTGTCTCGTTGATGTGACAAGAAACGCTGCGTAATGCTTCGGTCCCATCTCCAATCCGGGACCCGGCCGGCCGGGCTGCTATGCGAAAACGAAAAATAAATAAAAAATGCATATCAAGAAAATACACAATATATGGTTAGGAGTTATTAATTCACGTTTTGTGTCTTTTGATGTCATTTATGTAATATCTTTTGTTCCAACCAGCTGCTCTGCTGGGCCCCGGATTGGAAATGGGACCGAATCATAAGAGCCTGGTAATGCTAGGGTCATATTTCCTAACCGGGGCTCGGCCGGGCTGTTTGCGGAAACGAAAAATCAAAGTGTATGTCCATAAATTTTCACAAGCTATGCTCTTAAACAATTTTAGGTACGTTTTGTGTTTTTGTTGTCTTTTATATCATACTTTTTGTTCTCAAGGACTGCCCGGCCGGGCCCCGGATTGGAAATGTGACCCTAGCATAAAATCCGTCCTACGATCATCGCAGGATCGCAAACTGAGGGCATTCTTAGGACAGTCGTGTGTGTGTCGTATACAACATTCAGTTGTCCTGTTACTGAAAAAGCTGACACAATTCTAAACAAGAGTTCCACGACCTCATATCTCCATGAACAATTCTATTCATGCAAATGATTTACACATTTTCATAATATATGCTTGGCCATAAACACCTTTATCTAACTTACACATGTTGCAATATTGACAGTCCTATAATTTTCCAATTAGATGAATTATGGTGTCTTTGCATTAATTATGCAAATTAGAAATTTATTTGCATAATTGATATCTGTTGATGCTCTACTTTCCATAAACTACATATGTTACATGTATTTGAGTCTGATAATGGAAAACACTGCAAATATAGATTTTCCTCATTAGCTATGCAAATTAAGTCACAATTAGCATAATTTGCACTTCATTATGTATATCTCTGTCTAAGCTACCTGCATACTAAGTATCATATTGACAGTCCTATAATTTTCCAATCTAGATGAGATATGGTGTTTTGCATTAATTATGCAAATTAGGAATTTGTTTGCATAATTGGTATCTGTTGATGATCCACTTTCCATAAACTACATACGTTACATGTATTTGAGTCTTATAATGGAAAACACTGCAAATATAGATTTTCCTCATTAGCTATGCAAATTAAGTCCCAATTAGCATAATTTGCACTTTATTGTGTATATCTCTATCTAAGCTACCTGCATACTAAATATCATGGAAATCCGTTGTTCCTTAGTTCAGTTATTCTCCTAAGAAGATTTTCACAAAAACGCCCCTGCAGTTCCAGAGGAAGCTGCTAGGGGGCCCAAACCTACACCACTTCTTTATTACATCACAAGCTATCTGCCACCCAAAAATCAAGACCACAGCACGTCCAGGTCAAAAGATACAAAAATTGAAGTTCTGCTGCAGTACCAAGGTCACATACCAGGGGGCCCAAAATCGACCTTGAATTTCGGCTTCACAACACCTGCCCACATACCAAATATCATTGTAATCCATCAAGAGGCTCTTGAGAAATGCTGACTGGAATGGTGCGGAAACACAAACAAACAGACAAACAAACAGACAGACAGACACACCCAAAACTATATCTCCATTTTTCATGGAGATAAAAATCAGCGATTGCCGGTTCTGTCACGACCTGCTCGAAAAACCTTACGGCATCAGCATCGTGCGACGGCCGACGACGAATGTGATCGCGCGGTTAGTTTGTCCGTTAGGGCCCTGTCACACTTGTGCGTATATACAAGCCCGCATGAGTTGCGTATTAACATGTTTTGGTCAAGATTGAGTTTTCAGCCCAAGAAGTCATTTCCTTGGCTCGATAACTAGGCTGCACAACGGTGGGTCAACGCAGAAAACAACTTCTTCCCCGCAAACTTTCCTTAAACCTAAGAAATGTTAATGCGCAACTCACGCGCACTTGATTATACGCACAAGTGTGACAAGGCCCTTACACTCCCATTCAACTGGGACGGTGACCTCGCTGCGATCGCGCCGCGACGTGAAATCTGACAGAGCGCTGAACGAATTTCACAGAGTTTCAGGCATCCCTGTGCAGTTTGCGTGATATTCCAATTGTGAAGTCAAGGGTCGCACAATTCAGGTTAGGTCGCAGCGAGAGCGCAGCGCGATCGCCGTCTAGTGGAATGGAGCCCTTACATGTATGTGACTGGACCCGCGACGCGTCGCCGTCGCTACGTCCTAAACTGAATTTGCGTTACCCTTGACGTTATAATGGGGATATCATTCAAAACGAACAAGTATGACCAAAAGGACAACAAAACACGCAAAGCTATAAAAGATTCGTTTTTTGTCGATGAAATTCGTTGAGTGCTTTATCAATTCGATCGGCCGCAGCGACGCCACCAGTGTGCCGTGGGTCCAGTGAGAGGGGGTCTTACTAGTAACATGTATGTTGACTGATGTTCTGTACTGTGTTACGTCGTTCTGAACGGTTTACCAATTGAAAAGAGCGGTAACGTTGGCGAGAGAAATTTCGTTAATGAGTAAGCCGCGTTCACCCGGTCATACTCATTTGGCTGGTAAGTAAAGAGTAAACCTGGTGGCTGCCGCATTTTCGGCTTGAGTGACGTCAGCGTCAATGAAGGGCTTGTATTTCATTGTTTCACCTCAGTCGACTGATTGTACAACGGCTTAGACCTCTCTACCACATGTCTGTGGTTGGGTATAGATTTAACCAGCTCTCTTGTACTTCTGAGTGGACATACGAAAAGGCTTTTGTTTTCTGCTGAAGGCTCTAAAAGATCTCAAACAGTCGTCGGTTCGGAGAAGCAGTCGGGGGAGCGGAGTTTGTTCACCGGTCACTTGCCCGGCTAGCGGTCGCCAGCCCCCGCGAGGTAGCCCGAGGGGGACCACCCGAGTTTACGGAACTCTTCAACAAGCGGAAAGGTCTGCCTTTTCCTTAATGGTCGACTCTTGTACGAGTCATTTCTCTTCCGGGTGACCCTGGCCGTTTAAGAAATAAGGAGACGAGTTACCAAGGAGGACAAGGTCTTTTATTCTACTTAGGGGATATCCCATTCCTTGCCGTTGTAAAATATCGACATTAGAAGGCTAAGTCGGAAGCATGCCGACGAGCAAGCGGCTGAAAACTCGTGACGGTTCCTCTGTAGACAGACCGGCCACTCGGACGACAGCTACGGCAGCAGACGACACCACCGACCGAGAAACTTCCCCTAGCCAGGCCCGGGACGTCGGCACTTCCGACAAGGACACAGACCCTGCGGTCAAGTCAGGTAAAGCCACACGAGAATCCTTCATTCTTTTTTTCATACTCTTTTTAGGGAACAGCAAATTTAGCGCTGTTCGTGCCATTGTCGTGAAAAGACACACGTAAGTTCTATATGCAGTTGTGTATACAAACACTTATACCTACCGGGAACTACCAACAGGTGACGATCACACAATCTACCACCTGATAGTTTTAAACAGGTGAGCTGGCAATACTCACAGCAACTGGATTTTCTAGTAATCTTTACGAAGAAGTACTGTAAAAGAAGGAGTTTGTATGTGAAGTTGATTCCGTTGTGGTAAAAAGGAAACCGTGCGGCAGAAAGTTACAGATGTAAGCAGCTGTCATGGCGCCTGATTAAGTGACTTCAACACACAGGAAAACATGCAAACAGTTCCGTCGCCATTGTTGCTTTACTGCATTCATTCCCCCCGTGTCAACTCTAAACACTGATCCCAACACTTCAAAAAGTGCCGAACTAAAGACTCAAAGTCTGTCATCAGTTTCTCCTGTTTAGTTACGTCGCTAATCCGGCTTATCCGTACATTGTTTTGCTACAAATCTGAAAGCAATCTTTGTTTTAGGAACCCCGGGTGGTAATTAGCTGGCTCAATCCCTAAAACAACGTGATAGAAGAGAAATTAAACCATACGGCTTTGTTTAGTTTGGAGTTTGGATAGGAAATTTCTCCGTGCAGCTTTTACGGCTTTTATGTTTCTTACATCAGTCATTTTATAGTTTTACATGAAATTTGGACAACATGAAAATGGTCCAAACATGGCATAAGCACGAGTTATTACTATTTGAGACTCAAAACGGTACAACGCCGAAAAGTAGAGACTAGTATGAGTTAAAACTCCAACACATGAAGTTTCAATGATTCTCGTTTAGTTTTGTGTGGGCAAACTAGTAGAAGAGACTGAAATACTGACTTCGGCGATGGTTCATTGCGTTCGAAAAGATGCTACACGCCTAGCTATCTACGTTGCAAGTGTATAATGCCAACAAGTATAGAAAACTGATTTATATGCCAAGCAACAAGCACATTTCTGTAAAACAATTATAGTACATGATTTGTAATATATCTGCAATGGGTGAAAACGTTAACTTTGTAGTAATGTTCAGCTTTGTTAAAGAATATCGTAGGCCAAACAACACCTAAAAGTGTTGAAAGAACTAGATTACCGAGGTGCATTTCTGCAGCTTTGGAGACATGCCTATAACTAGAAATATCTACTACACTGTCGGATCTAAGCCATAGCAACAATGTCAGTTGAACACTTGAAATAATGCCCCTTTGAAGTTTTTGATTTATTCGTAGTTCAGTATTTTTTCTTAGATAATGTTCCAAAAATATTTCAACTGTTTCAAAATTTTATCCAGTTGCTTGAGTAACTATTTTTGGCGTGCATTATTTTTACTGCTCTTCTTCCTCACTTTTTGACATTTAGCATGTCTATTACATAGCAACAGTGACATATTTTTGTACTTCATGATATTATTCCAAAAACGGACGTTTTGAGTATACATTTTCTGGCATTCCTATCCTTTTTAGCTACCCACAAGTCTTCTTAGGTCTGTATTACTTCGTCTTAGTCCGCGTAGACCCCTCTCTCTTTCTCTCTCTCTTGTCCTCTCTCTTGTCTCCTCTCTCTTGCTATCCCCATTCTCCCCCTTTTCTTACATTGAAATAAGAGAAATAACTATCTACGGCGTCCCATCAACTTAGAAAATTTATAAATTTACAGTCGCACAGCTTTTAAAAAGCTGCAAACGGAACGCAACTACAAGTTATAAGATTTCGATGGCTGTCTACCATACAAACTGAACATTTGAGAAGAGAAAACCGTTTTGACTGTTCTGATTGTAACCATAAAGTAGTGTTATACAGGAGGATGAACAGTGGGCTAAGTTGACATGTAAACTCCAGTCAGGCACGCTAACACTTCTCGCAGTTTACATAGAGAGGGTTATAGTTGTCCGCCTCACACCTGTTACGTGTTATGGTCTTCCTGAGAGCCATATGTTCTACGTTATAACACGTGATTACTGCAAGACTGTAACTTAGAAATGTCATTAGAATTATCATGAAAAATCATCTGTGATTGCACAATATCTGAAATCAGTTAAGTTTTCAAACGAACCTTTTTTTCACGGGCAGCACTTTTAGCCATGCATCACATGAGTTATACTATTGTTCCCTATAGCTAGATGAATGCTGTGCAAAAAGTATGCAATTTCCTATGCTAATAACAGCATGTTATTTTCTTTTATAATAAAGTAATGCATTAGTACAGCGTCCCTGTTCATTTGTCGACCTTTAGATGATTTTCAACGCTACCTTAATCGCGACTGACTGATGTTAAAGCATATTGCGTTGCAATCTACAAGTTATATTAGATATCTAAAGAATAATTTGGTGTTGTTGTTGTTCGTATTAGTCTAAATGTTCTAAATGCCAAATGCCCGTCTTTAGTTACACCAAAAAAAGATAGTTAACCGCTGTGTTGTCCAGCTAACATGCCCGTTGGTTTTAGGTTGCTTTTTTTTTCAAATGCTAGATAAAAAGGGTGTCAATCCGAAGGCCTTAATACACGAACCCCTCGAACTGAAAAGAACAAAAATGTATTGATAAGAAATACGATATTATGAATGAATAAGCTATTGCGCAGAAAAAAGTTCTCTATAGCTACGATCTGAAGAAGAATCATTTCCCACAATCTATTGTAAAAAGCACTTTCCATGATTTCTAATACAACAGTAAGTTTAAGGAAATTTCAAGACGCCATTTTAAGTTGTCTTTTCATACAAAATGCATGGCATCCAAACAGCCTTCCTTTCTAATGATTTCTGCTGCCATTGCTAATAGATTAAAATCGTCAAACGATCAACGTTTCTTAACTCGACCGCGGGGGACACTTCAATCTAGACTCTCGAAACTCTACAAGTAAACTGCAACATTAGCGGTCCTCCAGTAACTGAAACACGCGTAGCAAAACATCACATGCCGTAGTAGAGCACAACTGCAACGAAATGTCACAAACAATTCCAGTAAATTCCACCATTTTAAATCCACGCAATTGGAAGAATATAGATGTTACTGCAGTGTACTGCTTCAAACAAAAATCCTGAAAATGAATAATTGCTTAAAACGATAATCATAATTGGAATACGAAATGCATTCATCTATAGCCATTTTATCATGAAGCGTTTAACACAAAATTTCCCGCTATTTGAAAGGTAGTAAGAGTCCTTTTTAGATATGTTGTCGTACAATGTGGCTAGTTTCATATAGTGCAAAAAAGGATGGATAGTCGAAACGTTTTGTATTATTTTGAAAGTTTTTTTTTTCAAACTGAAAAAAATAAGCCTGGATAGAGTCTCAGTCTTATATTTCTGAGCACGAAAAGAATGGTGACAAAATACTGTAAACGCGTTTTTAAGATTACCTTAACACCTTAGTTCCTCCCGATTTAAGATTGCGGGTATACAGTTTCGAGGTAAGGAGAAAATGGAGTGTTCGCGGTGGTTTTGAGTTTGCAATAGCGCTATAGTTACTGCTCCAGGAATAGAAACATCGGCGCCTCACGGACAACCAGTCGGAAACCACATAATAGTGACTCGGAAAGGGTACTTCTACAGCACGTGACTACAGACGGACAGAGCAGTTACTTTCAGCAGTGCTGGCGTGATTCACTGTCACTGATCTGACCATATGTACCCGATGAATGGATGAATGCTTTTGCTTGGCTTGAAATTCTTAATAAGTATGTGTAGAATGTTCGAAGATTGGATCTGTGTTCAAATGTGCCTTGTTAACCCTTAAGCTGCCAGTCCCGACTTAACTAGGGATACAGAAACATGCCTTGTGTGCTGGACCCGGTTATAACCGGGATAGGGTATTCCCCAGAACAAAACAGCTTTGCGTGCGTGTAGCGCGCGAAGCCGGGAAGTTAGGGGAGTTAGCACCGCCGGGTGTTTCGCGGGTTTCGTGAGGGAGGTCAGGGGTCAAACCTTAATATTCCTGCGTCCTCACCGTAACAGGTGCCTCCAACACATCATAACACTGTACACAGCATAGAACGCCACTGTTGCTTAAAGCTCGTAATAGAAATATTTCAATCACATTAACTGCACAAACTTACCAACATAACTCATAATGTCGGTCTTGTAGATTCTGCTAAAAATCATAACTTATCGTAAGTGCGATTTCGTAGTCGGTAAAAGAATTGCTACAAATTTTACAAATTTCAATCTGAAAAATGTCAGAAAATTAGCATTGTACCTATGTTATCTATTTATTTGTTGTTGTTGCTGTTGTTGTTGTTTTGATTGACAGGACCACTTCATGATAATCATATCGTGAGTCCAGTTGTGAAGTTGCAATTAATACAAAAGATTGCCAAGAATTATGCAAACTTTATTTAAATATTAGCATTGCTCAATATTCTAACTCTATCCGTTGTTTTGTTGTTATTTATTTGTTGTTTTTGTTGTTGTTTTGATTGACAGAACCGCAGACAGAAGAGAGCGGGGAGGAGTCCGAGGAAGAAGAGGAAGCGCGCCTGCGCAAAGAGCAGTCTAAACAACATGACCTGGGCAAGGAGAAGAAGACGGTGGCGCAAATGATGAAGGACAAAAAGAAACAAACTCACCTCACACTGCAATGGTAGGTTGGGATAATCACATTCATAATTAGATTAGTTTAGCTGGTTTTGATAGCAAAGTGATATCCCTTTTAACCGGGGCGGTGAAAATATAACGACAAAAAATCTCATAGGTAGATTAATCGAATTTGATTGAAAAAAATTAACTGCATGTTGTAACGCCAAAAATAGTTACTTAAGCAACTGGATAAAATTTTCACAATTTTATCCAGTTGCTTGAGTGACTATTTTTGACGTATCTTATTACCTGGATGTCTAACCTTTATCGATGCATTTTGTAACTTTAGTGTGCTCTATTGCCATTCAAATGATACATTTACATCATAAATATTCCATTTTTGTCCTAAGTCCTAAGTCATGCAAACATAATTTTTGAAGCTCAACGGCCCCAACTAATGGAAAGGGGGACTGAACGAGCTTGAAAGGTGAAAAAGAGCTTGGGTAGCTAGAATTTGGAGAACAACGGTTGAATAGTCAAGTGCTAAGTTACAAACTGAGGTTTTTGTTATTTCTTAATGACTGCTGCGAACATGAATGTGAATAACAAGCCGATATTGGTACACATAGATCTACTGATAAATGTTTTTGTACCGCTATCGAATACAAGGTAAAACATAGTTGTGACGGCTACCCATACCTGACTCTTAATCCTTCGCTAGTCAGCGAAGAGTTTTGTTGTTTTTTACCAAAACGTTTAATGACAATAGATATGGTGCCATACGTATCAATTTTTATTACGTGTGGAATAACATCGAATGCGACTGCATGTGATCTTGAAACGCTGAGTTAGGAAAAAGATTTTCCATAAGTATGTAAAAGAGATTTTTACAACCCATAGTGGGAAACTCTTTGGAAGGATCGGCACAGGTTTCTCTCTTGTGTTGAGAGGTACGAGACTAGAATTTAACAAAACACAAGTGATATAGAATACTTGACACTGGAAAATCATAAACCAGACTACATTGAAAAACCTAGATTTCATTTGTGTTAAAAAACTATAACTATCACGGTGTTAGACATTCTCTAGGAAAATAGTGTCTATTTAAGATATAGAAGAAGTATGTGCCTTGGACGCTTGAAAATGGGATATACATTTTGCTTTATCGTCATGTTAGGATATTCTGAGTGTCCGTGAGGCCCTCTTGTACATTCCTGGTGTGGCGCCGATGTTGTTTTCCTGCTAAATAACTGGACCAACAAACTGAGAGACATGTCAACAAGTCCCGCCCGGTTTACATGCACGCCTGACTGCAGAACTAACAGCACAGCAAACGCTTTTTACCCTTCATTGTTTATAAACCATCATTTTGCCAACGCTTAGCTCATTTTCGTTGGTCAGCTTCTTTACTTTCTTTAGGCAACATGTTCTTTGTCTAAAAGTATTTTGAAAGAGCTCAATTTCTTACAAAAAGAATGAAGGAGAGTTATTTTAATGCAGCTGCTTTTTTTGTAGCTTTTTTTCCTGACAAAGAATTAATAGCTGACCCCCTTTCACGGAACTAAAATAAAACAATAGCCTGGAATTTGTTTCTTTCAGGTTGTCTTTTTCCAAAGGTTGAGATACATACATGTAGGCCTACACGTACTGTAGTTCAACAAAATTTGCAAATGATAAAATGATTCTCCCACGTTTGCACACTCAAACAAAAATTACAATTGATAATGCGCTTCTTGCATTGGCCATCGGTTGACATTGTATTCGATGGAAATCCTTTCTTCATTTATTCTATTATAGAAATTTGACCCCAGCACTGGAAAACAAAATGGGGATAGACGATTTATAGAACACCTAGCTGGCGAGTCTTACCCACAATAAATGTCGTATGATGATGTTCACCTTTTCTACCAACATTTAACATTTTGTACTAAGAATATACATTATACACTAACAAGGGACGGATTATACTAGCCATGTGCCCCGTATGATACAAAATATACAGCAAAACATTTTTTTCCTATACATATATGTTCAATCTTTTGCAACGTATAAGAATCTGTTACTTAAGCGTATAAGAACGTTCATGCAGTTTTAACAAAGTCTTGTAGGTTACCCTTTTCAATATGTTCTGCTTTCGTCTTTACCATCGAGCTATTACGTCATGCAAATAAGTACCTAGACCTGTTCTTTTTCTAGTTTTAAAAGACATAAGTGAAAAGGTGAAGTACTTTTTGAGGCCGTTGGGGTAGCGGGTTGTTAATCACCGTGTCTATGGGATCGGTATTGGAAAACGCAGCCCATCACTCTCCTCTCATCGCCTTTTACCTCTCCAAAAACAAAACAAAGTAAGGTACTCCTGGGTAGAGTGAGAAAAGTATTAGGATCTTAATTAAGGACAAAACGTGTAGTCAAGAATCGAACCCGTGTCCTGTCAACCCCGTGTCCGTCAGTCTAACCGCTCACTGGACATAACGTTACATAGTATTATCATTCAGTTCATAGTATTACCCTCATTCCATACCCTCATTGTGCTCTTTCTGTGACCTACGATTTAACAGAGCGCTCAACGAATTTCATAGATAAAAAACGAATCCTTGTTGTATTTTCAGCCATACTTTTATATTTTGCATGATATTCCAATTATGAAATCAAGGGTTACACAATCCAGGTTAAGTCGAAGCGAGGTGGCAGTGACAGCGCCGTCTAGTGGAATGGGGGCCTTACGACTGTTTCTTTTTTCCAGGCTCGAGGAGAATTACATCATGTGCGAGGGTGTGTGTCTACCGAGGTGCATTCTGTACGCTCACTACCTGGACTTCTGTCGCCGGGAAAAACTGGAGCCCGCATGCGCAGCAACGTTCGGAAAGGTAGGTGTCCACCAAGTGTCAACTTGACGGTGTTGTCATCTAAGAATCAAATTTGAAAAGACATTCGTTTCTTCTCTCTTGTTGTATATATTTCTTTGGTAGTCGTCTCTGCCACCGCTATGTGCTATTTCAAAACAAATCACGAGCCCCGTTCGCAGTTTAAGTTTTGGCACAAACTTAGAACATATCGTTCACTTATACAAGTCATGTACTGCCTTAACCACACGTAGCAGACCATGGCCTCCACATTGATTTTCTTCAGACCATGGTTGGGAGTTTGTCGTGAGCAAGATCATCTGTGTTGTACGGCGATGTTGCTAACTAGTATGAAAAAGTCGTCCGCGCCAGCTGCAGGACGATCCATTTTGAAAAATCAAAATCGGATACGATCCGAGGAGTGAACTGGAGCTAGAATAGAATGGATTCCAGGTTACTCCCCACCCAGCGACGACATTGGTGGAGAAAAAAGTCGTGGGAAGGTCCTGAATATGAGAAAGGGGGTTTAATTACTACTAATATGGGATTCAAGACTTGAGTCACATAATAGTTCTGCCTTTGTCAAAACTCTAATTTGTTAGCAGTGACGTTAACATTGCCATGACGGACACGTTTACCATGGCACTACAAATAAACGTCACCACCGTTCCTTTGAATACAATTTGTAGAAGTATCTGTGCTCATATTACGAATCAAACTAAGGGATAGGTATAGACTACAGAAGTAGTAATGAAGCATACTAATCTACACTTCGAGTGGACAGAATAACTGTGAACAGATTCTATTCCGATAAAGGACTCACAAATTCACAAATATACTTTAACGACAACAATCTTTGTCCTTCTCTACTTCGGATATGTCAACATGTATTTCATAAGTTTAGACAGCTTCTAGTTTTCCAAATAAAAAGTTTCTTAATAGTTATAATTCTATTTCTAATGAGTCAAAAGCATTCAACATAAAAAGCTGATATGCACTAAATAGCTGTCACTTTACTCAATGCTGGCAAAACTATACAAATCAGCGATCTACTTGATACGTCAGGATTCATGAAAATCTCTATGTTGTCGTTTAATCCACAAACCAGCATAGATTGCTATTCCTTATTCTTAGGTGGATAATCTAGATCTAGCTAATTTCTATCTTTATGCAATACTAGGCAAAGCCCTCCTCTACGTCCTTCTCCAGCACAGCGTGCACGGCATTGGTGCGGTCGGTGGTGGTGGTGCATCAGTGGTTCTGAAAACAGAATGACTAAAAGTGCAAAAACAGGACGTTTTTCTTATCGCACAATCCGCTAGATCCGGGATGAAGGAAATAACCTTAATTATTCCCTTAGTCAGGACAAGCTAATCTGACCTAAATCTTGAAGAATATGGGATTGTTTATAAGATAACTATCTTAAGTACAGATCCGGTAGTTGAAGAGACCTGATTCGCTGACTGGTACACTATCCATTTATCAACTTTATGCATGTTCGATATGCCACTTATATTTAAGTAACATTTTCAAAACCTTCGATAGCGTAATATGTTATCTATGATTATTTTTTCGAGCATTTCGAGAAGAGAATTTCTTTCGGACTTGCATGTTGACGTGGTATGGTCTGGTATAGCTAACCATACGATCTATGAAAGAAGATAAACATTTTAATGCAACTTGCTATGATGTCAGTAATGATTTTCCGATACCTAGAAACGGTCACTACACTAAAGTACAAGAGAGTGACAAATTTGGAATGTTGACATCTGACTACGTTGTAGAGGAAAGAGGGAAACAATATGTTGCTTAAAACTACCGAGGGTTCTTTTTGCTGAACCCACAACTGGGCAGTGTGCGTCTCTATGATAGAACCACACTAGGGGTGTTGTCGTTCTCTGTATGTGACAGTCGCTGCCTCTGTGGTAGAAGTCCAACCATGTACGTCTTTGCAGTAGAACCGCAAAAAAGTACAATTGGTAGCTCCAACATAAGATGGCCTTGTGAGTGTATAAATTGTGTTTTCTACAAAAAAGACTATCTAAGGTGCGCGGTGCTTGTGACGTTTAACGTATTCTACAGTATCTAAAGTTCATGCATTGTAGTGCGGAAGGCGACGTATAGCATTTTGGAAGTTTTTCGTGCTTCTATTCTTTTTAAATGTGAGATTTTTTCCTTTAATGCTTTTCTTTCCTTTATGTATTTATAACTGGCAGAAAAGGTTTTTCTTCCTTCTTTAAATCACATTTAAGTTTTATTATCTCTCTGCCTTTCCGTCATTCTGTTTCATATTTGAGTCTTTCTTTCTTTCTTCCTTTCTTTCTACCTCTCTTCTTGTATAAAAAAGCACATTCTTAAAACAACCCTACGTTTCGTGTACGAAAGATACACTAATGAATACGCTCCATAGGCTTTATGACGATTAGAAGAAGATCGGATTGCCCTTATGTTTCGTTTTTTTATTTCTCACAGACGATTAGACAGAAGTTTCCACACCTCACTACCAGACGACTTGGGACCAGGGGCCACTCAAAGTAAGTCAATCATGTTGTTGTTTCTTCGAATTATAACTTGAGCCACATCGGTATCCGTATGATATATGATTTATGTTTGAATATACTTTCTATTTGAATCTGATATATAAACCTGATATTTTCTGGGACACTAGATCAAAGTATATTTTGCACAGGCTTGACCACTTGGTATATGTCTTAGTTTTTTTTTTTTTTTTTTTTACTGGACGGTCGCTTTTGAAATGTTCGTTGTCGGAATATGTACAGTGCTGCTTATCCATGGGTGCTTTTCCCTTTTTATATCTGGTTGTATGTTAAAGTAGTTTTTTTAGTATTCAAACTAGGCATTTCTAGACTGTGAAAATTCAACAAAGTATTTTAGTATTATCCTAGCTAAACACTTTCGTAAACTAATTGGTTTGTATTAGGAATATTGACAAAACAATTGCAATTGAGAAAAAGACAAGTCTCTTAAAATCATACCCGTTATGTATAGACCTGAGGATAGATTTGGTACACCATATCACTCTGAGGAGGTGTTTCTAACGATGCTTTTCGTGAAAAGCCATTGAAAGGTTATTGGTTAAGATTGACGGGAAAATTACTATCTTCTGGATTAAAACGGAAAATACTAGACAAATAATCAAAATGTAAAAGTACATGTATCAGCGATTTTTAAACAGATCTATGCACATGTTTCCGAAAATCTTTTCTTCATTGAACGTATTATTTTCTAACAGGTTTTGTTGTTATAGTTATCGTTGTCTTTGGCAAATTTCGTAATTTTGATGATGGCTATAACTACTTTTGTTGCGATTTCTCGACTAGACCATGAGCGTGGCGCTGAAATGTTCATCTTTAAAGCTTTATCAGCATACACTTAAGATGACATCTCTGCCAGCTATTAATGGTTTTGTCGAAGGGTATCTACTGAAAAGGACGCTTTTCTTTCGGTCAAACATTCAATTTCTGACTTATTCTTTGATCGAGCTATATTTCGTACTTTTCTACATTTTGAACTTTTTTGCTCTCACACCTTACCTGATGGAACTTTAAGCAATTCAGACGGTGAAGACATTTTCAAAAAGACTCAAAACAAACATGTTTTCCAAGCTGTCATGAATTGAAAAAATAAACGCCAAATGGAACCTAGAATGCCATAGTAACTAAAAGCGTTGCATTAAATCAACAGCGTTTTCTAACAGCGACATTTCTGAATTTCTTAATGTCTGACAAATACTTTATTTAGCTATAAAACACTACATCATTATTCTGCCAAAATATAACCACAGCTATTTGGACTAAAAAAAAACATGTTTTTCTATCAAAGCCTCCACAAGTCGCCATTCTCATGTGTGTACCGGTACACAAGAATTGACTCCAGTCGTAAAACCCATTTTGATATACGGCTCGCCTCGATTGCATTAATTCTGTTTGCATAACAACCATGTTTACCTTCTTACGTCTGCTGCACAAATTCTTCTGCAAATAATGGCCTCAAGATGCAAGCTAGGGGGGAATCTTAACTGCTTTGGGCAGAATATTCATGTATTTTTTTTACCATAAAAGTATCTGTAGATGTTGGATCAAATGGATGAATTAAGTTAAGGTAAAATTCGTAATTAGATAGATTCTTTTTGGTAAATGAGGTTTTCCTGGTCGGCTGGTTGGCTAACTGGCTGGCTGGCTGGTCAGTCGGTCGGTCGGTTGGTCGGTCGGTCGGTCGGTCGGTCGGTCGGTCGGTCGGTCGGTCGGTCGGTCGGTCGGCCACCTACAAGTGAAGAAGAAAACTATTTGATGACGCCATATCTTAAACTTCGTATGCTGTGGAACTCTCAACACGCAAACTGAATAAAAAGACCCCAGAGACATCAGTTATAGAATATCATAACCAGTTCCCTATAATGGAAAAACGGTTTTGTTAGTTTGGAGTCTAGTTTTCTTTCCTAAGTAACCGGCATAGCAACAGACGCCACGGCCCGTTATAAAACTATATATAGAACTCCTTCGGGTAGTCTGTATCTACAGCGTCACGCTTAGAAACGCCCTATATCAACCCCAACGCGACGTCAAAAGCAACTTCTGTTTACGAATACGTGATCATTGACGAAAAAGCAATGCCATTTTCTTTAATGAATAAGAAGAATGCCAGGATTTGAGAGTGGGCCGAAAATAAAACGTTCATCAATGTTTAGAATAATCGAACGTGCTTTATTTTGTTTAGAACAGGACATGATGAAATAGAGGCCCAAAAAGAAATGAAAATTTGTAGCGTAGATGACATACACTCATCGCCATTTACAAACACTTTTAACCCCACAAAAACAGATTTCAAATTAGAAGCAAGAAAAACGCAAAGCATGCTTTGTTTTCTTTTAATTTCTATCTTACAATCTTAAAATTATCATTCATTTTCAATACCGTGTCAAATATGTTGGACACTTTATGCAGTTGTATGAAAAAAAAATTGATTGCTATTCTTGTTTTTCATAATGCTTCGAATCGCCAATAGAAAATCTACACCGGTACAGTCAGCTTGTTTCGATATGAATTCATCACAATGCACGTTTGACTGGTTATGTCTGAAAAAGGGTTAATCTCAATATGATGAACCGCACATCGGGCAACTCTTTATAATAACCTGCATTGCAACTGTAGCAACACATTAAAGTAACACAGTCACCTGTAGTACAGCGGTCGTCAGGGAAGTGTGTGTACAATACTACTGTACCTAGTACAGAAGTTACTCAAGCAACTGGATAGATTTTGTAAACGGTCAGACGTTTCGGGTAGCATTCACTGTCTTTCGTCAGTGACTGAGGATTGCTCACTTAGGTTAGACATCCAGATAATAAGATACAACAATACAAAAGTTACTCGAGTAACGGTTTTGCAAAAGGTCACTACACAGTTACTGACGAAAGCTAGTGGAAGCAACCTGAAACGCATGACCGTTTGCCAATTAATGAGTTTGTATTGTGTATTTCATTACCTGGATATCTAACTATACTATATATTGGGAAGACTCTAAACTAAGTGTATGCTATATTAAGCAATATGCAGTATATAGCTTCAGACGAAATCTTTGAATATAGTGAGATGTTTTTTAAGTACTAGATAGAACATTCAAGAAACGAATTAACTCATTTACTAAAATAAGAGTTGAGTGTGACTTCGAATAAGACATTGAAGAAAGATATACCAATATAAGAGCTTAATATGACTTTACATACATCGACATCAAAGAGAACTTATAGTTGGTCACGAAATTGCTATGTGTCCTTGAAACGTTAATTTCCACATAGCACCTCCTAAACCTGTCGTACGTAGCGTTTCTTTTCTAAAATTTTGAGGGTAAGGTCGACTAAGACGAAAAAACACGAAAAGGACAAGTTTCAAAGTATACTATGTCTTGCAAAAAGTGCATGAGTGACCACAAATGTCGCTCATTTTTCGTTGATTGGCCGATCTGATTGACACAACGGCTTTCATTTGAATCATTTCAGACTATTTTCTTTATTTTTGCACGCGTAAGTTTCAAAGACTTTTGCAGAATCCTCAAAAATTGTCAAATCTTTTAATAGTTTTCTCATCTCACTAGGAGGTAATGTATAAAAAGATAACGGGCGTGGTTTGTGTTGTTTATGGCCTTTAGGGGGCAATAAAAGGATCTCCCAACACTTCCGTACCTGTGTCAAAAGTTCACTCGGTCTGGGGTCAATCTTAGGTTACCACAGGCAAATTATGAGCTTCTGCTAGAAAGTAGAATTAAGAATGAACAAATCCCGGAGTATTGTCATCTTATACTTACGACCTATCCTTCTGTATCCACGCTTCAACAATCACCACATGCATACTTATGTGCTTAGAGTGCTTTTTAGCGCCTGAAAAAACACTGATAGATAATTTCAGTGAATATTTCCGTACGTTTCAGGCGTTTTGTAAATAGAGTTTTTTCAGACATTTTTCGTTTCATCCCGACGACACACACACAACGCTTTGAGTGCGCTTTAGCGTCTGAAAAAAAAAAACCGTTGTTCTTAGTGTCTGATAGTCACTTTCAAGCTTTATGAATAGAGTCATAAATAGAGTTATGAATTTTCATACACTTTTCGTGTCATTCCAGCGACACACACACAACGCGTGAAAACTACGTTTGTCATGCACCTCGATCTATCTGACTTGAATCTGGGCGGTCATGAATCGATTATTCCTAACTAAAGAAGGTTCTCTTACCACTAAGAATAGCATAACAAATATATATGAACTGAAATACAGGTGTTCAAGATACTGTCAAATTACTGGTTTAAATTTAATCCTTTAACTACTTACCAGAGTTTTTCCGTCCAATTATATAGTGCATTATACATCAATGAAATGCTTCATGTGTACGAAAGCCGTGAAATACATTATATATTTCAAAGTTACATTAAGATACATAAAGTTAATTCGATTATCTTTTTATACGTTTTCCTTAACGAATCTTTCTGTCAGAATGCATCTTTTCTTCAATTAAGCGTTCTAGAAAACAATCTATATATGTATCAATCTTGAAATATTATGAAATAATCACTTGATGGTGTGAAAAAAAATGACAGTCTTTCTGTTATCCTGGTTCTGAAAATAATCAAACTTATTTCTAACAATTGTTTTGTTCAACAAACCGTGACTCGTATGACTGTCGTGTTATTTAGTTTACGGGCAGCAAAGGTGTTAATGTTTATGCGTGAATGTAACGCTGTTATTTCAATATGCTCATTGTGCAGGTACCACTACTATGGCATCGGGATCAAGGAGACCAGTGCCTACTACCACTCTCTATATTCAGGAAAAGGTCTCACAAGGTAAAGACTCTCGCCATCGCACCTACACGTACAGGCACTCACCACGAAATGTTTATAAACAGCAACAGAACACTGTGAGACTGTCGGCAGATTGTTCAGTAGCTTGGAGTACGGCGGTATCTTGTTACCATAATAAAACACTTTGAACAAGCGATATAATCGCCGGTATTTCTGACAACTGGAAGCCATATCAACTGCCAAGTATGCATACTTCTGACCAAGACACGTGCCACGACTTCACGAAAACATTATCTTCTTGTATTTGACATTAAACCCATACATATATCATAACTGTACATAATTTACAATGACGTTTTTAATGTATTTAATGAATGATCAAAAAGGAACATTACATAAGTTCTTTGGCCATTTAAAGCATGGACGTTAAGTATGTTCCATACATAAAGTCGTGAACTGATTCGGAGTTTTATCAATTCAACAGCTTTTAGCATTCAACAGCTTGAGGTTTTTGTGAGTGCTACCAAAGTGCAGTGTCTAAGCAAGGCTGCGTAGCGGGAGCAATTCCTTTTGAGTAATTATAGCAGTTAGGGTTTGAGTAATTGCTTCTTTGTCCAATTTTAGCTGACGCCCAGCCCATTTTTCATTCGCCCCTCGCCGAAAGCAAACGTTGCAGACAAAGCCCAAAGCCTTGTCACTATCTCCAACATCTTATTTGCCGACGTTAGTAATTACTTGTACGGGTAGAAAGTCCTCGGACGAAAAGCACAGGAGCTCTAAACTGCTCCCACAACCCTGCCGCCGTCACGTGATGTTGAGAGGGTATGGAATAGCTCACACGTTTCTACATCGCCCCTGAGTCCGAGTTTTCTGTAATGGCTGTTAATTTGTTTGCGAGAGAATACGATTAACAACTCGGCTCCCTATTGGTTGAATAACTCCCACAGAGCCCCGCGCCATGGCAGCGGTAAACAGTAATTTAGATATAATCTGGGTGTTTGTAATTAATTACCCCACATCCTGACGGAGACTAAGGCGTTTGGTTGTGGATTTTTGGCAGCGAAGTTTGCAGCCGAGTTTGACGGGTTTGAAACTACCCGAGGTTGTCCTGCGAATAATTACACTTGTCAAGTGCCGGCTTTACACGCCGCTTCAGATAAGCAAAGTCTTTTCATCATCCTCGAAAGTGCCAAGTGGAAAAAAGCTGCCCCTCCCACAAGTTATATACTTGCCAATCATACAAAATCTCCACATCTCTTCAAAAATTCTCTTTGACTTCCATGCTTATGTTTGCACCAGAGAGGGTTACACGCTACTGAGTATGAGTTTTAAAAACATTTAAAACATTGTCAGTCTGTGCGATATGAATACAAACAACCTAAAATAAATCTGACATCTACATAAACTCAACAGCTAGAATATCTTAATCCGTATAACAGAACGCTAGATGTATTTACATTATGATAAGATTGTAGTTGTATGGTAAATAATAGCAATGTTCATCTTTTTTTAGATTTAAGCTTTAGATTGTGTTCTGTCTTGTTTCCTCAGGTTTTCTGGAGCCAGGTTGAAAAATGAGGTAAGAATGGGCATTTTTTAAAATCAATTATAGATTCTACAGCAATGATAGAAATTACAATTTCAGATGTCTTGAATATGGTTAGATTTTAGTGCTACGTTTGCAAGAATGAGTGTGAAATGTTGCGTTTAAGACAAAAGCTAAAGGTTAAACAATACAACATTGGGACCTCCATTGTCTGTGATAAATGTAGGTTCTGCTGAATACCATTTTGTTGAGCATTTTCACTGTTTTCCAAGGTTTCATAGGTGAAGTTTTCTAATATTTAGAATTCCTATCTTGACAGCTTTTTCCTGTGTTAGAGAACGTATCTGTTTACCTCATGAGAGTTTGTGTGATTGTATATGACAGCTTAGTACAATGAAAGGACTTGTATGGCACTCGACAGATCACAGGTGCTAAAACCCAGCGCAACACTTCAAGGTCCCTTCAACGTACAAAACCAATTGAATACTCACCTTTGATGAGTTAACACATGTATTATGTTCTAATTTCTTTGAACGATCTCTCAAGCCCGGATAAACTTCAAAAGATCATTCTCTCCTTTATTTCTCTGAAGTAGTTGCATTCCTTGGGAGTCTTGTTGTAAACACTTTTAAATTTCTTGAGTGTCTGTGGTGCTTGGAGCTTGACGACTGGCGTTGTGCTAGTAGGGCCGTTGTCCATGGAGACGGGTTCGGTTACAACTATGACCAGTCGAAATTAAAACGGCGTACCATGAAGTATATTTTACACATGTATCATCTTCTATTTACGAAAATACTTTTTCATAAATGTTTTATTCACAGAATTGCAGAAAGATATCCTAAAAAAAAATTAAGAAACTGGTTTCATCACACCAACATCTCACGCACAAACACACCACCTGCACCTTTGCATCACCAAGGCACAGTCACCTAGGCAGTGTCATTCTCACCGCATTCCTCACTTAAACCAGACGTCATTTATCACTTCCAGCCCTTCCCCCTATCTGCTTTGATCTGAAGGCTAGGTACCGCCCCAGGACTCTGCTCCCACACAGACAGCGCACTGCCATTGTTTGTCCATGACCTTGTCCAACGGCTTGACATTTGACAGGCTAATGGTATTTGGTTAGGGAGAAACATGGTGGCATTAGCGGCAGCATGTTTGGTGGTTAGGATTATTAGCGATATGAGTTCGTCATGTGTGTCCGGTGGGTAATATGGCTTCCTTGCCGCTCTGACGGAAGCAGTTTTAGGAGGAAGATCTACAGTTGAAATATTCAAGTGATTCAAAGAGGCAATGCATCTGTATAAACCTACATGCAAATCAGATCACATCTACGAATATTAGAAAGTGGCGTCTCTACCCCTTACAATTTGTGACCTATCGACCTATTATATCATTTGTCATTTTGATTTTTATTGGTAAGTGTGTAACAAAAATGAAATGCTAATCGGGCCTGAAAGACTTAAAACCAGCGACAGCTCACATAGTTTCGAAGACGCATGGTGTATAAAAGAAAGCTGTCACGCATAATCAAATAAACGAATCTAAAAACAGAACATATCAAATAGGCTATTTACAAATCAGAGGTCGTTCTGCCAGAAGTTGTGTGCGCCCCCCCCCCCTCCCCCATCTGAACCGTCCACTTAACCCCACCAAGCCGTCCGGATGATGTCATTGTTTGCCAGCGGGCTGTTGTTAGTCCAGAGTCAACATACTACAACACACCGGAACAGAGTGTGACTGCTGATAGGTCCGAAAGCCGCATGTTTGTACATATTGCTACATGGGTATGATTTAAACAACGCCCCGGGCTTGATAAGCCTTGTTTGCTCTTGCAGCTCGCAGGTTCTGTTAAGTGTAACTTTGCTTGCGTTGGCGCTCTTCACACAACTCCCATTCACAAAACCCGGGAAACTCGCATAGTTCTGCCGGCGTTACATCTCCTACCAACTTAGCACAAAAGAGTTCGGAAGAAATATGTAGAATGGGAGCGAATGTTACCTTCATTTTACACAATTTAGGCGTTATCTTTGAAGTGTTTATGATAAGAATCCAATCATCGGGGATTACATGTGTCTGGCAGAAGACAGGTTGACAAACACCTGTGCAAAACTGACACGAAAAATTCACACTTTTGTTTGGCCGTGACAATTTACAACCGCGCTTTGACATGGCAACAATGTCAAAACGGATCGATGAAAAGGCTGGAAACGTATCCTTGAGTGGATATGGATTACAGAGAGTGGAATATATCGATTATTGGTATGTCAAAACGTGAGCCATTGTTTCAAAGGCCGTTGGACACAAACATCCCCACTGTGTTGATATACCCATTAATCACCATACAGCGTTTGTGCTTAAATAGAGAGAGCACGGCGGCTGCATAAACAACATCACATCTGTCAGCCTAGGTGTTCTCTCAGTGTGTTTGTATCAACACAAATATACAATCACTGCCCTAAAGCAGAAATAAAGGGGAAATAGTGCCTAATTGCACTGATATCATACAACAAATCTAACGGTGGACTTTCAGTATCTCTTGTTTGGTCGTATTTTCGTTCCTGTTGTTTCGTAACAAAACATTTCTTCTGACCTGTGAGAAAGGGTAACAAACATGACAAATTAGACAGCTTATAATTAGTTATGAATATCATAGTTGAGATGCATTAGCCGAAGTCACAAGAACACTACTTTGAAACATTTGTTTTTCAATTTTATCGATCAGTTTATATGCACTGTAGATGTATATTTCCAGAGCATGCAAAAGCCCACTAGATATAAACGCCACGATGATAAAGTCCAGTTAAACTCTTTAATTGTTTATCTATATTTGATTCATACAAAAACTGTTTATCTCGCGGGTATGTGCGTTAGAATTGGTCCGCAGTTTCAAGAAAACATTGTTCTAAACGGTAGAAGAAAACTGTCAACGTCAAAACACAAACACATTTAGACCGGTCGTTAACTAGTAATGAAAAGCATTCTAACATGTGTACTTAAAGTAAGAAATGAATTTTTCTGAAAGAGTCGTTTTCGCGTTTGCAACGTCTTTTCATGAGAGTCAATGTAAACAGAGAAAAATAACTGATAATAGTAATACACGTAATTTATCATCATCATCTTTCGTCCGGATACACGTAAATAATCCCATCAAAAAGCAGCAATTCATACAGAGTTCAGAAAGGCTTTGTTGTAGGTCATTCAAAGGATAAAACGCCAATAAGAAAAATAGTTGTAATAATAAATATCATAATGAAATCTTTGTGTACATGGGTGTGGTTTGAATAATCTAATAACGTACATCGAACAGGAGATGCTTTGATACGCCCTTAGATAAGACCAGGTGTTCCAATAGTTGTTCTGTATGTGTTTCTGTCGCCACAAATCTCCGAGTCACAGAGGTGTAGTCATAGGTTCCGTTTGCTTACCTCCAACTGTGACATATGGCAGTATCTAGTTGTTCCGTACAATGTCGTCAGTGTTGTACATATATAGCCCAGGTGACCCATATAGACTGACGCGGTATATTGTTGGTTGTGATCATTACAATGAGCCCTTTTAAAGCTGTTGCTTGTAGTATCGCAAAAGGACAATCAAGCTTATCTAATGAAACTGTTATTTCAAAAACGAACTATGGCTTGTGTTTTACGTACGTTCTACAGACTGATGCATTCAATTGTTCTATGGAAAATCAACAAACCAACACTCTGTCCCGATATTAGCCACTATCAAGCATAATATGTTATAACAAGAATATGATGAAACAGTTTATAATTGGGCAAATTTAGTGGTCCGTGCAGATATGAAGTAGTGTTGCTTTGTGTATCATCATTAGATGTCGAGGCCTTGTACAACTCATTTCACGTTTTGTGGTCATTACTTGACCAGAAACCTCTTTACTTAAGACCTTATTTCATAGCTAAAAACTGAACATGAAATGTCCCTTTTTATAGCTAGAACCCTGGACAGCAAAGGTCTTCTTTTATAGATAGAGCCTTGGACAGCAAATGCCTCCTTTTCTACCTAGAACCCTGGACAGCAAAGGTCTCCTTTTATAGCTAGAAACATATACACTAAAATCCTCCTTTGATAGCTAGAAACCTGGACACTAAAACACTTCTTTTATAGCTAGAAATCATCAAAAACATTAAAGGCATCATCCCATGGCTATTGACCTTGACACAAAGCAACTTACATCATTCTAGCCGTGACAGATAGCAATTCAAAATGACACATATATAAAGCTGCTTGACAGACGACACTTCTGTTCCACAGGGCGGGTTCACCAGGAAATACTCCCTCAGCTCGAAGACGGGGACACTGCTGCCTGACTTCTGCAAGGCTGAAAGTCTCATCCTGGACTCGGACATCGGGAAAGACAAGGTAGGGTCTAAAATGCTTTGGCTACTTCTCTTTTAATGAAAAAAAGTGAAGTGTAACTACTTTCCAACAAGATAAGAATGGATATAAATGTTCTTGACCAGACCTCTGGTCTTCCAAGATTGCTGAACATGTTTTGATGAGTCCATTTGTTCGGGAAATGGTTAAACTATTAGCATCACGAAGCAGACGAACTTTCAAGCTAACTCTTGTCTTCTTGTTGCCAATTGGCTGTAGTTGGTTCAAGTTGACTATGCTCTCGCGGCACCCACACACCACAAAATACACCCTATGCATAATTTCTCTAAGGGTATATCGCTACATGGGCAGTTTTTATGAAGATAGTTTTGTGTTCATTCTCTAACAATCATGTTCAATCGATTTTAGATATCAAAAAGAAAATATCCGCTCTTGAATAAGGTTATCTGAAATTAGCACAAAGGCAGCCAGGGAGCAGTACGTATCTTTTATATAATTTTCCCATTTATATAATTCTCCCTCTTGTCTCCTTTACTTCCTCCAATTGACATCATCGGAGAACGAAATGAATATCAACTTACGTTTTTTTGAAATCTTATGTTTTACTTTGTGTCTTGAAATACAAAATGCTAAGCGTAAAGCCACCAGTGCAGCAGCTTATCGTAGCAGTACAGGTCAAGAGGCGATTCGTTTTGCAACTTTGTCTTTGGCTATCATTAACCCTACGGCAAATAATGGCTTTGTTTGCTGTCTATTTCTGCTGTTCATAATCCGCCTTTACGCGGCCATGTAACAGATGGAGAGGGCTGCTACCAGAAGATGTAGCCATTACCGAGCAAACAGTCCACCAGCCCATATGAAATAAATGATGACATTTTGATTTGTTTGGTAAGATTAATGTAATACACAAACATTAAAGCGGATTGCGGGATTTTCCTGTTTTTTAATCGGGACAACATTTTGTCTTAAGTAGACGATGATAACTTAGATGATGAAAGGGATTGGGCAGAAACACACTTCAGGGAGTTTTCGAATACACGAAACACAGGAAAATGCCACGTCGGTGTACGAGACTATAGGGGTGTGTGAGCGATTACATGAACATAGTTCACGTATGATAAGAGTTTATTATGGTCACACCCTAATAAGCGATTCTATTGCGAACAAAGACACACTCTTAGATTTACGGGTTGTTTCACGTGATATGGGAAGATTATCTGATTTTCGTTCGTTTTCCTTTTATTGCATCATTTTATTTAATTTTTGACAAGTCACGTTTTATCATCCTGACGTTGTTACAGAGAGACATCGGTTGAATTTTTCCACAAGTGTCTCAAAGCAGAATAGTTCAATATATGTATGTCATACTGTTTTTTTGGATTTATCCAAATTGTGGTACTTCAAGACGATACAAAAGTATATACAGACATTTCCCATCAACAATTGACGAAAATAATGAAAAGTCATTATCTGTGTGGTGTATTACGAAAATCATATGATAAATGAACAAATAAAGAATTAATGGAAATCTTGCATATGAAATACTTGAATGTCAGTATCCATGTTTGAAAAAAAAATGTGCTTCTAAATGATTTCCATTGACATAGTACCAGCACCAAAAATCTAGTACATGCTTGATAAAGACAATGCAAATAGTGTTATCAAGTCACCAGATCTAAGACACTATTTATACACGCACAGGTGACAACCATTTATCTTAAGACCAGATCCTTTTATTACGTATGAAGAGAACAGACAGCGTTCAGATGTTCATGTTGATCAAGCGAAAAGTATATCTATCAAAAATTTTGAGACTATATATGACTAAATTTGATGACCATATCCTTATTTAGACCTATGAATTTGTATATCAAATCTCACCCATGTTGTAAAGTACAATTTGAAAGACATCAAAACACAAACAAAAGTTTAAAAAACACAAATCTTCATCAATGACATTAGTTTGAACTGATAAGGAGAATTTTCTTAATGGTGACTCAACAGCCACCGCCTCTGTGAAAAGGGGACATTTCTAATATGTTTTACGAAATGCCAAAGGTATTAACATGTAGCCAGCAAGAAACACACACTTGGAGGACTGTATCATGATTCAACATCTTGTTTTTGTGTTAAAGTTTGTCTTTTATAAAATCCTTGACCTTGCAAGGCAGTAACTATTCTTCGTTGACCCTTCCTAATGAAAGGTGGCGACCAACAGCCGCAAGGTGTTTTCATGTCTTTGATGGCTATGTTGACCCCTATGTGTTATAAATGCTTTTCGAAAGACGGGGCCATTTCAATCATTTGAATAAATCATGGCGGCACCTCATTTTAGGGACCTCACGAATGCGCGGGTAAACACGGCCGACATTGTCCCCTCAGTCAACCAGTAACCAGTCTGCTGTCGTCACACGTCCAGGCGATTTTGACAAATTCACTTTTTCCAGGCGCTTATCTCTGGGCTGGTGTTGGTTTAACCAACATTTATTAAATTCCGCCACAAAAGTGCGTTATTGTGTCGGCTGATTATTGGGAGGGAGGGGGAGGTCCTGGCGGAATGCCAGAAGGTGTGGTGCGAGTTGGAGGGTCAAAGTTCTTGTTCCGAGTTCTCAGTGCTTCTTCTTCTGTTACGTTTGGATACAATTCATAACTTCACTTCTACATTTGTGTTGTAATGCTGAATATAAATGATAGTCAACAATAACCATCGACGGCAAAACCCCCTTGTTTTAAAGAGGACCCAATTAGCAAGGCCCAGCGATTTTGCAAACTTTAGATAATCCACATTCATACACAACAAAGTATCAAAGCACAAAAAGATAACAACAAGCCAAACTATTACAAAGATAAGCTATCAGGATAATAGGTAGCATACCTAAGATGGTGTCTTTGAAGCAAAGGGTGTGGGGCAATACAAAATTATCATTTTTTCAATCCTGTCATTGTTGCAATTCATTGTATATCGGGTAGGCGTCGCTTTACCATAGGAGATCAACTAAGCCAACTATCGTGATAAAGCAATTTGATAGTTATTTAGAGAATCCACGAATACTTCGTGGCCATGAAAATGGGTGACACTCATTGAATATTAGTAAATGTAAACACTGCGATACCAAAACCAATGCGGGTTTTCGAAATACAGTGCTCAACGATGTCCAAATTCTGCATGTCTCAGAATCAGTTTTATATATGACATCATCAGCTCACTAATGCATCAATAGATTCTTTTTAGAAAGTTGAAATAACACGACATTAAGACATGACGGACAAACAAACACCGTGAGACATTTTCTTTTGCATTTCCGTCGTGTACTACAGGTGGAGACCCTCATCATGATGTACAAGACTCACTGCCAGTGTATCCTGGATACAGCCATCAACGCTAACTTCGAGGAGGTAGAAAATATCTTATTATTATCTTTGCCAAAAATTGTGTTTTGGTACCGTTTGTGAGTTTGTGGGTGGAATTGTGGTCAGCAGATTTCAACAGTTTCTGGATGAATCTTTATGATGTTATGTATTGTTGAGCGTTAGAAAAAAATCGATTGTGACCCCCCCCCCCCCCTAGCAGCTTTAATATGCACTGCATGCAGAAGAACGTACGATTTTGATTATTTATTTTTCCTACCTGGAAATTTTGGGCTTTGCTATTACATTCATTATCCTCTTGGTATTTCATTTTTCGTTTGAATTCAGCTTCATTAATCAATCAAAATTCGTCTGCAGTTTTATTCTACTAGTGTGGCCACTGTGTTGGGTAAGGTTGATGATTCACCAGTATAGAATGTTGCGACGATATTGTTTACCTCTATCAACACGTGCCTTACAATTGTAGTTGTTATCGCAAGTGCGGAAGAGATATCCATCCTAAAAGATACCAACTAACCACAGTAAACAGCCAGAGCACGTTTTCGGGTGCCCCGCTGTTTACTTGAACGGTCATGGGTTCGGAGGTCACGAGGAGGTCAGACAAGTGTTTCAAGAGTCGCGCTGTTTGCTCGCCGTGCCTCGTGCCGCGCCGTGGACTGAATTGTTTTCGCCTGAAGTAGAATTCTTGACGCTTGAAAACGTATGGTTGATCGACAGTTGACTGTAAGAAATGACATCTAAATTTATTTGGACAAATAAAAGATTAAAAACGCAGAATGTACGTTCATTTAGGCAACGTAAATGGCCAAAAAAAGTATATCTAAAATGCATCGTACCGATTATGATAGTTGACGGTTCTGTATATAGAATTTCAATCATTTTATTGTGGTAGTCTGTCGACAGCTGGTTATATATTATAACACCTAAATACATTTGGACAAAATAAGATTACATATACAGAAAAGCGTTTGAAAGGTACAGCCTTCATTTAGGCAAAAACACTATTCAAAGATTAGTGTATCTAGAATGTAGCGTAGATTTTGATAGTGAGCAAAATAATGCAGCGTGAAATAAATACAGGTTCTACATATAACCTCCATGAGTGGCCATGGGTTTGGAAGATCTCTAGAGCAGCACCCCCAGGTACATGTATGCACAGATTAACTGGAGTGCATTATACTGGCAGACGTTGGGTTTGAGATCAGTTTGGACGTATCTTTTCAGGGTGGTGGAATTATGTACCCAGGTGGAATTATGTTAGTAGATGTTATCAATTAATTTCTTTATTTTTTTTCTAGATCCAGAATTTCTTGTTGCACTTCTGGCAAGGCATGCCGGAACATCTTCTTCCCCTACTGGACAACCCCGTCATCGTTGACGTCATCTGTGCGTCAGATCAGATTCTGTACAAGGTATTTCACTTCTGGTTGTGTTTGTTCCTTCTTTCACCCTCTGGTCTAGTTGTTTGTTCCGACCAGTCTGGTTAACTCCTCTCTATCTAACATTATTTAAGTGCCCTTCCCTTCTTTGTTTTGGTCTAAAAGAGGAATTTCTTAGATTATAGGATCATAGATTGTGGCTCTAGGTTTTCCATAAAAGGTAGATGGTGATGGAATATGTTGTTATTGATAAGTAAAGGAGATTGTATGGGAGATTATGACGATAATAATGGTGATTTTAACATCACATTTGGTGGCAACAAGGGCAGTTACGACAGTATACACGTTTTAAAGGTCACTAGTAATTTGATTGTGGAGAACATACATGTAAGTATGTAATAATCGCCGGTGACGAGGTAATGTTTTATAACTATTCATTGAAACGCACAACATGTATCATATAAATTAACATTTTAACGTCTTCTGTTATATCTGTTGTATATATATATATATATATATATATATATATATCAATTGAATTCAACTTTTTAGATATCTCCAAAGCTAGCAATATATGCAAAACTGCGAAACTGGAACATCATTGAATTGGTTAGAGCTGAAGCAAAACAAAACAAACCAATGATTGAGACTCGCCAAAAATAATTACTCAAGCAACTAAATAAGCTTGAGTAATTATTTTTGGCGTATCTTATTACCTGGATGTCTAACCTTCATCAACGTATCAATGATTGAGACTATTATGCAATTTCCTTACTAAACTTCTTCTTTTCACCTTAGGTTCTGACAGATGTCTTAATACCAGCAACGATGCAGGAGATGCCAGAAAAGTAATTCCACAACTTTATTTCTTGTATAGATATATAGTTTATCCTACAATGTAACATGTATGTTGTTTTATGTCATTTGAACTATAAGAAGCTAAACACAGATGAATATTTCTGCAAAAATGAAAATAGATACAATGCTAAAACGTGAATAATTGTCAAAACTGAAGTTTGTTGCATATCCGAACGTTTATATGTACTGGTAGAAGTAGTGTATGAGATTGAGTGACTTGTTTTTGAAAAAGAGAGAAAAAAATACAATATACCAATGTTTAGTCTAATCATCAAGAGTGACAATGCGTAAAAAAAGGTAGCAAATGTAACAGTTATGAACTCGTTTTTTTACATCAACGTTTGTTTTTATCAGTCTACTTGCAGACATCCGGAACTTCGCCAAACACTGGGAGCACTGGACCGCGTCAGCCCTGGAAAACCTGCCCGACAGCATGGCGGAGAGGAAACTCCCCGTGGCCAGGAGATTCGCTCAGTCTCTCAAACGACAAGTCTCCTTCCTTCATCTAGCTCAGGTAATTATTGGTGGCAGTCGGGTGAGAATCATACCTAGAATGCCCTCCGAAAATATGCTCACCTCCTTGCTCACAGCAAATGCTAGTGGAGTAGACCTTTGATATTTTAGATCCGTTGTAATTGTGCATGGTTTTGTTATTTTGTTACAGGCATGTTAAAAGCATCACGCGTCCTCCCAGTTAGATGACAGCTTTAGCTTAACCTCACACTTCCATTATGTTCAATTTTAGACCTCGCGCCCGGTACTGTTTGACCAGCAGCTGGTTGACCAGATGATCGATGACATCAGTGAAGTGGACCTGAACAGTATCGGCTCCCAGGCGCTCTACACGTCTACCGCTGATGGCGATCAAGACGCGGACAATGCTGAATGTAAGGACACATCTATAAGCCAAATAGTTACTCAAACAACTGGATAAAACTTTTAAACAATCAGACGTTTCAGACAGCATCCGCTGTCTTTTTTCAGTAAAAATAGAGTAGATTTTCTGATCGTGTGAAGTTGTGATACAATATTTTAACTTGTATGTATAGTCACGAATAGAAAACTAACCACTTTTCAGATGATGTTAACCTTCTGTCTTTCTTGTAGTCCTGCGCGACTTTAAGGAGCTGCTTAAGAAGCAAGCGACAGTCGAGGCCTTCACGGAATGGATTGACCAGATCGTCGAACAGAAGGTCATCAAGGTACAGACGGTGCGACATTCAGCTTAATTATGGAAAATTTCTGATTCACATCTGTTAACCCTAACCCTATGTATATTTTTATCACCCCTGTAATTTTGGTATCGTCATGACATAATATGACCTACTTATGACGTTATTCATGTAATCCTATCGGCTCAAACCGTCTTAATGAGTCTACTTTAGCTCATTCATCATAGCTGCGAATCACGTTCGTTAACTGACATCAACTATCATTTTTTAATTGGCGTTAACAGACTATGAATCACTGTCGAGTAAAACGTCACAACAATCTTATAATAAAGTTGTTTTTGAATTTATCTAGCCAAGCAAGCAGAACGGCAGATCGATGAAGAAACGAGCGCAGGAGTTCCTTCTGAAGTGGTCTTTCTTCGGTGCTCGGGTCATGCACAACCTCACCCTCAACAATGCACGGTGCTTCGGTAAGCTCCGAAATCATCTTTCATACACAGTGACATATGTAACGGACTCGGATGCTGCAATAATGCGCTTTGTTCATAACGTTTCTGTGTAGTTTATCTATCAATCTTCAGTGCATGCTTCAATGCCCTGACGTATTGAATGGAAGTCTTGACTGTACACCGTTCCGTTCAAATTACTAACCTGGTTATCATCCACCGTAGTTACCGCTGGCTCAATCTGCTCGCATGCTAACAGGACTAGCAAGCGAAGACATTGAGCCAGCGGTTACTGCGGAGGATGGTACCCAGGCTGGCAGATTACAGTACTGTCTGACTTAGGACCGACAATAAGACAACTGACATCCACAAATGACCATTTAATATTGACTGTTTTGTTTTCCCAGGTTCTTTCCACCTCATCAGAATGTTGCTGGACGAGTACCTGCTCCTAGCGGTGGAAACTCAGTTCTACAACGAGAAAGAGACGGAACTTCAAAACGCCCTGGAGAAACACATGAAAACTGCAGGCGAGTATTTTTTTGCGACGCCTAAGGGGTGGAGGTATTTCTACATGAGATCAAGGAATGACCATTCTGTGTAGACCTATGTGCTAAATTTACAACTTCAAAAGTTGTGTTGAGGTATTATCAACATTATGGCAAGAAAACAGAATGTTATATTTGCGAATGGTTGGACTAGTTATAATCATTAGATGTGTGAATTGATAAGTTCAAATGATTCCATCTAGTCTAAATGTTTATTTCTTATTTCCGACAGGAGGAGGCAGTAAGGCGTTGGCAGGGACACCCAGCTCCTGCTTCCTGGCAAACAGGTCGTCTGTGCCACCGCGACCAGCCAGCAACCAGTCCGTTAAACGGGAGCAAAGCATGCTGGGAGAAATGCTGGTGGATTACGGGCAACCTCCCTACATGTACAACCCCGAGAGAGACTGTTACCCAGTCATGCCACATACCGGACATGGCGGCATGTCCCAAAGCCCAGGAAACGTCGGTCCGATGCTGACGCCTCCAATATCGCCCATAGTGGTCAACCCCGTACGCAGCAGTGTCATCACGCAAGGTCACGTGTCTATGATGCAACACCCGACCCACCAATCATCGCACGTCCCCAGAGGTTACATCAACCAACATGGCGAACCGTACTCAGGTTCCCCGCATGCGCAGTACATGGGTGCTTATCCCGGCAGCTACACCAGCATGTTCAGACATATGCAGGGAGGTTATGGGTCGGGACCGTACTTGAAAAATGACACGGATCCAGGCTACGGCTACAGCAGTGAGCCGCAGCTACACAGCGACCCTTACTTCAGTAGCTGTGCCATGAGTAGTCGCCCTCCCCACTTCCCGACTACCACGGGCGAATCACAGAGCACGGCTCATAGCGGGAGCGCTTTCAACGTAGTTGGTGGGACAGGACCTTGCTACACAAACACCAATGGCTACCAAAGTAAGTAAATTTGTACTATTACTAGTCTCCATTCATTTCTGTCCATCCCTCCCCTCCCAAATGGTTTCTGCCTACGGTCGTCCTCAGAGTGACTGACTCACTACTTAGGACAACGTAACGTAATGCACAAGTGACTTCATGGACACATGGTTCTTGTGCTCGGTGAAAGAAGCATGAACGATTTTAACATCCAACCGATGTGTTCTATCATCTTTAAGAAACCTGTTTTTGTACAGTTCGCAAAACAATATTGATGCTGATTTTGAATAATGCTTTTACCAACAGGTTACTACGGCAGTGGTGGCTACCCGCCTCCAGGAAAACCGGAAATCAACCCTCACGTCCCCGTCATCAGTTCCATCACCTCCTCGGGCATGCGCAGAGTGCCCGAGCACAGGCGGTACAACGAGACGACCGACCCCCTGAATCTCCTTGACGACCCGACGAAGCGCAAGTCACCTTCTGGTTACAGCGGTGGAGCGCGGATTCACCACGCTCACGTTACATGTAAGAAACTTTGTTTTTTTTTAACCATTTTTTGGCGAAGCTTCCGGAGCGAGCCTAACCGTGTAATATACGTCCGGTTTCAAAGAATCCCAACTATTACACAAACATTTCTGTAATGTTTCCGCACACATCGGAAGTCGGTCCCTCGGTCAATGCTTCCCAGATTTCGGACAGCGGGCTCACGGACCAGAAAAAGTCTGGAACAGCAGATGTAGACGCCTTACTGGTTTTAAAGTGCTTTGAACAAATATCATTGCAGACTTTAGAGTGTTACGCTGGTAGTTTTGTTACATGAAGTAAGATCAACCCAGAAACCTTCGCCATGGCATAAGGTTGCTGTATGGGTAACCCCTGGGCATGAAAACAATCAGTTGAATACGTCAAATTTGATTCAATATGTTGTTTTGATATCTGATAACATTTAGCTTTATTATGTTGCTTATAATATGATTATATTTGTCTTTCATTCATTCAGCCCAACACCATCAAGAGACGGCATCATCGGAAGAGTTGATCGGTATGCCTCTCAACAGCATCTTCAACCCCGAGGTGGAGAACATGGAGCCTCCAGTCCCCCATACAGACCCTTCTCACCTCCCACCAATCAACACCATGTTTAACCCCATGTCAGGGGTCAACTAATGGGTGACATTTGACCTATGGCCTATCAGAGACCCTATGTAGACGACCATGTAGTCACTCAACCATCCGTGATCTGGAACAAGTCCATGAGTTCAGATCTGCATACCATGTCAATGGTACAATCATTGAAGCGTGTGACTTATGAACTTATAGATATCAAATGTGAATCATGTCAAACGAAAAAAAAAAACACTGCCGTAACTCTTAAGTTTTATCTTTAGTGTCTCTTTTTCTGAAAGATAGATAAGATGAGGAAGTAAGCTGTTATTATAAATGGTGTTGAAGAACAGCCAAGTTGTCTTAGATCATTTTACATTGCGTAAGGTTCATCGACTGCATAAAGATGTGAAAGGATCGATTCCAATGTACCTATTTAGACATGACATGGTTCTGCATTGGCAAGGACTAAAAAACAAAAACAAATTGAAGAAACTATTCAGATCCAAACTGGTCTAATCTCAGTTATACAAAAAAACATAGGGTGCGACGTCTTCCCCTAATTTTCATCATTTTTTGTCAAAATCTATATAACGTCAAAGCAGAATATTAATTTAGTCAAGTTATCAATTATGTTTTGTCATTAGTTGGCGAAAAAAAGGAAATAATTCGCTGATGTATAAAGAGTTTGTAGACGTGTCCTATAAGCTAGACTTAAACTGGGACGAAACGAGATCTCATCAAGACGAAATCAAATTATGGTTAATTAGACTCCTTTTTGCGGAAAGATTTGTATCAAATATAGCTAGGCGTGGACATGAGGAGGTCCTAAACAGGGTCAAAATTGAGTGGTCATATTCAGGAACATAGAAGCAGTTGATCCTTTTGTAAGTTGTTTCTGTGTTCAGTGCGAGCGTAAAAAGATACCTGATTCGCATAATGTAGATGTATAAAGCACGAGTTAGATCACAACAGGTCGTCAGATCTAAAGACACATGGGTCATTCTATGACATTAGACGAAATGTATACTGTACCCTTCGTAATCCAAGAGATGTGTAGCCAGTACCAGAGCAGACATACTCGTACGTTGTCATATGATGATGCTCCTGTTGCAGTAGCGGCTGATGCCGTTATTGGTCGTCTCCTTATCAGGACAAACTTATCTAAGTAAGTTACAGTTTGCTCATTAGTGTAAAGTAGATCGCTTAAAGGACTCAATACAGATTCACCACTTTCAGGCGATGTGGAAATAGGCGTGTCTATCAGGTTTAAGCCTCGACTATTGGAAGTATCATAAAGCTTGTTTATTCGCTACTGTGAGTGCTATTCTTGTGAATGTTAAGTTTTTGTTTTCTTTTTGATGTTGTAACGCTGTACCCAGGACATGCATGGCTAACTTTCGTCGTCCAAACCGATCAAACTTAAAAGTGCTTTGTTTTCATGTCGTAACGTTTTATCATTTCATAATTCTCGTCAGCAAGTTGAAAGTGGTATCGCGGAGTAGTGTTGATGTAGAAAATGTAGCAAACTAACAGCTCTCTTTGATATCAACTTCAACGATGGAAGGTAGCGATGTAAGGTCTTTTTTCGGTACATAGTGATATTTTAAGTTTGCATTAATTGAAGTATATGAAAACTGTTGCATCTTTGAATATTACGATTCATCAACGATTTCTATAGAAATGATTCCAAATGTATGGCTGTCGATGGCATTTCAATAACAAACAAGACGTATGAATTTGCTTTGTCATAGAAGTCGCCAATACCTTTGTTGATAAGACTACTGATAATTTGAGTTTTGTTTGTAATGTGCAATCGTGAACAAATATTCTAATATAAACTGACAATACGACGCCACATATTGTATGGCTCAATCTTTTATGCAGTAGTGGTCTAGTGCTAAAGGCCATTGATATGGTTAGACTTGAAATAATAACATCTTCTGTAAATGGCTATATTGATAGCAATCAGTTAGCTATTTCATCGAAGATGTAAAACAAAATAACTCTAAACTATGAACAATGCGGAAAATATCGCTGTTTAGATTGTTGACCTTTGAACTTACCGAAATTTCACCACTGTCTCCACTGTTTTCTCAAACATTTTGTTTTCGTTCTCATGGAAATCATTTTAACAGTTTGTTGGAATGTTTTACATTAGATCTAACCGTTGTTTCTCTTGTCAAATGGTAACTGAAGGAAAACAGTTTCAGAATTGAAAATTCTGTGGACGTGTTCACAAACGTTTGTAAGATGCTGAAAAAGAGACCTAGTGTCTATTTAAAAAACATGTTAGTAAAGAAACTAGACTCTAAACCTTTAGTCAAAATCTTCATGCAATAAAGACAGCAGTCTGTATCTATGGTAACAAGAAACACCAACTACTCTTTTCAAACACACACTTAAGAGTTTCTTTATTTTTTTACGTCACTACCTTTAGTTGTTGCTGTGCTAGCTCTCTGCGTCATCATGTCCGTTGTTATATGCATGCTACTGTAGAAGTCAAGAAATGTATCTGTACCTATCTTCATCTTTGAATACCATACAACCATTGCTTCGTCCTCATTATTACTTTCCTCGCCTTTCTAAATCCTTTGATTCTCTCCATTTGTTTTACTTTCCTCTTTCGATACTTCATCTTTTCATCGACCTATTGCCCCTATGTCATACAACTATCTCACCCCTCCTAAATAGATACACTACATCACGATGGTCTTCTACCAGAAGCATGCATACATAACGTATGAATGGCGGGGGTTTTGTGTCAGAATGAAAATTTTTGGCTGAGAACAGAACTCAATTTTGCTGGAAAAAATAACGACTCAAACTACGGTAATAATAAGTGTCATGGCGTGTCTTTATTACGGATATGGTAGAGGGAAACGCACGAATGTGACGAAAGCCTCTATGAAGCTTTTAAAAGGTCCTAGAATCTCAGCGTTTTTCTGCATGTGCTGAATTCTTTTGGAACCCCCTTCTGTCTTTCTTAGATATACACTTATCGCTCACCAATCTACACAGCGTTATCCAGTCCTGTACACAATCTTGATGTAAGTTCTCAGAACCGAAAATGTCCACCACAAATTGGGCGTACCTAATTGTCACCCTGTCCTTGCCATAACCTATATCTTTAGCTACTTAAAAAGTTCCTACACCCACTCAGTAACTCCTTCTCCATGTAAAACTCCTCTCGTGGGTTCGGGGCACTTTTTTGTCCAGCGTGTTTGTTGTGCACGTCTGCCTTTTCTACTGGAAATCCAGCAGGTGATATTTCAGCATCGGCAGCCACATTTGGCAGAAATAAGGGCATGGGGTCTCCAGTACGCCCAACCTTTCCCACACGCTATGGGAACTTAGCGCCTCTTTCCTATCAGAGAAGGGAGCAGAATAACACATGCTGAAAGTTAGACTTACATTTTTTTCTCGTAGTTTTCTGTTTTAAAAAGGTGTACGGCATAACAATACACACCGAAACACACGAGCCCCCAGTCATTGCTTTTGTACTTGGTTATACTTCGTTTTATCTTGTTTTTTCTTAGTGGTATAAGTTTCTTTCAGTAGTTCTCTTTTTTAATTTTCAATAAAATATATTGCTGGTCTACACTTAGCGTTAGAGGACATGACAAATAGGGGGTAGAGCATGCAGGGGTTTAATTCAGTAGGAGCATACTGAACATAATGATAAAGGATAGCGGTGCGGAAGAGGATGTGAAAGGGGTATTTCGTTGATCAATGATGAGACCCCCCAACACACCCTCACGAATTCCATTCCCTCGTTAGTTCTTCCTCATGTTTCAAATGCCTCAAAGGATGTACTTGACGTACGTGTTGCTGCTACCCTGCGCGCTGTCCTCCGCTGGACTTTCCTCTTCTTCCTCTACCGGACTCATGGGCAGCTCTGTGAAGCTGGACGCCTTACCGAGTATGCGGGCTGGATCGAGGATGTACTCCTCCAGAGACGACAAAGATGCAGACACTCCACCTTCTCCATCCGTTTCCGTCAGACTACTGATAGTGACATCATCACTGAACTCACTGTCCTCATCATCGAAGCCCTCTAGCGGGCTGAGGCAGACCTGCAACCGCGGAATATCCCACTCGACTTCATAACCATACACCAAGACTTTTTCAGCGTCGTCTTCGTGGCTGGCTGGTTGTAACGGAACACCGTATTCTGTTGCGGCAATCATGCACTCTTCCTCTTCATCAGTGGGGATCTGGGAACCATGAAGTGGTCGTCTGGCAGACACATCAACGTTGTGCTTTGGCACCTTCTGCTGCGTGGCTGCAGCGCCCTCTGGCGATCTTTCTTCTTCGGAAACCGTTCTTCTCCTTGACATGTAGTAAGGAGAAGAGCCGTGGTGACTGAACGGCGGAGAAATTACATCCCGTTCCCCGTATCTGGGGATTTCTGGTGTGCTGGGAGAACTCAGAGGACTTTTTGGTGGTTCATGCTTCACTATCTCTTCCCATTTGTTAACCATGGACCGAACTTTTCCGGTGCACAGCTTAGGAAAATCGTCTGGTATCTTAGACGGAGAAGCTTTTTTAGGTTGATGGTCAGTGGGAGACAAACATTTCTCTGCAGGAGAATCTGCCCGCGGTCTTACCGGTGACGTGTATGAAGGACGAGGACTTGTACCCTGAACATCATCAGATGGTCTCTTCCGTTTTACCTGCGTTCTTCTGTCTGGGGTTACAAAACTTGGCTGATCTGGTGGAGGGTAGGGTCCGTGAATTTTGTCATAAGGAAAGACTAGTGACCCTGTCGGCGTTTTAAGCTCATTGTCTCTGTGTGACGTTGGGGTTTGTACTGAAGTCATAGAGTCTTCCGTTTCTGCAAATTTGCGAGCGCTTGGGGCACGGATTGCATCCTGGGTGATGCCGGGATGCCTGATTTCACTGACGGGTGGAGATACAGGGATAAAGGTGTCAAGCGTCTGCCGCGTTGGGGAAAATGCAGGACTATCATCGAGTTCCTCCTCAAGTATTGGCGGACTTCCCAGGCGGGTAGAATGGACGCTAAGCGGGGACGATGTTTCAGACGACCTATCGTCCTCCATATCGAACTGCAACATTGTAACAGTCCTGTCCTCAGGCAAATCCCCGACTGAATCGTCGCCATGTAATGATTGGCTTTGATTCAGGACGGTTGTTTCGTCTTCAGCGTCTTGCTCCCGCCTCCTGCTCTCGACATAGTTATGCCTGCTGGTGGCTAGCGTGTTCGAAATGGCTTCGTAACATCGTTCAACGTTCTGCGGCGAATGTCGCGGACTGAGTTTTGGTGACCATACCACCCTGGCTTCCTTGTGGGGATTGGTGCAGAGACAGTCCATCGGTTCAAAGTCAGGGTTGGGTGGAAGTTCTAGTTCTTCGGACGGTGACTCGAATGGTTTTCGGTCTGGTGGCGGAGCGATGCAACGACAACTCATCGCCTGTAGACTCTCTACACTCAGACCTTCCTGAGCCTCCCCTTCAGCTAGGTCTGATTCTAAAAGATTGTCGTACGGCGACGGAGACAACATTTCCCGCTCGTTGCTTGTCTCTGCTGTTTTTGTTTCGCCGGAGTATTCGGGGCTAAGCTTGTCGCCAATGTCCAACAAGATCGGTATGATCGGCCGCTTCAGGTCATCGTACTGTACGTGGTGCTTGACCACGGGGATGTGACCGTTGATGATGGGAGTCAGCAGACCAGTGGTAACAGGCTGATGTTCCTCAAAGCTGTAGTTTGCCTGCATACCCCAACTGTGTCTTGGTGACGTCGGCATGGGTGGGATCTCTACGTGTTCTGACGTCGTTGGGTCCATGGTGAATGGAACGCCTGATGTTACGTAGTAAGACGTCACGGGGACTGTTGACATTGGAGCCCGGTATTGTCCACCAGACGGACCCGGCCCACCATTACCAGGTGAGGCAAGGATGGAGTCTGCAGACGTTTCCGATTCGGAGGAGTCGGTATCGCTCTCGGAATCAGAAGAATCTGTGTATTCTGCCGATCTTCTCCGGTCGTCGTCACGAGGTACATCAGATGACACAGCACGAACATCATCTGAATCCGTGTTTGCATCCATTGCTCGCTCTACTGTAGTTAGATCAAAGGTATCGTCTTCTTGATCTTTGTAACCCACAGATTCAGCCCCAGGCTCTTGCACTGTTATTTCTGTGCCGTCCTCATTGGTTTGATCTTCATCAACACACATCTGTTCGCGTTGTTGACTTCTTCCTGTCACTAAATTGAAAGGAATATTTTCCTGTATTGGTGTGCACTCTTGCTCTGCTGGAAAACCCTCCAGACCCTGCTCTAATTCCGTTGTTTGAGATTGCTGGAACTGAAATTGCATTCGAGAAATGTATGTTGGACTATCGGGATCGTGGTGAATAGCTTCCGTGAAAGATCGCTGTGCACCGTATTTTCGCCTGCGTCGTCGCTCCTTTTTGTTAGAAGCCTCGTCGCCAGACATGTCTGAACTGCCTTCAGTGGATGGCCCGGAACTTTCAAATGAGTCCATAGAGGTCTTTTCTTCGAAACGATCTTCCTCCTCTTTGTCTGTATCTTTTGTTATGACAATAAGGTGTTGTGTGGATGTGTCTGCCAGATGTTCCTCTGACACGGTCACCTGAAATTCTTCATGGTCAGAATCCATATCCTCACCTGGACCCTCGGACGCCAACAGGATTTCATTGGCATTTGAAGGGTCTACTTGTTCAAAGGCCATCAGGTCGTCATTCTGCCCGTCGTCACGCCGGTAATCGGTCGGTTCTATTACAGACATGTTTGATTGGCCCTCACCTTCTCTTAGCACTTCAGAAGATGTCACGTGATAGTCTACATCATCCAAACTGTCTTTCTCGAAAAGATCCTCCTGTAATTCTAAAAGCCGGTCGTGTTCCCTCACAACGTCAGCCTGTCGTTTGTCTTCGTCCTCCGAATCATCTGAAGATGTATCGTCCTTCCTGATTGTTTGCTCTTGAGTGTACGTTTCTCCGTGAATTTGTCGCAAGTACAGCGGGTTACCCTCAGGTACGCTTTCCTCAACCAACATAACCTGCTCTTCATCGTCGTTGTCGAGATAATGTAGTTCTTCATCGTCTAAGTCGTCGTCTGATTCGTCAGAACTTTCCCGTTCTTCATGATGCCTATCATACTCACTGCTGCGTGAATCTGCTAGCTTTGCACTTTGCCTCGGTCTCTCTACTTCGTCTTGCTGGTTATCATCGTCGGAGGCGTCAGAGTCGTCTTCCCGGCTGTGTTCGGGAATATCCGGCAGCTGCTTCCTTACCATTCTAGTAGCTGCGCCTATGTACACAGTTCCGCCCGAGGTAGCCCACGCGTCTGTGCGTGTCATCCTGTCTTCTGGAGACTCTGTTCTCTCTGGCACGTCAAACTCACCCTCTTCGTCACCAGAAGAAATGGCTTCTTCCTCCTCTTCTTCTCCCTCTGATGAATCGGTCGACGATGTTGAGCACCTCCTCGGCGTCGACTCATTGGCCTCCTGCAAGAGAGTAGAGAGACTTTCAAATCGTGGGCTGCGAGGCAAAGGCCGTCCAAGTGGGGTAAGATACTCTTCGGCAGATTCGTTACCAGTATCACTATAAGCGCAGAATTGCATTTCCTTAGAAGCGGGTAAGTTGGCATTAAAAGAAGCAGAACTGTTATCGCCACCAGCACTATCACTACCTTCTGACACTGTAGCAGGACACACAACCTTTATGTCCATTGGCTCAGCACTCTGTTGTATCGGCGATGTTTCTTCCGACGTCGCCTCATCGACAGGTGCTTCGAGTTCGAGCGATGGTGGTCTGCGCCGTACTGTCCGTGGTGATGTGTCGTCAATCTTCTCCCATCTAGCCCACGGCAGCACCCTGAGCCTTCCTGTATCTTGCTCAGGGCATGGCATTTCACTGTGTGGTAAAGACACTGCCAGCGGCTCGCTATAACAATGACCATCACTGCACTCTTTGTTTCCCTCATTTGAAGCCCCCGTGTTAGGTTGATATTCACGATCTGCGCTTGTTACAGCAAACTCACTCTGTTCTTTCGTATCATCCCTTGGTGTTGACTCACCTGTGGCTAGTGCTTGTGGTTGGATCTTAGAGCTACTGTCATCCTCACTGTCAGACGAGTCTTGGATTTTGGTTCCACTTGTCTTTGGCATCCCCGCATCCTGTACTTTATTCAAAGCTTCGTCATCATCATCACCCGTTTGCTCGTCTTCTTCTTGGATGTCCTCGTTAGCTATTACGTCATCGTGATGTTCTGGCTCGTCTATAGAGGGGTGTGTGGTTGGTGTTTTCGAGGCAGCAGCTTTCTCGCTGGTATCAGCTGAAGAAGCTGATTCTTGGCTCTCGACGGATTCGCCTTTTGACATTGCCTTTTGTCGCTGTAACAGGCTTCTTTTGTTGTCTTCCTCTTTGACTGACTCTTCAGTATCGTCTTCGGTGGCTTCGTGATCTGATGTAATTTTTTCTTCGCCTGACTCATCTGCAGATGTTTCTTTCTCCACTTTAATGTTGTCAGCGGCTGATGATTCGCTACCGCCTTCTGCTTCTTCTGTTGGTAGGTCATCAGCAGATGTCTCGGCTGATGGGTCACACACAACTTCGTCTGATTTGTTGTCTTTCTTCAGGTCATGCTCAGTGCTGCCAACAGAACTCGTGTCAGCACCTGCACTGTCTTCGCCTTCCGTTTTCTCCGACGACTCGAAGTCTGCCTTCTCAGATAGGTCTTCGTCCGTAGGCGTATCGCCTCTTACGGCTTCTAAGCTTCCACCGTCGATGTCTTCTTCATCATCTGCTTTGTCATCACCTTCCGTCACTTCTGACGGACTCATGACCGCCTCATCATCAGAGGCAGCACCATCACTGACTGGCAGATCTTCGTCTTTTTGTTCAGTGACGGTGTCTTGCGGTTCAGTGTCACTGTCGTCTTTATCGTCTTTGGACGACTCTTCGCCTTCTTCCTCTTCAGGTGAGATATCGGGAACCGCATGCTCCTCTGACGGACTCTCTTCTTGTTCTTCCTCCTTTTCAGGCAAATCGTCTTCTGCCTGCTCTGAGTCTTGTGTAGAGGGAATCGACTCTACTGGCTCGGCTTCTTCTACAGCCTCTTCAACGACCGGCGGTGGCTGAAATGACAAACAGATATCAACCTTGATATAATATCATGATTTAGAATCATAAAAACTATAGTATCTCTGCTACAAATGTAATTACAGTAAATGTCAAATGAACAAATAATACCTGGCTTCACTGAATACGCAATCAAAGGATGGTGTAGGACTTATTGCTGACGCCGTGCATAGACAGTCATTTAAAGAGACACTATTTGAGTTTAAATTGAGTACGGAAAGGACCAAGTTTAAAGCTTGTCTCACCTTTGTAACGACGGCAGCGAATGATTCCGCGAACTCTGCGGCAACGGGCTCTGTCGGCTGGAAATAACAATAGAAATGTCAACACACGGAAGGTAGCCGATTATAAGTTAAAGTCAGTTGAAAGACACAGATAACCATATCTGAATCAAAGGTACCATTATGTCTAGTAGCAATAAACATTCTAAGAGCAGTTTAGATTATGGCTCGCTTCGAAAGCGTCAACATTAAGTTCTGAAACGTTATAGGTATAAACAAGAGACGGTCCGACGAATCGAATCTCTTTTTCAATTATTTGCATGCCTTATAGGTCTTGGTTTCAACCCATATCTTGTGACATAGTACTCCGAGCACGGTTTTAAGATGATAATGTAATCTATTTGTTAGGGCAACGGTGATTAACCAATCAATGGTATCTTTACCTACAGTATGTAAATGTCTCTTTCAAAGGTCCGTGTAAGTTTTTTGTTCAGGGATTTGGTACTATGTTAACATTTACCCTCACAGTTCTTCACCGACAAACCTAAATCTGGACGTTCAGTTTGATTTATTTGGGCGTTTACCTTCCCTCCAATCGGCGACTTGGGGGGTCTATAGCTCCTGAGAGGAGGAAAGTCGTCCTCTCCGGCTTCATAATCTGACAGGTCCCACTCATCGAAATTCGACTCCTGCTTCCACGAGGGGTTGTTTGGTTTAAGTATGACGGGTTGTTTTGTGGGATTTTAAGGTGGTTATCGTATCAAATCACCACGATGGTGGTTTGTCAAGACTGAACGAAATCATCCCGACATTGCATTTGAAACAGACACCAGTGATCATCAGTGAAATACTTCCAACTTCTTTTGGTACATATCTAATATTTCTCGTTTGGACTTCGACATGGTGGTCTGCACGTTGACATGGCAGATTCGTTCTTGTTTTGATACAGCAGACAACAGCTGGACGATATCAATTTGGTAGACTGCTTCAAATGAAATATAAGTTGTATTTTTCTTTTATGGGCAGGCGATGTAATACAAGTATGTTTGTGGTCGTCGTCCTGTGGGTGTGTCAGATATCTGATAATCTTTAGTTTGCAATTTCGCAAGTCTGATTTGGCAAAGTCTTCCACCATCATTGTAGATTGATACCATGCAAAGGGTTCTTCGAATTCGAGGATTAGGATCTGGGATAACCCGCCTGGATGCACGTAGTTCAGGATCATGTTGCGGTAGTTCGTCAAAGGAGGTTAACGTTCAAGAACATTACATGTGCAAATGATACCGACAACCCGTTTGGTTATAACAAGCACGGGTTGGGTCCACGACCGATGGAGAAATTACACCAGGCATATCTTATGGACAGGTCATTATTTTAATCCTTTGTAAGAGAATGTAATTTCTACCAGATGAAAACGAGGTATGAACTAGGGATGACTAGGTGAAATGGAAACACACGTGAAGTGATCACATGCCATGTAACAAAACAAAACACGGTACTTCCATGGCATCACCGTTCGACTGGCAACCGTAATCGTTAGTTTCCCATTTCAAATGTACTCAACAATGGAAAAAGCAAAGTGCACGTAAGATTCCTCACGTTCCAAATGTTCTTTCCAGCAGTATGGAGACCGCTAGTCTACTACTCTCTAAGTAGATCTTGGGAAGGAAGATCATAACTGCACCGTGTCTTTGGTAGTCAGTTCTCTGCTTTAAGAAACGGTGCAGTCACAACAAATTGAGATCATTCCTCCCAAAATCTGTTTGGAGAGTATCTTCGTGCAAAAAAAAGTATCGTCAACTTGCATTGTCAGAATACCTAGCTGTCACCAACGACGTTCCGCTGGTCATCCAGTAGAACAACATCCGGTTGTAAAAATACTGGCAAAAATACAGATCCAGAAAAACGCGTTAGCTCTGACAAAACAAAGCACTCTGGACCAAAATGTCAGTAAGAAGCTTTAAAATCACGTATGGTACGGTCATTCTCTTGCACTGTGCAAAGTTCTACTTGTCTAGTTTCATGGTTACTCCTTTTTACCTGAGGGTCATCCGCATCTTCTTTAGGTTGTTTGTCAGAAGGTGGTTGACCCTTTTCTTCATCTTCGGATTCCTGATCTTTTTCGTCATCCGGAGTAGGTATCTGTGCGTCGAGAAATGATTTTTACTTTTACACAGTCACAGGCTCTAATGTCAATACTGAAACAATGTAATAACTTACTCCAAGTTGAAATAAATTCATATTTGTTAAAGATCAGTGCCTTGACGTCAATCTGAAGATACTCGACGAAAAATCAATGGATCATTTTTACAGTACCTCTTCTTTTGGAGGTGGTGTGGCGTCTGAGGGTTTGATGTCTTCCTCTTCCTCTGGTTCGTCTGCTTGTGCAGTTGTCTTCTCCTCTTCTGATTCGGATTCCTGTGTAAAACAATTAGTCGTCATTATCTGCTGATAAACTTAAGTACAGAGATTGTCGGTGATCAACCGCGGCTAGAACGGCTGCATGCAATCGGTTAGTTCAAGTGCCAATGAGAAATCATCTATACCTCTTCTTTTGGAGTGTCGTCGGGACCCATGGATGGACTATCATCTTCCTTCGTATCTGTATCAGCGGATTCGTCCTCTGAAGGAGCTTGACCCTCCGAAGTGGCCTCCTCCTGTGACGGAGCTTCACGCTCTTGTGGTGTTTCTACATCTGGAGGGGCCTCATCCTCCGGAGAGGCCTCCTCCTCTGCAGAGGCTTCTTCCTCTGCATCTGGAGGAGGTGCCTGGGACCACATTTGAGAGTAAACATATGACGAGACCTTTAATTGCCATTCCAGAATACAAAATATCTATACCTGCTTGAATGTTAAACTTAGAAATTGAACTTTTGATATTTTGATCTAAAACGATAGACAGGGAACGCCTGCACCCATATCATGTTTCTAAAAGAAACTTATAACATATCTATATATTTACGTAGGTATATTATACGATTGATAAACTGCAGCGTAGCTTACCTTTTTTAGCACCTCTGCATATGACTCGTCAAATTCGACGACAACGGCTTCAGCAACCTAAAACAGGACCAACAGAATAAAGCACCGACACAATAACATTTCCTGCGTCTGTCGGCACTCATGATTTCATACACATATTGCAGCGTGTCATCAACCATGATTTCATTACACTTTGACGATAACATAAAGTTTCTCGTAACACTGAAGATGGTTTGGGGGTAATCAGTGATACAGGATGTCGTGAAGATGCCATGTACAAACGTCCAGAACTAATGATTCCATGTCAATACATATACAAAAGCGTATTCCTATATAGTTTCTCACTTAAGCATTGCTGATACAGTAATTATTGCATGCATCAACTCTTTTCATTCAATGTAAAATGTTGGGTACACCTTATTGTTTCGGTATCATTTACCTTCTTAAACTGATCTTAATGGACTAAAAATGAAAATCATATCAGATTTCTGAGTACACTGGGGTGATGCATAGTAGATAGTACGCGTATTGATGCATACACATGGTGTCGAAACCAGCATATTTCAACCATACAGGTTGAAACAGCGTTTTCAAGCGTTAGGGTGTGTAATGCTTCTGCAGATGCCATTGTTACCTGCCCTCCCACTGGCGACTTTGGTGGGCAGTAGCCGTTGTTCAGCGGGGGATAGTCATCATCATCAGGCTCGTCGTAAGTTAGGAGGTCCCAGTCATCGGATATCAGTGCCTGATACAAGTTGTGATCACGACATTCCAAGACGTTAAAAGGAGTCAGGAATGCCGAGATCACATACTTGTTAAGGTTGTTTTTTTTCAGATTTCGCATTTTTGCTACAAAAGTGTGTCCATTATATTTACAAATCCACTTTTTGACGTTCCCATATGATTGTGATTTAACATCGTCTTCAATGACACCATGTGATTATAAAATTACATTTTGGAATAGATATTTCAAAATGGACACACTTTCGTAATGGCAAAAATGCAAATGAGGGCCCATATAAGGACGGGGAGCTGTAGGATTGGCTGGGACTCTGTGACGTATAGGTTTAAATAGGAACGGTTTTCGGTGTGACACATGCAAGGACAGATGGCTGATTGAAATGAGCAGATGGGAGGGTTTATTTTAGTGAGGGATATGTAAGAGAAGGATTTATGGTATTAGAAGAGAGTTGGGGCTCAAGGGACGGTGTTAACGTCAAAGCAACAAGATCAAAGCTGAAAAGGCAAAGGTTATTGAGAGCAAACTGACAGCAAAGCGGACCTAGGATTTGATATATACTACCAGTGTATTTGGTGCGAAGAACCACACATGTGTGTCAGAAATATCGATTGGCTTTGGCTTTCTTCTTTCGTTTTTTAGGTATGAGGATGAAACGATCGCCATGAAAAACAATCACTCGGGATCAATTACCGCTATCACACAACAACCTTAGTAGGGTTATCGCAAAGGAGGTCGGAGTACTGAAGACCTAAAGAAATGCCTGTCTAAATACGCCCTCTTCAGACTAACATTCAACTGCCAAGGGCATGGCCCTCTCCTCTATAGAGGGACAGTTCGGTTGCTTTCCAAGCACGTCCTAGACAGCAGCTGGGATGACTTTTTGGACCCTCTAACGTGTAAATATTTCTATCATTGACATTGGCAGGAATTTCGCCTTGCGGGTCATTACCGGACCTCCATACTGTAAACCAAGGATAATGGTCATATAAGAAGAGCAGCTGGGCCCCAAGCGACTTTTAAAACAAATTTAATCTAGCCTGAAAAGCCTTTTGTCTTTCGCAGTCTATTTACCCTGGACCATAGATTCTTTGGAGCCAAGGGTACTGTTGTCACTTGCCATTTTACCTTTGCAGTTAAGCTCCAGCTGTAAAAGATGTTGCGAATGCTAATGATGGTGGCTATACGAATGTTCAACACAAATATTCCCTAAAACTGTGTGTGATCTAGTATCTAACAATCGATGAAAAATTTCTCGTTACCTGAAGCTCCTCCTCCCCAAGTGATTCCCTGGGTACGGAAGAGACATCCGATTCATCCAAGACTGCTTCTTCGTCCCGTGCAGCTTCATCCTCTTGCGGTGGTTCTTCCTCTTCTATCGAAGCTTTCTCATCTGGAGCTTGAGGCTCTCCTCCCTCCTCGCCTTGCTCCTTTTCATCAGCTTCGTCTTCACTTTCGTGGGCTTCTTCTGTAGAAGGCCCACTCTCTTCTTCCTTGTGTTCACCTTCTTCTGCATCTTCTGTTTGAAGATCTTCCTTATCGTCCGCTGTTGATCCTGTTGCTTCGTCGTCGGTGAGAATCTCTTCTTCTGCAAGAGGTGCATCAGGTCGCTCTTCGTCATCTTCAGCTTCCTTGTCTGCTGAGACGTGCACGTCTACTTCTACTGATATTTGGGTATCTTGTGTTTCATCGTCGGCATCACTATCAGCGTCCTTACCTTCTTCACGAGTTGTGTCAGGTTCTTTTATCTGCTTGGTTGTGTCTTCTTCAGGGATTGGTGACAAAGACACACCTTCTTCATCTACAGCTTCTTCGACGGTGGTGGTTACATATATTGCTTCAGGATTAAAACGCACTCTTTTAGTCGGGGATTTCAACGGGACATCATCTACTTCTTCTTGATCCTCATCAGATGCATCTTTGTCTACATCTGCATCTTCTTCTACTTGCTGATCTGAACCTGCTTCTGGAATGATGGTGTCTTCAACGGAAGTGTCTTGTATGATGTCGGGGGATTCTGGTGGTAGTGCGCATACTTCTTCAGACTTCCTTAAGGAGATCTCGTCCAATGGTTCTACTATTCGTAGTACCACCTCTTCTACTTCTAGTTCTTCTGCATCTTCTGGATGTGTTCCATCTGACGCATTGTCTGTTTCTGCGACTGTCTCGTCTGGTTGTTTGTCCTGTTTGGTGGTTACACTGTCAACCCTAGGTGGAGGAGCGGGTGGTCGATCCTCTTCCTCTTCAGAACTGAATGTCTCATCAGCCTCGACTGCTGTGTCAAGGCTGTTGATTTCAGGAATGGGATAGCTTACGTCACTGTCTGTCTTCTCTCCATCTGTCGACTCCGGTGCCTCTATTTCTGGCCCAGCCTCCGATTCTTCTGGTTCGGGGCTTGCCCTTCCTTCTATGTACCGTAGGTACTCCTCTGCGGGGGCGTCAACCCCTTCTGCGATGCTCTTCAGTGACCAATTTCTTCTCTCCACTGGCGATCCGACTGTAAGTCTATTCCATCTGTATTCCTCAGTCCTGTAAAAAGAAGAAAATATTTTCATTGGTTGTCATACTTTCAATTGTACTAACCACTAAATGCTGTCGGAGATGTCAGAGGTATAGATAAGGCGTTAGACAAAGACTCATTCTGTAATGACTGACAATTAGCAGTTCCCTAATTTCTTACAGGTTTTTATTTCAATCAGTTTATTCAATAGTTTAATCAGGTCGGTTAATCAATCAATATTAGACTTCCATCATTCACAGCTAAAGTAGAATACACGCTAACGTTTTTGTATTTCTTTTGCTACATCTATCAGGATATTAATGTCTGTATGTCATGTCCTAATGATCAACGACAGGGCTGGAATTGCAAAAGCTTAAAACGAAGGTAAACATTCCTTTCACATATCAATAGAAAGAATTCAAAAACTACCACTGGTAACTCTGTAGTCCTCAATAGCGAAGTACACACGTCATCGTTTATAATTATAGTCTGGTCGGAATTTGGCCAAATACAGCGATCAGAGAAGGCAGCTGTAATAGCAATATCATTATTCATTTCGCTTTATGGCAGATGAATATTCAGTATATTTTTAAACTTTGAAACGAACAAAGGTGCATTGACTATCCTTCATATGGATGGATATTTGTTGTCCTGTTTTCGATGTAACATGATGCCAGAATATCGAATGACAATATAAACATTTGTTGGCCACTTATGAAAGCAGGCAAACATTCCTCGGCCAGAACAACAAACCGCCCAGTCTGCTATCCAATACAAATAACAATACATTCTTTATGGTCTACTTGGCATAAGGACATGAAGAATGTTTTCATTAGTCTAGTGGCTTATTGGAAAGTCTGGCCTTTGCCTGGCCTACGTTTCAGCGACTTGTCAGCTACCTTCACCACTGCTTAACGAACTTTGTTACTTCTTTCCGTTTGGGACCGCATTTTTGCCACAACGCCACCTTGCGACAGGTTCATTACACCTTGATGAAGGTATTTGGAAAGGTGGTGAAATATTGGTTTGTCGAACATCTATAAGATTGTGTCTTAGGATCCTTCTTTTCAAAAGGTTGTTTACCTCTAAATTGTTTCAGACCTACATTGCAGACATTTCATTGACAGTGCCCATGGATACGTCCTTTAAATACATTTATATTACGTCTGAACCGACATATGATACCCGTACACGATATAGAGTTACGGTTCCTGGAAAGGGTGAGTCTATAACGTCTCCTGACAGCACGCACATCGGGTTAAATCAAATTTCGTGACGTTGTCGGAACTCCCCGAAACCCACCCCATCGGATTCTGGAGCTCATTACGTGCAAGATGCTAGAATTCGGTGATAATCCGTCTGTGCAGGAAGAACCTAGCCCAGGCGACGAAACTGATATTCTAGTCCTGACCAGGGACAAGTGAAGCACTCCATAACGATAGGTGAAGAATTCGAACCTTACTTCGTTATGAAACATTGATTTGAAACGTTTTGATGTCGAATTCCTTTAGGCATTTGTTGGATCTGGAAGTGATCAGCAAAAACACACTTAATGCAAAAGCGACAAAGTCTTTTAATAATTAATCAAGCTTCATTGCTAATCAAAACCATTCGTTTATTCATGACGATATTTTTGCTTGGTTTTGGTTTAACATATCATGGGCGAAGGTCACCCTTACCAGTGTGAAGGCAAAAACCGATTACGTTCTTCCAGCAAATTTCACAATAAACGGTTACACTAGCTGTAAACAACTACTACACTTCATGTGGATTATAGGTGGTGGCAGAACGAATTTATCGCTGTTGAAAAATTATGTATGCATACATTTATATGAGCGACTAGTGCTAGTAAGTGATGGATACCGAGAATATGATATGTCATATAAAAGACACACCTCTTGGTCTCTTCAAATTTCACATAAATCTATCATATTTTGATAGACCTTGGCAAGGACAGCTGTGGTTTTCCTTTTGATGGAGTTTTAGTGTTGTTCTACGACATCTACTCTTGCAATGCAATAAAACGTTAGTAGCGATAACTTATGTCAGGCATAAACGTTCTTAGGGCTTTTGGCGTTATTCTCTAACACAAACGATACTGCAAACTGATGCTCAGATCAGCTAACTATAACATTGAACGTGATAACGGCAGATATGCAATCAACCTGAGACATGATTTTGGAAAAGCGTTCGATTGAGGTGAAGATTAGAGATTTAGAGATTTTGACAGTGCCAGACATATCATTTTGAAACCCGAAGATCTCTTACAACAGACAGACATGGTTACATGGTCGAACGTTATCTGTATCCCGGCCTCTCTGCCATAAGAGGGCCGTAGACAAATTTATCGCCCGGATCGGAGGTGACCTCACCGGGAGGACGCAAATGGCACCTGCCATGTACGGCATGTCATCGTACGGCGGAAATAGATACGGCCGTATCACAAAACTGTCAACAACACGCAAAGTACATATCCGGATAAGATAGGAGTAATATAGTACACTGGTTCCATACACTTATGTGATACGTCTCAACGTGTAACTTTCAGCAAGCAAATAGTTGTTAACTGCAAGCTCATGATCTTATTTCTTACAAATGACACATAGGTGAGTCAAAGTTCAAAGATGTCATAGAATGTGCATCATTTAAAATGGCAAACAAGAGTCCCATACAGTAGACTAGATTAAAGTGATACGTGTATATTCTTATCAATTCATGTCAAGAATTTAGAAACTACATTCTGTTTTAATCCCACTGCAAGTGGTGACGGACAAGGGACAATTGGCAATGTCAGCTTGAATTCTTTTTAGATTTAACGATTGAAGCTAATACAGGAATAGCGTCATAGAATACACGCACGCAAAAGTATTGTGCAATAGATAAAAACTAATTGTAAGCAAAGAAAAATTGGTTTTGTTTCTCGTCTACTTTCATGACAATTAAGTTGACGTTCCTTCCTTCTCTTTATAAGCCACAATCAACTGAATGATCGCTAAGGTAAACTACAGCTTGCGTTAACTACAAAATAATACATTTTTGCAAATATATAACTTTTGTAAACTTTGAATTTCTCACCAGTATGTTTTCTTGGGCAGCAGGGTTCTCTTGTTGCCCAGGTCCTTGTCTTCTCGAACGCAGTCGATCCTGACGTTTCCTATGTCGTCGATGTTGACGTCGACAGTGATGGTGGTCAGGACCCGGGTGTAGCCCAAACTGGCGGGCTGCAGCACGTCCTTTAACGATGTCGGAGGCATTTCGGCTCAAGTATGTATGAGCCTGCGCTTCAAACGCGGTAGAAACTTGCTCCGGGGGAATGGAAAATTGCTCCTTAAGTTGGTTGGCTTGATTTTGCTGGGATTTGGTGCGCGGGAGGTGGGATGGGGGTGCGATGATGAGAGCTAGCGGACACACTACGCCATGACACTGCTACAACTGGGGGCTGAGAGCTCTAGGGGAACGCGCAGCCGGGAAACGCAGGGGGCCGGGCCAGTTCAAATTAATTCACTCGTTTTGTCTCATCTTTCTCAACTGCTTTATCTTTTGAGTTAAGTGCGATATTTTTCGCCAAAAATAATTACTCAAGCAACTGGATAAAATTTTGAAAGTCAGACGTTTCAGACAGCATCCGCTGACTGTTTCAAAATTATCCGGTTACTTTAGTAACTATTTTTGGCGTATCTTATTACCTGTATGTCTAAACGTCATCAACGTAACGTACGATATCTTTCCGTAGAGAATTTTGTATTTGGGCCACAGATGATAAGGAACAATATGGGGGGCACCCGAAGCTGTGCATCATCTAACGAAATTGATTGAAACTAAAACACGTCTATGTGGAAAGGACCTGACAGATACAACGTATGACAATCAAGATATACTGGAGGTCAAACTTTTTTTTCGCTCAAACTCTGTGAAGAGTCAATAGATATAATTAACTTAATAGATAAAATATTTATGTTGTTTCATCCCTGGATCTTTTTGAAATAAGGTGCAAGAATTTACTTTGCACATGGTTTGACAGCAACTTGGCCCAATGTACTTTCAACTTGCGATTTATCAATATGTGAACCAGCCAACTGCATTCGGGCAAATATGGCACATAGACGGCCCTCAGCGACCAAAATAGACTGCCGATATTTTGCGGAAAAGTGACGACGGCAGATGCATCGGAATACACCAGGGGACGTTCGGACCGCACCATAACTATTCTCCGGGAATTACACAGCCTAGAATGATTGTCTAAAGCGATGGAGGAATGTAGACAATGCCAATAAACTAAAACTAGATCATAAGTTTGCGTTCCTGCACAATAGGGAGTCTGTTTGGACGGGCGTGATGCCCTGGCTCCGCAGGGGTTCGGCTGGTGACATACGTGACGTGTGGGGCACGCATGACGTGTACATGTGCAGACGGGATATGTTTACAATGTGAACACCAAGTGCGTTTCGAAGGCAAAAAGGTCACGTAAGAAGTAAGACGGCTGTCATGAGCATATATCTAGGCTTAAACAGGTGCTTAAATTCGCCCCAGTTCACGTATTAGATGTTATAATTGTGTGCAAATCCTTAGGATCGATGTTACATGTACATGTGTTACAGTGCTAAAAGTCCTTTTCATCAATGTAAGTACCATTTTACACGGTGCTGCTAAAAATCACAGGTTTGCTATACTCATTCCCTTGCCCTTCTATGTGGTAGATAAGACTCGAATAGAGTAACCGCACAATTGCATTGTGAAATTGAACTTGGAGCTTGTACTCGTAGAGAAAAGATGAACTTAAAAATAGATACATTGTATGAAGGTATAACTGTAAGCAAAATGAATGAATGAAAGCTTTGCCTTCACGGACGCAATGTAGTAAAGTCCATTAAATAATCCATTAATGCCTCATTTACATACAAACGTACACTAGACTGAATATCATTCTACGTTTGTTCCTACAGCGGTATAAAACCTACAGTTATGTACGCATACAACAGTTGATAACGCGTAAATGCGTGAAAAATATGGACAATGTATGACTTAAATTGCAGCTGACCCGTCGACGTTTCAAACATGTGTCACTGTGACTATGTAGCAACGGGGGACGAAAAATGCTTGTAATGGTGCGTATGGGAAATATGCACATGATCGACCTAAATGTAGTGCGGGCAAATTTTTGTCCAAGATTATTTCGATTATATCGGTTTTATGAACATATGGGCAATATGGAAGATGCTTAAGAAAATTCATACCGATCAAATTCTTAAGTGAATGGCCTCGCTCCTCTTAATATTTGTAAAAGTGCATCAGAATTAAGCAAATAAAAGTATATCACAAAGTGCGAGGGGCGGTCAAATAGTGCCGGACATTACCGTCAAGAAAGCAGCATAACTCACATTCCGATGCAAAACTACAAAGCATAAAGTTTTTGTTGAATGTCCATCAAATTTCAAAACGAACTTGTCATTTTATGGTCAGTGTGGCCATCGGCTTGACACTAGGGAGGTTTTAACCACGCGTCAAGGGTCAAACTATCATAAGAAGAGAATTTGCAGAACAGTTGATGCAACAAATCGTGCCCGTTGCACCAAAAATCATAAGAATCTTAAGCTCACAGAAAATCGGAAATACACCATGGATATGATGAATGGTAAAGGATTAACACTGTTATAAGTATGGAAATTGTTTTCTAAAGACATACCGTTAACAAATCCCCACAAAGAAGGTTTCAAACACTACGAAGGGCATTCATCTGAGTATAAGAATTTTTACAATATATGGGCCTCATTACGTGAGGTGACAGTGTTAAAGCGCCCTCCTAATGTAAGGTTAATGTTACAAAAAACTTAAGAAGAGTAAGGCTTAGCATAAAGCGTAAGAATTATGGCATGGTATGAAAAATAACAAAACAAGCTGGACACTTTATAACTTCGTATATTTTAATTACAACAATAAGAAAGCTAACAAAAACATTTACCTTAACAAAAATGTGATATCCAAGCAGCCAATTGCAAAAAAACTATTCAGATATAAAAACTTTCTAATAAATTCTGAACACCAACATATACAAACCTTTATATCAATATGCACACTAGAAATCTTATAGATAAATGCAATAGATACAAATTAATCTCATTTATAAACATACTGCCATTGCATAGTCAATACACCACGAAACTCATATTTTGAATTGTACCATACAAAATGCTATTGGCAGCAACACCCAAACTCAACATAATCTCGAAAATCCCAAATATGCAAATACATATCATACACATTTATTTGAATGTAAAACAAAAATACAGCATGCATTAAATTTCTATAATATCTTGGATGGAAGCTGCAAGATAAAAATCTTGTAGGACGGATCAACTAGTGAAATAATTTTGGACGAGTTTCAAAATATCACATGAATATGTCAAGAATAGGACGGATTAGCTAAACTGGATGAACGATTGTCAATTGAAGTTTGAGAAAGCGTAATATTTTGAACAAAACAGTTTTTGAACCAGTTGGAAATGTCACCTGTAATTCCGATCTTTAGGACGGAAAAGAACTTGAAATACAACAGTTACATTTGTCAGGACGGATATAATTCAGCCACACATGCTTGCATAGAACTCTTCCTGTAATTTTGGCTTACAAAAGATACAAATTTAACGTACCTTTCTGCAATGTTATTTGGCAGTAGAAAGTGTATTTATATCTGCATGTAACAGTGTAAGATATAACTGACTGTACAATATAGCAGCACAACATATCTTGCTGTGAATCACAACAATCATCCAGAAACAAAAAAAAGGTTTTCAAAACTCAAAGTCTGTTGATTTTGAGGAGCTTGTTCCTTTAGAATTCAAGTTTTTGCATTAAGGATAAGAGCTTACAACTAAAATCTCTTTAAACAAAACTCTTGGACAGTTGACAGTTTATTCATTGTGTTCCCAATGTAGATAAACCATAGACAATGTTATACATGTAAACATTGAATGTTTACAATGCTTGAGTTCCCACACTAGAAATGCATTATATTGACAAAACTGCCATGTTGCTCTGCACAAACATACAGACAGGGGGCGCTAGAAGGGCCTAAGCGTGCCCGCCAGGCCCCGCAGAGACCAACGAGTAGCAGTGATGCCATCATGACGCACGTCCAGTGTGAGCACAGGCTCCTTGCAGTTGGTGCGAGAGATGTAGCACGGGCACTGGTACGTCTCGGCGGCCTTGACGGGGTCGGTGAGCTTGTCGGACTGCGGGACGCATGTGATGTGGATGACGGGGAGGGCGGAGGGGCCCGACTTGGGCGGCGTGTCCAGGAGTTCGCTGGTGGTTTTCTCCCAGGTGCAGCCCCACAGGTACAGCCCAAACACAAACATGCCCTCGGTGGGAGGATCTCTCAGCTAAGGGAGGAAGAAGAAAACACCATTTATGAAAAGGGTAAATAAGTCTGTGATGCCCACCATAGATGGTCAATGTTAACTAGTTCTTACACCTGAACATGAAAACCTGATAATACAACCACTGACTTTAAAACTATTGAAATGTCTGGTACCGCTATACTTACATGGTCCTTGTCCCTTGTAGTGATCTCAGTCTGGAACATGAGGGGTTCCACAAAGCCGTACTTGTCTGTGAAGTTCTTGACTGACTCAGACTTGAGCAGACCGAACAGGGCCCGGGGCTGGAAGAACGCCCCAGGCCAGTAGGCTGGAAACTTCTCTCTTCCCTGTAAATAAAGTAAAGGAAAATTGTACATGAAATATATTTAAAAAAAAACACCAAAAAACTTGTTTTCCTATAGTCTGTGAGTGTTACAAATACAATTTTACAAGCATGAATCCCTGAGTCAGAAAAAGGAAACTTACAAAATGTACATGAACATTGTGCTCTGTACATGCACTCAATGATGAATTCAACATTTAATCTGAATTTGTAGACATATGCATGTGCGTGTGAAAAAATGTGTAATACTCTTTAATTTGTACCACTACTTATATGAGTATAATATTCTGCATTTTACCCTAATGCTTTTGATGTTTTTGGAACATTGTCTGGCATATTCTAGCTCTCAATTTTCTTTTTGGATGGGAATTGTGAAATATCTTTAATGATTGACATCTCTCCAAGTTACCTGAGACAAGAGCTTCTCAAAGTGGGCGTGTCTGTTGGTGAGGTCAGTCAGCCATTGGGCGGGGTTCCAGGTCGGGGGTGGGACAGCGTCCCCGCCCAGACGACACCACAGCTCCGGCGTACGGTAGTGGTACAGGTCATCCGCGACTGTCAAGTATTCCTCCGACAAATGGTCACCCAGGGGGAGGGCTTCAACAGTGTCTGCTGCTGCCTTGATGGCCTAAAGATTTGAATAATGAAAACATGGCCATGTTGAATTTGAAACTAAATTGGAACACAATTTGCTCATCAACATTTTGATGATGTCAAAGTGGTGTTTAAACTTCACAGTGGGCACACAGATAGCATTTTTCACAGAATCTGTTTTGGTGGAGAGGTTGAGAAATGAGTGTAGAGTGTAGCTGGCAACAGAACTTGAAAACAAACAAACCAATAGACCACTTATCATAATGCACCAATCAGCTCATATATAGTAGCTTGTACAAAAAGTTGATGAACTCCAAGTGAAAAACATGATGTGTGCCACTCTCAATCAATTAATATGTAACAGATTCACAAACCAAGCTTGCATGTACATACACTCAGTGTATATAATGCAAGATGTGCACAATCATCATAGACTTACCAACCAGTTAAGAACTCTGGCATGAAGAAAGAGGGGAGAAAAAAGCCACAAGAAAGTTGTCAGACAGGTTGCCTTCTTGCATGCATGAAATAGTAAAAAAATTCCTTCTAACTAAACCATCATAGAGGAACATATTGTCTCTTCATTAGCTTAACGCACAAAATTCATAAATGTAGAAATGCTAAATTTATGAAATCTGACATTGAATATAGTTCTATCACAATGTTAGATAAGGGTTAGACGCAACATTGCAACAGCACCTTTTGAATTTAATTCTAAAGTATGATTGACATGTGTTACTCACGTTGAGAGATCTGCGGACTTCACCAATGAGCTTCATCAGTGCGTCCACCTCCCTCTGGATGAACACGTTAAAGGCTGTGGCTCCTCCCAGTTTCTTAATGCGGTCTGCAATGTACTCCTGAAACATAGGAGACAGTCCAATCAGTAATGGTAGATGTCAATTCATGCTACTGTCTGAACAGGGCTATATGAAAATAGTTGTGCATATATCATGGACAATATTGTACTACCAGCGAGAGTATCAATTCTGTCATTTACAAGATCCAGCTTGTTTAATAGTCTTTATCACATACAATCCTACAGAATTAAAAACAAAATGTAAATTGAAGAAACTGAATTTTTTTGGTCCAACTAATTTCAACTGATTTAGTCTAAAATTCCTATGTTATAACTAATATTATAGAATGATCTTTTAGAATATCATGATTGTACAATGTCATGTATCCAGTATTCAGGTGACACTGTTTAGCTTTACGTTCTGTGGCATTACAAATGTATTTCAAATCAATGCAGACTTCTTGAAAAAGAAATGCAACAAGTAGCAAATTAGAATTTAAAAGCTGTTTTATCATAGTTTGAAGTCTTCTTTTAATTTGAATATTTTTAAAGGATTTGTTTGAAGAGATGGATTTTGAACAGACCTTTCCCCATGCCCTGGGTACTTTAGTGAGCAGAGTGGTGGAGAGTTCGTACAGCTCCTGCTCCTTCCTGTTCTTCAGCGCAGCGTACGTCTGGGTGGCAAACACCCCCCGGTTCACCACCAGGGGCAGGCTACTGGTCGCACTGATGGTCGTTAGGGGGGGACCTGGGGAAAGAAGGAGGGGGTATGGTGAAAAGTATGATAAAGATAGCTCTTTTTGCACCCGTTACAATTGGTCTTATGATTAGAATTGAAAGAAGGGCAAAATATTGGGCTGCACTTAACATACACTTATCATGATTTTGTAAGGGTCCCCTTGGAAATCAGTCACATTGTCAACCAAAGGGACCACTCAAAAGAGTCATAAATTATAGATAAATAAATAAACATGTACCTCCGTATGGCGTGGGTGGTCTGGGAGATACCACATGGCTGAGTGTGGGGGAGGACGGCATGATGTCATACACACTGTTGAGTCTGGTGAAGATGTACTGGTCATCTCCAAGCAGGGTCTGTAAAAAACACAAGAAGATGGATTGAAGGATGCAGAAAACTTTCAAATGAAAGTTTAGAATGGAGCTCCAGTTTACACCAAATGTAGACATCAACAAACACTTTGGAACAGAAATGATTCAGCCTTTACATGTAATTAGTAAAATTTGATAATCTAAGAATCTGTCAAAATGATAGAACACATTGCTTCAATGTTTTTATTGCAGCCAAAAATGTAAATACAACTCTAGAACAGTCAAGATTTCTTAAGATTGTATCTTGAAATTACCAATCCTGTACCTCAGTGAATGAGTGCATGTTGCAGGCCTCAGGCACGTCCAGGAAGAAGTTGGGGATCTGCTCCAGGGCCTGCACCAGGGAGTTGTACCGGATGTAGTTGGCAAAGAACGCAGCTGGGATCTTGTGTTTCACTGTGGGGAGAGTATTCATACACATATTTAGTATATATCATAGTTTTAAGATTGAAGAAAATTTTGTTTTTCCCATTCAGTAAAAGCCTATTGTATCTTAAATCTTAATCTAGAGTCTTCAATCATGAATAAAGATATTTATTTCTTATAATCATCTTGCAAGTTTGTGGTTTGTAAACTTAAAGTCTTTCCTAAGAATTTTATAGTCCTATATTGAAGTCAATTGGACATTGCTTAGTCACAGCAGCAAAAGAGTGATCAGTCAACATGAGGGTATTAAGTAACTTCAAGATTTATATAGCTGACATAAAAAGAAATGATCGGAAAATTTTACAGAAATTGTTGCCTAAGGTAATGAAACTCATTAAACTTTAAAACTCACATCTGGGAACTTCAAACTCCTTCTTCATGGCATTGGGTCCCATCCAGTAGTCCACCATGGCAGACAGGGTCAGCTGGTCATACTCATCACTCACATAGCTGCCGTAGATCACCTTGGGAACACAAGAATAAAACTCTATCATTCTGTATCTATATAGCCAGTATAACAGCCCTGTGGCGTAACACGCGTGGCGCGGCAGCAGCTGGTATATTACAATGAACTTACTGCCAAGGGAACCAGTAAATAAATGACCTTATTCTTTGACAGACAGAAGAGTTTTACTTCAATCACTAGGATTAATACCCTAAGTTCCTGCTTACTACAATGTACCTTAAATTTGGACGGTTACTATAAAGGCTCAACAGTGAGAGCAATAGTCATGCAGTCAACTGTATGGTTCTGGAAATTAATTGATTTGCAACTTGAGAGACACAAGTGTAGGTGAAGACTTAAGCAATAGATTACATGTAAAATGTTTGTACCTCTGTCAGCATATATCTGAGTGCGGTCCATGCGATGCCTTTCCCAGGTGTACCAGGCATGTCAGTAGAGGTGGTGTCACTGAACTCATCTAACACCAGCCGCAGACCCTCCTGCAAAGTAAAGTTCAAACACATATTGTTAAAACTATAATTTCATTTATCATATAGTATATTACATATCATTTTAAATTAATCAAGATTCATGGTACAAACATTCAATTCTGTATTAGTTAGTACTTAAACATGAAGTATCTACTGGTAAATATGTTGCAATCATATTCATTATAATGATTATAGATGTGAAATATGTTCACCAGGCTAAAAAACAAACACTCTTCACTTCTGATGAGAGTTTTTTGTTGTTCTCAAAGCTGGCTTAAATGTCATAACAAACACATAGTGTTTGATTGATTTATTTTCTTACTAGCCTTAGATAAAAACATTAACTGTCATAAAGATTAAAATGTGCGTACCTGAAGTTCATTGTTGCCGAAGACCATGTCCCCCGGCCTGTTCCAGCCGCCCCTGCCGAACCTGGCCCTGAGCCTCAGTGCCCCGTGCACCATGAACAGGTTATGCAGCACGGCTGGCCACTCCGGCCGGGTACTCGTCTTCAGAGTCTCCGGCTCTATCCACTGCATGGACCTCACCATGTGGTCACGCATCATCTGAAGGGTTAAAAAATATAAAGATCATTAAAAATGTTGTCTAGTTCCATGTGTGAATGTGAACTCAAGACTTAGTTTCAGCTTCTTACACGATACAAATTGTATGCATGTTACAAAAGCTTTAGACTTTGATATGTATATACATGGTATTTCACAGCTAAAAAAATTGAAAATTTCTTAATGTAGTCTATTTAACTATCAAATTGTATTGTACTAGATAAGAAAAGTAATCTTTCATAAACTATATTGCCTTAATGGTATCCAGTTACTGTCATAACTATACTTATAAAATTATGTAAGCCAATCCCAAACAAAAGGATGCAGTGTTAGATAAAAACAGCCATCAATTCAAAGAAACTAATAAAACAAACAAAGTAACAAACAAGAAAACAAGCCAGTTCTCACCGTGGGTGTGTCCACCACCACTTTGATGGCGTGTTGCAGCAGGTGGATGCAGAGTTTGGGGTGGGGCTGGGCCGACACCCACAGGCGGAAGTTGGAGTCGGCCGGCAGCTTCTTCTCCTGCAGGCTCGTGTCCAGCGATTGCAGGAAGTGCAGGGCATTGTGGGCATTGTGGAGGAGCAGCCAATCGCCCTGGAGAAAAGTGAAAAAGAAAGCAAATAAGTCTCACAACTTTCAGTTATTATAATCATTTTTTAAGTTTCATACAATCTGAAGGCAATTTATGCATCTTATTCTATGAAAGTATGTGGGGATCAATTACATCACATTGAAGGATTACAATAATGATAAGTATTTGCATAAAACTACAATGCAATGAGAGATAGCAGACTTCACCCCCTCCTGCCAAACATATATTGTACTGCTCCCTCTGGCAGAATATACAAAAATGCAGTGCAGAAGCACACACACACTGCGACACACACAGCAAACACACACACGCACACACACATGCACACAAATACACCTGGGCCAAAAACAATACTTCACTCCTTTGTGGATTAAGAAACCACAAACTCCTGGAGTGAGAAATAAACCCTACAACACTAATCAAGGCTCTTCCCATGAGGTGTTAAATCAAAAGCTCTTACCTCCTCTGCAGCTTTAGCCATGGCCCTGCGGACCCTCCTCTCCTCCTGCGGACTGCCGCTGCTGAGATACACCACCTGGCACGACTCCTGCTTCTTAGCGGCAAACTCCACAAACAGGGTCTCCGCCAGGTCGCTCTCCGAGGTGTACAGGAGGATGATGGGAGTCTGCGGGGTCGACTGTCTCAGGACACTCGGCAGGTCCAGTGGGATCTCACCGGCATACCTGTTTTATAGATTTGATGATTGTAAATATGACATGTGCTACATTTTTCACATATCATTAGCTTTTATAAAGAAATTGACAGAAATAACGATGACAATGGATACAGAATATAGTATTTATTTACTGAGTTACAAGACTTGCACAGCAACATTGTTACAAGACTTAGAACATATAAGAGAAGAAATTCAAAGCGTGCAAAAAGCAATTTCCTATTCAATTACCAAGATAGGGCGTTATCTAACTAAACCAGGAATTCAGCACCAAGGACAGCATAGACTTGAAGTTTTCTGCCTACCTACATGTTTGTGTATGGTACCAATAAGGGCAGCAAATGACTGGATTGAAATGTTTGAAGAATTCCACACTGAAGAAGAGTGACTTTATGATGAGATATGGTTGAAAACTGGATTACATTTACTTCTTTTCCGTTTTTAAAATTTCCTTTAAAAGTTATCACAAATGTCTGAAATACTCACTTTTTACCCAGAACCTTGGACACAAAGTTGGAGCTGGCCTGCATGATGCGGTCGCTCCGTAAGGCCCTGATGACGCAGTAGCGCTGCATGGGCGTGTAGTAGTCGTCCATTTTGTCCGGCAAGGCTGCCAGTTCCGGCTTGTCGTTCTCACAGACTGTCCGCCACGGCAACTCGCGCCCGTCTTTTGGCAGTTTGTCGAAGGCATCTTGGAACCACTGGTAGTACACTGCCAGGACCTGCATTCAAGAAGCGAAAAATACATTGATTTTTCATACTATATGTAACAGAATTCCACTTGGTCCTAAACATCGTATATCTGCCACCCTGAATAAAAAAATAAAAAAATAAATGTGTCAAGATATCTCACAGCTTTCACCAAATGCAAATGTATCTGAACTGTGCAAACCAGAGTGTGGGCTGCATTACCTTCAGATATCTCTTAAACACACTGTGTTTCAAAGTGGTGGACAGATGCTAATGGAGTCTATGTATCAATGGTAAACAAGCAAAATAAATCATACTAAAGTTCAACTTTCAGCAATTATCTATCATGCATTTCGACACACTTATACAAATGGAATTATAATGCTACTAAGATTATTCATGATAAATACAAATACAGGAAGGCCTGACTTACTTGAAGGTTATGGTATTGGTCGTCCAGCATCCAATCAAACGGCTTCCTGGCGTTAGCGCGGGCGTCAGAGCCGACGCCGTACCCCATGGTGGACATGACAGTGGAGGCGAAGGTTGGAGAGATGATGAATTCCCTCTCACCTGGCCCCAGTCTGCCCTCTGAGTCCTCGAGCTGGGGAAGAAGTGAGAGCATAATTGAATTAATGCATGTCTTTCTTTACCTTACAGCTGAGGTTAACTTTAGAAATACATGTATTCATGTGTAATTTTTCAAAAACAACGATCCACTGGCAAGTACAAGTAGAGTTTTCTATTCCCGTCAACAGCATTTAAGTTTTTTCAAACTCCATTAACATTTGACATCCAGATTACATAACGGGGGGTGCCCTAAGATGGCACGTTTTTTTACGCACTCGAACTCATGGCGCTCCATCGCTGGTTGCCAGAGAGTGGTTAAGTTTTAATGAATGAATTTTGAACATAGTCATCTGAAGACCATACTTGGATAAGAAATGCATTCATATTGTTCATGAGCCCTTCACGCTTCGCATTACAAGCGGAAAATGCTGTGAGATGTTTTCGCGAATGTTCATTCTGATTTAGTGCTACACCAGATAGTGTGCCTAACTTAGCAGTGCTTTATGAAGTGATATTTCTTATGTGTATATATATGATAGTTGTGTATCTGCTTGGCACAGGTCGTATATTTAGGCGCCAGGCCGTCTAGCTACGCAGTGACCCTCTACTCAGCGCTACTATCATTATTGTCAAAATACTATTTTTCGATGAAACAAGAAATGAATATGTACACATATGTTTTAAATGAAAATGACAGCTATGTGCATGAACTTGATTTATTAAACTTCCTTATCAGCGTAGTCAGTGGTCACAAACACAGCGTGCTTATGCAAAATAAGATCAGTAAAGAATCCGTGCCATGTTAGTGCGCGTGACATCTTAGGGCACCCCCCATTATATAAACAATCTGGATACTTTGGATACTTATCATTTTACTATTTTTAAAAACAGTGTGTTTTTTTAGTGCACCCCCAAGGTATGCAAAGTTTAGGTATGCAGGAGTGTACTATACTGCAGGAGATTGTATTGGAAATGGCTTTAGAGGTATTTCTTTAGGGTTACGGATATACAAGTATGTGACCTGGTGGAATTATGTTAGCAGACGTTGCATGTAGCTTGAAATTGTACATTCAAATACATGCCAGCTAGTCTATTACAATAATCTTACCTCCATGGACACCAGCAGTGCAAACAGCAGCTTGTCCCTCTCAAACAGGGATCGTGCTGTGGTCATGTAGGCAGAGTAGGTCAGCCGGTCTACCACGGTTTCGGTTGAGGCTCTGTCAGGAGGGAAAAATATGGCACATAAAAGATCAACTTCTGCATGACATTGTCCTGCATAAAATGTGTCTTTGGACACAACTAAATGAACCTATATGCAAGATATTAACCATAGATACGCGAACACAACCTTAAACGCTTCTTTTCTGTTTACGTGCTGGTGTTTGGTATCATACATGTACATGTATTATGATGTTTTTTGGCTTTTAGATCAGACTGTATGTTATCTAGGAGGTAGCTTTTCAAAAACAACAAAGCTGGCAAGCATGTTTAACTTATCACATTCATTCACAGACACTTCTGTATATCGTGCCAGTTACTATTTATTTAATAGGAAATTGAACAGATCAAGATTGGCCATTGCAATCCTTTAAAAGCCACAAATAGACATGAGTGGCATGACCTTGACAAAAAATTTGTATTACTTGTGTTAGTGCTGAAACCTGAGGTTGACATGAAAAATACAGTTACAGTTACAGTTACATTTAACACATTCCTTTTGTTTTAATCCGCAGTAAATGTTTTCACGGTGAATGTCATTATTTCTATAAACAGCAATTCATTTCAGTATTTGCCACTAGAGCTAGTTTATGCTAATGAGATGACATCATAATGGGACTCAGACAGCCATAATGTCGTGAAATAAAGTTCCTCCAACTGCGTCTACGCATCAATCTTTTGCATCTCTTGGCTACTTATCAGTTTAATGTTTTGGCTTAGATTAAAAGGACATTATTTAGATCTTTGCTCTTCATGCAATTGCAACAGTCGAAAACAACTCAAAGTCCATTAGATTACCCGGGCAAAACAAGCAAATTACAGTCAGAGGTTAAAAGGACAAAGGGAGCTGATTGGTTGGACCTGACATTGCTCAAACAGAACTGAGGAATGACGTCACTGTACAAGCAAGTCGATAATATCAGTCGGTCCACAGAAAAAGCAGAAGTTAGTGCAGCTGAATATCTCAGGCAACTTAAACCTCTTTACATTTTGTAACTTTGGTAAGTACATTTTCTTTTTTTACTTTTATATACATATACATATACATATAAGGACAAACCTCTCACAAGTTATCTTACTTACTCACTACAGAGTTATAGAAAAAAACATTGTAACTGGAGGAGGGGATGTAAAAGAACAATGACCACTCTGTCTGTTTGTAACTTGGTTCAGGGTACATGTAAAATGAAGTGGACATTGACCCATGACTACTGTAAAAAGAAGGGAATTTAAACTGGTTCTCTTATAATTATAAACTGTAACAGGGCAGGTTTTACCTACAAGTGCTGTGTGATACTCAAAAGTTGCTGCTTTCATTTTCATTTTGCAAAATTCTTCCCAAAGTCCATTGTTATCTAGTAGTTAACAGATGGATTGAAAATGTTTTAGAGCTGGTGGAGGGCTATACCTGTGTTGTATGATGCTAGGTTTACAAGTATCTTAGAGTTTCATTTTAAGTTTTTTTCTGTACATAGGGTGGATTTCTGCGTTGTTCAACTATGTAGAGAACCCCCTCCTACCCTAGATGTACTGCAGAAGAGGTAATTTTCTCAGACACTGATTTGCCATGCACTTTCATCCCCTTCAATACTTTTAGTACTTTGAACCCAGCTGCAATGATCTGCTATGATTCTTGGATAGCCAACATTTTCTTGTTTGATAGTACACCTTGACATATGTGCATGACCACTAACATTATATCATTAAGCACTACAGATTATGGATTCAACCAATCTCAGTGATAACTTACAGTAGAAGCATGCAAAATTGTATTCACATGTTTCATCATTATGCAACAAATGCAACTGCAGCTGATCTTATCCTTGGCAAGCAATGCACATGTTCATTCAAATCTGGTCTATTAAAAGAAGAGTCATAAAAATTGCTCATAAAAGAGGGCATCTACCCAAGCCATTAATTTACCCATTCATTACAGCTTGGATATCTTGGCAGTTCACGAAGCATGGAGGAACCAACAAAACCAGCAGCCCTAGCAAAGTCATCAGATTCTAAGTTGAAATCACAAAATGCACAGTCAAATTTACCAGACCCTGCAATGGTATCAGAACAAACTCAACCCAAACCACCGAATGTAGAACACGAACCACCATTCTCTGACCAGGAATCAGAAAAGACTCAACCCAAACCACCAGACTCTGAACTGGAATCAGAAAAGACTCAACCCAAACCACCAGACTCTGAACTGGAATCAGAATCAGAAGCAACCCAAACCAAACCACCAGACTTCAAACTGAAATCAGAAGAGACTCAACCCAAACCACCAGACTCTAGACAGGAATCAAAAGAGACAAAACCATCATACTCTGAACTGGAATCAGAAGAAACTCAACTCAAAACACAGAAATCTGAGCTGGAATCAGAAGAGACTCGACCCAAACTACCAGACTCTGAACTGGAATCAGAAGAGACTCAACCCAAACCAGTAGATGTAGAGCTCAAACTACCAGAGTCTGATCTGGAATCAGAAGAGACTCAACCCAAACCACTAGACTCTGAACTGGAATCAGAAGAGACTCAACCCAAACTGCCAGACTCTGAACTGGAATCAGAAGAGACTCAACCCAAACCACCAGACTCTGAACTGGAAGCAGAAAAGACTCAACCCAAACCACTAGACTCTGAACTGGAATCAGAAGAGACTCAACCCAAACCACCAGACTCTGAACTGGAAGCAGAAAAGACTCAACCCAAACCACTAGACTCTGAACTGGAATCAGAAGAGACTCAACCGAAATTGCCAGACTCTGAACTGGAATCAGAAAAGACTCGACCCAAACTGCCAGACTCTGACCTGGAATCAGAAGAGACTCAACCCAAACCACCAGACTCTAAACTGGAAGCAGAAAAGACTCAACCCAAACCACTAGACTCTGAACTGGAATCAGAAGAGACTCAACCGAAATTGCCAGACTCTGAACTGGAATCAGAAGAGACTCAACCCAAACTGCCAGACTCTGACCTGGAATCAGAAGAGACTCAACCCAAACTGCCAGACTCTGAACTGGAATCAGAAAAGACTCAACCCAAACCACCAGACTCTAAACTGGAATCAGAATCAGAAGCAACCCAAACCAAACCACCAGACTTAAAACTGGAATCAGAAGAGACTCAACCCAAACCACCAGACTCTAGACAGGAATCAAAAGAGACTCAGTCAAAACCATCATACTCTGAACTGGAATCAGAAGAAACTCAACTCAAAACACAAAAATCTGAGCTGGAATCAGAAGTGACTCAACCCAAACTACCAGACTCTGAACTGGAATCAGAAGAGACTCAATCCAAACCACTGGATGTAGAGCTCAAACTACCAGAGTCTGATCTGGAATCAGAAAAGACTCAACCCAAACCACCAGACTCTGAACTGGAATCAGAAGAGACTCAACCCAAACTACCAGACTCTGAACTGGAATCAGAAGAGACTCAACCCAAACCACTAGATGTAGAGCTCAAACTACCAGAGTCTGATCTGGAATCAGAAGAGACTCAATCCAAACCACTAGACTCTGAACTGGAATCAGAAGAGACTCAACCCAAACTGCCAGACTCTGAACTGGAATCAGAAGAGACTCAACCCAAACTGCCAGACTCTGAACTGGAATCAGAAGAGACTCAACCCAAACTGCCAGACTCTGAACTGGAATCAGAAGAGACTCAACCCAAACTGCCAGACTCTGAACTGGAATCAGAAGAGACTCAACCCAAACCACTGGATGTAGAGTCCAAACCATTAGACTCTGAACTAAAAGCAGAAGAGACTCAACAAAAGTCACCAGACCCTAAACTGGAATCAGAAGACACTCGGCGAAAGCCACTAGATTTTGATCTGGAATCAGAAGAGACCCAACGAAAAACAACAGATTCAAAACTGGATTCAATAGAGACCCAACTCAAACCACCAGACTCTGAACTGGAATCAGAAAAGTCTCGACCCAAATCACCAGACCCTGAACTGGAATCAGAAAAGACTCGACCCAAATCACCAGACCCTGAACTGGGATCAGAAAAGACTCGACCCAAACTACCAGACCCTGAACTAGAATCAGAAGAGACTCAACCCAAACCACTGGATGTAGAGCCCAAACCACCAGACCCTGGACTGGAATCAGAAGAGACTCAACCCAAACCACTAAATGCAGAGCCCAAACCACCAGACTCTGAACTCGAATCAGAAAAGACTCTGCAAAAGCCACCAGACTTTGAACTGGAATCAGAAGAGACTCACCCCAAACCACCAGACTCTGAATTGGTATCAGAAGAGACTCAACTAAAGCCACAAGATTTTAAACTAGAATCAGATGAGACTCAACGAAAAACAACAGATTCTGATCTGGAATCAGAAGAGACTCAACCCCAAATACCTGAATCTGATCTGGAATTAGAAGAGACTCGACCCAAACCACCAGACTCTGAACTGGAATTGGAAGAAACTCAAAGAAAGCCACAATATTCTGAACTAGAATCAGAAGAGACTCGACCCAAACCACCAGACTCTGAACTAGAATCAGAAGAGACTCCACCCAAACTACCAGACACTGAACTGGAATCAGAAGAGACCCGGCAAAAGCCACAAGATTCTGATCTGGAATCAGAAGAGACTCAAGCCAAACCACCAGACACTGAACTGGAATCAGAAGTGACTCAACAAAAGCCACCAGATTCTGATCTGGAATCAGAAGAGACTCGACCCAAACCACCAGACTTTGAACTAGAATCAGAAGAGACCCAACCCAAACTGCTAGATGTAGAGCTCAAACTACCAGAGTCTGATCTGGAAGCAGAAGAGACTCAACCCAAACCACCAGAGTCTGATCTGGAATCAGAAGAGACTCAACCCAAACTGCCAGACTTTGAACTGGAATCAGAAGACACTGGAACCAAATCACAAAAATCTGAACTGAAGTCAGTAGAGACTCGACCCAAACTGCTGGATGTAGAAGAGCCAAAACCACCAGACTCTAAATTGGAGTCAGAAGAGACTCAACCCAAACAGCAACAGAGAAGACCACCAAAAGACGTTCTTAAATCATGCAGAACAGACATCATTGACAATATTGGTCCAGCTTTAGATCATCCCATATTGAATCAGTTGCTTCAAGATAATGTTATTCAACAAGGGATGTATGAAGATATCAAATCAATAAGATCACGTCACCAACGTGCAACAAAACTTGTGGACACTCTTTGTACACTAGATCCACATGCTTATGACTTGTTCAAAAAAGCTTTAAAAGCAGCAGGATATTCACATATTGTTGAGAAGTTGGAGAAGGAAGAACTCATTCACTCACCCACCCCATTGAGCTCAAACGGAGCCATTCGAAATGACCAGTCATCTCAAGGACCTCCTTGGTCATCTCTAACAGAAGACACATCACAGCCCCAAACAGACTTAAGACCTACAGCAGATTCCAATGCACATCAATCACAGGGGCAAAGACCTATCATTAATATTATACATGTACAGCATGCCGACAATGTCAATATTCATGAAGACCTTGCAGCTAGTTTGCCAAATTTAAATGAGCTGATAAGTAGTGATAGTTCTAAGTTGTGCCGCAGCATGTCGATGGACATCAGGCGTAAGGACCCTCCTGAATGTAGATCTCCATTAGATGCAAGAAGAAGGATGTCTTTTCCAGAAGGAAGTGACAAGGATAGAATCACCAGCCATGTTAGCCAAGACCAATTTGTAGACGATGCAGGTACCTGTGTCAAGCAAGTGACAATAAGAGAGGGACATCAAATGTGTGATGATAAACCATCAGTCAAAATAGTCCCACCAGAGGATAGCATACCAGTGAATATACTTCTTGTGGGGGGCAAGCATAATGGAAAGAGTGAAACGGGCAATACTTTGCTCAACACAAAAGCTTTTAAAGTTACCCGCAGTGGAACGCAGGAATGTAACAAATGCACCGTCATACTTGATGGCCATGATGGTGTCAACAGAACAATAACTGTGGTTGATACTCCAGGACTTTCAGAGAAGCCCAAACAGACTGAGTTGGATGAGATTAAGAGAGGGGTCAATATGGTGTCTGATGGAGTTGATGCTGTTGTGCTCGTTTGGGATGATCGATCAGACAAAAACGCAGATAAAGAAGTTAAAGTATTTCAGTCCCTCCATCAGATGTTTGGTGATGATCTCTACCAGCATCTCATGATCATTGTGACACACATGGAGCAAGAGGAGATGCCTGACTTTCTTCATGATCTTCCTGCTCCAATGAAAGACATGGTCAAGAGGTGTGAAGACAGAATAGTAGCCTTTGAAAACAAAGCTGGAGATGACAAAGTACTGAGGCATCAAACTGAACAATTCTTTGCCAAAACATTGCCAACCAAGAAAATGCACATGCATGACAGGCACCAAGCATGTAGCACCTACACACAAAGGGATCATAAGCCTCTAACTAATAGCAAGCGTAAAACTACCATCCGTACTGAAGATATAAGCCTCCTGTTGGTTGGATGCAAAGGCAATGGAAAGAGCAGCACAGCTAACACAATCTTAGCAGAGGATGTCTTTTCTGAAAGTGGAACAGAAGAGAGTAAAAGGGAAAAGACTTCCTACAAACCACCATGGGATGATGACTTGGAGTTAGTGATCAAAGTGACTGATACACCAGGGGTTTCGGAGGAGATGACTGAGTCAGAATTTGAGCAACTAGAGGCAGCAGTTCGCATGAACCCTGAAGGCTCTGATGCTATTGTTCTAGTCTGGCCAGACAGGATGTCTGCAAACATAGCAAAAATGGAGATGAAGGCATTTGAGTCCCTCCATCGAATGTTTGGGGATGCCCTGCTTGATCATCTGTTGATTGTTGTGACTGGTACCCAACATGATTCAATTCCAAAGTATTGCCAAAAGCTTCCGGAGTCATTGAAGTCAATCCAAGAAAAGAGCCAAGGCATTATTGCCTTTGACAATGCGTACAAGAAAGCTAACACAAAAGCCATTCGTCAACTTATCACGTCTGCACAAGACATCAAGGGAAACTATGAAAGGTACACCAAAGACCATATGTCTCCAACATGTCAGATCAATCCGGGTGAAGAGTTAAGGGTAGCAGTGATTGGGAAGACAGGGTCTGGCAAGAGCAGTACAGCAAACATGATAGTGGGGGGTAAAGAGTTCACAGTGACCTGCTCAGCATCCTCAGAAACCACAGTGTGCACCTATAAGAGTAGGCAGAAAGGTGATCGTAAGATAGCAGTGGTTGACACACCTGGAATGTGTGATACAGACACTGATCCAGAGGTGGTAGGTGAGGAGATCAGTAAATTAGCAACAATCTTTTCAGAAGGTCTACATGCACTCCTCCTGGTGGTAACACTTTCAAGATTCACAAAAGAAGAGGTTGAAGCCATAGATATGCTGAAAGAGCTATTCGGTAAAAACTTCATGGAATATGTTGTGATAGTGCTCACTCGTAAAGATGAAGTTGACAAAGATCCTAAATTCAAGGGTGATGTAACCAAGTACGTTGAAGAAGCTCCACAAACATTCAAAGACCTGTTGAAGGATTGCCATGGAAGGTATGTTGTATTCAACAACGTAACAGAGGATGAAACCCTAAAAAGAGAGCAACTTGCAACACTTGTGAACTTGATAACAAACAAAAAAGCTGGGGCTCCTTTTAAGGACAACATCTTTGAGGAGGGTCAAAAGGAGAAAGCAAGAATAATAAAAGAGCTAGTGAAGAAGGACGATTATTATCAAAACCATCCAGTCAGATACATTCGAAGGGAGCCAAACAGTAAACCTGATGACACTGAAGGAGGCATATCTCCACTTCCAGTTGAAGCCCACAGAAAAAACCCTGCTGTTAACTTACCATTGTCAAAGCAAGCAACATCTGTAGCAACAGTAACCGGTCAAATGCAGAAAGTAAGCTCTGCAAAAACAGAGATCCAAGATGCCAAAGCCTTTCACTCTACGAATGAAGGGCACTTTGAACTGAGTCAGAATGTGATACAGGATCACTGCCTAGCCAATGAACATAAAGTTATTTTCATGCCGGAAAAAGAGGAAAGCCTAGAAGAGATGGCAAGAGAGAAGGCTGCTAACCGATCCTTCAAAGACACTGAGCTGTACAAGATGATAATGGAAAGACTAAGACGAATAAAAAATTTCTTCTTAAGGATGAAGAGGGCAAAGTCTGCAACCAATACCATTCATTGAAGCCATTTTTTTAGGACTCGACAGAAAATGCAAAGATGCAATGTCAGTTGCCCAGTTTAACAGTCTGTTTATATGTGTTTGCACTCAAACAGATTTACCAGATTTCAAAGTAGAGCTTACAAAAGGGCAAGAACATCCCTCATCCCTCATACCCAAAAATATGTTTATGAAAGATAATGCATGTCAGCCATCCATCCAGCCAGGCAGCCAGCCAACCAACCAACCAACCAACCAACCAACCAACCAACCAACCAACCAACCAACCAACCAACCAACCAACCAACAAACAAACAAACAAACAAACAAACAAACAAACAAACCAGCCAGCCAGCCAGCCAGCCAGCCAACCAACCAACCAACCAACCAATTAACCAACCAACCAACCAACCAACCAACCAACCAACCAGCCAGCCAGCCAGCCAGCCAGCCAGCCAACCAACCAACCAACTTTGTTTATTGTTTATTGTTTCTTCGCATATGTACAATATAAAACAAAGAGAAATAGAGTAAAGAATACATGCAGGAGAGGCCAGAAGCCTATACGGCTTTTCGGGGGCCTCCCCTAAACTACTCAAATGGGATTTTTACAAAATTATATATCATCGAAACTAAGAAAAACTAACGAAAGAAGAAATTGGAATTTTAACATAAATCCTAATGAAACAAATGAAAAGAAGAGGAACTACAAAGTAAATTTTGAGTTGTAAACATAATAAGTATTATAATGAATAACAATTTATAAAGAAATAGGTCAAAATTATACAAAAATAACAATCATATGAATTATTTTGTCATCAGATACCAAAGGAAAAGTGGAAAACAAGGAAAACAAACAAATCAGGAGAAAGTAATACTTGGATGTTCTATGACGTCTATCTTTAAAAGTTTTTTGAAACTAGGTAAAGACGAGCAGGACTGTAGAATTTGGCTGAGATTGTTCCATACGGTGGGGCCTCTAAACATTATTGTATGTTGTTTTTGAGTAGTTTTTGTCATAATTGATCTTAAAAGATTATGTTGTCTCGTATAGTGGTGATGGATATCTGAGTTGAAATTTAAAAGACCTTTGTATTGTTCAGGTAGGGAAGAGCTATTATGGACAATTTTATGGACAAATAAGGCAATTTGAAATTTATTGATGTCAAATACAGTCATAACATTTAAATCACGAAACAGAGCTGCTGTGTGTGCTGTGAATGACGCATTGGCTGCTATTCGTACAAAGCGCTTTTGAAGGAGGTAAACAGGATTGATGGATGTTGTGTACGTACTACCCCAAATTATGTTGCAATAAGTTAGATAAGGGTAAATCAAACTGTAATAAAGAACCATAAATATGTTTCGTGACAGCAAAGATTTGACTTTTCTAATGATGCCTATGTTTTTGGAATTTTTTTTGCAAACAAAATCAATTTGGTTCTTCCATGAAAGTTTCTCGTCTATAATTACGCCTAAAAAACGGGTGTGACTTACTTGATTGATAGCATTGTCATTAATATAGATCCTAGCCTTTTCTTTATCGTATTTCTTGTTCCTTCCTACAAAGATAATAAAATTAGTTTTTTTTACGTTAAGGGACAATTTATTTGCCTTGAACCATTGATTTATCTTATACAATTCATTATTCATAGATGTTACTAACGTGTCAAAATTTTTGTGGGACATAAATAAGTTTGTATCATCTGCAAATAACAGAGCAAATAATTTATTTGATACTGATGCCAAGTCGTTAACATAAATTAAAAACAAGAGGGGACCAAGAATGGATCCTTGTGGTACGCCACATGTTAAGACATTTTGGGAGGAAATATTATTTCTATTAGAGACGAACTAATAGAAATCCATATTGATGCGCATATAATATATTATTGATTTCAAGGTGATTCACAATCCGTTTATAAACTAATTTTTCCAAGATTTTTGAGAAGGCCGGTAAGATTGATATTGGACGATAATTGGTGAAAACACACAGATCTCCGGCTTTGTACAATGGTATAACTTTGGCTATTTTAAGGTCTGCTGGCACTACTCCGTTTCTCAGAGAAGTCTTAAAAACATGTGTTATTGGCTCTAGAATTTCGGGAACAATCTGTTTTAACAGCAAGGCACTTATTTCATCTTGGCCAGGAGCTGCGTTTTTTAAATTCATAATTATATCATGGATTTCCGTTGTGGTGGGTTCTTCAAAAGAGCTTATAGGTGGGTACGAATTTAAAAGGTATGACTCAGGAGAAATATCTGTTTCATCAATTTCTTTTGCAAGAGAGGGGCCAATGTTTACAAAAAAATCATTAAATTTGTATACTATGGCTTTTGGATCAGATACCTCCAATTCCCCATCAATAAATTTATTCGGAAGAATAACAAAAACCTCAGCGAATTTGATAGATGACATATTGACGAATTCTTTAACGAGCCCATGCACATCAGGTCTCCTTGTTACAGATATATCTGATCATCTTCCAATATTCCACATTATAGAATATGTATGTAATAGAGACAAGAAAATTGAATATGAAAAACGCAAGTGCAGGAAATTCAATAGAAAAAATATTGATAGTTTTAAACATGTTTTATCCGAGGAAACTTGGGATTGTGTACAATACAACACAAATGCAAATTCTGCTTATTGTGACTTCATGCAAATTTTTAATTCACACTTTGACACATGTTTCCCCCTATCAAACTCTACAGCAAAGCAAAATCTAGGCATCGACAAGCCTTGGTTTACTACAGGTCTCCGCAAGGCCTCTAAAATGAAAAATAGACTCTACAAGAAATATTTAAAAAATCCTACACCAACAATTAACCAACCAATTAACCAACCAACCAACCAACGAATTAACCAACCAACCAATCAATTAACCAACTAACCAACCAGCCAGCCAACCAACCAACAAACCAATTAAGCAACCAACCAACCAACCAATTAACCAACCAACCAACCAATTAACCAGTCAACCAACCAATGAACCAACCAATGAACCAACCAGCCAGGCAACCAACCAACCAACCAACCAACCAACCAACCAACCAACCAACCAACCAGCCAGCCAGCCAGCCAGCCAGCCAGCCAGCCAGCCAACCAACCAGCCAGCCAGCCAGCCAGCCAGCCAGCCAGCCAGCCAGCCAGCCAGCCAGCCAACCAACCAACCAACCAACCAACCAACCAGCCAACAAATAAACAAACAGACAAAAAAACAGCCAACCAACCAACCAACCAACCAGCCAGCCAACCAACCAACCAGCCAGCCAGCCAGCCAGCCAGCCAGCCAGCCAGCCAGCCAACCAACCAACCAGCCAACCAGCCAGCCAGCCAGCCAGCCAGCCAGCCAGCGAACCAACCAACCAACCAACCAACCAACCAACCAACCAACCAACCAACCAACCAACCAACCACAACCAGCCAGCCAACCAACCAACCAGCCAGCCAGCCAGTCAAGCCAGCCAGCCAGCCAGCCAGCCAACCAGCCAGCCAGCCAGCCAGCCAGCCAGCCAACCAGCCAGCCAGCCAGCCAGCCAGCCAGCCAGCCAGCCAGCCAACCAACCAACCAACCAACCAACCAACCAACCAACCAACCAACCATTATTGTACGACTGTTAACAGAACAGGTATGGTATTTTTAGCCATACCTCTAGCACTGCATACAAATTCTCATCAAAAATTTCATATTATTGCATGATAATATTTTACACTTGTTACCAAAAATCCTTTAGAAGAGAGACTTTTTTGAAAAATCAAGACTAAAGACATCTTAATTCTAAAGCTTTTTCACCCATACCTTTCAGAGTGCTTGATGGCGGCATCAAACACAGCGAGGAACTGGTCAAAGCTGATCTGGTAGCAGGAGTTGATCTCCCTCATGTGTCGGGAGGCGTCGAACAGGACAGCCGCCCTGGTGGCGATGGTGCGGAACTGTTCACAGTTCCTCCTGATGGCGGCTTCCGATACCTCAATCTTCTGTTGCCTTTGATTCAAAACGGAAAAAGATTGAAGCTAGTTAAAATCTTAGCACTTGTACCAGGAAAGGTAGGCAGAAAATAGTCTGTCAATATTAGTGCCTTCCATAACATGTAGACCTACATGTAATTTAGAATAAAGTTTGTGACTTAAATGATAGGTATCTAAAAGTTTTGTATCCTTCTCCTTGCTGCCTAACTCTGTAACATATAGAGAATGGGTTGCCAAATGGCTACCTTGGTGTGCTACAGGTTATATTGTACATGACATTTTATTACTTATTCAGGCCACTCAATCTATTGGTTCTCGGATTTAAAAGAATAAATCATGCTGATCTGGGATATCAACATGACTCTAAGGGAAAAATTTGTGCCCTGACACACAGTTAAAGGGAGTGAATATAGCTTGGATGAAGGCTTTCTCCTAGCATTCTTTATCTTGACCTCTAAAATGTTTCTTACTAAATTTGTACACTGAAATGTCCAAGAACCAAGAAAATGGATTTGCACAGCCTTAACCCCTGAATTTTGAAATGGTGTTGTATATGAATGGATTGTATTATTTTTGTGTAACTTATTGTAACAGATCTTTATCAATGGTTACTTCTGAACTGTAACTTAGTGCCTTGTATACGATGTCAGCATAATTGTCAAAAATACAAAGATGAAGTGACTTACGAGTATTGAGTCTCATCAAACTGTTTCTTCATGTCAGCCAGTTTCTTAGTGACTGCCAGGTTGTTGAGTAGTCGTGTGTCACTGGCCAGTAGGTTTAACATCTGGTCTTCCAGCAGGGCCAACCTCTCCATGTTAGATATCTTCTCCTGAAGTGGAAGAAACGTACATTGTATTTTGGAACCTTTTTCTTTACAATAGAATTTTAAATTTTGTAATGTAAGTCTCAATACATGTACAGGAAGTCAACTTGTTCATTGCTACTCAATTCATAGAAGTCTTGTGCCAAAAAGTGGAAGCTTTTTTACTGGACAAGTTTATTTTTTCACAAAGTGAAATATGAGTGATGACATGAAAACTCTGAGTAATACATGATTGATATACAATGTATCATTGAAAAACAGTATTGGTTTTACTGAGTCTACTTGACATCACTTTCTGTTGTTTATGTATTACATAATATAACAGGCATATAGTAAGTAAGTAAGTATATATATTATACTAAGTAAACCTTTATTTTCCTTGAAAGGCCTGTCGGCCATTACATATACAGTACATATACATACATGTCCGTACACATACATGTATATATATGATGAAAAACATTAATTTTGCATATAATGTATCTACCTTAACTTCCCAATGCTTTTGAAGTTAGTCAACATAATGAACTAAGAGTAGTCTTGCAAAGGAACCAAACTCATCATCATTAAGGCTAATCTTAAGCATTATCAAAATAATTTTGCTTTAAATATTTGTAACAATGATGCCATAATCTAACAAATACTTAAGACTGATAAAAGGCTCCTCTCAAATAAAGATAAGTGACTGTATAAAGATATATATGTATGAATATACTAAATATTATGGGTCGGAATCTGTCTGACCTGAGCTAGGTTAGTCCTCTCGTCCTGGACCCTGGTCTTCTCCAGCCGTATGAACCTGTCCAGCAGCTCGGCCTCGATGCCTGACCGGTCCTGGTAGAAGTTGACCATGCTGGTGTAGGCGGCCACCTCCTCGGGAACCTCGTGGGGCATGCAGGTGGTGTGCATGTACAGCCGGAAGCCTGGCCGGCACTCAACCTCATGGCTGCCAACCTTTGTGGGGAAGGAAGACATTATTCCTGTAAGTTCATGAAGTTTTGCAGGGAATCAATTCAGATAATCTACAGTATTGTAGGAGGGGAAAGGAGGTTCTCTCTGAGTTTTAAGTTCGCAGTCAAAACAGTTTTGTAGTGCAGTTACTGTAGTAATACAGACCTTAAGGAAACATATTTTGATGGTAATGTCCTTGGTGCTGAATGCCAGATTTTAGAACTCTTATAAAAGGTTTAGGCTAAAAAATGCAACTTTTTATCAATTGATAAAATTCTGACATAAAAATTCAAAAGAGGCTCAGGTATATAAGAAAAGCTTCGTTCTTTTTTCAACATACAGCGGTTTAATGACAGAATGAAACAGGTTGTTGAATCAGAGAGTATGAACAAAAAAATTAGGCTTAAAAAAAACGTAAAGGAGACTCTGCCAAAAAAGAAATAAAGTGCATAATATATGACCTAAAATCTACATATCATAGATGTGCTTACAATGATTTTGAAGGGAGCCTTTCCTGTCAGGAAGGACATGCGTCTGCGGAACACGTGGTTGAAGCGGTTGTCCTTGGCCAGCACATGAAGGTCAATGTCAGTCAGGATGAGGAACAGGCCCTCCGTCAGACATGTCTCTAACTGGGACTTCAGATCCTGGAAAGAGAAACATATGAAATTCAATATGAAATTAGATTTTTGTCTGCGTTTAGTATGTCTTTAAGTGAAATTATTCTTTTGTTTGAAAACTCAGAAATAATGAATACTCATTGAATTTCAAATCAATAGCACTATGACTGCCATTCTTCTCATTTAAACTACATGTAGTGCTAATTTCACTTGAAGAAGTGAGTGATTGTGTGAGTGGTAGTGTGTGAGTGAGTGAGTGATTGAGCGAGCGTGTGAGTGAGTGAGTGAGTGAGTAAATGAGTGAGTGAGTGAGTGAGTGAGTGAGTGAGTGAGTGAGTGAGTGAGTGAGTGAGTGAGTGAGTGAGTGAGAAGAAAAATCCTTACATGATATTTTGCGATGATGAACCCCTCCTTCAGATAGTCTGTGAGCCAGGGTATGGCCCGACTGGTGGGATCACACAGCAGCACCCAGGAGTTGTTACTCAGGGTCTCCGTCACGAAACAGGAGGAGTCCAGCGCCACAGGGTTGGTGGGGAGGCCCTGGAGTTCCAGATGTTTGATCTGAACCTAGAGGAGATAGGCAAGATTATTGGTCATTTTGCCTTGCAAAATCTGCAAGTTGTATCTTAAGCATTTATGTCATCAGTGGGTAATTAACAACAAACTGGAAGTTAGAGCACTTCTGTGAAGTCTTATAAATTTTGGAATAGAATCATAGATTACATGGTTTGATAATGATTTGGGGCAATATGATTAAGTTATGAACAGTGTTTCTATATAGCATATACTCTATATGGATTGAATATTACCAGTACCACCCTAACAGTATCTAAAATCCACCATTTGATACTATGGTTTAAAAAAAAATTGCAGACACTTTGCAGCATGAAAAATATAGTTATGAATGGTATTGTTTTGCAATCTAAATTGCTTACCTTTAGTTTTTCAAGCCATGCAATCAAATTTCACAAAGAGCTATCAAAGAGACATAATGCCTTACTTACATCAGTATAGAGGAAGTTGACAAGAGGGACATCCCTGTACAGCATCTTGTTGGGAATGGGCAGTCCGTAGTGTTCGCAGACATGGAGGAAGAACTCATACATGCTGTTCCTGATAAAAAATAATATGAGAAAGGGTTACGCTTGAACAAGGGAAATTGACATCTGTGCCATGAGTGTGATGTGGGAAATATTTTTCAAAATTCATGAAGACTATTAAATCCTTTTTTATAGATAAGAAATAGTTTGTAGGTTCCATGTGAACTTCTAACTTCAGCTTTCAGACATTGCATTCATACTCTACAAGACATTAAACATTTCAATTCACCATTTTTTGTGAAACCATGGGTACTCTGTGTAACAGAAACTCTTGCTGCACATGTTTGGGGTCATAATGGTCCCTTTCCTTAGAGTCTTTGGACATAGATCTCCAACTCTATGTGTTGGAATGATTTAAAACAATGAAAGCCCACAAGAGTACCGGAGACACTATGGAAAACTGCGCAATGCCAAGTAAAAACTTAAGACAGTTTTGACTGAAACAACTGCAATTAGGAGTTTGAGTACCAGAGCAATTAGATTTCTTACCTGCCATCCAGGCCCATAGGTCCACAGTATGTCAAGAAGGCTGCGGCTGTGATACAGTTGGACAGGAGCAGGTCGTTGGACGAGTTCTCCTCTACTGACTGTTGCCATAGCAACTCCTGTTCACGTAAACTGTGGGGGGAAAGTGTAAAATACAATGTAGTTACAATGAATGACTTATAAATTGAATACTGCAATGTTTTCTATTTAGAACCATTTAAAATCTGTTACAACTGCATGTATGAGAGAGAGCGAACAATAAATTCACCCATCTTTTCAATCATTCATCTATCTAGCCATTCATCCTTTCACCATTCATTCATTCATGCATTTCATTTCACACCTATTTCATGCATTCATTCATCAATCCATTCATCAATCTATTGAACAATTAGAAGGTTTCTTTACAGAAGACTGCATACCAACATGGCACTTTCTATCAGCTTATAAATGCTCAAAAGAACAAATTTTAATAAGTCTCATGAAACCAAATACAGCTTCATGGCAACCCAACCTCTTGATAGTCTCCGTAGCAGCCCTCAGTCTCTCGTGGCAGTTGTGCAGCTCGTTCTCCAGCCTGTGTTTCTCCATCACTGCCTCATCAAACTCCTCCTGCAGTCTATCCACCTCCCCCTGGATGATGGGCAGGTCGTTCGGTCCTAACTCCTCCTCCTCCTCCTCTACATGGTCTAACAGGCTGATCTGGGGCTCCTCGGGCTCCTGGCAGAAACATACAGATTAGTTATTAATTTGCAAGTAATCTAATCAATTACCTATCAGCATCATATGATAGGTGTTAAAGTGTTAGTTAGATAGATATTGATTCTCATTCTTGGTGACCTTTAGATCCAATTTCTTCCACCAACTGTCATGAACTGCCTGTAACAGTTGTTTCCTTTAACCCAGTGACAGTTAACAATTGAACAGGCAAGGATATGGTACAAATGTACAGGTCTTTATCTTGACCTTGCCCACCAAAGAGGATGTTTAAAACAACATTGTTTTTGATAACTGCTGTAGAAAACAACAGGCCAAACATTGGTTTGTTGTTATGGTGTGGGGATAGAACAATGTGAGTAAAATACAACAATTAGGGTAACAACAACATATTACAAATCAACATGGGCTAAAACATGAAGATTATTAAACTTTGTGTACAGTATTTTGTCATTGGACACAAACTGGATGCATGGGTGTGTGAAGACTGAGGGTTTTTTTGGAGGGGGAAAGAAAATACAACAGTTTTACTAAACTTCAGAATCAACTTCAAAGTTGTTGATGAAGATAACATGACAGACATGTCAAAACTGTCCCTGAACCTATCAAGTTTCCACCTAACCTGTACTCTCTCAGTAATCTTCCTGACACGAAGCCTCAACTTTCCGGTCCATGCCTCTAGCTGTTTGTACGAAATATTCATTTGGAGGGCTTGGCAAATGAATGAAACATGACAACGTGCAAAATGTACAAACAGAATGAGCTACGATATGATGTGCACGCTGAGAAGGATCACCACAAGGCAAAAACAATGACACCACAACATGAAAACACCATTGTACGAGATAATACCCCCCGGTATCAAGTCAATATATGTAGTCAGCAAACATGACATGATAAATGTAATGATCATAGCTTATGAAAAATGTCCAGATCAACAATGGTTTGTTGTCTGCATTATCATATCTGCAATATATAAAAAAATGAATATCATATATCAGCCACGTCTTTCTGACTTACCTCCACTTCTTGTTCCTTCTCTAGCCTCTCTGACTCTTCAATCTCATCCTGAAGGTTCTGCAGTCTCTCCTTGGCAATCTGCAGGGGGCCGCACAGCTGGGTGTACTCTACTATAGCTGAAAATAAAAACAACCAAGTTAGAGGCAGTAACTGTAAAGCCATTTTCAGAAGTATGAAATACATTGCAGTGACAGTGTATTCATTCTACCTATTGTGTTTTATAAAAGATTTTGAAAATGGTCTGTAATTCAAAATTACCATTATGTCAACCCCCTATTATGCTGACCATTGGGTAGAGTGTTTGCCTTGCATACGGTAGGTCGTGAGTTCGATCCCTGGCCAGGTCATACCAAAGACTTTAAAATGGCACATACTGCTTTGAAATTCTTTGCTTAGCAAACAGCATTTGGGAAAGTGTGTATAACGTTAATGGTAGCTTAACATACACCACTAAAAAGGGACTAGCCCCCTGCTGTAGTGGTTGCACAAAGTTGTGTGGCCCAAGGACTGCCCTATGCATCATCTTGTGCGGGAGGGACTTATTATGCTGACATTGTTTTGTGAGTTTCAGCTGCATCATACTCACCGATAGTGTACTGAAGCAGTACTGCAGCATCCTCAGAGCTGTATCTCACACCTGCGATGGTGAGGCCTGGGGGAGACGAACCTCCAGACCGACGAGGGGAAACTAGGGTAGAGGCACTCATACCTGTAGAAAGTAAGGATACATGTAGGTATTTTCAAAAACAAAAACAAAGAAAAATCCATGTGAAATGTTATGGGGATCTAGCTCTAGAGCCTAGTTTGTTTGAAGTCCGACATTCAGGTTTAAGTTTGGAAAATGAAATTTAGGTGTAGGTTCCTCTCCTAAGCTCAGCCTTATTTTTAGAAGATTTCAGGGGGGAGAGATCTAACTGAACAGAAATTATTGCGACATAAACCAAAGACATCACTATTATGCAGTGAAAGCATTCAGAACCAAGGACAGCACAAGAGAAACAATATCACTGTGAAATAATGGCACCAGCACAAGGGCAGGACAAAAAAGCAATATCACTGTGAAATGAAGGCATTCAGCACCAAGGACAGCACAAATATACCAATGTTGTGCAGTGGAGGCACCATTGCCAAGGACAGCACATGAGCATTGATTTACAGAGACAGAGAAGGCAGTCAGCACCAAGGACAGCACATGCACTGAAGGTAGCAGCAGTAGGGACAGACAATAGAGAAGGCTTTCTTATGTAGTGAAGGCTCCAGTATTAGGGGCAGATACATCATAAAGTAAAGGAATTCAGCACCAAGAACAGCACAAGGAGAGCAATATCATGTAGCAAAAGCTACCAGAATTAATAACAACACATAGACAGCTGTATTATGTAGTGAAGTCAGTCAGTCAAAGAACAACACAAGGACAGCCACACCATACAGTGAAGGTGTTCAGCACCAAGGACAGCACAACAAAAAATTGTTTTGTAGCACAGGAAGCCAATGCAAAACCTACCAGCTTCCAGCAGACTGCCCTCCCCTGTAGGACCTGTATCTCCATTCTTCGATGAGGCAAGGTAACCCTGCACAGCTGTGCGGAGGGAGAAAACATTCATTGATTAATTGCCTGAAAGAATCAATTGAGAGTCAATAAAGATTTTCCCAGTGATCAATACATCAAAGACAACTGACAGCATGACTCTTGCTTGAATGACATGTTCTTCACTATTTTAATGTAGTTATTACAATAATTTTGTACAATCTATTGTAACTACAGCTGCTATGATATTCAAACCACTGCTGAAAGTCCCACCTGCAGCTGTATTCCACTAGGTAATCATTACTGTGACAGTAATCTAACACTAATTTAATCCTAACTATAGCTTCTATGATCTTTAATCGACTGCTGAAAGTCCCACCTGCTAGTATATCCGGGTGGAGGCCATCCTGCCATGGCACGCGGTGAACCATCTCCACAAACTTGACGGAGTCGCTCATGGCATGCTGGAGCTTCTTCCACTCATTACGATCCACCTTGTCACCTTCTTTGGTTCCTGATAAAGGTAAAAGTTTAAAGGTCAAGAGGTCATGAACTCAAGGTTAACATATCTAATACCTTTTGTGGGTTTTTACAGAAACATGCAGATAAATATGATTTATCCATAATTGTTCCATTGGTTTCATTGATTGATAAAAGGAGGTTCCATTGGTTGATAACAGAAAATTAAGTGAATATGATAATCATTGTCATGATAGTGCATGCATGTACACTATGAAGCACCTACACTACCAACACTAGGGCTGGGTTTACACATAAGTTTATGAGTCGACTTGGAGTCAACTCAGGGCTGTGCAAGGAGAACCCTAGGCCACTCAAGTAGCATTTTCTAGTATGTAAGCTTCACTTGAGCCACCCAAAGCTCCTCACACATAGCCCCGAGTCAATTCCGAAAACTTGTGTGTAAATCGGGCCTACTGTAATTCTGGATTCCAATTTGAACCAGGTAAAAATGCAAACTACACCTGGCTTTGTACATGCATGACATGCAAGTGCAAGTGCAGGAAAAAAAGGTGCAGACTGTGCCTATATAGGAGACCAACCACCATCTAGAACATTCAGTCATTTACCAGTGGAACCATGTCGGGAAGACTCCTGCCTCTTTGATTCTTTGGGAGACAAAAGTCGATCAACATTAGTCTTGAAGGTGCAACATGTCAAGCTTTAGGCTACAACAATTTTCATTGTATGTTATTGTATTTTCATTGTCTTTTTATTGTATGATAGTTATTCTGGTTTTCACTTCCATGAAATAACTTTCAAGAAAAAGAATAAATGTTAAACAAGTCTTCACTGTACATACATGTAATAATAGATATGCTTGTGTATTGCTTCTCATTATGTGTTTAGAAAAGGCTAGTGAGCAATTCCAGACAGTGCACTGTACATGTACCACAGTTGTAGATGTAGCACATGTACATTCACAGTGAAACCAGAGGACTAGCCCCTTGCTGTAGCATTCTTGGCTCGCACATATCTGTGGCCTAAGGCCTAAGGAAACAGATGGGCACAACCCGACACACCATATATAGTGCAAGACGGACTTAAACTCAACACTCACTTCTACTTCAACCTGATGAATATACATTCACATTTACCTACATTGCATTGTATATGTTGCATTATATTTCATGTAGTCTTTTAAAATCTTGGTGAGAAGACTTTATGCTAGAGCATTTGAAAACAATACTGCATCTTCTGATAACAATCATTGAAATGCATTCACATGTACTTATAAGTAGTCATATCACCTTGCTATAAATGCATTCTTACTTAGTTGCTGTAGATAAAAATGCAGAATAATGCAGATCTAAACAAACAAACAAACAACACTGAAAGATCAATACCTCGCTTCACCAGTGGCTTGAAGGACAGGCTTGAGGCACTTGATGTCCTGTCAGTCTGTGAGTTTTTCCCTTCCTTCTCCTCCCCCGTGTCTTGTTTTGGTATCTTCCGACGACCCAGTAGTGTCATCATCATGTCCATGACCAGTGCCACGAGGACGGGAGGGTTCTGGAAGGCTCGGATCCTTTCCACGCACTGCCGGCTCACGCTTTCACGCCATTGTAACACCTGGGAAGAGAGACAGTCAGTGGTTAAACATCTGAATGAAAAGAGGTGCTTTTCAAAAAACAATACCCTTGGATTGTACTGATACTATGTAAATACACTGTACTTGTAAATTGCATAAAGGAATCTCCATGGCAAAGACATAGCAATGAAAAAATTTGACAGAACTGCACCCTCCCTCCTTTTCAATCAACTGTTTATTCGAATATGATTTTGATTGACAGTGTGATTGGTCTATCAAACAGTCATACCTGCCCACAGTAAGGGGAAAACTATGGTGAAAATATCATGTCTTATATCCTCTCTTTTATATAAAAGCAGGAATTATAGCTAAGACAAAATGTCTTGAAATCTTCACCTTTTTCCTTGACCCCTCCAAGGCTTTCTTGGCGTCCTCAACTGCTTTCTTGGCAGCAGCGAGTTCCTCCACCACCTGCAGCTTCCTGGACTTCATGTTCTCCTTCCGCATCCGATCAAACTCATCATCATACTCATCTCTGTCGTCTGTTTGTGAAAGATTTTGAAATTGTCAGCATTTCCAAAAAGTCTTTAGCTTTTGCCACCATTATGCTAGGGAAACATTTCCCAACAGGGGCATGGCAGGGCTGTTTGCAGAAAAAAAAGAATAAATCAGGGAATTTACAAAAATTATGCTCATCGTCATGACTAGTTCTTTTATGCTTCGCCTATTCTATTGTCTTTCATATCATGATTTTTGTTCCCACAAACTGCCCGACCAGGCGCAAGTTTGAAATTGTGACCCTATTATTAGTTAGAGCCAAAAATTATAACGTACTTTATTGCATTGTTTTTTTTCAATAAATTTCTAATTTCAAATCACAGGGCTCTAATTAAAATTTAATTCTTTTTTTGTTATCTACAATATGTGATTCATAGATAATTGTTAAATCAAGAGAGCCTGATTTTTTCGCAGCCTGTAAAGCTGTAAGCTGTTTCCTTTTCTAACCGCAGTTTTTCTACCAATTGCAATTGGGTATTTTGAGCCCTGTAAAATGACCATTTACGATTCTTCTTAACACCATAATCATTGTAGCATGCTTCATGCAGTGCCCTTCACCACATGCATTGCGCGTGAAACGTTTTGTCGTTGTGGCTTACGAGACTTCCAGTGAGAGCGGTACTGTCTGTGCTTGATGGTGCTGTACTCCTCCATAACCCGCGTGGACCGTATGTACGATGCCATCAGCACCTCTATAGCATCACTGTCTTCTCCTATGTCATCTGGATCATTACATGTTGGTACATGTAGCAATTGACATCAATGGTTTAATCTTGAGAATCTCCAATGTTTGATGGAAAATTCAATAATTTAAGAAGCAGCTGATCTTTTTAAAAAAGCTCTGTGCAGTTTGAATTTTTATATTCTAAACATTATTCTGAAAAATAATTTGGGGCATCCTTTTAATTCATATATTATCTTTTTTAATCATATATTCATAGATTTCAAATACTGACTTGCGAATATACTGGGTTATCAGAATTTAGGGATCCCAATGGCAATGTCGTGATTTTAGAATGCAAAAGAAAAAACAAGATTTTTGAAATCAGCAGAACTCCTTTTATACTTTCTTTAACACTGTTTGATTCTAAGGGCTTTGGCATGCACAAGATGCTATCTTATGCATATTAATGTGACTAGTGAAAGCTAAACAGTACCTTGTTTGAGTAGATCATCTTCCTCCTCCTCTTCACTGGACACCTCGTTCAGCTGCAGGTAAGCTCCCAGACTGCCCTCACCTCCCAGCTGGGCCTTCAGCTTCTCAAGGGTGGTAGCCTGTCAGTCACATTACAAGATGATTTTTCAGTCACATTGTCAAGCATTACACACAAAATGTAGAAAACAGAACTTATTAACTATTATCTAACATTCAATATACAGTATGATAAATTATAATCATGGTACCGTTCTTGAGGTGTCGTAAAATTGGCTTCGCTCAATGTGTCACCAAAATGGCTTTAAATTGACTTTGATTTTTTCATACAATGAAATGACCCTAGCATGTCTTAAGAAATGGGCACTACCCTTGGCTGGGCTAAAATTAAGAATGGTTTACCATTCCTGTAAGTTGGCCTAAGAAGCAGAGCATTCTTCTGTTGTGCTACTATACTAGTAACAGCACCAAGATAAAATAGCCCCACCCCTGAGGTGTAGCCAAAATTGGAGTGTTTTTATTCACCTTTCCTGTAAGCTGCCTGAGTAGCCCAGCAGTCTTCTTCTGAGCCTCTTCATAGTCGGCCTGAACCACCTTGATCTTCTCCTCCATTAACTTGGCATCTTCCCTGGTCTGGGAGAGGGTAGACAGGGCTTTCCTGTGATGGGAAAATGATGCATTAAGACATAATGTGGCATAAGGCTTAGTATTTGGCCCAGAACCAAGAGGTCTTGTTTAGATTTCCTGACATGCCCTGGGAAAGGCACTTAACAAGACTTTCCTCCCTTTACTCAGGTGAAAATGAGTAGGGCCTAGCTTCATTTAGGGATGGCCCTAGGATAAGACATTAGATATGGGGGGTCCTGTGTTTCAAGAGAGCCACCTTGAGTGCTAAAAAGAAACACACACTTATTGAAAGTAGTAGGGCTTCCTCCCAGCGTGAGTGGATCCAAAACCTTCCGGTCTATATAGGGTACAAAATGCTTTCCTTTTATGGAGGGAAAACTTTTGCTGATGCAGGAAAGACTTGGTATCACAAATCTCTGACATATTAGACAGTTTCATGCATCATTCAAAGGAACTAAAATAACACATAATACATAGAAGGTATAAACTTACTTGAGCCTAGTGATGTTAGCGTTCTGCTGTGCAGTCTTGGTGGACAGGATGTGCAGGAAACACTCCATGAAGCGTCGGTAGATGGTGGGGCCCATGGGGATGCTGCGATGACTGACCTTACTATCACCTTTGTGCTGCAGGAGGATCCTCTCATGCATGATGGACTTGGAGTAGGGCAAGTTTGGTAGCTGGATACAGAAAAAAAGGAGTATTGAAGGTATCATGATTGTAGTGGGTTAGTTTTCAAAGTTTTTCTTTTAAACTTTACCCATTTCTCATATAATGCATGGTAGAGTTGTAGCCCTCTTAAGAACATAACCTTAAAGAAATAGGCAAAAAAGCTGTAAAATGTGATTTGTGAACTTGTTACTTTGATAGAATTAAATACCTGAAAAACGGTACGGTAATAGTAATGTACAGTAACAGTACTGCAGTTAAAATCACAGTATTGATTCATTGAATGGTTTGCTATGGAATACAAATTTTGTGTCTAGCTGATGGAAATATGGTCCTTATCATAATAGTCTACTGCTTCAAAATGATGAATACTTGTCATTTCAAAATAGAAATAGTACAGTACCTCCAACATCTGTGTCTTGTACTGGTCCTTCTTGCTGTCCCTCTTACACATGGTGAGACTGACGGTCTCCTCCATGTTGCCTGCCCAGGGGATCTGTCGGCAGTCCTGCAGCACGTAGCTGTGGATGTTGGCCATCACCGTCACAAGCTTGTCTCTGCAACAACAAACAAGAAATTAAAGACTGACTCAATATCATCATTATCCAAGGTGTTATCACTCCTATGGAGGAACCGTCCCTTGACTGACTCCAGTCTTTTCTGAGTCTCGCAGTTCTTGGCCATGCAGGGCCCAGGTTAACTAGGTTGTCTCTCCATCTGATACAGAGCTGCCCTCTGCGTCTCCTCCACTCTCTAGGTGTCCACTCAGTGGCTCTTTTTTTTAAACCAGAGCAAGATTATGTAAAACAGTTAGATACCTCATCTCCTGATTGTCTGACACCATGTTGTACTTCTCCACAAAGTAGTTGGCCTTGTCCAGCAGGCACTCCTGTGTCCAGGCACACACCCAGTTCACCTGGCAGCTGGTCAGCAGGCCGGGGTACTGACTGGAGGACAACGTTTTCAGCCATTACAAATGAGGAACTGATAAATGTAACTTGACGTGTTGAATTATCCATATACTTGTACGTATTTTGATTCTTTGGTATCCATTTGTTTGTTTGAAAGTCTAGTTGCAGAATACCTTACGACAGTTGCTGTACTTGTTAAGATTGTTATTGTACAGTAATGTATATCATCAACAAATGTATCAATTATGCATGGAGTCACTTTCATCCATTACATTAAATCTTTTCTTGATAACAGTTCAACAGGTGCTATCAAAATGCGCTAGCCTTGATGTCAAAGACAACACATGTTGGTAAATTAGAGGACATAAAATCAAAACCAGCAGTAGGTCAAAATAGAATAATTCCAAATCATCATTCTCAAAGCCATTGCAAGATTGCGAGAATGAGAAACTACTGTAAATGTTGGAATGTTTGAGGTGATTCTATTGTTGCAGTTTTCGCAGCAACCAGACATACAAAAAAACACATACAAAAAAACACATACAAAAAACACATACAAAAAACACATACCTGGCGGCTACCCTGAGTAACCTGTGCCTGGGAGGCAGACAGATGACGATCTTCAGGTTAGATTTCACTCGAGACACAAAGAACTTCATAGGGTTGGACATCAGGTGTGCGTACGCCTTCTTCATGGCTGGGCCAAGTACCTGGGATTAAGAAACAGCATATTACAGTGTTATGCACTTTGACTAAAGATGACCAATTGTACATTGTAATTGCATGGGAGCTGTAAAAAAACTCTGTTATACGAATACCACAACAGCCGGGAGTTCAGCACCCAGGGTGGCACTCAAAGTTAGATTGACAGTGACCCTTTATAATCATCATCATGGTATTACCCATCTTAAATAGAGCCTGCTACACACACATAATATCTGTAACTTAAAATGTGCTTTTTTCAATCATTTTTGTGTAAATTGTGACTAGCATATATCTTTATCAGTATCTAGAGTTTATTAAGAAAATTTGGGGGACAATTCTTATTTTGCACCATTCCTACTGTTTCATCAGTTTCAATGCATTTACACAACAGCCAGAATCATTCATGCATAATACACCAACCCCACAGTAGAGTTACAACTTACATCAGATCTTTAAATAAAAACATCCTGATGATTTAAGATGTCCAACTGACCTGTAGTAACCCCTCCAGTTCATCATTACTGAAGAGTGGAGGGTACTCCCCACACACCAGCAGGCTGTTGATCGCGTCCAGATAGGACTCATCATGCAGGTCTTTGGCCTGGGGAACAGCAAAAAGGTTAATGGGTAAGCAAAATCTAGGATGTGCTTAATTGTGATATTTCTAGTAAACCTATTCTGTAGTAATATCTTCATTTGTCATAACTTTGTAAATATTTGTAAACATATTTTATAATCATTCTGTGATGTTCAAATAATTCTCTACATGTACCATGCAATACAAAATGACAAACTGCTATCAAGGATCATTTACATACCATCATGTACAATCATGTGACGTCTTTTAAATTACAGTTCAAAGTTTACAGTCACACTACAATTTTTTTAATGATTCTATATGTAAAAGCTTTTGACTTTTGATATGAAAGGAAATAAAAAACAAGCTTACTGTAAACAGAAGAGTCAGCATCTTTCCCTCGCTGCCAGTCATTCTGACAGCAGACCGCAGGCCGTCAAAGAACGTGTTTGCACGTGAACAGTCCACGTGGTACATGTCCATGTCGGCGATGTGAAGTGCTAGCTTCACCATAGTAACCAGATGACTACCAATGGCTCCTATCATCAGCAGGTTACCCCTGTAGTGGACCAGTAGAAACAGTTTTGTTAACTAGGCAATGTACTACTGAATCTACTTGTATTGGTCCTGAACACCATTTTTACTTCACCACAAGGTGTATCTTTGTGTCTGTCATTTTGTCTGTCTCTATGTCAACATGTTTTCGTGTGTGTTCTAAATTTAAAGGGGAAGCAGTCTGCCATCTTTGATTTTGTATGTGGGACTGATAGGTCAAAAAATGATGTACATGTAGTGAAGGGGTGAAGTCTACCATCTCCAATTGCCTAAGATGTAACTTGTCATCATTTATTCATTCATCTATCTAATAGTATGTATTCACTCATCTATTGTAACCAATTAAGAACACACCCATTCTGGAAGCTGAGGACCCTGTGCACACGGGCGATGTGCTGGAACACGTATTCACACAGCAGCACGTCCAGCTGCTCGTTACGGAACCTCTCGTTGTAAGACGCCAGGTGCGAGGCCAGGGTCTCCTGAACCTCCTTCATGCTGGTAATGGCCTGCAGCGCCACCTGGTGGAAGTTAACAACATGACAGTACAAATATTGTAAATACAGAAATGTTCACAGTGGTTTTATGTTCCGGGTTTTCCCAGTAAGCTCTTTGTAGCAAACTTAAAACCACCATCAAATGTTTTTGCCCTCCTACCCCCTTGTCTACTATTGTCTCGAATGCAAACTTAAAACCACAACAAACACTCCATTTTCTCCCTACCGGGAATTTAAAACCATGCGACTTAAATGCATTTACAGTAATGTTTTCTGTAGAGACTAGCTATTGAAATTGTGATATCAAAAAGGATCACTATTCTCCTTCACTGCACCATAGAAGTCAAGCTCTTTTGGTAAAATACACCAAAAACAGAATGCAAAGTTAAACCCTTTTCTTTATACAAATTTATTGCCTTCAGATTCAGGATCTAAATCCTTAAATTTATTTCCCATAAAGCTATATTATTCCTTGAAAATATAAGGTGTAATTAATTTTCAGCTGATATCAAGAAAGGGTCACAAAGGATTTCTAATGCCATCAATATGAAGAATACATTAAATTTTGCACTTCTGCAGGTACCATACACAGTTACAGGTATTTGATGTGTACGAATGAAAATATCTGTCTTTTTTATATGTAACCAAAGAGGTATATCTAAGTATTATTAGACTAGAAAAAACCTTACCCTTATTTTCTTGTCTGTAGACATGGTAGTGACCGGGCGCTGGTAGGCACGGCCGTCTATGGGGAACGTCACAAAGTGGGGAGGGAGGGTCTCTATCTCGATGGTTGGAAAATGCTGAAGTAAAAAGAGAAAAGAGTCACATTGACATTTTGTATGTAGGCACACAAGTCCTTCACGTCCGGCATTTGACATTAGCTACTGACTGATCTTGTAACTGCCCTCTGCAACATGTAAAAGGTCCACCAGGTTTCATGTTTGTCAGCAAATAAGGGCTATTCATTTTTTTTAGAATTCAGATATAAGCACTCAGACCTAATGCTCAGCTGCCTTTTATCAGTTGTAATGAAATCAGCTAGCTAAAATGTTGGCAGGTAAGAACATTTAGGTTGTAAGAAAGAACCCAATGACGTATATTTATGAGCTTCAAGCTATTCCCATGGACTATGGTGTACCTTCTTGAGTATCTCCTGCAGGTTGTGGTTGAACCAGTTCTGGTCAGACCTCCTGCAGATGGAGTTCTCCATGATGTGCCACACCTCGTGTCTCCACAGGCCCACCACCATCTTCTCATCCGCACGGCTCTCTGACGTCAGGCGCTTCATGCACTGCAAGTTGTCAGGGAAAGACATGGTCAAAGAGGCAAAATAGTATGTGTTTTATTATCATGCATTCAAGAAAATATAATAGATGTGTCATTAGATGATGACATTAGAAGCTGACATGTATTCAGACATGATCTATTTACAGTATTTGCTTTCTTCATAAATTTCAATATTCCACATTCGGTCTACTTATTTTTTTATTTGCAGGTTCTAATGCTATAGAAGCAAATCTCAATTATTACACAATCATCTCTTGTCCTAACAGCATCCTAAAATGTTTGACGTACGTGATTTACTTCTGTAAGATTCTAATGATTGGTCAGATTATCTATATCAAGGTTAAATATTTGCTATCACTGCTGGTATCTACAATGAAGTTTTAAAGAAGACCAAAAATGCATCCTTACTTTTACTGACTTTCCCTCTTCAATACTTTCTAACCAGAGTAAAAAGAGGGTATCTGAAAGACAAAGACTACACACCTGGAATGCCTTGGCGATGTTCCTGAGTGTGAACATGTAGTGCTGTCTGCCAGGCATGGGTGAAGGCCTCAGGACGTCCTGGACTGTTGTTAGCAGCTCACAGGAGGCTGCTGTCAGGCTATTGTGAAGCTCTGTGTCCAAACCTTGGCCATCAAAACTCATGTTGGCCTAAGAGATAGTCAAACAGATATTATCATTAATTGCCTCAGTGAAAAGGGAGCATATCTTTGTACTTGGAACTGTATTGAAGTCTCCTTCCAAGGTGAGCAGCTGTCTAATGCTATCTTGATGATTTTGTTTTGAATTCTCACATTTGTTACTGATTGGGGTGACTACTAATGAAAAGCAAATTTTTACAACACATTTTTTTAGCCTGTTCTATTATGCCTACCTGCCTACGTGCTTAGGCCAGAAACTGGCACCTTGCTTTCCCTAGCCTCTGCTTCCCGACTGTATGCCTATATTCAATATGGCACAATCTACTGAAGAAAATCATTTATTTCATACCTCTAACATGGAGTTGACCACACTCTCCAGGTCCTGTCCTTGAGGCGCTGGCAGGTGAACCACAGAGAAGTGTCTCTGTTGGGAGAAATGGAGAAAATTGCAATAAACTTCACCTACAATCATTATGTATCATTGATCCAAAGAAAAAGCTAACAGTGTGTTTTTTTACCTTCATTCTGTTAAAGTCTATTCTAGACTTTCCTATTTCATTTGATTTTAGAGCATCCTATTCTATTCTATTTAACCATAGTTCCAGCTGTGACTGTACTTACAATGAGTCTCTCTGACAGCAGCTGTGTTGATGTAGAAGGATACTCGTGTAGTGTGAGTGTAGCCAGGACAGACAGACCCTCCACAGTCCTCCACTCAAACGGCTTCTGCAGCTTCAGCAGGATGTGGTGGTCAAGGAGTTCTCTAAGGTTCTGTGGAATGAAAATAGATGTTTATAATCATTCAACTTGAGAAAAATGATGAAGAGAGAAAGACTTCTTGTCACAAAAAATGTGATATGATCTTCAGACTTCATTTGAATCAAGTCTGCTCTGTTACTTTAATGTCTAATGATTACTGCTTCTTAAAATTATACAAATTAGACATCCTACATACAAGTTACTTTGTACAACAGCAAAAAGTGTCCTCTTGAAAAAAAACACATCTTAGAATTTTTGTATTGATCTGAAATTGTTTAAAAAAAAGGAAAACTGGACCATGTATGATAACGTTGGGTAACATAAACTCGGGATTTTTCCGATAATGGTTGACTGAAATCAATCTAGCAGAACAATAAACCATCCTTTTTTTCTATTATTCTGTCAGTATCATGTACTATCTTTGCACTAATCATACATATGGTAGATTTTGTCTCTAGTCGTGCTGACACCATAATATTTCAACTTGAAACTACCGTCCGCCGCACGCAGAATGACAGTGCTCTTGGACAGGGGTGAACATTAATTCGGGAGAGAAGATTCGTCTTGAATATCTTACCGCTAATTACATTTTATACAGCAGCTATTCGTTCCATCCTTGGCTTGAGGAGAGTGCTATGGATATAGACGTGTCCAAGTAAAAAAAATACACGAAAAAACGGCCGTACCGCACACATCAGGCCTCCGGGAACAACCCGTGTGTTGAGTCGGTAGAACGCTACTCAAAGTTCACCCCCACCGTCATGGAAATTTGTACATTATTCATCGGGGCGTTAGCTGGATGCCGTAGAAATGGTCATGCTACTATGTCCATGTGTTTCTGCTTGTGCTAAGAGCAAACTTTGAGGAAAATATCGCCATCAGTCCACTATCACACACAACGTTTGGACAAAAAAGTGTTCCTCGCAAACGTTTGTCGTCTGCCGAATAGCAGGATGCTGGGTAACGAATATGGCGGCGGGAAAATTCACCGTAGTGCCGTAGCCATTGGTTGTAGCAACAAAGAGGCGTTTTGATGATTGACCACACTTAGAGTCCAGTTGTAGGTTAGCAAAAGAGATTCTGATAAGTTGTATTGTAAATAATTGTGTTGAGCAGGAAGCGGATGTGACATTTGTCTTATAAACCAGCGAACAACTATGTAGTATAGTTCTCCCACGAAGCCCTCAGACTGTGACAATAAGGGACGGAGAGTTTTTGACGTAGCCAACTTCTAATGCATGGTTATTGAAGCTTTTCAGACAGTGTTCTGAATACGTTAGTCTGTCAAGTTTGCATTTCTAGCGGTATTACTGATGTTGCATCTAGCTCATATCCCTAAATACCCCGTTTTCGAAAAATCCCGAATTTAAGTACCCCGCGAATTTATGTTACCCAACGTTACCTCATTAACCCTCTGCACCCCAAACTCATCTCTTGCAGGCATGTTGATATCATCAATGAAGATCTGGAAGCCTTTGTAGTCCTTTGCTCCATACACAAATCCTATAACAAACAGCAGAGTTAAAACAAAACCTTCTAAACACAGAGCATAATGAAATTCCAAACTTTTTTTTTTCACTATGATATCAAAAAAAGTATTCTAAAAAAATTAAAACAGTTTGATGCCACTCTTAAAGCTCAAAATCATTAGAAAAACAGTCTCAATTTGTGAGCAAAAGGCATAGCTAGGCATTGATAGCTTTTTATGGAAAAAATTGTATTCATCTGACCTTGTCTGTGGTGGATGTTGGCCTCCACAAACTCCTGTAGCTGTGAGGCTTCAGAGGCAGACGACCACACCAGTCTCTTCACTATGTGGGTGGCAGGGTCTGGACAAGAGCAAAAAGCAATATTGTAAAATGATTATCCTTTCGAAAGCAACAGAACACTACACAGTAACTGTTTTTTGATGTATCTTATTACCTGGATGTCTGAATTTCATCTACAACAGATCACTACTTGATATAGCACATGTCTTTGCATATTTATCCAGCACTGCAAAAAAGGAAAACACACCTTGTCCCTGGTGCTGAACCACATTCACACACAGCTCAAGACACCTGTCCCTGGTGCTGAACACCATCCACACACAGGTGAACACACCTATCCTTGGTGCTTAACACCATCCATACATGATCTTTATGACGTAGACACTGATGAAAATTTTGTACAAAGCATAACTCTACACGTATTGATTTGCAAGAAAATCAAATTAAATATTTCCTTACCTTGAGTATCAATGAGGTCGTTTATCAGGGATGTCTTCCCAGACCCCGGAGGTCCCACCAGAAGGACATTCTGTCCTGAGGAGAGGGCATAGTCCATGAGCACCTGGCAACGGATCTGTGGGAAAAGATTCAAAGTAAACAGCATTCATTGTAATCACAGTCCTTCTTCTATGTCTTTTAAATTTATTATTTTCACACACAATATGTCAGGTTTCACAAATTATGTGCATTGTACAATGTATATTTAGTAGTCAGAGAGGAATTGAAATCATGTAATATCATGGCACATTGTCTGTATCTTGAAAAAATCAGAGGAAAAGCATTCTACACATAGCACATGTAAGTGCACAGTACAACAATTACTGTGATGAAGTCTGGCAGCAATGAGATTTTAATGTCAGATAAAATTTTCTGAAGGGCTCTTACAGTATCAACAGTCTCCACAAACACCTCTCCAGAGATGTTGGCATTGTCAGGGTAGGTGTCCTCTTGCACCCTGGGGAAAAGAATCATTTCCAAGTCAGCAGATTTTCATGGTAAACTTTAACCTTTGCTCACTGGTAATTTGGTGGAAGATGATGATGCACAGAGTTTGCTCATAAAAAGTAAGGTGTACACCCTACCTTGATGTCCATGGGTCCCATTCTCCTGACTCATCCACATAGTAGTCAAACACGGAGATCTCATGGTCATAGTCGGGTAAACTGGAAGGGAAAAACATCATTAATGAAGTTATGGCTGCTACATGTATGCATTTGTTAATGATATGAATTTAACAATTTTACGTAGAATTTGAAAACTTTTAAATCTGCACCAAGTCTTCAGTTTCAAGGTCTCTTGAAGGTATATGTTAGAAATGCACTGTTTTATTCAATGTCAATCTATTGTGTGTGTTCCTCGGGGCTCTATCCTTTGACCAATCTACTTTGTCAAATCTAGGAAATTTAACCAAAATAAGATTATATATAACATACGCTGAAGTGAGGCTGGTCAGGAGGTTACTGAAGGCCTGTCTGTCCGTCCCCTGCAGCAGCCCTCCGAACGTCCATATAAGGCAGAACAGGTACAGCCTCTCCACGTGAAGCTCTCCGCCGATCTCGACGTTGTCGTCCAACATGGCCTTCAGCAGGTTCAGGCAGTTCTGGAACATCCCCACCTCACAGACAGGCACCTTGGTCCTGCGTACAAATGAACCGGACAGGGAGACAGCCCTGAGTGGGCGTACTTGTTGTTATTACACTGCACACACTGCAAGTCCAAACCATGAACGGTGTTAGTTTTTAAGTTAGTAAAACAGTAGGAAAGATTTTAGTGCAGGTCCAGAAAAGCAGCTGAATTGGTAAACTGAACAACCAAGATTTGACAAACTTCAATTTTGTGATGGTTTCAAAACAATTTCTCAACTGAATAATATTATATATAATGTTCTTTCATTTGCTGCCAGTTTGAATTCAGAAGTTGTCAAATACGACACATTTATGTTATTTCATTATTCATAATGCCAAAATTGACCTCATCATTTTGTTTCAGTTAATGACCAATATGGCATCTTTAACATCACAAAGTTATCAAACAGTTAATTTTATGACTCTGTATTTAGTTTGAATTTTTGAATATTCAACAAAGCATGAAATTTTCAACAAAAAGTACTTAAATAAAAAAAACCACAGTGTTTACAAGTCTCTAATTTTTCAGTCATTTTTTCTCTTACATAAACACATTGTAATCAAATTCTACACCATGCATGAATTCTATCTAGAATCCTTTTCCCTAAAAACGTTTTGTGATACAGTGAAAAGAAATCAGATTGATACATAAATTCTGATTACTAACTTATTTTATTCAATTTTACCTAGTTTCACTAATGATTATACAATTCTTGTCAATTTCTCTACATCAATAACTGTGTCATGCAACATGCAAGTTTTCTAATTCTACTTGGTTTGAATAATGATTAGGATTCTTAATATAATGATGAATGATTATGATTTTGGTGATTTTTTCTAAACTTATCCATGTATCAAACACCATGCAAGTTACCTAAGATTACTCATTTTGAAAGGATGATGATGATGATGATGATGATGATGATGATGAATATCTATGATCTTTCTGATTTTCTCTACATCACTTATTGTGCCTAATACACCATGCAAGTTACTTGATTTTATTCAGTTTTAATTGATAATGATTATGATAATGGTTATTAAGATATAAAGTTGATCATGAACATGATTTTCTCTTCAGTGATTATTGTGTGTCATGCAGGAAAGATGATTGCCATGCTCATGCAAGATTAGCATATTTAAGTTAGAAGGCATGCATAGGGGAACACCAACACAACACAAGACATACTTTGCTTCATTGATGACAAAGTTGGAAACTGCATCCAATGTTTTGTTGAAAGCCCTCTGGAGGTTCTGAGGAGAAAAAAGGAATACATTTCAAAGTACATGATTATAACGTTTTTCATAACAATTTTTTCTAAAAATTATATCAAGACTATAACACAATGTTTATCATATCAAAAATATAAATCATTATGTATAATAGAAATCTTGAAGTTATCAAGAAAACTACTTTTGGTAACAATACAAACCAAAGTTTTTTTTGACCACACCATAAGTGTGAGTGTGTTACAAATGTTGCATAACAATATGCGACAAGAGATTGGCCACAACCTGTGCAATAAGTAGGTTCATTCAGGTATTAGTAGAACTGCGGGCAGAAAACAACTGTCCCTGGTGCGGAATGTCATCCACAAACAGGCAAACACACCTGTCCCTGGTGTTGAACACCATCCAAACAAAAGTAAGCACACCTGTCCTTGGTGCTGAACACCATCCATACACAGGTAAACACACATGTCACTGGTGCTGAGCACCATCCACACATAAACACACCTATCCAAGATGGTCCACTTTTCTTGATTTTATCTACTAGTAGATAGTTTTTTTCAGAATGGCCCTTATTGCACAGGTGTAGGACCTTTAGGTTTCCTTTCGATTGAGGCATATTTTGCAACATAACACAACATACAATCACTTCGTGATGTGGTCTGCTCTCCAACCAAGCCTGGGCTATAGGTCTCCAGCCCAGTACATTCTTGTCCATGTACACAATGCCCTGGAAAACAATCAATACACAATCATTATGCACAAATAGTTAAATATATTAAAGAATGTTTAGAACTAGTAGTATAACTGATACATCAGACTCAACATGTTGTTTTATTCATAAAATAATACTTGTATGTAGGTACATAGACTGAATAAAATCGACCTAGATTTAAAGGATATCAACAAACGACCAAGAATGAAATATCCATTCTATCTATTCTATACTCACAGCCCTGGAAATGGTAGCAGGAGAAGCGAACTGCAGGTCAGTTGTCTCGAAGAGCAGCCGAACGTTATCTGACAGAGGCAGCCGGTCTCCATTGGGTAGATGGAAGGTCTGAAAGAGTATAAGAACATCATTCGGTTGTATTGTTATGACACTTAATGGTCATAAGAATGGTCTGTCATTCGAATGGACTCTTGGGAGGTAAAAAATCAAGGAAAAGAAATTAACAGGTCTGTATCACATACATTAGAATAAATACAATAATATGGTCAAGTACACTTTTTCCAATTACCTTTGTCATGAGCATTTACTAATAATGGGACATTGTATACCTTTTTTAAGATGAAAATGATTTTTCTACTTTCTATGGATAAAAAATCTATTGTTACATGTCATTCATTGGATATTGACTGTTTGAAGTAGCTAAAAGGCTAATAACAACAAAAATGGGGCCAGAATATTTTTGATACTACATGACTGTATGATTATGATAAAAGGTCATTGAACTGACATTTTCATTGTCCAGCACACTGCTGAAGTTGTCTGCCCAGCCAGGATTCAGTGGTCCATCCAAACACAGCCAGGTAGTACTCTTGTTCTGCAAGAATATCAATGCACAGTCAACATCTACATGTAACAAATTGATTCAAACTGAGGACAGCAGATGCAAGACTTCACTGCAGTTACATATTTTTGCATTATTAATGGTCTCCACCTAAAATGCTGTACAATGCAGACAAACATGACAACTGTTGTTCTGCAGCTTAAACAATGCATGTGACATGTATGTTGTTTATGAACTCCAGAAACACTGATGACACTGAAGTCAAATGCACTCTGTTCGTGAAGAACGAACAGAGTTTGAGATTTATCACATGGTGATCTCTACATGGGGACCCATGGCTGAGATAGCACTATCTTTTTTAAAATCAGTATTATAATCTTTAAGTTAGAATCATAATTTCCTGTAGGTAATGTATGAAAAGATTTTTTCAAACTTGATCACAGCCGTACTGTACAATAGACTCCACCCTGAGGTGTCACAAAAAAAGTAAATGGTGCTGAGAAGCTAGCATGCCACCGACACATCCCCACAGCCTTACCCTGCAGGCCTTTCTCCACGCGTGGGTGAAAATCCCGTCCACCCAGTCGTGGTTCTGGTTCAGGTGGCCGAACACCAGACCGTAGTCGTCCACCACCAGCGGGTTGAGCCGCAGCAGCTTGTGTGAGGTCCCCAGGGCAGATTTCCCCCGCCCCCGGGTGCTGGGGGTGGGGGCAGAGATGGAGGAGAGGGCTTCCACTAGGGTGGCGATACAGGACGACTTGCCCGAGGCCGGGGGGCCTGCGACAATGATACCTGTGGGGCGAAACACAATTAGATAATGATACAGCTTCTGGGAGGTCCCGATGGCAGATTTCCCCCACCCCCTGGTGCTGGGGGTGGGGGCAGAGATGGAGGAGAGGGCCTCCAAGAGGGTGGCGATACAGGACGACTTGCCTGAGGCAGGGGGGCCTGCGACAATGATGCCTGTGGGGGGAAACATTTATCATAACGAAACATTCACTTGATACTAATGAGCACTGGGTGCAGGGGTGCTGGGTGCTGGGGGTGGGGGCAGAGATGGAGGAGAGGGCCTCCACTAGGGTGGCGATACAGGATGACTTGCCCGAGGCCGGGGGGCCTGCGACAATGATACCTGTTGGGGGAAATATCCATTACAACTGTTACAACTATTGAGAAACATTCATTGTACAAGCTGAAAAGTACATTTGTTTACAACCTGGCTGTAGATTTGTGGACATTGTTTGTTCAGGTCATATTTTGTACTGTTATGTTACAGTAACAGTGACAATTTTTTGTCAAAAATGAATATAACTGTCACAGTATGACCAACTGAATGTACAATGTATCATACGTAATATACAGTGTGGGACAAGTAAATCACGTTATTATGTTATTATGTTAGTTTTTATCTGTCATACAAGTACTTTTTAGTGAATATATTTTCTTCTGCTGATACATAATACAAGACACACTTAAAAGATTTTTAGTAACTTAAAAGATGTTACATACCTTTGTGGACTTGAGACAGCTTGAACAGACTCATACACTTGTTGATCCAGGGCACGTGCGGGATCAGTCCCTTCTCCTGAGCCGTGTGAACCATGGCAGGCTCCACCCCCAGGCTGAACTGTTGCGTCAACTGATTAGCATCAGGCAGGTTCGCAAACGTGTCCTTCAGGATCCCCGTGAAAGTGACCAAGTCCTGGGGAATTAGAAGAAGGTCATTAATAAGGTACATGTCCTTGGTGCTGAACACTGAGTCCTGGAGAATTAGAAGAAGGTAAATGTTAGAAATGTTTCTTATGTTTTGAAACTTTTAAAGATGGATACCCTCTACATACAGGTAACACGTTGCTCAAGATGCCGAGCAGCATTTTCACTAACATTAGGCACAGACACCTGTCCTTGGTGCTGAACACCATCCACACACAGTCAAACATGTCTGTCCCTGGTGCTGAACTCTATTCACAAAAGGATAACACACTTGTCCCTGGTGCTGAACACCATCCACACACAAGTAAACACACCTGTCCTTGGTGCTGAACACCATCCACACACAGTCAAACATGTCTGTCCCTGGTACTGAACGCTACCACACACAGGTAAACAAACCTGTCCTTGGTGCTGAACACCATCTACACACAGAGGAAAACAAGCCTATCCTTGATGCTGAACACTGTCAATACAGAGGTAAACATGCCTGACCCTGGTGCTGAAGAATACATTTTCTATATTGTCTAAGACTGACTTAAAGACAGAATTTTGACAATATATGAGCCTTTTAGATTCAAGATCTCATGTAAACGCATATGAGAGAAATTCAGCAATCAGTACCAAAAGAGAAATGTTAAATATTGCAAAATGTAATGTAGTAGTGTGACAGTACGTTGTAAACTGCAAAGAAACACAATGTTGTATTCCATACCTCTCCCTTAAGTCTTGGTGCAATGCACTCCTGTAGGGCATCTGACACCATGGAATGTTCCACTTTGGCAGCAGGGGTGAGCATGTTGGGGTTTCCTGCCTTCCTGGTGCGTTCACCGATTTTCACGTTGATACTGGGCGACGGGCCTGTCAAGTTTGAACAGTGAAACGTCACTCAATGATAAGGAAAGTTTAAATTCCTGTAAGATTCTTGGAATTCCCTTCAAAGAGGCTTCACCATTGCAAAAAGTTGAATGCGATACATGCATAAAGATACATCATATCATCAATGGAAAAAAGCCTTCTCATAAGCTCTTTTGCATATTCAGGAGGATGTAGGTTTTGAGGCATGCATTGTGAGAATCAAGAGTAGCCATGCCTCATGCACTTCCTGCCAGTTTATCAGTGAAGAATATCTTAACTTTAGGTTAGTAAATTTGGTTTGTTCCATGCAATCAGACATGCTTTGAATTCTTAACATCACCACCGTTTTCTCCCACCACCTTCATTTAAAGAGAGTGAAGACTTTGGAATGAAAGTTCTGAATGATGCCATGCAGTGAACGTATCGAGTCTTACTCATGGGATTAGTATCACTCAGGCCTGCTGATGGTTGGCGTTGGGGTGGGGTGGTAGCTACGGGGCCTGGAGAAATGGGGGACACTGTCTTTTTACAATCTTGTGCAAAATGGGTGGTCTTCTACCTTGGGATCCTAATTTGTAACATTCTACAGGCACACTGGTGAGCAAAACAAGTTAGTCATCTTACTTTAAATCTGCTCAAAACGGGACAACTCAAAACATGACAACAATTATAGAAACAACCAAGCTACAACACAATGTTGATAACACAAGTAATTATTGCTTAATTTTTAGTTGAAACAGTTAAAAGTACAAAATGGATAATGCCATGCTTATAAGACAAACGCACGATATGTCAAACCTAGTAGATTCTGATAGCAAACAAAACGTGGGTGAGAAATAAGGAAAGAAAAAACGGATTAAATTACAACAAACATTAGTCAAGACTACTGTAAGTTCCAAGAATCTCCTTGGTTGAAAAAAATAGAGCTGGAAAAAAAACTGTCTGTTATCTTATGTTAAACATTACAGACTATACAACAGCTGCAATTCTGTTGTTGACACTGCCTTTTAGACAAAAACCTGTTATATTAACTTGTTAGAATAATAATACAAACTGAAATTTTATACACTATTTCTGGACACAGTCAAGCTCTTACCCACAAGCTTTCTATCATCCTTGTCAGGTTGGAATGACCAAAAACCTATGTCACATGACCACAAGCAAAGTGTGATGTGTACGGAAATAGCGTATAAAACTTCTAGGTCAATTACGGTCACAGATGAACTTTTACAATGTAATTGAATGTAAGATTGAACCAAGTTAGTCCACAGTTTTGTAGCACGAGTCAAAACCTACTAATCTCCCAGGAGGGGCTTGACAGCACTGTCATCTGTTGGACTGTTTTCCCCAATTTCTGGAATGACACCGGTTCACTTTCCTTCTGGGGGACGATTATTGGTACCTTGGGCTTTGGACCTTGTAGTATGAGCAATGATTTTCAAGTAAGTGCAATTAATTAACAATTAAGCATGTATGATGGATAAAAATGATAATTATGTGATCCATATAACACACTCCTTATAACACACAATCCTCATAAGTTATAACGGTTTCAAGATTTTTCCCCCCCAGGACGATTCCCCCCCTGGGGGGGAAACGTCTTGGTGAAGACGATTCCCCCCCAGGTCGATTCCCCCCCAGTCGTTTCCCCCCCAGGTCGATTCCCCCCCAGTCGTTTCCCCCCCAGGACATTCCCCCCCAGTCGTTTCCCCCCTGTCTAGCTGTAAACCAGGTTACGTTTACCAAGTGACTATCACGTCAGATTCTAAATATACTAGATGCACAATTTACTTTCACATTATTCTATAAGTACTGTATAACTTATGAAAAATGACACGAAACTGCTAGCTACGCTGTAAGTTTCTAATCCTGTAAATCATTGTGACGTTCATGGGGCTACAGCGGGCGGAGTGGGCCTGGTCAGGCGCAGCGGGCAGACTTGACAATCGCCGGCGCCGGCTTGCACAGTCGTGTTTATGATGGCGCATAGCTCAGCACCTGCTCGAAAAGTATATATAGCGTTATATATGACATAACAGTTACTGATTTTATCCAGCATAAAGGTGTGTATATTCGGTGTATGTAGATGGTGCATTTTAGCAATCGTAGCAACTACCATTAGTCGGGTACAGACAGGGGGGAAACGACTGGGGGGGGGGGGATCGACCAGGGGGGGGAAACGACTGGGGGGGAATCGACCTGGGGGGGAAACGACTGGGGGGGAATCGACCTGTGGGGGAAATGTCTTCAACAGGGGGGGAAACGTCTAGGGGGGGAAACGTCCTGGGGGGGAAAAGACCTGATACCGTTATAACCACCTTATAACACAGGTGGTATTGGAATGCAAATCAGGCGTCAGACTGAGTGTGATTGCTATAAAAAATTGGAAACAACATAACAGACAAATTTAAGCATAGGATATTACAGAATACCTTGTACAATCTATTTTATTCTTTGAATTGTTAAGAACATCAAATTCACAAGCAGATTGATTGTCATCAGACCATTGTAGTACTGCAACTCTGCAACTGTAAGAACAAAGTTAACTTGAAAGCAAGTTTAAGTGTTAAAAAATAATCATGGTCAACAAACTTAAAGCATGATGAAGAAACAGTCAAACAACAACTGCCTATGCAGATGAGTGCAAATTGAAACAAGACTTTGGTGACTCAGGTCTTCAACTGTATAAAGAACAATTAATGATTAAGTATCAGGTATAACCTATAAAACAAAACATAATTTAGTACATCATCATTCTCTGTGAAACAGAAAACCTACTGATATCACAAGAATGTCGTTTTACTGCAGCCCTAACGTGTTGAACTGTTCCTGCGACTTTCTGAAACGTGGGTGGTCCTCCAGGACCTGCATAGCTGCAGCTCTTAGACCTGGTGGTCTTAGGCGTTGTAGATGCTATGACATAGACAAGCAGAATACAAGATGTAGATACAACTGTAATATTCAAAATGATCGTGATTGTTAAAAAGTCTTTGTTTTGCAAATACCTATCCGTGTATAAAATATCATAAAGATCCGTCAACAACTTTTTGAGTTATGCTGTTTACATGAACATATAGACACCCACCCACACCCACACTCATTCACGCACGCAAACACAGACACACACATACAAACTTCATCATAATCATAACTTCTACATACAAACTTATTTGCAAAGGCACATGTATTAAGTTTACATGACTTAATAACACACAGTTGTTATATATGATGTCAAAATTGACCAGCTGTTGTTTTTTGTTTGTCATGTTTACCTGAAATTGTCTCCAGCTATAATCCAGAAAGTGACATTATAATGATCACGAAGCCTTGTTGTTAGAATTATCAGTACAATATAATAATTATGATTATTCTTACTTGTCTGACTGAAGCCGGCCTGGGATCCGATAGCCAATGAGATGACACTGTTTGAGCGGGAGACTTGAGACATGGTCTCCATGGCAGCCTGCTTCTCCTCTTTCACAATCTTCTTCTTCTGGTAGGCGTGGCTGATGACCCCGGTCAGAGCGGCCAGACTGAAGTGGTGGTGGTGTTCTTTTGGCCTGGAAATAAATCGCAGTACGTGATTCAATGTTCAAACCATCAAATTTCAAGATGATAAAGACTTGAGAGAGGTCCTGGATGCACATATATTTTGTAATTTCATTGCCTGCTTTGGTGATAGAAATTGGTGTTAAACAGGTTGTACAATGTAGAAACATAAAAATGTAAAATGCCTTTAATTTGGCTCAAGGTCTAAGAAAGGCTAATGTATGAAATAGTGGAGAACAATTTCAAGGCTACATGCAAAGCACACGCAAAATATGGGGTTGTCAGTGTACCTAAAAGCTGGGACCAATTTTAGCTATTTTCAAAAAACTGCCAAATTTTCTTAAAGATAAATGCACCAATCTCAAAATTTCATAGTTATTAAGCTAAGATATAATGTATGACCACTGCAAATCATATAATTTTAAACAGACCTACATTTTGTAATTATCATATTCTAATTATTAGTATAAAAACCTACAGCTGGTCTCTGCACAGGTCCGCCATCAGCTTCAGTCTGTCTGCCAGGACCTTGGGAGACTTGAAGCCCAACCCCGCAACTTTCCCGCGGAGGATGAGCCCCAGGTCCGGCAGCACCAGCGAGACGTTACGGTACAGCGTACGGATCTCCTGCGGCAGCTCGAACCCGCGCGACATGTCCTTGTTGACGGTGATGAAGGTGGCCACATACGGGTCAACTGGTACCTGTAGGGTGAACAAGGAGGGTTGAGGGAACCTTTCAATTAATAGAATTTCATATACAATGTACGACTTACATTTTATGTTACTAACAGTACTATACGTCCTTTCATTCACTTTGCCTAAGCTACAGGAATCATTTCATAAATAGTTGGAATATGTGTACCATAAGTGCATTCAATTTTGCAGCGGTTTAGAATAATTCTTTTTTTAATGAACTTGGCTTAATGGCTTTAATGGCTTAAAAAATGTACTGAGTATCATAATTGAGATTCATAAATAAATGTTGTCAAGCAGACAAGTAACAATTTGCGATTGAAATGTAACCTATAACTTACTGCTTAACATAACGCTACATTACTTGCCTTTCTTGTTGAAAGGTAGGAAATGATACTGTTGTTTGTGAGTTAATTTTCCGGGAGGGAAAGGACTCTTGCGGTGCTTTAAGTTAACTTTTGTAATTGAAACAACGGTATTATCGTGATGCAAGACAGAGCAAAATGTTTGCAGTGTGATGAGTTTGTGGAGAGAGATTGTGAAAATATCATGATCACAGTAATCCTGAAAACACTCTGAGACGTCTAAGAATATTTCTAGGTCCTACCTCCTGTCCATCGGCCAGGTGACAGGTGTGTTTCTTGGCCCTGAGTGCAGTGTAGATGCTCTGGGCATGCTCCAACAGGACCCCCACACCCGAGCGGTTCAAGTTGTGGAAGTTATCAAACAGGCCCCAACTGCCATCCTGAAAAATATAGAGGAAATTATATTATCACATAGCACTATAATGGTAATTGTAATACTAATTACTACATACATAATTGGCAATGGTCAAGTTTGTTTTATTCATTATATATACTTGATTGTATAATAGTATTACACAATGTGTTTATTTACTTCTATCTATTCCAAAGTTTGCCATGGGTAATGAAAAAAAGGTCTTAAAGACATTAATTGTCTGTCCGTCCTGTCATGTTTCATGTACTTGCAATTTGCCTACGGGCAAGAACTTGCAATAAACTTATTATTATTATTTCATCAGCTCACTGACAGGTGACATTTAATATTTTATCCCCATCTACCCCTGAAAAATTCCCACTATGGAACAAAAATACGTACATAGCTATGACCCCCACGTAGCTTCATGTTCTAAAATTTAAAGTTGGCTTACCGCTGCCAGTCCCTGGATGATCTTGCCCAGTGCTGCTGTGTCCATCTGTGGCATACAGGCAAACACGGCCATGTACCTGCCAAGGAGGTACGCCATACCCTGGAAAAGCATTTAAGGTTTTTAAGGATCTTCAATTACACAAAATTGCATAGCTCAATTGAATCACCATTGGTCAATGATATTACTAATTATAGTCATAACCCTTGCAGCCACTGTGGCCAAGTGTGTCTGTCATGAATCGACCTTGATAGCCACCAGCGAGCCTGCATCAGAGGTGGACAAGGCCCTTGAAATCTTAGCTATGATTGTGTTTATCGCAGAATTCGTCACAGTTAAAAAGTTTGTGAAACAAGAGGATAAATGCTGAAAGTCTTCAGTGACACGTAACATCTACTAACTGATTAGTTAAACATAATTCCAGCAGGGTACATAATTCCGCCTCCCTGAAAAGATACTTCCAAACAGATCTCCAACCCAACATCCCCCAGTATAATGCACTCCTGCATATCTAAACTGTGCATACCTGGGGGTGCTACACTAGAGATCTCTCAAACCCACTGTTTTTCAAAGTGGTGGGTTTATGTAACCTGGCAGATAAATTTTTATGGAGGTTACCTTGACTGTCTCAGTCTTGCCAACTCCAGTTCCACCAACCACTGCACTGCCTTTCAACTGGGTCAGGGCCTATGATGTTAACAGGAAAACCGCAATTATTCAACATTACTGTGCATTTAAAAAACTTGCATTATGATAAATAACAGATTTGATTCTTCGCACTTGCACTTATTATAATAAGCCAGTCTTATACTAAGCTTGACTGATTTATCAGTATAAAAGATATTTATATAAAATGATTGGAATCCCCAAGTAGTGTTTGTTTGCCTGTTCTTCCTACAATCAGACTGCACTTACCTGTGACATGGTGAGAAAACACCTCTCCGTCAGTGCAGTCATGGCCAGGGGCAGGCGTCCTCCCAGAAACTCACACCCGTACTCATAACGGCCGTCAAGGATGCACAACTGGTGGTTCCCTGAACCTTCTGTTGGTAAAACAAGTTCACATGAAATCCAAAAAATGTTTGAATTTAAAGCAATAACATCCCACTAAATTGGACCAATTTTTGGGACAAATTACACAATCATGTAAGCTCCTGGAAAAAAATTTCAATGCTTTGAATATTTTACAAGTCATGCACTAATGATATGCATATGAACATACATGTACCCTATGCCTTGTGTGTATGTTACATTGAAGTACCTTTTGCATTTTAATTATATCTAGAACATTACATTGATAATAACCACAACAAGTCTGTTGTACCTCCTGATTCGTGCATGTAGAAGCGGATGTTCCTCCTCCACTCAAAGTCAGTCACATCCCTCAGTTTCCTGTTCCCCAGACCCTCCAGGGTGTCCCTCAGGTAGAGGGAGTACTGTGGAACACAGGAGCATCAGCACATCTGCTTTAACTGCAGTCTTTTAGAAATGTCTGTGGACTTGTTATATTACATGTGCCTGTGCAGTCTTTTAGAATTGTCAGTTCTCCAGAATGTTACCTGACAGTACTCATCAAGATTGGCCCGCAACCATTTAACAAAATGTATTTATTTATAACTACTAAAAGATCAACATTTCTAATCCCTTCTTATTTCCAATCCCATTCTTATCATTATCAAAAGCTGTGTCCCTTATGAGCGGAGCATCTACATATCATCTTTTTACGGTCTTATAAACAAGGAAGGCATCATACAATGGAGAATGGAGTCTCAGACATATAGCATTTGTCTTCAAATACTGAACATTTATTGCATGGACAGTTGTATACAGTGATCATATTTTGCAGCCTGAGTGTGTGCATGTGTATGGGGAGAGAAGGTTCATCCAGACTCTTCCGACGGAGGAGTGAGATACATGTAACTATGTAGCATTTGTCTTCAAATATCAAGAATTTATTGCATGGACAGTTATATACTCACAGTGATCATATTTTGCAGCCTGAGTTTGTGTATGGGGAGGAAAGGTTCGTCCAGGCCCTTCCAGGCTCCCCTGGTCAGACAGGTGGGCAGACGGTTGATCACAGTGCTGAACTTCTTGCTTGCGTTGGGGATGGCTTTACGCTCGTACTTCAGTTCTGACACGGCGAGCTCACACTCCTTTGTCCAGTAGTAGAGGAGACCCAGGCGGGCAACTTGGGATGGGTACTACAGAAATTGACAGGACTTCTGTTAGGAAAATTCATAATTTCATACAATGGTGACATATTGTTGTGTTAAGACAGTCACGCAGATCAATCTTACAACTATTTATGTGTAACCTAAAAAACAAGATAATACAATGATGCACTACCTTGCTACCAACACCAAAAATACATAACATAATACTTTTCATACAAAATAGCGATTATTAAACTTAAAGAAAGCAATACCTGTTCTGCAATTGCAAAGGAGTGCATGACAGTCAAGAATTTTGAAGAAAAAAAGCCACTCAGTGGTCTAGAATAAGCCTTATATGGAACATCAAAGCATTAAATTTTCTTTTCAAAAAACACCTTTTGATGAAATATTACTGGTCTGAATTCCACACAAAATAAGTTTAAGAATCACAAATCTCATCAGAATGGAGAAAAGGTCCCTTACCCTGAAAGCCCACTCCTCCATGGCTACCCCCAACCCGATGTCCCTCACGATGCGGGAGATGCTCTTGGCGATGGTCCTGTGGATGGACTGTTGGAGGCTCTGTAGCCAAGTCTCCACTCCATCTGTCAGACTAACCTAGGGAAAACAAAACATAAATCAGTAAAATCATATAGACTTACACTAGTTTAATAATAGATTGGCAGCAGTTATACAACAAATTGCTGAATAACAAGAATTGCAAGCAAAACCCTGGAGTGTTCTCAAAAATAATCACTCCAAGAAATTTGACTTCTTGCATTCAGAATTCTTTTTTTCAAATTAATTTTGACATCACTCAATTTGGCTCTTTCTTAAAACAAACATCGATATCTATGTACACTTTTTCATCGACGAAATGTGATTCTAAAATATTTTTGTACCTCTTCGTCCAGTTCCAAAAGTTCCCCCTCGGGAGAGACGGCTGTAGCGGCCTGCCACAGCTCACTGGTCTCATCTACGTTACTCTCTGAGAGGTGGATACTGCCTGAGCGCTCCTGTACACACAAGAAAAACACATCAAAAACATGACCAAAATGTGATGCATGTTCAGAGACTCATTCTATTAACTATTATAGAATCATATTTAGATTAAGTCTATCAGAATTTTCTCAAGTCTAGATTAATAGGTCGAAAAGAGATTCTGAAACTCTTCTTGCCAATTAACTAATAGGCAAATTTCTTCATCTACACGACTGAGTCAATAGCAACAATTTACAGTTCTCAAAGGCCATATATGATATGTATCTATCAATACCCAATGAATTGGAATGAGTACCTTTTGATGCAAATTTGAGTCCTTGGAATCTAACCCAATAGCCAAGCTGTCGGGTCACTTAATAACTATGCCACCGTGTCGCAATATAATTTACATGTATTTGCCTAAGAGAGTTTCCAAAATTAAAATTCAAGCTGGAATCTGAAGACCTACCGATCTTTTGAAGGCTTCAGAAGACATGGGCACTGGGAACCTCTCCCCGGGGGGTAGGTTGAGGGAGGCCCGTGGGGTGGTGGCCCCGCCGCGGGGGACTGGGGCGGCCCCGGGCCGTCTGTAATCCACAAAGGCAGGAACAGGCGTCTTCTCTCCCACAGAACTCAGGGTGTCTTCAGTCTTCTCCAGTTTCACATCACTCACATCACTGAATATGGACCTGGAATGGGATGGGATTAACAGAACAAGTTTATATCTGTCAAGCAAGGTCATGTGACCTAAGTCATTCACACCTGAAGATGGCTATCGTCAGAGACTGAAAATCTGTGTTTTTTTTCATTTGATGTGGAACACAACATTTTATTTCTAATATCAAGTCTTAAAAAAATCACCATTTTTGCACACAAAAGTGAATTAAATTGTGATCAGGGGGAAGTTATATAATAACGTTATTTCATATAAATCTGAGAGAAACATAAACTCAGGGCTTTTAAAATCGGGGTAGTTAGGGATGTATCCTAGATGAATCATCAGTAATACAGCCAGATTCACAGTACATGTATGTCCTGACGCTTACTTCAGATGAGGCCTGACAGACTCCAGGTCGTACGGTCGGCTCAGCATGGACAGCAGAACGGGATCGGACAGGAAGAAGAACCGCGGGAACGCCTTCCGCTTGTTGTCCAGGTACGACGTGAGGGACTTGAAGCAAACCTCCAGATCCTCACGGAAGTGTCGCAGCACAACCCCCTTCGGAATCTCACCTCCATAGCAGCACTGAGGTATTATTGGGGAGAATAAAAAAGGTTAACAATAACTGTATGAAATTTCAATGTTGCATTGAATTTCTTAGTTTTCTTGAATGTTTTTCATTCTAGCTACCTATCACGATTGTACATTTCAAAAAGTAACTTTCCCACTTCCAACCTATAACACAAAGTGGCCTCATTCAATCTCTGTACCTACATGTTGATTAGAAATATAGAATTATTTCATAGATTCATTGTCATAACTCAAGCCAATTGTAATGATTCAGTCAACCACTATCAACAATGGATTTCTTTAAGTACACAATCATGTCGTTCAAATTTCCCAAAGTTATTATTTTGCTATGCTGTTTATGAAAAGAACCAAACTGCTAAACATTTGGAAAATTTTTAGGGATGAAATCTAATTCCTGACCTGTAGCACATTCCTGGTGTCGTAGGTTTTCCTCATGAGTTTGATCCAGCTCTTGTCGATGCGGATGAACCTCTTGGCCTCCTGCGGGAGTTCTTTGGCAGCCGCACTGTTACTGAACACAGCTTCTAAATACTGCCACAGGTCCTGTACCTCCAACCACGTCTCAAGTACCTCACTCACACCCTGGGGAATGAAGGAAGGCATGTGTGAGTGAGTGAGTGAAAAAGAAAGAAAGAAAGCAGCAGCACTGTTACTGAAGACAGCTTCTAAGTACTGCCACAGATCCTGTTTTTTGATCACATAAAATAAAACTTAAGTTTTAAAATCAATCTTTTCAAAGCCAACTGTTTTTGCGTTTCGGCGCATGCGCGCCGAAACGCAATGTCCTGGCTTTTACCTTCAAGCATGCTTCAAGCAAGGAGAAGGAAGGAACCAGGGAAGCTTGGTTCAACACTGTGTCGCACACAATAAGACCTTATATGGCAATACGTTCTCAAATCCTTGTATAGCCGTTGCCTTATATGGCAAGAGAGCACGAAAATGCAGGCACGCTAGATTTGCATGTGACACAGGACGGCGACCGCATGTAACTGCTACAACTGTTCGGAAATATCATTGCATTGTGGTTTCGGACTTTGATATCCTGAAAAATGACCATATTACATCTATTCCACAAGATTGCAGAAGAAAAAAAATGATTTCGTCAAGAAAACGACCAAAAATCGGCATAAATGATACCATATAGTGAGGTTATAGCATTACGTCCAGAGTGACTAGTTACGTACCGCAGCTTGGCCGATCTGGCAACGCGAAGCACTTCGGACCCAGAAGATACGGGTTCGTGTCCGTGCATGGATTTTTTTTTTCTTTTTAGATATTGAATATCAAAAATATATATTGATATTATATTAATCTATCAATATCATATTTATGAATATCATTTTTTTTCATTAATAAATAAAGAAATATTTTATATTTGTTATTTTTAAATATTCATTTAATATATACAAGGCCTTTGTCTTATGAACAGGACTTCATAGATTCCAAACCCGGCATTTGAATTTTTCTGTTCATTGTAATGGAAAATACCGTGCAGCGGCTCCTATGCGCGGTAAGATGATTCTTGCAAAACACTCGCCACTAAACTTCTATCCCCGATGTAAACAGAGGCTCTTGATGTTGTTTGCAAAACAGCGATTCTTTGTTACAGTAGCAAATGCTCCATTGTTCAGTATCGACTTCATTCAGACAACACGGACGTGGAAAGTGGCGCCCCTCGGCACAAAACTATGGGAATTTTCATGAATTTTAGCAAAATTACCCAGGAAAATAAGGAAGAAATGTTGTAAATGCGGAAACCAGAATAATACGGATGAGGTAGCTGTTGATTTGTTTGACATTTGGTAGTCATTTTAGATAGAACCTTAGCTGTTATGAACTTCTATTTCACTTAATTACCATAGTGCTGATGATTCAATGGTGCTTTTTCAAATTTTATGTTTTATTGCGTGCCATGTACATAATTACATTGATAGCTTTTATAATGAGCCTATTATACATTTACAAATAAGTACAAGTTGTAGGCCAAGACCAGCTTTTTCAAAAGCACTTAAGTTAAGTGACGTAACTTCAAAATTGCTTTCCCCAATCTGCCTTTCTCTATTAAAACAGTACTCATTTCCCAAAATGACAATTTTTCTTATAGACTGAACAGCCCTTGAGTGACTTCCTCTGCCAGATTTTACTTCAAGTAAAGGGAAAAGACAATTCACACTTATAAACGTAGCCGAAACGCCAGCTTTTTTTAAAAGCTCTTGTTTAATTGAATGTGGCCTTAATAATTACAGGGTTGCAGAGTGGTAAAAACCTATTCTGTGATACTTATGAGCTGTATATGGACAGCCCCATCTTGTTAAGTGGGTGCTGCCATCATTCTGTGCCAAGTGTTTGACTCCTGTTTCTCGCTTACCTTGAGTTTCTCAGCCCATGAGGCTGCCTCCTCCCTGAGAGGCCCGATGTGTTTGGAGGTCAGCATGGTTGCCAGCAGGGCCTGGGCGTCTTCCAGCTGTTCCAACAGCCGTTCTGACTCATCCTTTGCCAGGTAGATTGCACCGCGCTTCTTGTAGGATTCAAATGTCAGGACCTACACCGCAAATAAGAGATGTGACTTAATTACAAATGTTTATTTCTTTACAAGACCAGTAACACACTCATCATATTGTCAACCAATGCTTCAGTCTTATTCAGGAAAATTGAACAGTATTTCAGTATCAAGATAAATGTGAATTTTGAATTGTCATATAAAAAGTATTCAATATCCAACAACTTGTTCAGACCTGTTCAGTCCACTCTTCCTCGATAGTCCTCATCTTGATCTCAAGTTCAAGTTCAATGCTGGCGGCCTTACAGATTTCATGGATCTCATCATGATGCCTGAATAGAAAAAGAGACAATACAGAAAAATCAAAATATATCAGAGCTGCCAACAAAGATGTAGATGTCCATAGAAAAACAACACAAGACAAAAAAGTCACAAACACCTCAGCAACCAAAAACTTAATTTTTACTGCAAAGAAATAAACTTGACATTGAATCAAAATGATAATTTTTTTCTGAAATCATAGTGATAGCTTCAAATCAAACCCAATACTAAACCACAGGCTCCACCCCTGGGGTGTCACCAAAATATTCTGTTCTTTTACATGTATGTTGGATAATAGTTGCAGCACATAAATACTAGAGAGTCATTCTTACTTACTACGTCGATGAAGGTTTGATATCCAGGTAATAAGATACATCAAATGACAGTTACTCAAGCAGCTGGATAAAATTTCAACTCTCATTTGGCATATCTGTACTTACTGTATGAGTCCAATGTCCAACAGATGGAACAGTTTGAAGGCCTGAGCCTCCAGTGGGAAGGAGCTGCCTGTCACAGACATGACCTGCAGCCAGTGGCGGTTACGGATTTCCTGGGGGTAACAGGGCAGTAGTAAATCTTAGGAGAGCAACTAAAGAAAGAACATGTACCAATTCAACTTTGTAAAGTCTTACAGAATGATGTAGATGCTTGTTCTCATTAAATCAAGTTGTTGAAACATTCACATGATCATGAATCATTTTGTTTACATATTACACTTAGAACTGAGGCTTGTATAATGTCTTCAGTGAAACATGATTTTGTAATGATGATGTCATTTGATACATCTCTGTTTGAAATATCATTGTTGTCTTCATAAAAAGCTATCATTATGATAAGACATGTAGTAAGTGCTTTATATAAAAATTGTTTGGGGTTCTGTTTGTTTTTTTGTATTGGAAGATAACTTTTTGCATAGAATATACAAATGTAGTTCACTAACAGATATGTATCTACCATTTAATTCAAAATCAATGTATAATGTACACAATACACTTCATAATAATACTTCAGAATCTTAGAAATGGATATGACAAAAGGGTGACAAAAGTAGGAAGTAATGTAGTGCATCCTCCAGACTTCTTTGCAGAGGCACAAAATTAATGATATAATCAATAGCTATTAGTAAATGAATTGTAGTGATAGTTATGAATTGAAGCATAACCTATAGGTCATAGAGTTTAAGGGTTTTTTCACTGAAAGAAATCATACAGTCAAGGAAAGTAGTTCTCATTTTGTGTAAGAAAAAAAGATATTTTGTGAAGATCTTAGTTACACACTATGAAAAAAATCACAGGTTAGTAACCACTTCAAATAAGCATTTAATTTATCAGATTTTTTAAAGAGGAATTACAAGTGAAACCACCACCACACAACTACTTACTGGCACCAGAGTATCTTTGTATTGCCCCTAGAAAAGGGTAACCATGCGATACATGGAAAATCATTAGAAAGGAGGAATCACAGAATTACAACACCATTACACATGCAATCATGCAACTCATGCCACAAATGAATACGCAGGGAAGCAAAAAATAAGACGTGCTCATATTAATTACATTCAAAAGTGCAAATAGGATGTTAACATTCAACATTCAAATTCAACTGAACCCTTTTTTTTTCAAATTAGAACAAATTTTGACTTATTGACTTATGTGATGAAACGTACGACTCTAAAATAGTCCTGAACTCAACAAAAAACTGATGACTATAATGTAAGATACCCATCTCATCAATCCATAATTTTATAAATGATTGTACTGACCTTGGTAGCTAGCCTGTGTAAGAGTGGAAACACATCCAGGTAGATTTTGATGGAGTTCTTCATCTCCTGATACGCCTCCCAGTCCTTCAGTTTGTCTGGTAGTGCCAAACACTCCTCCCAATATTCCTCTACCTGTAGAAATAAAATCATAGGATTTTAGTCAAATAGAATACTTTTCTCCCTTCTCCTGTAATGCAGTGAGGTCCTAAATGTCAAGAAGGCAATATTGGCTCCACCCCTGAATCATTGCCAAAAAAATGCCGTCATAAGGGCTCCCTTGGAAATCAGTTACTTTCTTAACTGAAAGGACCACCCTAAAGATTAATTAATAAATGAATAAATAAATAAATAAAATGCACATGACAACAAAATAGATTGATCCCGTATTCTCTGACAAACCGTCGAAAAGTAAAATAAAAACATGAAAATATTTGACGGACATGCAGTTGAACCACTCTCATCAGCTGAACCAGTAATACTAGTAACAGCCATGCCATCATTGAGATAGACAGTCAGGATTGGTCTATCATGTACCACATGCTAAGAGCTCGCTTGGAAATCAATTACTCAGTAAACTGAAGGGACCACCCTCAAGATTCATAAATAGATGAAACAGGAATCTTGCTCTTTGTGTATTCCTATCTTTTACACTTTTCTTTAAAAATCTATTCTGCACCTCCTTGTTGGCTTGTTCCAGGTCCACCTCTGCCCATAGTCGTTCCCTGAAGATGTTGTCAAAGGCTATAAACTTCTGGAACAGTCCATACAAGAGACCCAGTAGATCCAGCTCCTGTATACACAAGAAAATAATTTCCATGTAAAACAAAGAACAGCTCTATGTTACCATGGTTTTGTAGCTGAACAAACTTATTTTTAGCTATTAAAGGGTTTCTTTTTGATTACATATCGATTGTTGATTAAACATGTCATTCCTCCTTAGTTAAAAGTTAACTCTTCCATTCAAATCTTTCTCTGCATGCTTTATGGTGACTACACTAATTCATTGTTTTAAGAAATCAAATATTTAGGCAATGCTTTGGGCTTGCAATGAAAACATACATTATTGTGTGCAATATATTCATTAGATACCAGAACTTCCAAAACTTACGCCACTGTTAAAATTTTTGCCAATAACGAAGATCACCAAGATAAGGAATATAATTGAGTGTATTGCTGACCTCTCCTGTCTTGTCCAACTCTGGGAAAGGTTTGGGCACGATACCAAACAGGCGGGACACGGAGTCGAGTGTCCGGCGTTTGGCGTCGTACAGCGCAAACCTCTCCTGGAAGTCCCGCAGCCTCATCACAGCCTCCTCGGGGCGAACCCCAGGCACGGCCGGGCCCTGCGCGTCAAAACTGTTCCTGAACTGGATCACCTCAACCACAAAGTTCTGGGGAAGGAATGGAATTTCATAAGGGTTATTTGAATATTTCAAATTCTGAGCAAAACCAAGTCTATGCTGAGCCTGTATGATAAGCAAGCAGTCTATAGAGCATAATAAGTTCTGGGGAAAGGACGGAATTTCATAAGGGTTATTTGGATATTTCAAATTTTGAGGAAAAACCATATTAACAGACAACACTGGTAGTATAATTCCGAACTGACAGTCTGGTTGTGGAAAGCACTTATCTTTTTCATCTTGGTGGATTGACGAAATGAATTAATGTCTACCAGTATGAATTTCTTACAATTTCCTAGTTTTCCAGAATCAGACTGTCAATCCTAAATTATAGTCGTCTGTGTGCCTGTTCATTACAAAAGCAGTTAATCACCTGTCCATATAATTATACAGTTCAGCTATGATTGACAAAATAGCATAATCTCTAAACCTCATCAAAAGGGCCTCATTTAAGAAGACTTACCTTGACTTGTTTGTCCAGTTCCTGCTCAAATGCTCCCCTTTGTTCTTTCAGCAGCTTATACCGAACCTGAAAAGACAAGCTTACAATGTGAATCTTTATAAAGATTTGAAAAATTGAAGAATTGTGACATTATTTTTCCTTGAAATTTTTAATTTTCTAATTTACAAATTGAAGAACTATTTTTCTTGAAATCATCAATGTGGTTTTGTCCTTGGTGCTGAAACAAAAGCCTACCAACTGAGTACTGGAAACTCAATTTTGCAGTTTGAATCTTGTGCATTTTTTTCTTAAATCTATTCAGAATCTGAGTAAAAATGTAGTTTAAGTTTAAGTTGTTTTTTAAAGATAAAGATGTACTGTCTAAACTATATGGTTTCTTGAAGAAAAGACAGCAAGATTAGTTAATTGTTAAAAAGTTATTAAATGACATTGGAGTTCAATATCTACTACATCAAAGGGCACTGATTTGCTCTTAATGAGCTTTTAGGGTATTACCTGTTCAGACAGCTCGATCAGTTCCTGCCATTTCTCTCTCAACTGTTCCACCTCCTGTACCTCATTCCTGGGTAGCCTCAGCTTGTACTCTCTGGTAAGGAAACATCAGGGATCAAGGTAAGTCACCCAATGAAAGTCAATTACAAGCACTTATGTTCCTTTGTACACTGTTACAAACATATGTAAATAAAATGAATGCCTTGGGTAATTTTGTTTCTTCCTCTGGCAATATCTCAGAGGAAGAGCCAGTAATATCATTTAGTCAAAAACTGACTTTAACATCATGGTAGAGATCCATTTGCAGGTGCTGTTACCCTTTTGTTTGTATTGCATACAACTGGTTTTAAAGAGCATTTTTCAGATCTATACTTCAGTCATCGAAATCTTAAAATTGATTACACTGGTTGTAATCTTTCTCTGTATGTATCTGTATCTAGATAGCTGGCATGACCGCCCCTCAGCTTTGCAGGTATGCGGCACAGCAGCAGCAGGTTTTAAAACCATTTTTAAACATTTTTGAAATGGTCTTTCACCTGAGGTTCTCATACATGGTCTCTATGGGCAGGTAGATGTCGTCTATCTTGTTTGTTTGTTTGTTTGTTTCTTTGTTTGTTTTACCTGAGGTTCTCATACATGGTCTCTATGGGCAGGTAGATGTTGTCTATCTTGTTTGTTTGTTTGTTTGTTTGTTTGTTTTACCTGAGGTTCTCATACATGGTCTCTAGGGGCAGGTAGATGTCATCTATCTTGTTTGTTTATTTGTTTGTTTGTTTGTTTGTTTGTTTTACCTGAAGTTGTCATACATGGTCTCTATGGGCAGGTAGATGTCGTCTATCTTGTTTGTTTATTTGTTTGTTTGTTTGTTTGTTTTACCTGAGGTTGTCATACATGGTCTCTATGGGCAGGTAGATGTTGTCTATCTTGTTTGTTTGTTTGTTTGTTTGTTTTACCTGAGGTTGTCATACATGGTCTCTATGGGCAGGTAGATGTCATCTATCTTGTTTGTTTGTTTGTTTGTTTGTTTGTTTGTTTTACCTGAGGTTGTCATACATGGTCTCTATGGGCAGGTAGATGTCATCTATCTTGTTCTCCATGTCCTGCAGCTCCTGCAGCAGGTTCAGGGCGGAGTTCAGCTGGTCAAGCGTCCTCACGTCCAGCGACAGGCGGTTCAGAACGTTGGACCGGTACAGGATGGCTGTGTCCAGCATTTTCTGGGGAAGGCACATAACATTTTTATTACAAGTGATTCATAAAATGAAGCAGGAACTGTGGTCAAAACAATTATCATCATTGAGCTTATGCAATATTAAAATTGTAAGTAATGTAACAGAATGTACACACACCACTGTATACAAATTGAATTTCAAATTCAAGTGAAAACATGTAGAATTGTGATGTACTGTAGATTCATTTAAGAAGGTTGAAAGAAAGAAGGTTGTTGTAGTGTTTTCAACTCTGCAGTACAGTAGGCATGAATCTAACTGTACCTCGAAAGCCAGTGTGCATAGCAGCCTCAATCTGTCAAAGTAACGTAAAACATACCAACAAAAATCTAGATTAGATTGTCATAATGGTAAGAAATATTCACCTTCGCGTCTTCATGCAGCACCTGGGCATACTTGGTCTTCCAGGCGATACTGAAGCCATGCAGGGCGTCTCTGATGGGACTGGTCAGCAGACAGATGGGGCCAACAGGCAGGACAAGGGGAATGTCCAAAACTTTCTGTTCAATGTCCAACAGCCTCTCAACCTGAAAAATTATGAAAGAATCATTACCAAGAAAAAGAACTACATCATTTCCTTTTGGTAGAATTTATAACGGCCGTCTTCTCTAAAATGTTACTTTGAATAGATGCATCAGAAGAGACAGTGATGTTTTCTGAAGGGGGTAAAATGTAACAGCCAAAAAGCCATATATGGAGGTTGGCTGTTCCTAAATATTGTCTGCCACCCATAAAATTCTTACGAATTTTGTCCATTAAAATCAAGATTATCAAGAATTTCACAGTTAACAAGAACTTAAAGGATCTTTAAAATTTGATTTGTACTAGCTAACACATTGTACAACATACATTCAATACTTTTGTATACAAAATTAGCCTTTTTTGAACTAAATTCATTTTTTCTTGATTACATTGTAAAACAGAAGTTAGATGTGAAAATCTTACCTCCCTCTTGATAGCCCTGGTTCCGGGGTCGGCTGAGATGAACTCATAGAACTGCGTGTGCATGTCGTCCTTCCACAGGAAGTCGTACAGCTTGAAGTGGAAGATGTGGCGGTCCACCACTTTCTGCAGATCTGCGGGTAGACGTAAAAGTTGAAACGTCACAAAATACAATAATCAGAATGATGAAGTCAAAAATTAAATTTGAATGTTGCTGAGGCCTAAGAAAAAAGTTGTGTTTCTGATTACACTTCTAAAAAAGCTAGGGTCGGTAGGCAGGGATTCTCTTCTATTTTCTTTCTTTCGGACACACAGCAGTTTTTTCCTTCACCTGACAGAGTGTCTTTGGTGAACACTAGCTAATGTAGACAATTCAAGATTACAAATAACTTTAGCAACTCTTAAAGATACTTCAGCCCTGGAGCATCATCAAAAAAGGACTACCTACTCTCAATGACAGAGAAGAGCTGTTGCATGAGGTCGTTGAGGTACGGCTCTTCAGATATGGAGGCATGGAATGTCTCACTGCCTTCACTGGTCCACCAGTTTACACCTGCAGGGTTTAAGATGAAAGGTGTTAGGTCAGACATTATACATGTATTTCACGCACATTCAAAATATAGAGATTGTGGGCATAGTAATGTGGTCCCTTGGAATTGTACAATCATTTGCTTCTTTCAACAATTTTGTCTTTCATTAATTAAATATATTTTGATTAAATATATTTTGAAGAGAAAACTCACTGTGGTCCAAACTATTATTAACCATTAGCACACTGAAGTAGTTGTTTGGCACCCAATTCCTATTGGTTACAGAGTTAGGCAGCAGGGAGAAGGTTAGATACTGAAGCCAGTAAGATTCTTCATGAAGTAACTTGTGAATAATTCTTTAAAAAAAGGGTAAATAGTTGTCCTACATGAGGCCAAGTAAAAGCTTTTTGATGTTTAACAGTACAATAATGCTTCACCACAGCTTCTTTATTTAGCCAAGCACATTGTGTCAGATCCTTACTGTTATCAACAAGGGTGCTTGGCTCTTAACCATGCACAGGTTTGATGCCTGATGTTAAATTATCCAGAGAAAGTTGAACATTTGGCCTCACCATTAGAGATGTCCATGATGGCACTGGCCACTTGATTGACAGCGTCCTGTGCAACTGCCAGCGGTGGTTCGATCACTGTGTTGGGGATGTTGAACTTCACCACAACTTCAAACCTGTTGAAAAAAAGTCAAATTATAGATTTTAAATCAAATGGTTATAAACTTGACAGGAATTTTATTGCGTTGTCTCAAAAGAAACACAATCAAGTACATACGTGTAGATTCATTATATAATTACATTTGAAGGGTATATGACTTTAGGTTGCTAAGAATGTTGGCACAAAAGACAATGAAATCACTGCCCCAACATTTCTTTTTTGCCAAGAAATACTAAGAATGTTAGAATAATGATGAGATTTTCTCACCGAAGGAAGGTGACCTCTTCTGCCTCTGGACTGGTCCATGACATGGACAGTCCCGACCGCGAGGAGACGCCCGTGCTTGCTCGGCTGGCCGCACTGCGTGGACTGCCCCGGGCCAGCGTCTGTTTCAGACATTCCCCCTCGCAACCTGAAGCCTCCGCTAGCGCCGCTAGCGAGCGTGATGTAGCGGACAGGACAGCGTCGTAAACCTTCGCACAGTAGTGCTCTGGGAATAGATAATTATAATTTGGTTAAGCATAAAACAAGACAAACCTAGAGGTGCTTTTGTGAAGTTAATGCAGCCTGATGCCTCTGCCAGCGCTGCAAGTGAGCGTGATGTGGCCGACAAGACAGCGTCGTAAACTTCCCACAGTAGTGCTCTGTGGATAGATGGTTACAATTTGGTTTGACATTGAAAAAAAAATCCAATGAACTTTGTGCTTTTGTGCAATATATTAGCTAAAAGTGTATCTCTCAAACGGTATACTATAGGTAAGACATTGAAATTTGGCAACAGGATGGCATCATAAGCCTTCCCACAGTAATGCTCTTTGAATAAATGGTTACAATTTGGTTAAACCTAAAACAAGACAACCTTTGACACAGACACAAGAAGTGCTTTTGTGAAGTTAAAACTACTGACAAAACTAAAAGAGTATCATTCTCTCATATGCCAACAGAAACCTCCATTAAAACTCTCACAACAATGGCTCACCCAGTAGTTCATTGACCACCAGATCTTCTGTCACTTCGCTGAGCGTCTGGAGCGTCATGGGCGTGTCTCGCTGACTGGGGGCCTTGCTGCCCCGCCGGGGATGATGGGAAGGCGCCGTGGACACACGTGACGCAACGGGAGACTGGGAAGGCGACCCAACCTGCGAAAAACATGCAGAAAAGACAAGTTTTACTTTTGGTAAATGTAATTTCAACTCAATTTTTCAATGGCACATTAACACATGATTCACAATAAAACATTTCAAGAACAAATTGGCAAGTCCAGTAAATATGGTCGGTGTAGATCAGGACAAAAGTCTACTTAGAAACTTAACAAATCTACTCTAAATATTGTTGTAGAGAAAGGTATCTTTTTTTATTCTTATTATGTATGCTTTCTAACCTAAAAATTGCCATAATTGTTTCCACTAGTAGTAAGAAGACCCATGTCATCATAGATATGTTTGAGCTTATAAATCCTTTGGCTGCTTAAAAGTACAGTTACTGTAACTCTTACCTTGTTGGACATGAGGAAGGACACAATCTCAAAGATGGCACTCTCGACTTCATTGACAAACTCCAGCAGCTCCTGTCCCTTCTCTTCTACACTCTGCAGCATGGCATCTCCAAACTCACCTGGGGGCTAGGATATCCAAGAAATAATATCATGTTCTTTTGTGTTCTTTCAAAAGAGATAAGTTATTCAAACATTGACTAGTAACCAATTGAAGAGATTTTTGTCGCATTGTTCTGTAAACTAAAACAACTAGCATACTGGGACAAACTCTAAACTATAACAGGATGATGAAACAAACAAATTTTCCATTAACCCTGCAAGTGCCATAGTCAAATGATAGTGCTCAGTCCTGATCAGCATTGCCCAGCTTCCTGAGTACATTATGCAAATTTACCTGACACTTAAAGGAGGTTTAAACAATGCAGGTTTGGGGCAAGTTACATTCATCTTATGATATCTATACGACAAATGGAAGGCATTCTAAGAACATTTGTGCATGTGCTGTTAAAAAATTTCAGCTATTTTCTAGATTCTTGTTAATGGCTGGTTTGGTCAAAGCATTGCTTAAAATCCTACGACAAAAAAGATTGTATGAGGAATGTGTCTGCACCATTTTGTTGAATTGAGGTAGACTTACCCAAGCCTTACTGAAGGCCAGCTCCATGTCAAACAGCACCATACTGCTGACAATGTCGACAGTGCCCTGAACCTTCTCATCTATGATGTTGATGACATGCTGGACAATGCTGTCCAACCGAGCTATAGCTGAGTGAACCTAAATGGTACCAGAAATACAAAACACTTATCATTTATATTGAAGAAACAATGAGGTACATACATGTACATGTTGTAACAATGCTGAGGAATGCCTTTTTATATTCAATGACATTAAATCCTGTGGAACCTTCACCCTTCGGCTAGCTTTCATTTTAATCTGGCAGAAAAAAAATTAACTATGTATGAAATACATAATCACTGACAAAGATAGGTTGTGTCTTGAACTAGCAAAATATCAGGCAGCTTGTTTTCCAAAGTTTTGATTTTCTATGGCTTCCCAGTGAATGGCAATGGCTGTCTTTTCTGAGATTTCATGTCAAATGTTAAAACAATAGCCATATTTTCAGCACCTAGGACATGTCAATGTCAATGTGTGTGATGTATTGATTTGTTTCCTTTACAAATATGCATGCTTTCTTAAAGCTTGTACATTTGGAATGCAAAATCTATCCTTTTTGTATGAAATGGGCCTAAATTACTTAGCTCTTTCTTGTTATTTGACTACTCACAGTGTGTAGGAATGCGTCAATGTTCATACTGTTCCAGGTGAGAGTGGTGAGTCCGGGCTGGAAGTAGTGCAGAGTGGCCTCAGTGTGGACCAGGAACAGCTGTTTCATGGGGGCAGGGATCTTACCACACACATCCCTGTACTCCTGCAGACACTGCTCCAGGTGCATCTTGTAGCTCTTAAATCGATGTTCCTGATCAAGAAAGATTAGAGGAAAAAATGAATTAACTTTTTTATGGACATTTTTGCTTAATAAATCTGGGTTACAGCACATGATATGACTGACGACTCCAATTTTCCCTTTTTTGCAATCATACTGAACAGGCAGGTCAAAGTTTTAGGCCCCTGGTCATTCTTCGTCTATAGCCATGCAGGGGCCTTAAATTCTGACCTTTTTAGACCACTATGCACACGCACACTAGGAACTATGAAATGGCTTATTAATGTGTGACATAAATAAAAATGACTTTACCTGTGCAACGATATCCTGCACCGACTCAGGCATGGGGATGCCCAGCCGTACCATCCACCTGGACTCTTGGATCAGCTGAAGGATTCTGAGGACAGAAAGGGGATATATGTCTTCAAAAAATGTCTTGCATGTGGCCTATACATTTTGATTCTAATGAGACTTTTTACTAGCATTTGCGTAGCTTGTGACTATGGCTACCCCAGTCATGGTGAAAGTTCAAAGTCGAGCTCTTTTAACATCAGCAGCTAGTTGATAGGTTATTAGGACGTCACACGTAAAAAAACAACATCAAACAGCACTTGGGTTAGTTTGACAGCGGATGAAAACCGAGAGATTCGGTCAAAAATTCTGGTGAGTGAAATGTTTTAGTTGGAGAACAGTTTATTTCTCATTATGTGATTTACCAACGCAGATGAAGTTTCATGCTAATTGTCAGGTTTGTAGTGCTAACTAACCGTTCGTCAGCGTTAACCACGATCTCCCCTGTCTGTGGGTGGTGCACCAGTAACATGGCCTTTAGTCCATTCCTAGCGCCGTCTATGTAGGCTTTCCACTGCTGCAGCCACAGTGTCTCAAACGTCACCTGAAAACATTGGGGATTTTAGCATGGGCACTCCTAGCAGGTCACAAAGGAACTGCAGGTTGAAGCGGTAGGTTTTTCTGAAAGCTGAAGGTACTGACAAAAATGGTAGCAAGCTGAATAGGTTGATGCATTGAGCTAAAAATTAAAGTCAACAAGTTTCAAAACTTGAAAAGCTCAAGTCTTCATTTCAAACTTTTAGCCAATCTTCACTCATTAAACTAGGAATTACATATTATGCTGTAGATCTATTCAATAAAGTGGGTAGTGCCAAAGTTTTGTGGCATGATAAAAAAAGATAGCTTGCTGTATCTTTGAGTTTGTAGTTACTTGGCTACACAATGAAAAAGCAAGTGCTCATTTGTGGATGTGATTCAACCACAGTAGAAACTAAAAAACTCTACAGTATGAAAGAGTAGGTGAATGACTGACCAGTGTGGTTGCAATCCTATTGTACAGTTTGACCACCCTCTGGAAGTCCTTGAGATGGGTGATGGCCTTGGTGTCGCGGAACACTTTCATGGGATCCTCGATGGTCGTCAGTAACTTCCTACACCAGAAAATAGACCCCGCTACAGGGGGAGCATTTCTGGGAATGGGGGGCTCATCCTGGTAAAAAGAAGGGATAAAAAATCATGATAAATTCAGATCTAAAAGACTGCATACAAATGAATAAAAGGTATTTTTTGCTACAACATAGGTTAAAACTTTACATGTTAAGAGAAAATAGAAAGCTTTATATATTAATGCTTTAAAAGATGTCAGAAACTGTAGTATAAAAGGAAGTCATAATTGTTTATTTAGATTTGTATAGTTGTGCAAGACCTTACGATTTTAAAGAACCTGTACTTTCTCATATCAATTGCCTTTTTTTGTTCTTAAAAAAGAATTGAAGTTATGAAACTCCATACTAGATGGAATTGACCTCTGACCTTTTCTCGTTCGTACTTCTGCTGAACGTTCTCCAGGTCCCCCTCGTACTGCTGGAACGTCTCCACGTACTTCTCCGCTATGGTGGCCCTGATGCCCTGTCGGGACCCCACTGGTACAAACCTGCAAAATGATAAACAATATGATTAGGTTAAGCTGCTGTCTTCTTGGTTATCACTATGGGTAGCTACCTTAAAAAATTGCCATTGATCATATTAATTACACAAGTATCAATGGTTGTCAGTATCAATTCAAAAAAGCAATGTGGTCAATCTAAAATGTTCAGTATTAAATGTACCTAAAGCCAACCTGAGACTCTTAATCTTTGGAAGTATTTCATACATCAAATCATTATGTATTACCTAATTTGAATTTTATGATACATATTGCAAAGTTTTGATTACTTCAGATCTTGAAATGTATTTTCTTTGAGAAGGGACATAACAATGTTAGTGCATACAAAACGATAATCAGATTTTCAGCACAAGCTTGCAAAATATGTGCCCCACCTCTGTAAGATGTTGATGCATTCGTTAGTCTTCATCTTCCTCTGGAAGGTGGCCTGTAGGTACGCACACATCATGGAGTCTAGCAGCTGGGCGGTCTCCTGGAACTGCTGGTGGGCCTCCTCAAACCTTAGCACATATAACAATACAGTAACTGTTAAGTTGTTCATTCTTCACAATAATCATGGTAAACATATGGCTAGCTGAGAAATTCGATAGCTATAAGGTGCCATCCCAATTCTACTTTGTCCCATAAAACACTGAAACACTGTTATGTAAAGTAGTGCTTTTAAACTTGTCTACCTGCCTGTATGTGTGTGTGTGTGTGTGTGTGTGTGTGAGTGTGTGTGTGTGTGCGTGTGTGTGTGTGTGTGTGCGTGCATGCATCTGAGCTTTATGTTGTGTTAAAAAACACATACCATAATTTCTCTAATGCAGTGCTATAATTGCTAACACTGCAGATAGCTGTAATACTGTCTATCATAACATACCATGCACCAAAGGCAGATTTTTAGAATACATTGCACGTATCAGAGAAAATACAGTACTTCTGATGACCCACGCCAACTGTCAATCTCACCTGTCCTTGTCCTTGCCCTCCACATCCAGCAGGACGCCCGTGTTGACCACCTGAGCAAAGTTGTCGGTCATCTGCTCCAGGTACATCTGTATGATGTGGGAGATGCTGGGTCCATCCTCCTCCCCCTCATGTCGAGCATACAGACGAGCTGCAAGAAATGGTTGGAGAGGAGTTATAGACACTACTGACGTTCTTTTCTGTTTAGTCACACGACAGAAATAAGAGGGTCATTATTCCTGAGAAAGGCAAAAATAAAGAATTATGAATCTACTGTGTGTGTCCCTAGCAGATGCAAAAATATCTTCATCATAATGATAGTAGATAAGGGATTCTAGAGGCTATGACAAATGATATGGTAAAAGTGGCACACTGACTCACTCAGCCATTTTCATTTGGTCACATGACAGAAGTGAGTGGGTCAGTATTCCTATATTATAAGAAAGGCCGATGTGTGCACCCCAAGCAGATTGCAAAAGAAAGTTCTGCACAGTGGTTAGGCTCAGTCTGTGAATGCTGTAAGCAATAGGGAATGATTTGGTGAGCAAACGAATCTCTTACCCAGATGATGAGCAGCTTGTTTAGACACTGCTCTAGACTGTGTGTTTAGTTCATGGATCTCGTCGGCTGCGTTGAGAGACATGGCCTCACTAGCCTCGTGACCGTGTCCGGGGGAGTCCATGTGATTCAGCGCCATTCGGGAGCCGGGCATGCTCATTGGTTCTTCTTCCTCTAGCACAGGCATCATCCCGTGGGCGCTAGGCACCATGAGGGTCTTCATGGGGGATGGAGGGTTCTCAGGGGGTCCTGGGGTACAAGGATATTGATTTTCAATGGTTTGTAACTAAAAGTATATTGTGACTAGTACAATAGTTTTAATGATGCACAAAGAACTTTAAGTCAAAATTTTCAATGGCTGTGCACAATTCAAGCTATTTTTTTCTAACTAATATGGATTATAGCAATGCAACTTTGTTTTGCACTCTTGTGCCTTGCAAAGACTTACCAATGGAGTCTGGAGGGGGTTTTGACACTGATATAGCATCTGCATTGCTGTCTCTGTCATCCTCATCTTCCCCTATCAGATCCTCTCTTCTTGGGCGTGGCAGGCCACGGCATTTCTCCTTCAGGCTAAAGATGGAAAAGCAAAATTCTTATAAAATGACAAATAAATAGGAAGAATCAACTGAAGCTTTTTCCTTCCTATGTATTAGTGAGTTGTAAAAAGATGCAGGCACATCATGGTCACGATATAAGCAACCACAGTACAAGTATGCTATTGCAGCATTATTGAATGAAAAATACCTTTATTGTACATTTATGCTTAGAAAACAAGCTAAGTACAGGTCATGGTGATAAGCAGAGAAATACATACAGTGGTGGCAATATAACGTAATAGAAGGTAATATCTAACTACGTCTAATAGGACTAATCTATACTTGTCTACTATTTCTTGCATTCTCATGAATAATGATCGTCTCAGTAAACACATTATCTATGACATTCTTCTTTGCACTAAACTGCACTATGTTTCTTCTCAACAAACTAAGAAAACCATTTCCAAATCTATGCAACGTCAGAAAATGAACATAGAATTGAGCTTTTTACAAGGAAATTACTGCATTTTTTTTATTTTAATGAATTACGGTGTGGCAGGAGCAACGTTGAGTACAGGTGTAGCATGCTAGAATATACCCTGGGCTAAAATGTACCTGGGTATACATGTACATGCATATCTGCCTGCTACACTGGTACATGTCATACTAATATAAGACAGAAACCACTGCCAGACCTGTGGAACTGTTTGAGTGTGTCGATGACCTCCAGAAACTGCCTCAGCCTCTGACAGAAGGTGTCCAGGTGCTGCAGGATGGTGTCCTCATCAGTAAAGGCGATCCCGTGGGGACCCTCATCTAAACACAATGAAAAAAAACATTATTATGAAAGAGTTTTGTTGTTCCATTTCGTGTACGTAGAAATGTTTGCGGTGGTTTTATGTTCCCAGTTTTCGCAGTAAGCTCTTTGCCACGAACCTAAAACCACTGCTGATTTTTTTGGCTCTCTTACCCCCTTGTCTACTATTGTCTCAAACGTGAACTTAAAACCACTGCCAACACTCCATTTTCTCCTTACCGCAAAATCAAAACCACACGAACTTTAATGCATTTACAGTATTTGTACATGCAGTAACTGTTGAACATATTTATGGAGATATGTACCGTTACCGGAGCTGGAGGTGACAGACGGGGCCTTCTTGGAGGACACGCTGGGCTGCAAGGTGGACATGCGGCTCCGGGACGGACCCCCGATGGAGCGGCGGCCGACCTGCGAGTGGGACCGGTGAGAGTGCAGCGAACTCATGGACGGAAAATGTGACAAGGCGTGGGTACCTCCCAGGCCATCTCTGTATTGGGAACAAACAAAGTTCTATTTTATACGTATACACAGTGACAATGTCATGTCCAACATTATTTTGTGCAGAGAAAGAAAAAAGAGGTTTCACAGCAATGTTTACAAAGTAAAACACACACTAAGAATGGTGGAATACATTTTGCACAAAACATTTACTTTGCCATTTCAAAGCGGTTTACCGGTTACTCTACTGTTAATAGGCCAAAATCTTTCCTAAGCATTTCAAAGCGGTTTACCGATTATAAATATTTGCAGCAGTTTCCTGTTGAACATCAAGGTTTTCAGAGTGGGTTTTCACCTTTATACTCATCACACTGTTAATATGAGTATAAATAGATCCATCCAATCGTCGTAACGGCGGAGACAGTGAACAACTTTATGGCAAGGCTCGATGCGTGGTGGAAGGATAGGATACACACAGAGTGAGAAGAGGGTGTCTAACAGGCAAGAAGATGCCTTCTACACCGAGATGTCCTAAAGGTATCCTAAAGGTAAATATATATACCCTGTCTTGCAGTACATTGCAATGGCTGTTTTGACCACAAATACCTCCTTTCTGTTCATACCATGAATTTAAGCCACCCTGAACTTAAACCAGTAAACCATACCTAATGCTTCTGAGTGAGTCCTTGTAGTGAGAGTACAGGGTCAGACAGACGTTCAGTCTCTCACACAGCTTCTCATCATCCGGCACCACCAGTCCCTGGTCTTTGGCACCTTTCTTCTTCTTTGCACCTCCTAAAAAACATCAGACAACAAGAATGTAGAGATCATACTTTAGATCCGTATGTCACTTCCAACTTTATTTCATCTGAATAATGAATGATCATTAAAATAGCAAACAAGTATCCTACATTCCTATTACACCACTTCTGCCTTACTTCTTGCCACTCTAGAATAGTCACATAACTATTAGTTACATTATATTCTAGAAAACTAGATTTCAAAACAATTTGTAATGAATCCGCAATTCAGCCAATAGGCAGCAAATGATTTATTTGTACATGTATTTGTATCTTAAATAAACAATTCATCATCATAATAAATGCGGATTCACACCAAGAGAAACAAACAAACTGAAGACAAGAATGTCCGTTTTCACGGAAATAAAAAGTAAACGCCAATCAAAACTTGCATACAAGAGCCCTTACCATGTGGTGAGGCACTGCGGCCGGGTCCAGATTCCACCTCTGTGTGCACTTTCTCCCACAGCAGGTCGTCCTGCTCGTGTGGCTGGGCCTCCGCGCGGATGTAGTCCTTACACACCTGCACCAGCTGATTCGTCACCTGAAGGAAAAATTCAAACATAAGGCTGAAAGTCTTTTGTTTGTTTTGTTTGCTTTATTCAGATCTCCACTAGTGTTACTGTAAACAATTTTGTCTATTTCCAATTTTCTCAATTAGTGTTGAGCCGATTCAGATATACACTGAATGCAGATTGCCTACACGAAATGCAGATGATGATAACATTTCTCATTTCAAAATGTGATGAACTTAGTAAGACATCTCTTCACAGACATGAACCTTACTGAAGTGAAGGAAATCCAGTCCCTGATGGAAGATAGGGTGAAGTGGAGAGCACTTTCATTTTTTCAAGCTTGATTCGAGTGGGAGCTAAACCAAAGTAACAAAAGTAAGTAAGTCTGTACTGACCTTACTGAAGAGCAGTCCCAGATACCCGCTGCGAGCGTAGAACCTGGAGATGGAGTCCATCTGCCTGACGCTGGTGGTGAGACCTGGCAGCGCGGTGTTCAGAACCATGACAGGTGTGCTGTCGTGATACAGCTGCTCCAGGTGCTTACGGACAGACTCCAGGTACTTCACCTTGTCTTTGGTCTCGTTAGCTGCGTCGGTGATACTGGAAATGAGAAGATTTTGGTTTAATGCAATACATATCAATACATCATAACAAATGCAAAACATGACACAAAAAATTATTTTTACATTGTACGAGCAAATGAAGAATACACAAGGTAAAAGTTACTCTAACAAGCAACTGGATAGATTTTGGAAATGCTCCAACGTTTTAGGTAGCATCCACTACCAGTGACAGTGACGACTTGTTTTTACTACCTGGATGTCTAACCTTCATTGACATACCAAATGAAGAATACATTGTATTGATTGCATTTGAAACCAATAAAAGAAAATTACAAAAATTGAACTTTGATGCCAATATTTCTTTGTAGGAGCCAGCTCAAGAGTTGCATATGATTTTTTTGTGTTAGTCTATTGACAAAAATCTGTGATAGAATTTGTTATTTTCAACTGACCATGCGTCAATAGTCTTCCACTTCTTGAGCAACTTGGACTTGGCAGTGATGAGGATTCCGATGACGTTCTTGCAGTCTTTGCTCTTCAGTTGTTCTGTGATGTTGTTCAGCGTCCTCTGTCGTCTACGCCACCTTTCCAACTCCGTCAGCGGGCCTGCGTTCATGTCCATCAATCTGTGTGCATAGACAGTACAGAGATATCCATGGGCAAATCCAGATACTAAGTACGGGTTTAGTTCATCTGTTCCACCTGGAAACTTGCAAAGAAAATGCAGCACAGGGTACCGGTAGTTATCTTCCATTAATTCATTAAAGGCAGAATCATGAGACAATGCTGTTCAACTTGTTGTTTTCAACAATGCCAACAGTGAGTTCTGAAGCCTCTTTACATTGGTTCTTTTATGGGTTGCATCTTAAACAATAAAATTTTAAGATCATTTTTCTACTATTAAATGAAAGTTGCACCTTCAGTTTGAAAAGCTTTATTAACACAACAAAATTACTAATACAGGAACTGCATAAGGTCTTCTACAACTTTACATACACAAACATTTGTAATTTTTTGTATACAATGGTTTTATCTTCAAGCTGTACTGAGCATTAAATATGTGGAGTTTATTACAGAATACCATACCTCTCTTCAGCACTTCCATCTGCCAGTATACTGTCTATTGTCATGATCCAGTCAGATACCAGGGTCTCGTACTCTGCCACAATTGTCTCGTCAAATGCTGCGGCTCGATACTGCTTGAAGTCGCTGCTGACAAGGATCTCGGGTTTCTTCAACAACTGTAAAAGAAGTAATTTGCAAGATTGTCATTTAGCGGAAGCTTATTTTGTTGTATATACTATTTCTAATTTGAATGGCGTACCAATAAGTTAAAAGTTGTGTGTCTGTAACTTAAAGGTTTGATCCATTCACACAGGGTTGAACCCCTTATCTTGTCGATAAGTGTGGTGGGTTCTTTAATGTGACTCCTTTGGCTTAACATCCCATCCAGAGCGATTCTTCAAATGCATATCAACTTGAAGATTTGATGGTCAAACTTGTGAAGCGACCACAATGCAACAGGTGCTACTGTAACAGTTAATTTGTTGTTGTTTGATTGTTGTTGTTGTTGCAATTAGGTTTTGTAGCCGGTATGAAAGGAAGAAATCGGAGTAAAATCATGGTCAGGGAATGATAAATCTTTCACTCTGTGATAAAGAAATACATTCATAAATTCATTCAAAGTAAAACCAAAGGGCGCGGGAGGTGGTATTCAAAACCAAATCTAAACAATACGTTAAGCCACTAATTGTTTTGTAATTGAATACAGTACCTGTTGCGTTGCTGATGTTGAGGCGCCATATTCAGACAAAACCCCGAGATATTTCTCCAGGTTGTGAACACACTGAGACGCCTGGTCGTCGCTACACTGTCCCCAGTCCTTCTGAGCCCGCAGAACCGGCAGGAAGACATGGGACAACAACAGAGTCAGGTTCTCCGCCGCGCTTTGCTTCAACTCCCCGCAGAATATGTCTCTTTCCATTCGCACGGGGTCGACTTCTTTGTTGGTCTTGAGTCGAAGGAAGTACAAAATCAGCGTGTTCTCTACACTGACTTTTAGATTGGCCAGAGAAGTCGTGATAAACAGATCGCGGGTGGACAAGGTCCCCTGCTGTGGTTTGTCGCAACAGCAGAAAATCTTGGCCGGGCCATTTGGGTTTAGAAACTGGTTGATGAGTTCCAGGGTTCGAGGCTCGCACAGAAAATCCTCGAGTAATGTGGGATTGTCGAATCCACCGATGTGGAAACTTTCCTGGATCTTCGTGGCGATCCACCAGTGTCTCTCGTCCATGGTGATCTGGAGTGGACGGACTGGAACTGAGAGGGAAAAGTTGTCTAAAATTCACATCGTCGCGTCAAGCTCGAACTTTTGAAGGAGGCCGCCATTTTGTTTGGGTTGTCATGAACGACGAGGGGCGACCGGAGGGTCTTGGGTAGGTTTCCAAAACACCTAATATAAATGACTACCGCATGGTTATCTTCTGTTTTAAACAAAACTATGGGATCAGATTGATTTGGAAAAAAATCAAGACTAACACGTCATATTCATTATGTATATAATGAGCCAGGTTGTCGCGTTTGTATATCGAATAAGTAACAGGAGAACCCCCATTTTGACCTTTACTCACCTGTCCGATCCAAGTGGGGCTATTTGATTTAGCTCCGTAGAGATGTACTGTGGCACAACATGGGTCCCGACTCCCAAGGGACCATCCAAGAAAATTCGAAAGGACGGAAGGGCTTTTATATACTGTCGTTTGAGGAAATGTCAATATACAAATTCGAAGGGAAATGTTTCATTATCATTATTATCAGCTTATGCTGTTTATTAGAAACGAATTTTAAACTTCAATGGCATTCAAAAGACATCACATATCATATGCACAGCAGAGATCAGTAACCTGTATAGTATCAGTATCCGGTAATGTTTTGATCTGTGAAACTACATGAGCTATATGACTCTACAGAGCAGCAGTGATGTCTATGATGTAAACATTAGCGATGGATTAAACTTTCTGATGCGCGCTGGGCTAATGACCACATTGGAACGCAAGGGAGCGCGATCAAGCGGGCTAATCAAGTTACTTGACTCCAAGTAGATGGGTGGATTTTTTCTTTAAGTACATGTTTGTATCTGTTATGTCGGACTTTCCTTTACCGATCGAATAGGTAAACAAGAGTCCGTAGGACACAATTCTCCGTGAAGTATTTATAGTATGTACAAGTATTGACCCACACAAATTGCATCTCTGCTCAGTCCAAGTAGTGTTTTAGAGCAAGTAAATTTTCTTTCAATACAGGAGTGGTCAACCTGCTGAAAAGTATGTTTTTACAGCATGGCACAGATGGGATCTAGAAATTCCGGGAAAAGTCACAAAGTTAGATCTAGATGGCCCTTTTTCAATTATCAACGAACCATTCAGCCTTACAACTAAGATGTATCAGAAATCACAAATATGCAGTAAATCCTCTTTCCACAATTTATTGCAGGCCGGCCTGATCTATAGCTATCAAGCTATTTGCAATAAAAAAGGCTAATATATATTATCGTAACATTTCACGAAGGTCAAAGGTCACCGGATCTAACCACCCGGAAGTGACACTGGCGCGCGCACTTTTCTGAGAGATATTTCTCAACAATCTTTCATCCCCTGCGTAAACTTTTTACATTGTCACAGCCTCCGTATTATAAACTACAAGTGTGGTAAGTTTGAAGGTCCAGAGATTTGCCATTTTCACACTGTGCGTAAAAATGCATCGTCCGTCCCGTGCGCACATACTGTATGCGAGTTGCGAGGGACACGGCATACTTATACACAGACTGGAGGTCACTCTGCACATGTTCGCAGCTAAAACTCACAATTCCCGTTGCCGCATTGGTATGTAACTTGGTATATCGTTTGCTAGGTTGCGTGTGGTGATGCACGTTGTCTATTTTTCAATGTAACAGTGACTATACGATCACAGCAAGTAAGGGAGATTTATACCCCGTATCTGCCTGAAGTATTCCAGTCATGCATAACGGATTATAACATGGTCCCTATGGCAGGGCAGTGGGACATAGCATTAATTATAGGGGTGCATTTACGATATTGGATTGACGTTTAAAGTAGTTGTGGTGTAACAAAGCTATTGTGCATCACCACGCCGAACCAGGCAAACGATATGCCAAGTTACACACCAATGCGACAACGGGATCGTGAGTTATAGCTGCGAACGCGCAAACAAATGCATTCCCAATACTCCCAGAAGGAGGTCATCCTCCTTCCCGGAGTAATGACCGTAAGTAACGTTACCGTGATTTGCATTTGCAAATGCTGTTTAAACGTTTCTATTTTAGATACTCAATAAATAAATCCTGATGGAATCTAACGTTACTAGCTTTCTCAATCGTTCATCATCATATATCTGATCTGTTTAATCTTTAAAACATCTGGATAGACCTGACTGTCGATTTCGAATTCCTAAGGGGGGCGAGGTCATGAAGAGATGTGATCGCTGCTGTACATGTCATGTCTTTTGAATGCCTTTGAAGTTTAAAACTCGTTTCTGATAAACAGCATAAGCTGATAATAATAATGATAAAACATTTCCCTTCGAATCTGCATATTGACATTTCCTCAAACGACATGTAGTAGACATCAACTTCACTTCAACAAAATGACGTGTCAACATCGGAACTTTTGCACCATTTAATTCTTCTAACAGCTCATATCATTTACTCAATAGCATAAAACGTTACAACACGTAATCTTTTCACTCTCAGACTTCTAAGCAAGTAATCTCAATCAAGTTGTGCCAAATAAAAGGTACCATAATTGTGCTTAATCATTGATGACCTCCTAATGATATATCATACTTAAATGTGCCTTAAAATCTATGACAAAGTACAATGTGCAGTGCGACACAATGATACTAAACATTACTGTTGTATGCTCAAGCTAGACGGTAACAACTTCCGCCCTGAGTTATCACCAGGCATCAGTCACCTTATTTATATTTATCATCAGGCACATACACTGTTACCCAGGTAACTTGTATCACTATGCGATAACATCCAGATAGACGAATGAACGTTTAAACGTCTCTATTTGGCGTCGTTAACTGGTTAGAAACGAACACGAGGACACAACCGACCACAACAGCTACTGTTTTCCTCAACTAAAATGACGAAATCACGATTTAGAAACATTACATGAGACAATTCATGAAATTCAAAGGAGAAAACTGTTACAGAAGTCATTCACAATAAGAGTGTTCCATATATACATAATGTTTGTGATGTTATGCTTCGGTCCCATTTCCGGCCGGGTTGTTTCCAAAAACGAAAAATATAAAATGCATATCAAGAAAATACACAATAAATGGTTAGGAATAATTTTTGTAGGTTTTGTGTCTTAAGTTGTCTTTTATATTACACTTTTCGTTCCAACAGGCTGCCCGACCGGGCCCCGGATTGGAAATGTGACCAAAGCATAAGCCAGGTAGAGCTTCATTGAATCAGCTACTTGCATTCGCAAACCACTTGCACTAAATATGGCTAACTTTTCTTCTGGTGCCAGTTATAATGGGGGAGGGGGGCTGTATCCTGCCAGTAGATTATGTATATAAAAACGATTTGTTTATTTTGGCTATGATATAGGTGGTAGCCGCCACTGCTGCAACAGGCATGGCTTCATTATTGTTCCATGGTACTACTTGGTAGGCATGAACTAGATTTAAGGACCTGTTAGGGGAACACTATTGATTTGAAAGCAGAGGTAAGCCAGGGCTCTGACTGTGTCGACACAAATCAAAAATTAATCACAGAACAACAATCATTGATCATCCCCTGCAGTCATACTATGTACACATACATCATAGCAGAACGTTCAATCTTTTTTTTTAATTCTAATAGTTTTACCCGTTAATGCCTAGATAAGACAATTCACTACAATGCAGAAGCATTTCCATTGGACGACAACTACTCTCCAATCAGAGCTTCGGAGGGAAAATCGTCAGTTTTTCCGGCAGCCGGCCCCCCGAAAAACGTGGCAAAAAACGTCACGATACAGACTCAAAGCTCTGTTTGGATTACTCTCCGAGCAGAGGATAGTTGAGAAGATCGTGACCTTTTCATCCTCTGCCCCGTTTTTCGTGCGCCATCTCCACTAACAGTTAGTGGAGAGGGCGGACGAAAAACGGGGCAGAGGATGAAAAGGTCACGATCTTCTCAACTATCCTCTGCTCGGAGAGTATGTTTGGATATTACACACGGCCACAGACACGACCAAGGAATTAGTGAGCTAAATGCTATGGAAAGGGTACTAAGTAAAAATCTTCTTTTTTTCAGATCGAGAGCAAGGCCTTGAAGAAAATATGAAAAAATAAGCCCTTAACATGGAGTTTGGAAATTGAAAAAAAGCCAATTACGGAGTACGACGTTTGCGGTAGTCGATACAGTCGACACAGTCACAGTGCTCAGGAGTCCAGCCACACCAGTCGCGAGGAGAGCAGCAGGGATGATAACCGTCGGGGTCGCATTCGGCCGGGCTGCCATCCTCTGCAGGGTAGCGTGGTCCACATCGGAGATCAACGCGCCACTTCTTAAGAGCTGTTTGAGAAAACAGACGTATGTAAGGCATTGTCACGGACATTTGTAAGCAAGCACTTTCCATTTGTCTTCATGCCAGGCCGGTTGCTTGAATATTTGTCAAGCAACGACCCTGTCGTACCGGCCTGCGATCCGTCGTTTCCTTGCTGGCCAGCCGTCAGCTAATCAGACACTCCCTTCCTGTTGGTGGACGGAAGGTTGAAGGCCAATCACGTTGCCTCTTGACCGCAAGCCACGACATGATTGTTCGGTGACGTCTGGGCAGCACTAATGCAGCGAGAGGGGATCTCGAGGAACGTAAGCCGGTATTCCAGGGTTGTTACTTGACATGAAGTCAATGGTCTGGCATAAACGTATGCGTGTCCAGTTTGAAATGATAAAAACGTGACGAGCTTAAGCCCCCCTCTCACTGGACCAGTGGCACGCTGGCGGCGGCGCTGCGGCCGATCGAATTGACAAAACTCTCAACGAATTTCATCGACAAAAAAACGAATCTTTTTAAGCTTTGTGTGTTTTACTTGTACCTTTTTGACTGATATTCCCATTATAAAGTCAAGGGTAACATAAATCCAGTTTAGGACGCAGCGTGCCGCGGGTCCAGTGAGAGGAGGGCTTAACATGTACATACGGTCGTACATGCATATTACAGAATGCATTTATGACGGTTGTCCCAAAAAATACATTGCTAACATTCTTACGCTTTGAAGTAGTAGTGGCCCAATTGTCGTCTGGCTTGGCGGGCAGATTCTTGATGTTGGACTCAGGCTGCAGTATCCCATCACGCCCCTCCTTCTTGTTTTCTCGGATGTCAGTCAGCTGAGGGTCTGTCAGTCGCGCCATGCTGGTTGTGGGTGTGTGCAGAGATGTCGCATGGTCTGTTTTCCCAAAGGCCTGTTGTAGTAATTAATCAAATAGCTAGACTAAGTGTAAAAATAATGGCGGCAACGAACTATAACTGATTGAGAGAAATAATATGCGCGCGCGCGCGCGTGTGTGTGTGTGTGCATGAGTGAGTGTGACTTTGTGTGTGTGTGCGTGTGCGTGTGTGCGTGCGTGCATGAGTGACTTTGACTGTTTTTGTGTGTGTGTGTGTGTGTGTGTGTGTGTGTGTGTGTGTGTGTGTATGTGTGTGTGTGTGTGTGTGTATACGTGTGTGTGTGTGCGTGCGTGTGCGTGCGTGCATGCGTGGGTTTGACTGTGTTTGTGTGTACGCGTGTGTGTATGTGTGTGTGTTATTGTTTTTGTCCCTGTTCTTAAACGGGCATTCATCAGAGCAAGATAACCGTGTTACCTGCTGCGGCCAGGCAGACACTTCGGTCAGATTAGCTGTTCCAGTGGTCATCTGCGTCGTCTCCAGAATTCGGCTTATTGACATCTTTACGTCCAACAGATCAGCAGTTGTCTTCTCATCTTGTCGACTGACTGTCACCGCTGTTTCAAAACAATCCAACGTCATATCATACATGACAAAACGAAGCTAATATTGCATAAGACTCCGCCCCTGATGCTTCGCCAAAAGATGATGAAACTTCAGTTCTAACATACAAGGACAGTAATCTCTGGAATGATCACAGCACTCACCCAGAAAGATAACAATGCCTAGCAGACAGAAGTTCAGCACTAGGGACAGCGCGGTGATGGTTTTCATCCTGGCGCTGGTGCAGACTCGGGACTGACCAGGGCTTCTCATACCGACCCCTGGGATGTAACCAGTGGCGGCATCATCGGTGGATGTTTCTGTAGAAAATATGGATAAGGTCCAGCGACCTTAGATTTGTTGATGGAACTCTAAAATCATTTAGGACGTTCAGAAAATACGTAAATTTCCTAAGATTTCGAGGACAGATCACTAAAAATTGTTCAGGCCGATGAAGCCCTTTTTGGTATTTACATTAACAAAATAGTAGTATTGAAATTCCGAGGTACATATCCGACAAATGGTCTGATAAAACGTACATACACATGTGCCTATATGTTCACACATCTAATTTAAAAAAAAAACGTGTGTGCTATTGTCCGAAGAAATAAATCTTGTTTTCAATATGTATACATTTCTGTAGCTGTAAAGATAGGAACGGAATAGAAAGAATCTTGTAATTCATAAGAATCAATGTATGATACTTTTAAAGTACGACATGTCCTACCTGACTGTCCTGATGTTTCTGCCGTCTCGTTTAAAACCTTAGCCGCTGCCGTGTCGATATTCAGAGCCGGGGCGGGCCTTGTGGTCGGAATCCCCGAAGTGGAGACAGCACAGGCCTCTTCGTAGATGTCTTTGTCCATTCCGAAAAGCCCTCGTATAGCCGATCGCTCACGCTCGAACCTCGGTCGTTTGTCCACGAAAAAAATATATTCCAACTGCTAGCTTGTTTTTGTCTTCTTTCTTATGCCCTCTTTAATTGTCTGAGTACTATATAAAATTACATGAGTTGATTCATTGTATCGATGGATCAGAAGTGCATTGTACTTTGAAAGTCAGATCTTCACAGGTTTTAACCAATATGTTATTGAAGTCATTTTCTCATTATTCCTCTTATGTACCGTTGTGATACTTGTGTTAACTGATGTAAGATTCCGATATTTTTGAGTTCTAAAACCTTGCCATTTTCGCGCGTACCCAGTGCCGCGAAGAAGCCATAGGTTTAGATCGTGGGCTTAGAACTATGTCACCTCAAGGTCAACAAAACAAATCTTCTTGAATTCACAGCTGTCACTTTTGTTTTGTTTTGTGCTGTTCTTGATAACCTTTGATCATAGATCCTCAATAGCTGTGAGCATAACGGACAGTACGGTCGATCTTCTACACTGGTAACCGTTAATGTTATTTCTTCTGACTACCATGGCCTAAACAAGACGCAAGTTTACTAGGGGGGGGGGGGGCTTAAAATGTTGCACAATTGCGATACGTTATAAAAAAGGAGATTTACAAAGTACCTTTATTGTTGGCGCTGTGAGGGTGTTAAGATTATTCCTCTACATATGGACTAGACATACCCTCCAATCAGAGCTTTGGAGGGAAAATCGTAACATTTTCTGACTAGTTGGCCCATTTCTCACATCTTTTTTTCACAGCTAGCCCTCCGAAGAAAAACATGATAGAAGGAAAACAACACGATTTCTCGTCAAAAATCTGATCGCATGTCTGGCACAACCAAGGAATTAGTAGAGCAAATAGTAAGAAAAAATACTGAAGTAGAATTCAGAACAAGGCCATAAAGAAAGTGCGAAAAAAAGAAGCCCTAATAAATAAACAAAGTAAACATGGACTTTGAAAACTGAAAAAAAAAAATCACGGAGTACGGCGTTTCCGGTAGTCGATACAGCCGACACAGTCACAGTGCTCCGGAGTCCTGTCACACCAGCCGTGAGGAGAGCAGCAGGGGTGGTAGCTGTCGGGGCTGCATTCGGCCGGGCTGCCATCCTCTGCAGGGTAGCGTGGTCCACATTGAAGACTATCGCGCCACTTCTTTACAGGAACTGTTTTAGGGAATAAATAATAATAAGTTTATTGCAAGTTCTTCCCCGTAGGCTAATTGCAAGTACATGTAACATGAAAGGACGGACAGACAATATATAACAATGCAGCATGTGACTTTTCTAGTCTAAATACTAACACTAAATTCTATCTTATTTGGGTTTGACTTCTTTTTCCGAGACAGTGGAAGACGAATGATCCCACTTTTTCAATCATGTGTGGGTTTTGTGATGTTAAGAGGAGAGTGGTTTTCTTTTTGTCTGTTAACATGGAGAAATTTGGATGGAATTTGGTGGCCTCTTGAAAAAGCGCCTTTCTTTCTTGATTGTAGAAGGGTCAATTTGAAATAAAATGTGTTTCGTCTTCCACTGTGCTAGACGTGCAGTATTTACAAGTTCTTTCGCGCACAGGTAGCAACATAAACATTGACAGATCCAGATATTCTGAGACAACTGCAAATGTTTCTATGCGTGTTTGTCTTTTCATGCCAGACCTATGGTATCATTTTCGTGTCAAAAGTTCGTACTGAAAAATGTACTTAAAATGATAAATGTAAATATGTCTACGATGCTGCAATTATAGCACTTACTTTTTGAAGTAGCCGTGGCTTGCATGTCGTCTGATTGGTTGTGCAGATTCTTGACGTTGACCTCTAGCGTCCCAGTTGTCTTCTCTTCTGGCTGGCTGACTGACAGCTTCAGGTGCAACACTGTCACCGCTGTTACAAAACAACACAACATCATTAGCGTGAGAGTTCGTCATTGTTGGTAGTTAGGCCTAGGAATATGTTTTGTTTCCGGTTTCAGTCATGAAAAAATAGTGTCGGTGGGTAGTGAATCTCTTATTTTCTTATGTACATAACTTGTTATCTATTCTAGATTTCGATCTTTTTAGGTAGTGATAGAAGAAATACATTCTAGCAATATAAAACTGAAATGCATCAAGCAGTCCGTCTGATAATTTTCTGAACAAAGCCCTCATCTCTTAAAGGCAACCAAAGCAATATTATGGGCTGCTTTTTGGAGTAGGAAAAATGTTTTAACCTTATACAATCCAACATTGTGTCAGAGATTTTTTTAGAGACGATGAAACTTTATTCACTTCGTCTATCATAATAGGAGAACAATACATTAAAAGATCACACAGCACTCACACAGAAAGATAACAACTCCCAGCAGACAGCAGTTCAGCACTAGGGACAGCGCGGAGACGGTCTTCATCCTGGCGCTGGTGCAGACTCGGGACTGACCAGGGCTTCTCATACCAACCCCTGGGATGTAATCAGTGGCGGTATCATCGGTAGAGGTTTCTGCAGAAGATAAAGATGCGAGGCCGGTGACCTAAGATTTGTCAATGGAACTCTGAAATGCCATTAGGATTAGTTTAAAACATACATTGTGTTCAGTGTGTATTTACTATGATTCCGTGCTGTCAAGGGATGTAAATTCTCAATCAAGATTTCTAACTACAAAAAGGAGAGTAGAGGGTAATGTATCATTGGCTTATGAATTTATGACAGTTGTGAAATATCAAGGTGAATATTCGACTATGAACTTCTATGACATGTAACGTTACATACATGCCTGCGTACATACATCTATTTCATCATTAATTCTAACATAATGTGGATTAAATCTATACCTTAACGTAATGGAATACAACGTTTATTGCAAGAAATTAATATTGCTTGTTACGTTTAGGTACTTGTAACTGTAGATTTTAGTGTACTTGTTGAAATATTGCAAAGTAATTTCTAATCAAGCGTAAGAAAATGACACTTTTGCAACGCCATACTGTGTAGGTGTAAGACTTAATGGCATTACATACACATGTCTGTGTGCGTATACGTAGGTTAGAAAACAATTACGTGAGACTCAATTTTTCTGCGCCCATATTGATTTTCAGAAAATTGTATGATTTTATTCATCGGAGTGATATTAGGTCAGACGCCATAAAAAAACATGCAGCGTATAAACAGACACTCATAAACAATACATCTCACATGTGGGCCCTAAATTCACCTGTATTCCTAAACCACAATATTCAAAGGTGAATTCAAAAGTTCGATACTATGTACTCATGATGATGTCGAGGTTGTGGTTTTTTTACTCTTTAGGCACACGTTGCCAGGGTGTGTCAACCATTCGACGTATCTCTGTTTTTCAAATCATGCTTTTCACACCTTCCCATTTTGGGACAGATAAACACGCAACCTTTGTGTATAATAAGGTCGGCTGAGTATTGGGTATTTCTTGTACACAGGTAATTTCTTGTTACCCGCGAACGTTTAGTTATTGAGAAGTTTTGCTAATGATTCAGTATATTTAAATCTTTAAAAGAAATGATCATGTACAAATGCTGCTGTATGAATAACCTCCATTGACACCAACCTGCGGGGTTACATAAATCCACCACTTTGAAAAAACAGTGGATTTTAGAACTCTCTAGTGCAGCACCCCCGAGGTAAGCACAGCTTAGATATACAGTCCTGCGTGCATTATACTGGGGGGCGTTGGGTTGGAGATCTGTTTGGACGTATCTTTTTATTCTCCAAGCAGAGGCTTCGATCGAGAGGGGTAGTTTTGTCCGGGATTTCTAACGTCCCTGTCCTCTCACCTCTGCAAGATATCGGAACTGTGAGAGGAGAGGGGTCCCCCGAAAGTGCGAAATGGAACGAAATGGAACGAAATGGAACGAAATGGAACGAAATGGAACGAAATGGAACGAAATGGAACGAAATGGAACGAAATGGAACGAAATGGAACGAAATGGAACGAAATGGAACGAAATGGAACGAACTAAAACATATGTAACATTATGAAATGAAATACCAGTAGATAGCGAAATATAAGGAACGTTGTAACATTCACAGTAGACGGGAACAGGAAGTAAATACATAATATAACGTGTTTTATTTCTTGAATCTGTTTGATAATAGTAAATACAACGTTTTTGCCCCGTTTGTGTGGCTAGATTCTTCCCTGAAAATGGGAGCGCAGTGTGGAAAGAGATCCACCGCTCTTCCTTTGTGTTTACCAACGATCTGCAAGTGAACAGCTGAAAATAGCAGGGAAAACAAGCAAACGGAACTGAGTATCGAAGTAAGGACTAGATTATACAGAAGTTGGTGGTAACATTGCATCTTATAATTCACCAAGAGAGCATGAGGCAAGCGTAATTTTATTATTTATACAGCGTGTTTGCGTGTTGCAAATGGAGCCCCGCATGCAAATGAACCGCCAATGTTGCCAGCGCATCGGAACTGTGCACGTGGGCCGGCGTGCTACCGACAGGTTGAATAAAACTCCGACTTCCAAGTTTTATTCACAAACGGTTTCAGTCCATAACTAATACGTAGCTGCATATCTCCGCAACAACGATTTTTATACAACCAATTGTTCGACTGGTCGGCTGTCGGAGAATGGACCCTTCCGTTAATGATATGCAAATGCGGCTCTGCGCTGCGCCACCAATGTGACATTTCACACTCCATTCAATCACGGACATGGACTGAGAACTACCTCTGAAGACATTTCTGCTTCCTTGTTCACGACAAAACAAAGGGAGGGTGTGAACGAGCAGGACATGTATTTCACACTCCACACAACACGCAAACACGCTGTATAAATAATGAAATTACGCTTGCCTCATGCCCTCTTGGTGAATTATGAGATGCAATGTTACCACCAACTTCTGTATAATCTAGTCCTTACTTCGATACTCAGTCCCGTTTGCTGGTTGTCCCTGCTATTTGCAGCAGGTCATTTGCAGATAGTTGGTAAAATCAAGGAAGAGCGGCCGAGCTCTTTCCACGCGGCGCTCCCATTTTCAGGGAAGAATGTAGCCACACAAACGCGGCAAAAACGTTGTATTTACTATTATCAAACAGATTCAAGAAATAAAACACGTTATATTATGTATTTACTTCCTGTTCCCGTCTACTGTGAATGTTACAACGTTCCTTATATTTCGCTATCTACTGGTATTTCATTTCATAATGTTACATATGTTTTAGTTCGTTCCATTTCGTTCCATTTCGTTCCATTTCGTTCCATTTCGTTCCATTTCGTTCCATTTCGTTCCATTTCGTTCCATTTCGTTCCATTTCGTTCCATTTCGTTCCATTTCGTTCCATTTCGTTCCATTTCGTTCCATTTCGTTCCATTTCGCACTTTCGGGGGACCGCAGGAGAGGGACGTTAGAAATCCCGGACAAAACTACCCCTCTCGATCGAAGCCTCTGCTTGGAGAATAATATCTTTTCAGGGTGGCGGAATCATGTACCCTGCTGGAATTATGTTAGTAGACGTTATGACATATGGAAAGGTACAAGGATGATTTTGTCAATATTTCATACGTGTACGCGAGCCGTGGTGAAGCCGCATTGCACTACCACTAGCTACTTGAAAAAGCATGATGCTTCACCTCAATTGAGGATGCCTTCTTTAATTTTTTCGTCGTTTATGACGTAAATTCGGTGAAGTTACTCAATGCTACAGCCGGTCTCTGAATTTGTTTATAGTGTAGAATACCGAATTTGTTTAGAATGTAGAATACCGAATTTGTTTAGAATGTAGAATACCGAATTTGTTTAGAATGTAGAATACCGAATTTGTTTAGAATGTAGAATACCGAACTTGTTTAGAGTGTAGAATACCGTACCTGACTGCTCTGTGGTTTCTAAAGTCACGTGTAAACCCGTCGGCGTTCCCGCGCCGTTCTCCAGAACCCGGGCGTTCCTCGTGAACGGAATCCCCAACGGAGAGACATCATAGACCTCGTTGAGTGTGTTGTTTTCCATTCCAAACAGACCTCTTCTCCCCGCTTGCTCGCTCCCTGGTTGTTTGTCCACGAATGAATGAGATATCTCTTGCCCTGCTAGCTTGTTGTCTTCTTCTCTACGCCCATAATTGTCTGTGTGGTATCTTACCTAACAAGAGTTCGGAGAACTCATATCTCTATGAAATTTTCTGATGATGCAAATGACTTTTAACATCTACAGAATCTATGCTTGGTCATGTACACCTTTAACTCACAAATGTCGCAATATTGACAGCCCAGTGATTTACCATTCAGATGCATTATGACGCTTTGGCATTAATTATGCTGGTTAGGAATTTATTTGCATTATTGGCATCTGTTAATATTCCACCTGCCATAAACTATATTTGAGTCCTATAATGGAAAACACTGCAGCTATAGACTTTCCTAATTGATTATGCAAATTAATTACTAATTTGCATAATTTGTACTTCATTATGTAGCAAGTTCATCTCTGTCTAAGCTATATGCATACTAAATGTCATGAAATCCGTCGTTCCCTTGTTGAGTTATTCTCCTTGGAAGATTTTTACAAAAACCATCTGCCACCATAGTACGTCCAGGTCAAACGAAACATAAAGAAACATTAAACGGATGTTCTACAGACAAAGGAACATTTTCATGGAGATACCACCAACACAGCCTGAAGTAAGTACAGGATAAAGATAAAGATTAAAAAAATATAGAGTACAAATGAGCTATAATGGAATCGGGCTTCACATGCAATTTTTAGTTATGTTATCGTCTAAACAGGGCGGTCAGCTAAAGTATGACTTCAGATCAGGTGACACCTACGAGCTTTAACCGCTAATCGTATTATCAATGATCGTTAACAGTATCTGACCGCACCATGTAAGCAAGGCGGGCTTTCCGTTTACTGGTGCGCGCCCGACGCCAGTTTCAACCGTCTAGTTGATTGGATTTCATTTCATCAGAATTGCAACGATGCAATACACGTGGAACACAGGTAGCTATTACTGGTGTCGTGACCCACACATGATATACCCGTGCGCGTTTTACACCTGGGTGGGGTGAGAAAAGTCGTGTAAAGTGCCTTTCCCAAGGGCACAACATCGGTGGCATCAGGGGGTTCGAACCCGGGACTGCTTTCAACGTAAAGCCAAAGACCAAACATGATCAAAGGTTAGCCGTACTTTAGAACACGCCCACTCGGTGTGTTGATTACAGCCATCGAATAAAGTGGGCCAAATGTCACTTGATGAGTATACATATACCTAAGCTAGCATGACCTATGATCTCCCTTTCGTCGCACCGAGAATGAACCTAACGCACAGCTGTAGGTGGTAACAGTATTTAGCATTTACACCAGCCGAACAAAATCGTAATCCAATTCATACAGTTTCAAGACAGACGTATTATTCCTCGCCATTGAGCACAGTTTCCACCTTGCTGTCGTGTAAAGAAAAGTATCTACGGCTTTTTCGAACTACTGTCTACCCGAACTACTGTTGACCTAAGGGGGTCTCGGATAAATATTATCTTTTGCGATAAGAACGCCTTCTTCTTCTTGGATGTCCATCGCAGCTATGGCGGCGTTAAGCATGTTTGAAAGGGTTCTGGGTTTTACCCTACAGAATGTGTTGCCTATAATGGCCGTCCTCCTTTTGGGTACCTTAGTCGTAGCTGCGGTTTATCTCTGGAAGGAGACTCGATTCCAGGAGAAAGCTCTGGCCCCCTTTCCGTGTCCGGAGAGGCACTGGCTCCAGGGGACCATGGATTTAAAGAAGGTAGGTATACATTCGTGTGTTACATAATTTTCAAGCAGACGGTGAGGACCGGGCACCCAGCATGTGTTTTACGCCAGGCACTGTTTTAACGCCAACGATCACGGCGCCTTTCTCGAAGTGCACTCTTGTAACGATTTGCCTCTTCGTGCTTAAGAACAATACCAGAAAAGCGTAATAACTGTTTTTGGCTGGCATTTGTTTTGGGCAGAAACATGGTGATTGGCGACATGCTTATGTCACTGTGTGTATCGGGCAAACATTGGAAGGACGGGATCGCACATGGGCAAATACGCCCACTCGGAATTTCGAGCACGCATGTACAGTGTCAAAGGGGAAAGCCTTGGCTCGTAAACAGTTCTCGTCTCGATATTTTCTCGATTTGCATAAAAGCGCCCAGACTGGTTTTGTTTACGTCTCAGTGGCCTTTACCTTTGACACTGCACATACGTACTCGAAATTCTGAGTGGGCAAATAACTGCAGCAAGGGTCAACTTGGGGTTAGTTGGTCATGTGTTCAAAAACCACCTGTTGGAAGTTGCCGCAACAAAAGAAAAAACGTCGTTATACAGCCCAATACAGTGATCCTTTAATATTGGGGAAAATGGCAATCTCACGAAGCTGTAATAATGCATGCTTCAACGCATAAACTCAATGTGTGCTGTATTGCGTGTGTTTTATAATGTATCTGTAAGAAACAAGTGCAATACTATGAACATAAGGCATATTGATACTTGACAATGTATGGTCTTTAAATGTTTCAATGAAGTTATCAAAGAGTGGTACGGCATTGTGTTTTGTACGGTATTTGTGATCAAGACATTTACAACAGATAAACGCAATACCACGCATTGTAGATACATAAAAATAAGGCATTTCGTCTTTGCACTAGTAAAGGTGGTTACAGATTTAGCTCCAAATTAGCTCCAAGCTGTTAGATATCACAAATACTCCACATGGAGTTCTTGTATACCCTGACACTTGATTGGCCATTCACAATTGACTTGCATTGAGTTCTATGACTAAGTATCATATTGATAAATGTCATGCCGTAATAGTTCTAGCATTTTTGTGAAAAAAAAAAGTCTAACAATTCAAGCTCACTTCGGGGCAGTTCTTTTCGGGACGCTTCTGTGATAGTAGGGAAAAGCACGGACAACCAAGAACAAAACCTTACTCCCTTATTTTAGGGGTGAGGCAAAAAAAGTTGCATGTGGCTTGTTGGCTATGCTAACACCCGAACGCGTCTCTCCTCAGATGAGAACATGTCCACAATACGGTCTGGAGCTCTACTCTGAACTGGTTCAACGCTTCCCGCGATGTTTCCAACTCTGGGTCGGTCCGTTCCGCGGAGCACTGATCGTAGTCCATCCAGAACTGGCCAAAGATGTTCTGAAGACAATCGAGCCGAAAGCCAGGGGCTACGAGTGCCTTCGACCGTGGCTAGGTGGGCAGCATAACCATACTTTTTTGAAACAGGGACATTGACAATAGCCGGCTCACGCTCTAAACTGCGCGTGCGTGGTGTGATTGTTTGTAGGTGAAGGCTCCTGAGACATAAACATTAACGCTTGAAAGTTTTCGACTGATCATCAGCTGCAGTCTTTGTCAAGGAAGAGCAATTCACCGCTTCTGTGACGTCACGTTATGCAGATAAGACAAGTGCACATATGATCCACTGCTCACCGAGTCACGTGTCCTATCTACATAACGTGAGGTCACAGAAGCAGTGGATTCCCTTCCTTGACAAAGACTGCCAGTCGAAAATTTGGGTAAGTTCAATTTATTGTGTTGGCGTTTACAGTTTAAACTTCATTCAGAATGAACAAAAACAGGTGAACATGGCCATGGTCTAGACGAGAACTGTTCGGGGCCTTCACCTTCCACCTCTTGCACTTGCTGTTCAAACAGCGAACCGACTAATTGTGACACTTGGAATAGATTATCGCTATAATTTGTGATAAATGTGAATAACAACGCTGTAGTAATTTCTTAAGCACCCTTGAACGCTTGGTACCAGTTGCAAACAAGGGGAAAACTGTTCTCAAGTATTTACGCAATTTGTTACATTCAAAAAATAAGTAATACTATTACTATTATGATAATCGTGTCACATTGTGTTTATTCAAAATGCAGCTACCTCGTTTTTAATGCATTTATCGACTATAGATGTTAGGTTTTAAATGTTATTCATCATCCTGCGAGTCCGGTCAATGACTAAAGAATGATTTTGCCCCACAAGAGGACATCGACAAAAGACATCATTGTTGACTTGTTCAGGGTTCTAAAACATGCTGCAAATTTTGGTTTCAAAATGTGTTTGGGACACATGTTCTCACTGCACTTTCTTCATTTTATGTTTTGCACCGTTTACTCTCGATACATGTGCGGAAATAGAATACCACTACCCCCTCCCACCCCCACTTCCCACAACAGGTGGGGTCGTGTGGCGTAACGGCAGGATTTACGACTCAGAACCAAGGGGTTCCGGGTTCGAATCCCCTACTTCCACCGAACTTGTGCCTTTGGGGAAAAAGGGCACTTAACGCGATTTTACCCACTCCAGCTAAGTGTAAAAATCGGGTACATTATGTGTGTGGGCCACGACATCAGCAATAGCTGCCTGTGTCCCACGTGTATTGAATAAATTCCAATAAATCCAAATCCAAATCCAACAGGTGACGGTCTTCTCCTGACTAAAGATGAAAAATGGAGGCGGAACCGAAGACTCCTGACTCCGGCATTCCACTTCGAAATCCTGCGACCCTACGTCAGAATTTACAACCAAGCGGCAGATGTGTTCCTGGTAACGAAGGGCCATCTCTTTAGAATTGTTAAGAAATATTTTTGCCATGCTTTTAATTTCGTAGAATTAGAAAACATTCGTTATGAAAACTTATCATACTTTGAACCATGTACAATTGTTGTTGATTCCTTAATTTCATTTGCAAACAGCATGATCATTTTTTATATTTACCAATCATTGATCTGTTTTCCGTTTTTTCTTCACAAACTAACAAACCACATATTTCTAAAACTACTCCGGCTAATTCGAGTCCACCCCCTCTCCCAGGAAAAGATGTCAAGTTTTGCCATAAAAGATGAAGCCGTGGAAATCACCAAACACCTGAGTTTGCTAACATTGGACATCATTCTGCAGTGTGCATTCTCCCACAACATCGACTGTCAGCGAGTTGGGTAAAAACGTTCAATAGTTGTTATTACTTCAACACAGCGGACAGACTATCCATGTTGGGTTTTCTCACTCTATGTCTCTGTCTCTCTGTGTGCATGTGTCTGTCTGTCTGTCTCTCTCTCTCTTGCTTGCCTTCTGATAGAATAAGGTCTGCTATCTTTGATTGCTGGTTAGCTGTCTTAAAGCGTTAGTCCTCGCTTTGTGCCTAACATATGTAAGTTTACCAGAAGCAAAATCATACATCAAAATGTACATAATTTGTCAATATCATTGCGGGCAAAAGGTACACCTTGCTAAGCTGTTTTACTTGCAATTGTGACATGTTTGGCATACAAATGATATCTATTGCCCTAAGTGTCATAATTATAGACAACTGCGACGAAGGATTGTTTCGAGCCCAAAAAAAAATACGTTTGAGGCCTCCTGTTATATAACGTTGGGTAACATAGATTCGCGGGGTACTTAAATTCGCGATTTTTCGAAAACGGGGTATTTAGGAATATGTGCTAGATGCAACATCAGTAATACCGCTAGAAATGCAAACTTGACAGACTTACTTATTCAGAACACTGTCTGAAAAGCTTCGATAAGCATGGATTATAAGGCGACGAGGTCAAAAACTCTCCGTCCCTTATTGGAACAGTCTGAGGGCTTCGTGGGAGAATTACACAACATGGTTGTCGGCTGGTTTATAAGAAAAATGTCACATCCGCTTCCTGCTAAACACAATTATTTACAAGACAACTTATTACAATCTCTTTTGCTAACCTGCAACTGGATTCTAAGTGTGATCAATCATCAAAACTCCTCTCTGTTGCTACAACCTACGGCACGTGTATTTTCCCGCCGCCATATTGTTAACCAGAATCCTGTTGTCAAGCAGACGACAAAGGTTTGTGAGGAACACTTTTTTGTCTAAATGCTGCGCGTGATAGTGGACTGAGGAAGATATTTTCCTCAGAGTTTGCTCCTAACACAACAAGGAACACATGGACATAGTAGTATTACCATTGCTACGGCATCCAGCTAACTTTCCATGAATAATGTAACGTTACACGTTGCCCGATGATGACGATGGGCCGACTTTGAGTGAAGTTCTACCGACTCAACACACGGGTTGTTCCCGAACTGGCCTGATGTGTGCGGTACGGCCGTTTTTTTCGTGTATTTTTTTTTACTTGGACACGTCTATATCCATAGCACTCTCCTCAAGCCAAGGATGGAACGAATAGCTGCTGTATAAAATGTGATTAGCGGTAAGATATTCAAGACGAATCTTCTCTCCCGAATTAATGTGCCCCCCTGTCCGACAGCACCGTCATTGTGCGTGCGGCGGACGGTAGTTTCAAGTTGAAATATTATGGTGTCAGCACGACTAGAGACAAAATCTACCATATATATGATTAGTGCAAAGATAGTACATGATACGGACAGAATTATAGAAAAAAAGGATGGTTTATTGTTCTGCTAGATTGATTTCAGTCAACCATTATCGGAAAAATCCCGAATTTATGTTACCCAACGTTATATCATAAGCTAGTTTAACAGTGTATCTAATTCTAAAGTAAAGATCAACTATGGGCGTGTTCTTCTCTTACAGGGACAAGAACCCGTACGTGGCTGCAGTATACACCATATCACAACTGGTCATGTTACGTTTAAGGTACGATTTTCCTCTGTCTCTGATCTGATCACGCTTCTATCAGCCCTTCCGGCACTAGTCAGGCCTCTAGAAGCTTGATAGCAAACACCTCGATGTCAAGAGAATAAGGGCCATCCTAGTCCTGTTGATCATGCTAATAGGTTATTGTCAGTCGGAGGAATGGCTGCAACGTTATCATGGGCCATGGAGTTGGAGAAAGTGACGACTGGTTTCCATAGTGAAAAAAAGTTTTGAGCTCCATTTCAACCGATTATCATGGAGCGTAGAGCATACTGAGCACAGAGACTAATGGCAATTCTGATTTTTAAGATCTGTCTAGTTTTAAGGTTAACTGCAACACACTTTACGTAGAGCGCTGGTCAGTGAGGGCTCTTGTTACGCAGAGAAAGATGCACAATTCCATGAGCATTACGGCGACAAAATAATGTATTTCTTTTGAATTTACTTAAAAGTTTCAATCGTTATATGGATGTATTGTCTTTCAAGGAACCCCTGGCCTTGGATGCACCTGTGGCTGACGTACCGACTTACACCTGAGGGTCGGAAGTTTGTGAAACTGTCCAACCTTGTCCACCGACAGGCTGATGACATCATCAAAGCTAGAAGAGAGGTTCTGGTAAGTGGGGCATAGGCAGCGATGTCGTTGAAATGTTGACAGACAGAGAGAAGCTGAGAGAGAGACAGACAGGGACAAAGAGATAAGGAAAGACAGAGATAGACAGAGACCGACAGGGATACAGAAACAGGCATACGCGCGAAGACAGACACGTTAAAAACGATACTTCACTTCCCAGGGGGATGAAGTAGTAAAGATGTAGAACGCTTGCAACTGTTACCACAGGACAGAGAGGGCAGGGAGAAGGCGGGCCGGGGGTCTCGCTATTTGGACTTCCTAGACATCCTGCTGACAGCCAGGGACCCGGATGGAGGGGGGCTGACAGACGAGGAGATCAGGGCGGAGGTGGACACTTTCCTGTTTGAAGGTAAATCTGTGAATGACACATCGAAACACTCTTGTCCCTGCCATACATCGTGTTCCATTATTGCATATATATGCAGATTTTATGGTGAGAAACCAGAATTCCAAATGATTGTATAGCCATGTCGTCTTAAGCATGAGTTAGTGAAGGGGAGAGCCGTGTATTAATGATCGGCCAGTAATTCACAGTAGTATGAATAAGTGAGTGTATGAATGATAACATGTCAACCTTTTAACGGTGTCAAAATCATTTTCGATTGGCTATATGAAAATAGCGTTAATGACCCATTTTTACCACGTGTTTATGGTGGTAACGCTTCGCTCACTCGCTTTATTCTGTGACAATAGCTGGACATATATCTTAGATCGTAAAAAAATTGAATGTTATTACATTCGACATGAGGTTATATATTTCGATGCCGTCTGCATGTTTTGTAGTATGTGGACCAAATAACCCAAGAATTTGTGGATGGATCTCAATAATATATTTGGGTAGGTGTGGGCAAAACCAAAGCCAGCTTCGATCATTGGCCACTCCCTATAGTACTGCAGCAAAACCTCCCGTTCTGATATCTCATGTTCCGGACATGCTGTGGTTATGAGTAGTAGATGAACCCTGGCCTTACCACACACACACACACACACACACACACACACACACACACACACACACACACACACACACACACACACACACACACACACACACACACACACACACACACACACACACACACACACGACAGCATGTATGATGCATCTGAATTATGATACTCTTTTCTTTTAAGGCCACGATACCACAGCCAGTGGCCTCTCTTGGAGTCTGTACTGCCTAGCTAAACATCCGGGACATCAGGACAGAGTGAGGGAAGAGGTGGACATGATTATGGCGGGAAAGGACGTGGAAGAGCTCACATGGTAATAGAACAGCACGTACTGTGGTGAAGCATTCGTTAATTGACATATCTTAATTGGTATATTCTGTCAAGTTTAAGAAAAATAATATATGTATATATATGGTAGGAGAGTAAACATAGACCCGAGCCATAGCGTAGTAATCTTTTCCGTATTCTTTTGACCACAGGCAAGACATCTCCAAGCTGCCTTACTTGACGATGTGCATCAAGGAGGCCATGCGCCTATATCCTCCGGTTCCCATCGTGGCACGCAAGCTCACGCGAGATTTCGTCTTCATGGGGCACCGGCTGCCGGCGGGAGTGAACCTCATTGTGCAGGTGTGGGGTCTTCATCGCAACCCGGCTGTGTGGGGGGAGGATTTCATGGTGAGAACAGCTCACATCAAAGAAACTCCCATACCTTACATATTACGAATTTTAAATGTTTGGCCAAAGTAATGTACATGCATTTAAATAAGTCGCCCTACATTGTTTGTTTGTTTGTGTTTTTTTTTTTTTTTTGTCACTACGAAAAACTAGTATGGATTATATTATCTGGTTTTGTTAACTGTCGCTTATCCTGTATTTTCTAATGTTAACTGAGTTTTGATTTACCGTTACAATTTCAAGTTTACGATTCTAAGAAGGATTTGTCAGTATCAAATTTTAAATGTGTTACAACCTGTAAAAAGTCAACACAATTCAGACACAGCGTCTGCAAAGTTGCCCTTAAAGAATAAAGTTTCAAAGATTCAAATTTTGAAATGGTCTACAGCTGTCTATCCTATATGTTCAGGATGGCTTTTCTGATTTTGATATACTAGCAAGTTGCTATGGTTTACTTTAGAATGAATTTTGAGTATTGTCAAATCCGCAATTCAGCCCGTAGGCTGCGAGGGATTTAAACCATACATCATCATATCAAACAAGATGACAGACCACGAACAAGGTGTCTTACACTTAAGCGGAGCCATTTTACGCCTCGGTCGTATTTTCAAACCAGTGCCCCGCGGGCTGCATAAAAATTGAATCCTATTCAGGCCGGGCTTTTTTGGGTCATTGGAAAATTGATGCGCGCATAGATGTAATATATATAATCGAATCGACACAGCCTTAGATTCACTCTGATTTTTTTTTTGATACAGGACTACAGGCCCGACAGGTTTTCATCCGAGAACATGAAGAACATGGATCCATATGCTTTCATTCCATTCTCAGCCGGACCTAGGTTAGTCTTAATAGTGCTGACAACCCTTTCTGTTTAATTCGTAGCTTTAAACATTTTCTTCATTAAACAATATGTCATTGATTCTCACCTATTGTTTCATGAATTCCGGTATAAGTACTGGACGTAGATACGTAACAAAGATTTTGTTGTATAATAGATACATCCAGTGCGCTATTCTCCTGTTGTCCAAAGAGATGCAATATAGGATACAGAGAAAATCGACACAGTCATTCCACAAACTATAGGCTCCACATTGACAACTGTATCTTTACAGGAACTGTATCGGCCAGAACTTTGCACTGAATGAAGAGAAGGTGGTGATAGCCAGGATACTGCACAGGTATGTTCGTATTTGTCAAAACATGCGTGCACAAACGTTTGGCTTCATGAGCTATCAGTTGTCTTTTTGAAAAAGGAAAAAAACAAACATATTGCAGTTATTTTCATTGGGATTCACCATTGACACTTGTGTATTCTTATAACACAGTTTAACAGATATGTATCTGACTGATGTGCATTAAGCTACCTTCTATATAGCCTAAATGCACTCTGCTTCTTGCCGCATGGTGGCGTTGCAGCAAGATTGTTGTTCTAAACGTGACAATGTCTATATCCCCCTCGTCTGTGTTCATGACTGGTGTAGATTTTATGATAATATTTCAGTCGTACTTGCCTGGAAAGACAAAAAATGCTTGTTCTTTACCACTCTACCAACCCTGCCAGGTTCAAGATCGAGCTCGTTCCCGATCACCACGTGGCCCCAGTAGCGGAGCTCGTGACCAGGGCAGTCAACGGCATCAAGGTCAAATTCATCCCTAGGGACTAGTGCTCACCGCTGTACTATGTTAGAGGGTCAGCCTTGTGCAAATCATTTGCAGCAAGTGTTTGTAGTAAACCGTTGAATAGTAAAATACATTCTATTCTGCTACAATAAAAAAACAAGTAACATCATCCAAGTAATAGAATTGTAACTTAGATTTTGCAGTTTTTAATATTGAAAAATACATTTTTCTCACATTACGAATGACCATCGCTCGACAAAACGTGCCTATTCTACATGTTTGTAACTCTATAATGTCGCAAATAGTACTTAAACATGATATTTAAAAGGAACTAATTTGTACGTTCATTGTATGTACAACTCAAAAGCTTAAAGATATAGTAGCTTTGTTCAAGTTTAGCATCTATCTTACCGTTATCAATTAGATATATCAATTGCATCAATTTGAAATAAACAGGTTCAATCGCATGATATTTTAATGGTACAATTAAGGGAATAACAGAATGTTAAACAGGCTGGATTTACACGTTTTCATCGACGAACATCGAAATCACGCTGTGTGACGTCACAGCTTCTTGTTGTTGTTTGTTCCTGTGAGAGAGAATAACACATGACGTCGTTAAAAAAATTTCAAACTTGTACCGTTTTTTTGGCTGTTATATATATATATATTTATATATATATATTTATATATTATATCAATTGCATCAATTTGATATATATATATATTTGATTTAAACTGGCTTAATTTGGAGGTAATATCCCCCTCCCCCATACCTGAAATATGCAAGGGAAACTATGCCAAGAGTGAACAAGGCCGCCGTCGGCAGGAGAACCAATATGGCAACTTTGTTCGCTCCAAAGTCGTCGTGTCCCGATATAGAATATGTCATAGGGTCATATAGTCTTCTTATATCGGCGTTTTCTGAAAGAGATAATAGAGAAGGTCATTTTATAATACTTGGCATCATTTACTAATATTCTTTTCTGTCATAAAACACATATCATATTAGCCTCTTTCGCAGAAGTTCTGGAGCGGCGGCGTTTATTGGGGGAAGGGGGCGATTTTCAACATGGTCTAAGGTTTTCTATGCCGGGAAAGGGATTTGTGGCGGGCCAACTCCCTCTACCGGCATGGAGAAACTTAGCCCATGTTGGAAATCGCAAATCAGCCCCAGCCACGCCACTGCTCCAAAAGTCTGCGAAGGAGGCTATATCATATAATAACACTACATTGAAATTGATCAAAATAACATCAGACAAGATTTTATCATAATATTATTTACACTCACCTGTCTTTAATGTGGAAGCCCTGGAGTGAACAGGACTGCTGTAGTGAACTCCGTTGTGAGACCGTATCTGAAAACGCACAGCATAAATCGTCACAAATATAGTCCTAAAAGTATTGAAAAATGTTATTTCTAGTATAAAGATTCTATGTAGAAATTAATCGGTTTAATGGTAAAATAGCGTGGTAGAAAAGTACAAGTGCGCAAGAAAAATATTATAATTGGGATTTCTGTAATACATGTAAAATTTCCTATCCTATCTCAAACAACTTTTTTTACTCATCACTTACATATATTTCGTATCTTGTATCTGGTTGGAGGTCTCCAAACACGTGACTGTTGTGGGTCTGGTTCGGTACCCTAACGGTGGCCACTGACGTCATCTCTCCTGTGATGACGACTTGCTTCAAGGTGATGACGTAACCACCTACTGGGCCGTTCCACCGTACGGGCTCCTCCCAGGTCATGCGCAGTTGTCGCGAAGACATCGTCCATATTATGACGTTTCTCGGAGCCAGTGGTTCTGAAAGAATTTCACATTTAGCATCAAAATATGATCACTGTGATCTTGACCTTTGACATAGACCACCATGCAATTCGACTGCTCATGCGCACTCGGAACTTTGAGATGGCTTATTACATTTGTGTCAAGATGTACTGATATCGGACTTTGACGTAAAGCCGGCGGCCCCGTGTATGAGGGAGCCTGATCAGCCATAAGCCTTAAAGGCAACCTAAGCAACATTAGGGCGCTGAAAGTCATACATTCAAAATCATTTTTTTTCTGATTTCTATCCATAGTAAGTTTAGATAACACTATCCCATTGCATATCGACCATCATGGAGCAAAAATGTGATGTTGTTGTGTGATAGGAACTCATTGAAAATCTGAGCACTTGGAGGCCAGCCATCATTTCAAATCTTCCGAAAACATGCACGATTCTAACCGATAAGTCCCGAACGCTTCCGAAGAAATAATCACGTGGTCATGGCTCATTTTCTTGGGCATTGTGACGTCACGCGGCCGGAAGTTACCGAAAATTGTCGACAGAAAACGGTTACGGCTGGATTCTGGGCTGGTTTTTTGGGGGACCCAATAAATAAAATACTCCTTTTGTGGCTTGCTTCTGTGCTATCTTTAAACGCCCAAAGTATGAAATAATGATGCAGATGTGCTACTATAGGAAAGTAAATGTAAATTTCAACCTCATCAAACAGAATTGTTTTTCCCAGAATATTTCAAGGTTTACCCCCTGAAATCGCTTAGGGCACCTTTAAGCGTCAAACCTCTGCATGTAAAAGAACCCAAAGCACTTATTGGCCCTGTGTGCTTGCAATTTGGTTAAATACGTGAGCCGCAGCGAAGCAGCATTGAACTTATTGGTAAAGAAAAATCGCCATGCTTCGTCCTCAGTCTAGTCAGAGGTTTAACCGCCTTTTTACTGATATTACCTGCTTCTCTTGTCCTCGTCCGCACGGGGGCGCTTCTGTTGAACTCTTGCACGTCTGTGACGACAGCCACGCAGAAGGTGTAGTCTGTGAACGGTTCCAGCCCGGTGACTGTGTACCGCTGTTCCCGGGAACCAATCACGATCCTCGTCTCTTCTTCGGTTAGGCTTGATGGCTTGTAGTAGATGACGTAGAATATTATTTCCTGCGAAAGAAAGAAGGCCAATCATATGTTTATCTAAAAAAAAATTACGGATTTTTTTCCGCGTCCGTCACATTCATAAATTTGATCATTTTTCACTCTAAAGGTTAATCGTGTCAACACTACAAATACTCTTGAAAGTGGCGATTTTCAGGAGTCCAAGATAACGTCCCAATTTTCATTACAAACAAAATCCAGCTAATTGGAACAGGGAAGACATAATGTCCGATGAAACAATAGATTTATCTATTATAGATGAATGTTATCAGAATGACATGCTACGAGTTCTGTGTAGTCGTTCCTACCTGTTGTGTTGGTTGTTCCGGTATGGTCCAGTCTACTCTAACAGTTGCAGACGACACCGGCTCAACGTGAACTCTACTGGGGATGAAAACTACGACATGGGAAGGAAATTGTTAATGTGAGAATTATAAATCGGCAAAATATAACACAAAGCCAATGGTTTTAAGTGAACTACTTGTGTTTTAATACACTAGTAGCCTGTGCCCAAATAGAAAGAACAGGCTTCCAACGACACATAAAATAAGATATGATATATCCGCATATGAACCAATCTTATACAGACACAAACACAAATACGGACATATAGACACGCGCGAACACCTTGTTTTTTTTCCCTATTTTCCTCTAAATAAAATTTATCTTGGTTTCCTCTCTGTACTCGTTCTATTTCTACTTCCTTTAGTTGCGTCCTTAAGAGAGAGTATGACTGTGTGAAACGTGTGTAGAGTAGGGTTGAAGTGCTGTGTTGTTTTGAACGCTCTGTTGAAAATGTCAACAAACCAGACAAGGTTGACTCGGCTTACCGGAGACCCGGGCCAAGGACATGGTGCTGTTTACAGCTCAGTGTAAAGAACCTAATCCGTTGCTAGACGATTTTTCTTGTATTAGCTGGAGTGTCTGGATCGCAGAAAATACTAAGTGAAGTAATGTACCAGACGTAATCTAAAGAAGTTTTCAATTTGCAATCTTTTTGCACATGTGCTTATTTTGGCATACTGGTAATTCATACCGCTTGTTCTGTAAGCTGATTTTTCACGCTAACATAAACGTAAACTATATTTAGAAAATTAGAAAGACGTTGAAGGAGACGGGGGGATCGATTCGAAAGATTTCACATTTATTTTCCCGATCAACTTTCAGTTGTGTTTTTGCATCTTGTTTGTGATTTACTTCACACGTCCTGGTTTGATTTTTTTTCTTTCTTAATGTTCAAATCGATAGAACAAACAGTGCTAATAATTCAACCTCTCGTAACTAATAAAACGGTCCCAATAAATAGTTTTTGTCCTTGGCCGTATCATGTCATGGCGTTCCTCATACTGACGTACTGCGCATTTCTACGGCGCAAGCCGAAGGTACACGACACGGCATTCGGTAAGCTCCGACTGCAGGTTCTACCCGAGTGTGACGTCATGTTTCGGACGTTGAAGCCGACTAAAGAAAAGCCCGCGAAAGCCGGAAACAATACCAAGAAGTAATACCCATACCTGTTTCGTGTTACCACAACAAACATATGGATACTTCTCCCATGTACCGTCCCTTTTTAAAACGTCCTTAGCTATATGAGAAAAAGGCCTCGTCCCGGTAAGAGTCACTCGAGTCACAGGCTTGGTGACAAGGTCTAACAAACAAAACAAAGCCGCGTCGAACCCGACACCGTACCCCGTAACGCAGCACGGTTGGAGATTGTTTAAATGCGCCGTGAAGTCCTGTTTGAATCAATGATGCGTGTACAAGAAATAGGGTTCTATTGTGTGAATAGTTGTGAGACCGTTTGAGTTTGAATCCACTGTATACAGTCGTATATTTGAACGACAAATTACAAAACATTAGTCCTACATACTCTTGTCAAGTTCGCAAACAAAACTTTGGCTAAAACTTAAATGGAAGCAATGCCAACATTTCTACTATTATAGCAGCTACTAATGTCACAACACTGTTGTGAATGTGGAAACTAGATGTCTTCGGTTGATTTCTGCAAGAAAAACATTATGACTTTTTCTATATGCAAGGGATAAAGGAAGCTTTAGTCTTACCTTGACAGACACGCTTGAAATGCGTCAAAAGCAACATGTACTAAGGATTCTGTTGTAAGCTGCTGATTAAAGTTGTAATACATGAATTTGTACCTACCTGACTCGGAGACTCTAGATAGGAATACCAAAATGACGACAATCCTCACAAATAACGACGCAACATTGTCCTCCATGGTTAAAGACTTGTTCCCCGTTTTCTAGTCACAACTATCCATACACTACCTGGCCTTGGTGCCTATGGAAAGAATAGACTAAACCATTCACAGAAAGGGGGCCTAAGAAGGGGGTATCAATATTCGATGTGTAAAGGCAAATGCTAGACGTCGTACGTAATTCTATCCGAGGTCTTACGTATTCCAGCTCAATTGCGGTTATTTAAGCAGACACTAATACCAACGTAACGCTATCTTATATCTGTTGTATTGGCATTGTGCATGTGGACGATTCCATTGTGGAAAAATAGGGAACGACTAGAAGGGGTGCAAATATTCTACCCCTGATCTTCCATATACCTTATGTATGATAAAATATCGGATTATTACTTCTTCTCCAGACTTAACACACCTGCTATTGGAGATCGGAATATTCCTCTTCTTCTCTACACATAACACACCTGATACTGAAGAACGGAATTTTCCTCTTCTTTTTCACACAAAACACACCTGGTACTGAAGATCGGAATACTCCTCTTCTTCCCCACACATAACACAGCTGCTACTGAATATCGGAATACTTCTCTTCTTCTTCTCCATACATAACACAGCTGCTACTGAAGATCGGAATACTCCTCTTCTTCTCCATACATAACACACCTGCTACTGAATATCGGAATACTTCTCTTCTTCTCCATACATAACACAGCTGCTACTGAATATCGGAATACTCCTCTTCTTCCCCATACATAACACAGCTGCTACTGAAGATCGGAATACTTCTCTTCTTCTCCATACATAACACAGCTGCTACTGAACATCGGAATACTCCTCTTCTTCCTCACATAACACAGCTGCTACTGAAGATCGGAATACTCCTCTTCTTCCCCACACATAACACACCTGCTACTGAAGATCAGAATACTCCTCTTCTTCTCCACACATAACACACCTGCTACTGAAGATCGGAATACTCCTCTTCTTCTCCAAACATAACACACCTGCTACTGAAGATCGGAATACTCCTCTTCTTCTCCATACATAACACACCTGCTACTGAAGATCGGAATACTCCTCTTCTTCTCCATACATAACACACCTGCTACTGAAGATCGGAATACTCCTCTTCTTCTCCACACATAACACATCTGCTACTGAAGATCGGGATACTCCTCTTCTTCTCCAAACATAACACACCTGCTACTGAAGATCGGAATGCTCCTCTTCTACCCCATACATAACACACCTGCTACTGAAGATCGGAATACTCCTCTTCTTCTCCATACATAACACACCTGCTATTGAAGATCGGGATACTCCTCTTCTTCCCATCACATAACACACCTGCTACTGAAGATCGGAATACTCCTCTTCTTATCCAGACATAACACAGCTGCTACTGAAGATCGGAATACTCCTCTTCTTCTCCACACATAACACACCTGCTACTGAAGATCGGAATACTCCTCTTCTTCTCCACATATAACACACCTGCTACTGAAGATCGGAATACTCCTCTTCTTCTCCACACATAACACAGCTGCTACTGAAGATCGGGATACTCCTCCTCTTCCCCACACATAACACAGCTGCTACTGAAGATCGGAATACTCCTCTTCTTCTCCACACATAACACACCTGCTACTGAAGATAAGAATACTCCTCTTCTTATCCATACATAACACAGCTGCTACTGAAGATCGGAATACTCCTCTTCTTCTCCATACATAACACACCTGCTACTGAAGATCGGGATACTCCTCTTCTTCTCCACACATAACACACCTGCTACTGAAGATCGGAATACTCCTCCTCTTCCCCACACATAACACAGCTGCTACTGAAGATCGGAATACTCCTCTTCTTCTCCACACATAACAAACCTGCTACTGAAGATCGGAATACTTCTCTTCTTCTCCATACATAACACAGCTGCTACTGAAGATCGGAATACTCCTCTTCTTCTCCATACATAACACACCCGCTACTGAAGATCGGAATACTCCTCTTCTTCTCCACACATAACACACCTGCTATTGAAGATCGGGATACTCCTCTTCTTCCCATCACATAACACACCTGCTACTGAAGATCGGAATACTCCTCTTCTTCTCCATACATAACACACCTGCTACTGAAGATCGGAATACTCCTCTTCTTCCCCACACATAACACAGCTGCTACGGAAGATCGGGATACTCCTCTTCTTCCCATCACATAACACACCTGCTACTGAAGATCGGAATACTCCTCTTCTTATCCATACATAACACGCCTGCTACTGAAGATCAGAATACTCCTCTTCTTCTCCAAACATAACACACCTGCTACTGAAGATCGGAATACTCCTCTTCTTCCCCACACATAACAAAGCTGCTACGGAAGATCGGGATACTCCTCTTCTTCCCATCACATAACACACCTGCTACTGAAGATCGGAATACTCCTCTTCTTCTCCATACATAACACGCCTGCTACTGAAGATCAGAATACTCCTCTTCTTCTCCAGACATAACACACCTGCTACTGAAGATCGGAATACTCCTCTTCTTCCCCACACATAACACAGCTGCTACGGAAGATCGGGATACTCCTCTTCTTCCCATCACATAACACACCTGCTACTGAAGATCGGAATACTCCTCTTCTTATCCATACATAACACAGCTGCTACTGAAGATCGGGATACTCCTCTTCTTCCCATCACATAACAAACCTGCTACTGAAGATCGGAATACTCCTCTTCTTCTCCAAACATAACACACCTGCTACTGAAGATCGGGATACTCCTCTTCGTCTCCATACATAACACAGCTGCTATTGAAGATCGGAATACTCCTCTTCTTCCCCACACATAACACACCTGCTACTGAAGATCGGAATTTTCCTCTTTTTCCCCACACATAACACACCTGCTACTGAAGATCGGAATTTTCCTCTTCTTCCTTACATAGCACACCTGCCTTGAAGACCGGGATGTTCCTCTTCTTTCACACATAACACAGCTGCTACTGAGGATCGGAATACTCCTCTTCCTCCCCAAATAACACAGCTGCTACTGAAGATCGGAATTTTCCTCTTCTTCTCCACATAACACACCTGCTATTGAAGATCGTAATTTTCCTCTTCTTTACCACACATAACACACCTGCTACTGAAGATCGTAATTTTCCTCTTCTTCCTTACATAGCACACCTGCCTTGAAGACCGGGATGTTCCTCTTCTTTCACACATAACACAGCTGCTACTGAGGATCGGAATACTCCTTTTCCTCCCCAGATAACACACCTGCTACTGAAGATCGGAATTCTCCTCTTCTTCTCCACATAACACACCTGCTATTGAAGATCGAAATACTCCTCTTCTTCCCCACACATAACACACCTGCTACTGAAGATCGGAATACTCCTCTTCTTCTCCATACATAACACGCCTGCTACTGAAGATCAGAATACTCCTCTTCTTCTCCAAACATAACACACCTGCTACTGAAGATCGGGATACTCCTCTTCGTCTCCATACATAACACAGCTGCTATTGAAGATCGGAATACTCCTCTTCTTCCCCACACATAACACACCTGCTACTGAAGATCGGAATACTCCTCTTCTTCTCCATACATAACACGCCTGCTACTGAAGATCAGAATACTCCTCTTCTTCTCCAAACATAACACACCTGCTACTGAAGATCGGGATACTCCTCTTCGTCTCCATACATAACACAGCTGCTATTGAAGATCGGAATACTCCTCTTCTTCCCCACACATAACACACCTGCTACTGAAGATCGGAATTTTCCTCTTTTTCCCCACACATAACACACCTGCTACTGAAGATCGGAATTTTCCTCTTCTTCCTTACATAGCACACCTGCCTTGAAGACCGGGATGTTCCTCTTCTTTCACACATAACACAGCTGCTACTGAGGATCGGAATACTCCTCTTCCTCCCCAGATAACACACCTGCTACTGAAGATCGGAATTCTCCTCTTCTTCTCCACATAACACACCTGCTATTGAAGATCGAAACACTCTTCTTCTTCCCCACACATAACACACCTGCTACTGAAGATCGGAATTTCCTCTTCTTCTCCACATATAACACACCTGCGAATGAAGATCGGAATTTTCCTCTTCTTCCCCATACGTAACACAGCTGCTATTATCACATGGCCAGATGGTGTCGACCAATCAGAAGCCTCCATTGCCCACAATAAGTGGTCTGTTATCACGCCATAACACACCACTTATTGACGTCATGCCATAACAAAACCGTTGCATTTTGTAGATGGGGGTATCTTTTTGATGAATCTTTTTCTTAACCTTGTTTAAAATATCTTTATTGTCTTAAAATTCCCCCAAATGTCCTAAGAATAGATGAAGAATTCATGAAAAAAGGAAAAAAATTCAATTCAAGTAAAATTCAAACGGAAGGACTGGAAACAATATTTTTCACACCCCCGCCGTCAAAGTGGAACCGGCCCAGATCAGGCGATCGTTCGCAGAACGCGTTCGAACGTCCGCCATAAGAGTACCACAGTTTTTCGTCGAGGAACTGTCAGACGCCGACTTAGAGTCAGTTTTCGGGTCATGGGAAGTTGGGGAAGACGCCCAGGAACATACTTCAGCAGTTGAGGGCAAGGAAGCTGACGAGTGTGACCAACAAGAAGCAGCGGGCACACAGAGTCCCCTCCCCACTCATCACATTGTATTTCCCGAAGTAGCAAATCATGGCAGACAAAGAAATCGCCCATGAAACCTCCTACGTTTCTACCCAAGAGGACCCCAGACCGGTATGTTCACGTTTCTGAGGGGTTTTACCTGACGAAAATTAAAAACATTACTGGCAAAGTGATGTCGTCTTGTTCAAAACAAACGCCCCCCTCCCCATGGCCCAAGTCACGAACACGTAACTTCCCGAAACCGATGTGTTGGCATCGAAAGAATTACGGTCAAAATCGCCCAAATTCTTACAGGTTTGTACCTACAATGATCTCGGCTCGATATGTGTACGCTTCTGTTGGATTTTTTTCCGGCTTGAGTAATAATTATCCGGGGAAACTACAACTTGCGGCAAAGGGGAGGTAAACATGTACGATTCTTACCACACCTAGGCGTCTAACAACCTGTCAATTTATAACCGTGTGGGCTCGAAGACAAGTCACCGCTTGTTTACATTGGATTATATGAAGATCATATGTACAATGGATTGCTTTTACATGTATAGTATTAAATAAAGAATCTATGTATTATACAGAAATTTGTCTCTCTTACATGTATATGGGTCAGTTTGGATAGGCTATGTGATAATAACGTTAATGACCCGCCTGTTCCTCGGTGTATATGGTGTCATAACGCCTGGTCATGTGCTATAACCACCTCATAAAACCACCTCGTTCGCTTCGCTCACTCGGTGGTTTTATTCGGTGGTTATAGCACATGACCAGGCGTTATGACACCATATACACCTCGGGGCGGGTCATTAACCCTTAATTGAAGATCGGAATTCTCCTCTTCTTCCCCACGTAACAGACCTGCTACTGAAGATCGGAATTCTCATCTTTGTGGCCTTTGATCCCTCGTATTATATCTCGCAATCTTTCTTTTCTAACTCACCAAACTTGCTACTGAGGATCGGAACGGTCGTTCTATTTACGGTTGTAAGTTTGCGATCGAACGACGTTCTGTTTTTGTTGTTCCATTACTATGACAACCCTTTATTACGCGTTTGGAACATCTTGCATTGTCTACGAGTTTTTACCTAGTACGTACAGTAGTGAGATACATGTCGCATTTGGATCAGTTACTGGCGGTTTTAGGCTATTTTGTTGCTGACTATTAGAATATTGTTTTAGCCTTTTTGTAACCTTTTCTGGGAAGGCGGGGGCAGCATAACGGATTGGAAACAAAACGAAAAAACAAGACTAACTGAAGTAAAACAAACAGAAGATCTAGAGTGTTCTAGAACATTCTCTCTCTCTTCCTTTCTCGAGTCGAATGTTGCGTTGTTTTAATATTTGCTCTCTCATGTGTTATGTTGGTCATCTGTATGTATGACTGAAAGAACGCCTTCTAGTGTCTTGTACAACCAAGCGATTGCTTCCTTGATCATTAACTAACTTAAAAGTACGTGCGCCTTCAATGTTATCGTGGCCCTAACACCACTGCCGACGCAAACGTTCCCACAAGACCTGACTCTTTGGCGCATAGACCTCGCCTCTCCACAACCCGGGGATGGATACCAGGCTAACCGCTACCCAACCTCGTACATTTGTTGGAAGAGCCAAAGTCACGGACAGGATGCTCTATCGATGGTTGACAAAAAGAAAAACATCGGCATCTTCGGTTTTTGGCAGGGAACGACAAGGGGCACTGTTGTGGCAAGCTTGGTTGCCAACGTCTCTGAAACTCGCATCATGGTACTTTATCATTGTTACTGACCTTCACGTCTTTATTACGCAATAAATCGAACGTTTACCCAGAGGTCCAAGGAGGCTAGTTTTCATTGTCGTTCTTGTTACGAACGTGCATGGTTATGACGTCAGAAATGCACTATTTTGTATTTACACAAACAGAAGAACATGCAGCGTTACCTGTTGTGGAAAGGACACCGTTACCTGATTTTCAGACAGATAAGGAGGTAAAACTGTTATAGTTGAGGTCACGGCGAGTGTCAATATACAAAGCTTTTTTCGAAAGGTTTTGAATGGAACAAAAATAAGCTGTGGTGGAAGTTGTTTTCGATTATGGTACAAGATGGTAGATTACGGTAGATGCTACATGTAGTTGACGTTACCGAAGAAATTTTGGGTACGCCTAATACTTTTCCGTGTTGGAACCACAGTTTAATCAGGTTCGAAAGTTGTTAAGTGAGATACAAACCTTCGGTATGCGTATAGGACGATAATAACTGGGGGATATGATGTTCAGCACCAAGGACAGGTACTGTGTGCAAATAGGTACATCAACAGGGATTGGTAAGATGTTATTTAGATGAACTCTATAACGTTACACACTTGATCTTGTAAATAGCAAAAGGAAAGGATAACTATATAGTTCATATATACATAAATCTTATTGACATAGCAAGTTTATTTTTTACTACTCCCCATCAAGCGTCTGCAAGCACATTTGTGGTCTGGCACCGTAATTAAAGAAAAAGATCTATAACAAAAAGCTGAATAATCTCATGTTTTTAAAGATAATATTTAGCCTCAAATACATGTAACTTCAACAAACACACCATACAAGATTTGTGGTATCCTTTATTTATTTATTTTTCAACTTTTGCAATTCCAAAATGTACACACGTACATGTACAGTGGCGCATAATTTCCCAACCATTTTCATACATGTATACACATCTACATTGTACATTAATATAGCGCTGTTCCAAGTAAATTTGATACACTATAGGATGTCTTATTACATATTACCCCTGCAACAACCTGCAAGAGGAAAGACTATGCTAACATAGCGCTAAAGTGACATCTACCATTCTTGGCTTCTAAACCATTGCTCTACTTGGATGCTGTTCAGGCTCAGTTGGGCTGGTATTCCGAGATATGGAAATCTAGTTTAACATCATAAACACCATTCTTTTCCCTTGCCAGCTGTTGCAGGGATCCCGAAACACTGATACAAAATTCTTGGCAAGTACACATGTACATTGTGAAGCTTACATTCCGTTTCACGCTTGCCGTCAAACTGCTAATATATATATCACATCCCCTCCCCATTATAACTTGGCAACCTCCCTCGGATAAACGCATAATATATTTACAAACATTTATGGCATACGATGTGGTGAATTTTGCACTCATTATCGTCTGGTTGGCGACTCGACAGCAATTAATTTAAGCAAACACTCCCATTTATAATTCCTACTGTACAGGTACATGGAATACTTATTGACAACACTAAGTGTTTTATGGTGAGTGGTTCTGAAAACATGTTGTATGTGTGTAACTCATGACATTGCTTCAAAATCTTGTGAAAACAATTATCAGATTTAGAATATTGGAATAATGATGCACTAATCAGCAAAAAAAACAAGGAGGTGTGTGTGTGGGGGGGGTGCAATTCACTCAATGTTACCTACTACACAAGTATGGCAAGGTGTTACATTGATTGTAGCACATTTAGTAAGAAACCCCCTCACATTTCTTTCTCCCTGTTTTTTCCTTGACAAATGCATCTACCACACATACATGTTAACTGTACCAAAGAGATACTAACATTTGGTTGTCATACTGAAGCCTTGCGTGACACCTACAAGTACAAACCCAGCTCTCTTAATAGTCACTCATGTTTAAAAAAAGAACAAACCATTTCACCAAGGCACTCTTCAACGGGAACAAATCCCTCGTCTTCCAATTGGTTACTCTGAATTCATTTACTTTTGGTTTCATTTTGCAGTAGGAGGGGAAAAGATGGTTTCACGATGTGTCAAATTTGTGGTTGGAATATTTCTGTTGCACAGTGGTTATACAAGGGAGACATATTCACAGTGTTAAGCATTCGTGATGGAGAGGTCACTGCGGAAACCAAGGAAATAAATCACCCCGAAAGTGTCAAGATTTACAGTATATCTTAAACAGTACATTCAGCAGAATTTCCTACAACATTTGCTATCCAAACAGTTTGTGCAGAGGTGGGTGAAAAACTATCCAATTATGAACCAACCATATCAAAGAGAACTAGGGACATGCCTATTATGTACCAAACAATAAACAATATGTTTTGTAAACAAATACAAGCCATTGCACAATATACTCTAGTTGCTATAATACAAGAACATTTTCTATGGCTGGGGGAGGGGGGGTGTATGGCTACACTTAGTGTTGCATTTTACATCCAAGTTGCTTGGTCAACACAAAAAGACATTTCCTTTTTTTGTACAGGTTCCTACTTGTAAACCATGGACATTACATGTGTAGACAAAATGTTGACATCAAAATATCACCATTTATGAATAAATTTGTACTGCAAATTGTGTTTGCATGTTTGTGGGGCGTACCAAAATACAAAATCATTCATATACAAGAAGTTTTCATGACATTTTCTTTGTTTATGAGCATAAATAATGAATGTCTTTTTAAAGTTGGTTTTGTGAGTTCTTAGAAACTAGTAAGACAGGAAAAATTACACTTTTCAAGAGATCTCCCTTCAAAGTTCTTCCTAATGGTACAACCATGGTAAACCATGGTAAAGAATACTAAATTGTGGTTCTGGGAGGGTCCATGTTACAGGGGAGGGGAGTTTGCTCAAGTCTATGATTCCAGATATGTTGTTACAGTTTCCCCACCCGGCCTATGCCATATAGATGAACATGTTAATGTTGTCCTCATCTCTCCTCATGTACTTGTGTTCGATCAACCACTCGATCTGTTCCTTAATCATCTTCTTGGAGGGGATGAACATGTTCTTAAGGATCTCCACCAGCTCCGTCTGGAGCTGAGCATTGGAGATCCGCTTTCTCATCTTCATGATCTTCACTATAGCTTCCTGTGGACAGAGAAAATATACAGTAAATTTGTTCATATATGCAGGGATCTTTTGCAGTGATTATGATTTCTTATGTAATATTCCTTGGAAATCAGTTAGATGGTTAACTGAAGGGACCACCCTAAAGATTAATGAATTAATAAATAGATAAATTGAAGTTCTAATGCATTTTTCCCACTAGCTCTCATAAATAAAGGTAACAGACAGCCATATAGCAGGGAGCAGGTAACAGACAGGCATATAGCAGAAAGGTAACAGACAGGCATATAGCAGGAAATTGAAGACAGGAAATGAGATAACTATTCAAGGGCCTTTGACCTGACTTCCTGTTAGTGTCTCTGACATGCCTAGCATATGGAATGCAGCCAAATGACTACAGACACACATATTCAAGCAAATAAACAAACAAACAGACAAACACACTGAAAACAGAACCTCTGCACACAAGAGTAATAATACAAGACCGCATTGCCCAGCTAGACAGTGAAGAGTTTGTTTGAACCTTTGTTTATTCATGAGAAGCTCTAATTGGCAGGCATGACACTTTTCATTGAAGTCCTGAGGGTCAGATACAATATAACAGAGATACACAGTCATTTGAACATATGCATGTACATGTGCCCCTTACCTGTGTCCTGAGTATCCTGAGCTGTATGATGCCTTCGTTGTCTTCTTCTCGTGTTCTCTCTGTGGACAGCTGCAGTCTACCAATCAGGTTGATCTTTCCTCTCTTCTGGAGTTTCCCATTTTTACTGTAATAGGTGAGCAAGAAAGAATGCTTGAGATTTAAAGATTTCATATTTACCTGTCAAGGACATCAAGCTAGTTTTCATCAAAACATCAATAATGTCATGAGGTCAAACTAAGTCAAATCCTTCCCAATCTGGAGATTACTTGGAGATTACGCGTTTCAGACTAGAAAGGATTTATACAATGCCACTTGGCAGAAAGGTAGTCCAGCATGTGTACCAACGCTCTGGCTACTTTAAGATTTCATGGCACAGCCGTTATTGTAACTTTCCACACGACTTTCATGTCGACTATGAGCAGCGCCTGTTAACGATGGCCTGGGGGGGGGGGCAAATCGAGAGGGGCGGAGGAAGACTTGTAGTGGGGGTAAGAGGAATGGCCAAGACAAAGCAGTTTTTTGTGGGGGCAAAGAGACTTACATGGGGCAAAGCAGAAGGTGGTGGTGTACTTTTGTACTTACATGAGGCCGAACTCCTGATTGACCCAGAAGACTGTCCCTTCCTGGAACTCCTTGGGTGACTGAGCCTCGGGTTCATACACTAGGACTTGTCTCTTAATCTTAGGGAAGGCCACTAAAGACTGGAACAAAAAGTGAGAACAGTTTAGTATTAAACATCAGTCAAAACATGCATTAAGAATATCAAACATACGGGCTGGAAATACTTCTCAAAGTAACAAGAGAGAGAGAGAGAATCTCAAATCAAAGACTTCAACACCAATACAATGCTCTCATCTTTTAACAGAGCTAAATTTTTGTTTTTGTGATTTACCGTATTCAGTACCGGCAAATTAACATATGGTATTTTGGTCCTGTAACCAAAAGTTTTTTCTGGTATTATACAGCAAAAACCCACTAGTCATGCCAGAGAAGACAGACACTACCTACAGTAAACAAAACTACTTGGTAAACTTACCCATAGAGTTCTCCTGAGCTCTGTATCGGGCAGCTCCGTGGCTAACCTCAGGTTTTCCAGCGGTATTCTCTCCATGGGCCTCTGGTTCCACGAGAACAGCACCGCCATCTGAAAGGTCGTGACCTCCAGGTCGTACTGACCTACTTTGTTTTTGAAGGTTATCTGGGGGCACAAGGTCAAAGTAACCAACATATTTGAATATAGAGAATAATAGAGAATTTGCTATGGAAACCAACATCTAACCTCTAGCACACAGGAGTAGTAGTTTGGCACCCCATTTTCTATTGGTTACAGAGTTAGACATCAGGAAGAAGGTTAAATCTGTTTTCAGAACTGGCGCAACTATTGCATCATGAGTCTATTCCTAACTCAGCAGACTTATATAGAAAGAGATATCTGCTGGCTGTTCATTAAAAGATGTCTGCCAAAACGACAAAGGTTTGAAACCTACACAAATAAAAACGAGTAATTCAATACAGGCGTTACGACCTACGCATCACAGTAAAGTCTACGCACAATGCCGTTGGACATGAGGTGGTGCCACTGCAGTTTCCTGCCGCTGTGCGTCTTCCTGTAGTACTCCTCCACCTCCGGGATGTAGTCCTCCAGCTCCATGGGGAGCGACACGAACACACGCTCAGAACTACGCGCCCAGGCGCCCGCGTTCAGGACCTTGATATTTACACAATCTGTGGAAGCAAACAAAAAACATGAGTCACAACAGTAAAAGTTCTCTAAATGTTGTGCTTGAAAGCATTCTGTGGAGTCACTGTCTCTTTTTTCAAATAGTTTACTGTGAATTCATATTTCTTTCGGGGATTTAATTTTGCAGTAGAAGGGGAGAGGGGGTTTTGGTTCTGTCACAAGTTCACAGTTGAAACAATTTCGTAGTACAGTTACTCTGACTAGTACTATAAGGTAAACACATAATCATTTCCAAAGTGGAGAGGTCATCACAAAACTGCAAAAGCAAAACCAAAACCACTGTGAACATTTCAAGATTCACAGTATATCAGCTCCACCCCTGAGGCGTCGCCAAAACTACCAGTGTACCATGTATTGTAATGTATTTCATACCTGCTATAGAACCATGTCCCTTGTCCCGAATGGCCTCCTTAAACTGACTGTTGAGGTCTTCACTGACTTTGATGTCTTGGAACATCCTGGCTAGTTTGTTGACATAGTCTGCTGGCATGCCTACCTCCTGTAGAAAAATGCAAAAGAAGAAATATATTCTGTGGTTCTAAGATTTTTTATTTGAGTGAAAGCTCGCCTGTGTTGGTACATATTGTTAAGTTTAGAGCTTTGATCCAACACATAGAAGGAACTTTTTTCTTGGATGACAGAGACATTTTTTTCATAAAGGTATTTTTCTGCAAAAACATAATATCAATTTCACCATTATGACTGTAGGACTTATTATGCATATCAATCAATCTTCATATAACTATGGTACATGTACTACGTACAACACTAATTCTTTAATTAATTTAAAACAATACAACCAAGAAAAAGCTACACAATATTGAGGAATAGCAGGGTATAGCAACATTTCTTTAAATGCAAGCTGCATACTAAAATAAGTTGATATACCAAATGATTCCAAAGACATTAGGAACAAAAACAACAACACAATACAGGACTGAGACATCACCACACCCAGTTGCCATAAAGATATGTAAATGAGCCTCACCCTGAGCCACTCCACCATGTTTTCTTCCTTCTCGCTGTCTGCAGAGCTGTCTAGGATGAGCCTGCGAGTCAGGTGGGCCTTGTGGTACCTCATAAACACATCCTTGTTCTGTACATACTTCAGCACTAGTAACTATGGAGACACAAACAAACAAACATCAACATCTCAATCACAGACTCGTCTCATATCACACCTGGACATCAAGACATGGGAGACACCACCCTCCTTTATCAGCGCTGAAACCCGCTCCGGAAATGTTCGGCAAACCCTCCCGCTCTCAGCCCTGATCTTTTGAACGGAGATTTTGGCTTCTGGGGACGTCACTGACAGTTGCTCATAAATAATTAATGAGCTAGCCTTATTTGGCACAAACAGTCGTTAGTTGCCCATGCTTCCCAGCATCATTTGCGGCTTTGCTCAAAATGAGCTTTAGCAAACCCTCTGATTGGCTGAAAGCTGTTTGGTGGTGACGTCGCCAGAAGCGTGTTCAGGGGCTCGGAAGGGCAGGGCCGCTATGGGAGGTAACAAACATATCGGGTCTGCTGGGAGGATGGGGAGACACTTGCAGCTAGCAGAGCTCTTTGGAGACAGAAAGTTAAGAAGAGTTAACAGAGAGAAGAAAAACAGAGGTTTGTCTCAGAACTCAGACGTTTAAACCATAAAAACTACATTTTTTGGGTAAAATTAACGGCAGGCGCCCCACCATGCTTTTCTGTTGGGCATGTTATACAATGTTACTATTATTGTTGTGCACCGCCTAGCAGTTTGCACAAATTAAGGTACACACTCTCCCAAACAAGGTTGTGTCTCCAATGGTATAACTAGAATTTCAGAACTGATGAACTGAAAGAAAGAAAACTTTTTTCTTCTCTAGACTTTAACATTAACTTTGAGATGATTACACAAAATGTCACTTACCACATCTTTAAGTCTGAGATCTATTTCGTCAGATGTGAGTTTCTTGCTCAGAGGAGTCTTTCTCAGCAGCATGTCGCAGTAGTTGGCTAACAGCTCCGGACATTTGGATTCTGGCTGAGTCTTTGCTACACTGTGGTGGGGTCAGAACACCAAGATGCCATTTCAGTGCTTTGTATTGGATAGTCTCTTGTGCAAAAAGTGGCTGTTGTTACTCGCTTTACTCTCTTTATCTCTTGAAATGGTATGCTCACAGTCACATAATGTACTTGCTATACATGTTTTACAACTACAATACAATGTTGTCATGTGAGCTTAATATCTCCATCCTTTTTTTGCTCATATTGTGTTGAAGTTTGGTACACCTTTGCGATGGTGTTGCTTTCCTCGATAAAAAGCTATTAATATTTCAATTCAGAATCATTGTTTACTTAGTACAAAGATACAAAAATAATGCCAACAAATCTTTTAGACGTTCTTACAAATAGTCTGGTCAGAGGAACAAACCAGAACTAAAATGGGATGGTCTCAGGCTAACTACAACATTTAAATGTTCAATAATTTGAAAATGTTTGGCAGTTGATGTGTCAGTTATCTTTTCAGTAATGACTAGTACTTCTACTCACCCTTTTTGTTTAGAAGGAAGCTCTAACCTAAAAACAGTTGTGTCGTTCACTACATGCTTGTATGCCTGGAAATGAAATGAAACAGCAATTGTTGAAATATCAACATTGTAAAACACTCTGTCAGAATAGAAAGAAACCATGTCTCAAAAATGCTTCAGAATCTTTCTATAACACTACTTCTGAAAGCCATAGAAGTATGAGGCTATAAACATACATGTAAAACACATTCTCAACTAAAAACAATGGCTGATGTGAAGCTAGTCTGCTTTGCCAAAGGGTGGTTATACAGGCTATACAGATACAGATACTGTAAGAATCTGCTTACCTTGTCCCTGGAGGTGAGGAATCTGGGGTCATCACTGAAGGCTTTCTTGACTAGCATACTAAAGATGTTAAACAGGGACAGCAGCTGTTCAACATACTTCTCAGAATCCTGAAATAAAAAGAAGTACAGAAACTTTAAAAGATGATTCATCATTATGATTCTATGTAACAACTCGGCAAGGAGCAAGCTGGTCTTGTGGGTTATTATCTTAGAATCTAAAGGTTCTGGGTTCAAAAATCCATGGCTGGCCCCAATTTTGTACCCTTGGGAAAGGCACTTTCCCTCACTCAGCTCGAAACATGAAACAAGGTTAAGGAACGTCCTCCCTGTTAGGACCATGTTTGAGGAGAAAGTTGGTCCTGTTTTCGAGGAGAGCCATGCCTTGAGCACATTAAAAAACTCACTACATTTATAAATAAATAGGGGTCCTTCGTGGTGTGAGTGGTTCAAACCTTGCAGTTTGGTTTCCCGGTTGACATATTAAAAAGGTGATAGTCATCTGTTATGTCAATCCTTCCACAAATGTAGTTAATCTAAATAAATAACTAGATATATGAGTTGCTTTTTTTCTCTACGAGCATGTTATATTGAATTTCACTTGTCCTTACAGAAGTGATAGTCTCCGCAGCAGCCACCATGTCAGCCAGGCCCTGGTTCTTGATATGCTCCTCCAGGTCCCTCAGCATGGGGTTGATGCCGTCTGGCACCCGGTCTAATAGCTGGAACATTAGCAGCAGCTCTGCACAGGGAGGGCAAAGTTCAGCATTATTAGACAAGCCATTCTGATTGGTCAACAATTCCAACAGTTCAAATTCAAAAATGTACACTTCAACCACATACTGGTGACTACCTAACGCAAGAATTAATCAATACTTAAAAAATACAAGGTAATGATTCTGAACACTTTCTTGAATATCACCAGTTGGGGATAAAAGAAATTAACAAATTTTTACAAGTAGCTTTTGATTAAACAAATTACCATAAATTGTATAAAGTTCCCTGGAGGATGGGAAAGAAGATGTCCACAGTGTTTTAAAAATCGGTTGAAAAAAAATAGTAAAGCAATGTGCTGCAAACTCAAAGCGAAAACAGTGAACACAAAACAATTGCAAACATTTCAAGATGTACAGTACATTTGTTGTACTTACTGTCTGTTTCATTTCTCTTGATCATAACTGAACACTCGGCAAGGATGGTCTCTTTGAAGGCGGTTACTAGTACGTGAACGCAGCACTCTGTAAGCTGAGGGGGGGGGGAGAAAACACAACAAAACATAAACCGTCAGGACGGCCATTTACAACTCCATACACAGTCACTTAACTGCAAAAAAAGGATTCAACTACTCCTTCAATGCTAGATTAAAAAATATGTCACTTTCATACCAATACTTTTCAAATACATTATTTTTTACTCCACCAATAAGGATTTCAATGCAACTTTGAAAACCAAGGAACACTGTTCTTAAGACTCTTGTACTTCAGAATATGCTACATTTTCAAGACATTTCTGGTGTGTCACATCAAAAGGCAGTAATACAGTTATACAGATAGATTTCCTTTGTTGATAGCTGAAACCTATCTAACTGCAGTTTGTAATCAAAGTGGTAGGTGTCGTTTTTGACATGTTCCCACCAATAATAAGCTTTTTCCCAAAAATAGCTATATCTCTTTTGGTAGGAGCAGTCATTTCTTTTTCTGCAGAAAAGTGACATACAACATTTTTCGTACAACGTTATGTTATGATGCAAACATTTTAGGACAGATGCATTATGTCGTGGTGAGTTCGCGATTAGGGGTATGACGGAAAAAAACGTGTCAGCTACGTGCGCCTAAGTGCGGAAGACCTTACGGATCCCCTGTTCAAGCCACTTGCTTCTACTGAACTAACCTGAAACTGCTGGCTTGCTACCTGTCCTATATGGAGGCTTTTCTGAAATATAAAACCATGCAACTGAAAAAGCTCTCACTCTAGCACCGTGCCAGCCATGTCAAGCAGACAAGAAGTCCAACGGATTTTCTAAAATCTCGTCCAAGTATTTTTTGCCATTTGTAAGTTGCTAGATATTTAGGCTAGTGTGTAGCAAAAAGCGAATGCATATGTTGGAAGGTCGTACCATGTTGCAAGGCTGGTGGGGGTGGGATGGAAGGGAAAAACAGCTTGGGTTTTAAATTGTTATTAATAAGACATTATCATTAACACAAGTGACAGGGTGAGCAAGGAAAAAGCACAAGGGATGTTACATGTACAAAATAATGCATGTTTACATTAACACAAGTCTATCTACTAAACATCTATTGTAACCACTGACTATTAGCAAGCTATGCCTAGTAACCTGTCATTCTATATTCTAATTCAGACCATATTACAGGTACATGTAAACTATTAAGGATAGTTTTGAAACTCTGCTATAGTTGATCGTGATCTGCATTGTAACTTAGTACTAGCATCAACTACATGTTAAGACAAGGCCAAATCTAAAACGTATGAAGCTTACAGAAATTAAAACAAAAGGCCACATCAATTTGATTTCTTCATTCTTGGATTTGCCTGCTGCATTTTTCTGATTTAAAACATTCAACTTAATGAAAAATTCCATGAGCAAAGAAATTGCATTGGTGTGGCCTAAGGAACATACAAACAAAATCTTTAAGGGGAGCTAAGGAGTTATTGTGTACAAATGGAGTGGTGTTTTATTCCAAATCTTACCTGGCCTCAAACCACATACAGCTAAAGAGAATGGAAGCTTCATTACTACTAGTATGCTAATTTATGCATAAATGTTGTCATACCTTTTGCACAGAGTCGCACCCCTTCCTGGTTTCCAGATATCTCATCGCTCGCTGTTCTTCCTCTTTTAGTTTCATATCAGCCTACAGAACAAACAAAAACATTGGACAGAAGTTACATCAAATTCAACAACCATTTTCATAATATTATTAGTAAAATAACTTTGTAAAAAAACATGAGGATACCTACATCATAACATGTATTCATAACAAAGAAAATCTACAGGACTAATAGATATAAATCTGTCAAAAGCAACAACTGTTCAAACAGTTATAAAATAAATAGATGTTTATACAACACTATTACTATTAAATTTCTAATTTCTAAGAGAAAGTAAAAATACTATTTACTAGAAAAGCATTGCATGAGTCAGCAAAAACTACAAAGGCCACTAAAATGTGTGTACTGTAGATTTAATTTTTCTCAGGAACCAATAGTCACTATAGACAGGATTCTTAATGTCTGTGGCAAAAATCATCTAAGATACCATCAACAAGTGGTCACATTGGCCAGGTGGTCCTTATACATAACGTTGGGTAACATAAATTCGCGGGGTACTTAAATTCGGGATTTTTCGAAAACGGGGTGTTTAGGGATATGTGCTAGATGCAACATCAGTAATACCGCTAGAAATGCAAACTTGACAGACAAACGCATTCAGAACACTGTCTGAAAAGCTTCGATAACCATGCATTAGAAGTTGGCTACGTCAAAAACTCTCCGTCCCTTATTGTCACAGTCTGAGGGCTTCGTGGGAGAATTATATGTACATAGTTGTTCGCTGGTTTATAAGACAAATGTCACATCCGCTTCCTGCTAAACACAATTATTTACAATACAACTTATCAGAATCTCTTTTGCTAACCTACAACTTGACTCTAAGTGTGATTAATCATCAAAACGCCTCTTTGTTGCTGCAACCAATGGCTACGGCACTACGGTGAATTTTCCCGCCGCCATATTCGTTACCCAGAATCCTGCTATTCGGCAGACGACAAACGTTTGCGAGGAACACTTTTTTGTCTAAATGTTGTGTGTGATAGTGGACTGATGGCGATATTTTCCTCAAAGTTTGCTCTTAGCACAAGCAGAAACACATGGACATACTAGTATTACAATTTCTACGGCATCCAGCTAACGCCCCGATGAATAATGTACAAATTTCCATGACGGTGGGGGTGAACTTTGAGTGACGTTCTACCGACTCAACACAGGGGTTGTTCCCGAAGGCCTGATGCGTGCGGTACGGCCGTTTTTTCGTGTATTTTTTTTACTTGGACACGTCTATATCCATAGCACTCACCTCAAGCCAAGGACGGAACGATTAGCTGCTGTATAAAATGTGATTAGCGGTAAGATATTCAAGACGAATCTTTTCTCCCGAATTAATGTGCCCCCCTGTCCGACAGCACCGTCATTGTGCGTGCGGCGGACGGTGGTTTCAAGTTGAAATATTATGGTGTCAGCACGACTAGAGACAAAATCTACCATATATATGATTAGTGCAAAGATAGTACATGATACTGACAGAATAATAGAAAAAAAGGATGGTTTATTGTTCTGCTAGATTGATTTCAGTCAACCATTATCGGAAAAATCCCGAATTTATGTTACCCAACGTTACATGTAATTATAATAGATGTGATCAACAGGTTTGACTGCATTTTACATTTGAGCTGTTGGAAACAACAGAAAACTTACATATTTCATGTAGTTCTGGACCCCGTTGTCTGCCAGGTATTGCGGTGCCTGTGCCTTGTAGAAGGCCTCTGTTGCTTCTATGTACGCCGCCTCAAAATTCTCCTTGTAGATCTTTAACTTGTCCTCAGGGTCTGAACATAGGTTGACTGAAAACAGAGGAAATCAAAGATTGTTATCAATCTTGGCAAAGATTCTGGAACTTTCATACCATACCTCCAAATTTATCTTTCCTTTTTGTATTTTTGCTCTACATGTATGGTACATACATGTATGTGCATTATTACTATGAAGTGTCTTAGCACAGAATGTAAATTAGTTCATATAACATACAATAATATCGATATTAATTATGATATTATAGACAACATGAATGCAATAAAATCTTAACACTAGCTTTGAAAGTTTGATACAATGTATGTGCAATGATCCATACACCTTTTGCTCGTAGGCTCATAATATTTATCCTAATCAATAACATATATTATTATAAGCATAACATCTCAGATGACAAGGAAAAGTCTTTTAAGCATTATATCTATACAATCACAATTTGTTCGTACTGTAAATTCATTTATTTTCACTGGGATTAAGTTGTAGGTAGGAGTGGAAAAATGATTTTTCAGAGTTCGATATTTGCACTTGAAACAATACTGTACCATAAAAAGTTTCTAGGAAAAAAATGGATTTTCTAACACATAAATCCTGGGTTGATACAATGTACAATGTTGGATGACTATTTCTTGTTCCTTTCCCTACCATATGATTCCCTGACCCCGATGACCAGCTGTGAGTCAAAGGCCTCCCCCATCCTCTCTGAGTGGACCAGTTTCATCGCGCTGTCCTGGAGTCGCTGTTTGATGTTCGAGAAGATGCTCTGATTCCAGCTGTCCAGCATCAGCTGTGGTAAACAACAACGTTTAAATGTAAACAACTATTTATCAGTAAACAAAACAACCAAAATGGATGTTATTGCTAAATCACTTTTGTGTCTAGCTGTGGTAAACAACAACGATTGTCATCAACTATAATTCATCAGAAAACAATGCAACCAAAATGGCTATTTTTGCAAAATCATTTTCGTGACCTGTAAGAAACCTTTTTAAATGTTTGCTACAAGATACAAAAATGATGTTCTATAACCTAAGTTATCATTGGACTAGCCCCTTGCTGTAGTGCTTACACAACTGTGTGGCCAAAGAACTATAGAACTGGAGATAGGCACTGCCCTATAGACCATGTGCAAATGACTAACACATTTTCAATACTCCAATAGTTTCCAAAGTGGTTAAAATTTGCAGTCAGTTTTGTAGCACAGAAGTCATAAAAGGTAGACACATTTGTGGTGTCATGAAGTTTGAAGATTTCCATTTCCATGAAGCCACTGACACCAATTTAGTTTCTTTGTTGAAAGATTATCCCACTACAGAAAATATCAACTCCGCTCCTTTACAGACCTTTCTAACGATGCTGTCCTCCGGGCTGTTCTTTTTCTGCACGCTGCTGACGGTCTTGCCGGCGAGGGACGTCTCCAGCTGACCAAACGGCTTGGGGAGGTACGAGCACTGCGTAAAGAACTTCCTCCACTCCGCAATGTACGCCTTCAGTAAGGCCGTGTCGTCCTGATGGGTCAAAGTTCGCTGGAAAAGGAGGACAAGATTGTGACGCAAAGGTTTAACATTATAGTATACTCCTTACCCAATATTACAATGTTGTATTTTTGATAACGTGTCATGTTTTCATCACTTGTACTGGATTATTTTCCTAGACTGATAGAACTGTAAATTCATTCACTTTCAGGGCACTTAGAATTTGACTGAACAGTGAAAATCAAGAGTTCATGGTATCTTTGAGTTCGCAGTTGGAACAACAGTTGAATCAACGGAAGACAGAACAAGTGTTCTCGGGTGTGAGGTCATCTCTAAAAACATTGTGTATCCAGCCATCATGAAAAAAACAAGAAATTGCAAAAAATGAATATTCATGTTCCCCAGGATAAAATGTAGACATTTAGAGCTGTGAATTTGAGTGTAGATGAATCTGTGCATTAAATATTTATGTCCAACCAAACATTATTGTTTTCCCCCATGTTTCCGTAATACCTCAATGATCCTGTACATATGGACGGATGGAAGACATTGTGAAGCTCTTTCCAGGGTGCGACAAGTTTCGAAAAACTCAACTGCCATGACCAGGCCAATACATGCTCATTTACACTAGCCTGAACCAACTTTTTATTGGCCTGAACTTTTTTCAAAATTTTCCTCTGATTTCCAGATGACTGTGTTTCAATCAGGAAATGAAAATGCATATACAGAAGATGGCAATCTATAGCTAGTAGTAAGAGGACTATGCATGGGGAAATGGCTATGGTTCGATTGGCACTTCCATTGTCTTGAACTGGTCAAATTCTGTTTCCATGTCTTGTAAGTGATACCTTTAACTTAGAATTATCCATATACTTGTATGTAGGTTAACTTGTATCCAGTTTTTTGTTTGCTTGTACAATTGTGAAACTAAAAGACCTAACGAAAGTCACTGTACTTTCGTTTTGTCAATGAAGATTGTATTGTGTTTTTTTATTAGTTTCCATGGTGTCCCCACCCTTGCCACGCCCATGCCACGCCCGTGCCACACCCACCTGCTGCGCCTGTTTGATGAACTCCAGGATATCATCCTGTAAGGCCTTGTGGACCTTTCCTGGACCCTTGTCATCCCACAGACACACAGAGTGCACATCCCTATACATACATACAAACAAACAAACATGTGACTCTGGTAAACACATGTCATAACCTCAAAACGTAATTTCTGCTTTACTAAATTGAATTCATGACTTGTAATGTGTTCTTATAATAGACAAGGAATGCACATTGTCAAGTACTTCCAATTCTGTAATGTTTAGGTGGTTGTAAAGGCATTATAATTAAAAACTGCAAGACATTTATAGCTACCAATGTAGTTAACCTTAGAACTACATGCTACTGATGCCCCCAAATGTTGATTTGGCCTATAGGTAAAGTAGGATACTGAAGGTTGAATTAAGCTGAGCCCCCAGGTGACAGGCTCCTGAGTCCTGACATAACAGGTTCAGGAAAATAGTCACCAACCCAGTTAACCTTCTAGATGTTAAGGGTGCCCATACACTAACTTGTCCTTAGGATACTGAAGGTTAAAGTGATTGCTGTACCAGAAGAGATCCTGCCACTCGGCCCTGGTGACAGGCTCCTGACGTAACAGCTTCAGCACAGTGGGCCGCATGCTGTCCCACTTGTCTTCAAACTGCAGGCTACCTTTATCCTGAAAAACACGACGATCAGGTGTTAGATCCTTTTGTTACAGAAACATTTATTTCACCAGAACATGAGGTTAATGGCTGGTTAAGCAATAGACTAATCCTTGCAATCAACCATAATCTGAATTTCAACCAATGAGAGAGACTTTTTTCCATTTCTTTGTTTTGCATTTCTACTCTCATCTCCCAAATAAACGTACCGGTACGTTTATTTTTTTCAGCCTCAAAATCCACCCAGTACGTTCTTATTTTGGACGGTACGTTTATTATTTTTTGAAAATTTGAGTTTTGCTAAAGTGGGATCCCCTTAAAATTCAAAGTTTGGGTTTTCCTGCCAATATTTCCCCGGCATTTTTGCTCATAATTCATTATTTTCCGGCCAAGCGGCGATGATTTCCCTGCCGCTATGACCCGGCCTTTGTGAAATCCTGGCGGAACTCGTAACGTATTGGTCGATCTCTATAACACTTCAAAGTCAACGTTGTTATTGGGCGAAAATAAGACGCCACACTGACGTTTTGAAATGCAATTATTTTTATATGAACAACTTTAGCAGTCTCATTACATCGTAAACCAAAGCATGCTGACCAGAAACCAATACATGTCAGCGGCGCAAAGTGTTTCAAGTAACGTTACGCATGTTAATACATTACTCCACTCACGTGAGATACAGTCTTTCCCAAAATGAAAATATAAAAATAACACCACAAAAAACTGTGTCTTAGCATTAAAAACTTTATAATTACTTTGAAAACATTTCAATATATCATATAGTATATCAAAACATTTCAATCATACCGCAAACATGAAAATTTAGCCCTTTGAAAAGAGCCACAGTAACGCACCAGGCAGTGATAGTCCTTGGGAATGTTTTGTTTTGGAAGATCTCACTTCCAAGAAGGGGAAACAACTCTTTTTGATCTACAAATAAAACTCCTTTGCCATTGTCAGAAATGTGTTTTTGCAGTTCTACAAAAAAACTTTTATTGCCTTAGTCTATATAAAAAATCAATCACAATCTAGTCACCATTATTATCACTGAAAAATGCTTGAAAAATATCACTCCCCTACAGAAAGAATGCCAGAGGTTTCTAAGAACATGAGTGTACGTTCTGTTAGCCCCGCCCCCTTCTGTCTGTGGCGCCGCCACTGTCTATAGCTCACCCTTTCATGTAATATGAGAACACTGTAGTTTGTGGCAACATTGTAACAAGCCTTCAGGAGGTTTCTCACAAATTTGTTGACAATTTAGTTTCTCAAAATGATACATACAAGGGTAATTTTTAGATTTTAAATTATTTGGATTGCAACAACAAAAGCCAAGAACATTATATAATATTGTCCTTGATATTGTATGATATTAAATGTCCTTGACACAACACAATGATTTGTGGCATGTAATGTTTACAAATCTATGTTTCTATATGGAAGGCATAGATTCTGAAGATAAATGGCAAGTTGGGAAAGACAAAAAGTTACATCATATACATTGTCATAGTCTTCCTTTTCTCCATCATGACTTTTACAAAATATAAGTAATACCTGTGATGACCATATATTCAGGATATTGTAATTTTCTGTTCATCTTCTAAATGTTGATACATTTGAATAGAAAAAGAGTAGACTTTCAAAGTGTTGCCCATCCAAGTGAACTGAGAAGTTTGGCGACTACTTTTCATGTTTTGATTATATATATATATGTTAGTATATACAACAATTTACTTGCTTCAAGTTCCAAGCAGAAAATGCATGTATCAATGATCATGTACATTTTAACTTGTTGAATTTGAAGCACCGTTGGCCCCCGGTTAGGGGTCATAGCGGGGAACCTATGCCCAATTTTTTTCAACATTGCTACTACAGTATATCTTTTTGAAGTGGCAAGGAATATTATAATTTGAACAAGATGTGTACAGTTATTCTGTTCAATAGTTATACACTTAATTGGTATGGTCCTTAGACAGGCATAAATAGTCAATAAATGAATAAAGAGAACCTGCTAATCATCTTCTGTCCCTCTGACAGAAATAGCATGGACACAGTTTATCTGTAAATTTGGTCAATTTCCGGGGGGTATGTTTATTCCGGGGGGTACGTTTATTAGATTTTGAAGATTTGTCCAGGGGGTATGTTTATTCCGGGGGGTATGTTTATTTGGGAGATGAGAGTATGTTTCGACAGAGCTATACTGTATATCTTGAAATTTTTGTGTTGGTTTAATCAAGGAGGTTATATAGACTATATATCATAACCTCCTTGGTTTAATTTTCATGGCTGACACTGTGCATATACACAGGGCCTTGACTTTGCGGTTGGTGGGAAAATGAGGTTGTCACCATGTTTTAAGCTCACATGTCTTGATTACACATACAACAGAAGTAAAACAATGGAAATGCATGTTCACAGAGTCATGATTTTGCAGTGGAGAGGCCACCAAGAAAATAAAAAAATATAGCAAACATTTCAAGATTCACGGTACAGTGTGCAGAAAAATGGCTATATTTGGTGACAGTAGAAGTTTCCTGGTGGTATGTTTTTTAAAAATCTCAAATCAACACATAAAACTTTCGCACTTTTTAAGTTTTTTCTTCAATTATTTTCATTCTCCATACAAATTGTTGCTTTTCCCAGCCACATGTTGAGCGTCTAAATTCCCAGACTGTTCAAATCCTAAGCATGAGTCTAGAATTTCTTCCTCTTCTCTTGTTACTGTAAACAACGCTGTGAGTAACAGTGTTTAGTTTACAGGGTAAGGCTTGCCAATCTCAAACTACAAACAGGGTAGAAGCACATAGTTGGCAAATGTCCAATGTAAAATACACAATTTGTTCTGGCCATTCCCTTGTTTGGGCAGGTTACAATACCTTTTTGTTAAGATATTTGTTTACATCTTCCGTCTAGTTCTCACAAAGGTACGATTAAAATAGTAACATTATGGGTTCATTTAATTTCCGTCATGTAACGTTAACAATTTATGAAATTATCCAAGGGAGATATTTTGTGGGAACAAAATATAGTATCAGTGACACACTAAAATTGCGCAAAAAAATGACAGTATTGTCATCGTGAGCTTTTTTGGTTGAACATAATAACAAAGTGAAAGTTGATATATGGTAGGGATTTGATTTGTTTTTGATACGACACAAATAATAAGTTGCGTTATATCGCCAGTGGATTATAGACTTTGTGCTTCAACAGATATTTTCTTTCAAAATAACACGGTTTCGGTAATTTGCCGCGGTCTAGAAAATCTATGGCACTGACGCTGTAAGATGTTAGATTGTCTATGATCACACCATATCATGTACGTGTGAACTCACTTATCTGCGTCAGACATAAATGAAGTACCGGGAAAAAATCACTCGAAAAATCACAGCATATGCGATAACCCCACGATACTTTCACCAGAAAAACAGCAATCGTTCGTCGTAAGAGAAAAATACAGGGGTGACATCTTTAACAATACGTTATCCTGCAAATCGTGGAGGTTCAGTAGATATAACATAGAAAGAAACGAGCGGGGAGTAGACAAAAATGTCAGAAATATTTTAGCTGAGCTAAATTTACCTTCAACATTGGCGCCGCCATCTTGAATTTGTGATCTCGAAAACTCTCGCGATTTGCGAGATTACGTAAATTTGGAAATTCTTACATCTTTTCAATGTTTTAATAATTTTTTAAGCAAAATTTCAAACAAATGATATATGTGTGACGTTTGAGACCAAATGATTGGCAGATTGGGGGATGTTTTCTTATGTTTTTGTTGAACGAGAGTTGGATGTAGGTCATGTGCCTTCACTACATTTTCCTTCCAAAATGGCGGCAGAGGACCAGAAAGCACATGGTGGCATCCCGCAGATGCGATTTGTGGTGAGTTTCCGCGTTTCTTCCAACATTGCAAAGTCTTAAATCTTTAGAGGAATCTCTAAGAAAATTTTGATGTGCGATTTTGTGGAGTGTTTGCCGTGGTAAGGTTGTTGTGTGCAGTTGAAGTGAGCTCATCCCACCCCACCCCTCTGTTCTTCATCAAATTTTATCTCCAACTCGTGACAGTGACATGCATATAAAAACGTGCATGCACTCTTTGGTCATAGAAAATTACTTTGAATTTAGCTCTGTTGTTATGTATAGAAATGTAGAAGCTTTAACATGCATGCAGTGAATTTCAGTTTTATTTTTATTTAGAATTCTGAAATAAAATAATTTTCACAGTAATATTCATGAATTTTATAAGTTAGATTGACGGATGTAACATGGATGATGGAGATAGTGTGGAAGGTGTAAGTTGTAAATTGTGACATGTTTGCAGTGGATTTACACAACAAAACACTTATGGACATTGTCGTGCAAATTATTGAGACAATGGTCGAGACGAGAACTGTTATTAACAACATTATGTTAACGAGTCACACTCACAGGCCTTTGCCTTTGACATATAAGTATTTTATTAGACATGTCGAATTAATAGAGAGTTCTGAATCGTCCCGTGTTTGGGGAGAGCCACACCCCGCGCACGTTAAAGAACCCACCACATCTTTCGAAAAAGAGTAGGGGTATGCCCCGGTGTGCGATGGTCCAAATTCTTCTGTCTGGAGTTGGTGATTCACTACAAATCACCCGGATGGAGGCCTGGCGAACCTCCATCTCGTATCAGCCAAGCGTAGCAGATTCATCAACAAGTTGATGTTGGCTACCTAACCCAAAGAAGAAGTATTACCCACAACTCCTGTCATTGTGCATGTGTACTCGGAAGTGTGAACGGCCTTATTGTTTTAAGTTTGTGCCCTTTCTGGTAAGGAGAGAATAAGAGGTTTGCGGTGCTTTAATTTCCAGTTGAAACAATACACAGCACGTTGAGGCAGTGTGAGTTGTCACAGCAAAAACTGCAAACACAAAATTACTGCAGATGTTTCATGATCTACAGTACTTCCTACTCGCTATGCAATGATGAATTTCCGTCTCAATCTCATTGTCACAATTTGTGATACATGTACATACTGTTACATTAATCTGTATCTGTACATTAATCTGTTTCAAACTGTTGATTCCACTTCACCATGTCTACAGGAAGATGTGGATGCCTACATGAAGGAACCGGAACATGAGAATGCAGAGAAGGTACTCCGCAAGCTGGACGAACAGTACCAGAAATACAAGTTCATGGAGTTCAACTTACAACAGAAGAAGACCAGGTAACACACAAAAGAATTCTGTAAAGAATTCGGAATAGCTGAATATAAACTTAATAAAGGACAAAATCTCTTGTTTTGTGTGTTTCCTTAGAAAGAGAAAATCTATTCCTTAATTTTTGTTTTACTTATTTTCCAGGTTGAAGGGACAAATCCCAGAAATTAAGACAACTTTAGATATAATTCAGCATATGCAAAGCAGAAAGGTATGTAAAAGTGCTTTTCCCACATTGAATCATTCAGATTTTAACACCAACTTTTAATAAAGTACCATTTATGCATGATCAAAATTATACAATGTCTCTTTGAATTAAAGTAAAGACCCAGTCATAAAAATACAAATTGACAGACTTTGTTTCAGAGCTTTGGTATAAAACCTGGTGTTCTCAGTCCTATCGTTAGTCACTGACGAAAGACAGTGAATGCTGTCTGAAACGTCAGTTTCAAAATTTTATCCAGTTGCTTGAGTAATTATTTTTGGCGTTTGTTTCACTGATTTTGAAAATGTCCATCTATCCCATGATGCCCTGCAGGGTTCCAGTGAGCCAATGGAGACCAGTTTTATGATGTCAGACAATCTGTATGCAAAGGCAACCGTCCCTCCAACAGAGAAGGTCTGCCTTTGGCTGGGGGTACGTACCATATTTACTTATATGGGAGTATGTATGTGATGTCACACAGCTGTCATGCGCTTGATGGCTGAACCTGGTTGGTTGAACTCGAAAGAGTAAGACCTGTAAATCTGAAGGTCTAGTTATCTTGTATCTTGTGACATGATTATGTGACTGTTATTGTAATTCGGAAAACAGCAAAAAAAGTGCTTCCAGTTTTTCAATGTCAAAATTACGACTTGGGGAGGTAAAAGGCGGTGGAAAAATATAGAGGGATGGGCTTCACCTTCCAATACCCTGCACTAAGTCTGGATAATTACCCACTAGGGACTACTGTTACCTAAGTTTTTACATATTTATATTGTGAACTATCAATGGTGTTCCCCTCCCCAGGCCAATGTGATGTTGGAGTACAGCGTTGATGACGCGGCAGCCCTGCTGTCTAAGAACCACAATGCAGCCACCTCCAGCATGTCTCAGGTGGAGAAAGACCTGGAGTTCCTCAGGAACCAGTTGACTACCACAGAAGTCAGTATCCTTTGTACAAAAAGAGCTGCTTACATTTTACTAACAGTACATGTACAGGTATGTATGTACAACAAGCTAAGAGGAAAAGATAAGTCACTTGGAAATGTATCTTGCATAACTTAAACCGTAAACGGTAAGTCGTGAACCTTGAACAGGGACATCAACGATACCAACACGGGGAACAAAGTCTTCACCATTGTGTTACTGTACATGTATTTTATTTTATTTTTCAGAGCAAGAATAAGATGGATACCGGGTTATTTAAAGGTACAACAAGTATAGTCTTTGTTTTGCACAATACGTTTGTACCTTAACCATTTCCCCAGACATGGCCAGAGTTTTCAACTGGGATGTCAGAAGACGGCAGGCAGCAAAACTACCTTAACCCTTCTCATAGCACAAATACAAAACTGCGACTTATAATTTGCCTCAAAGAACCAGCATTCTGTGTGCCCCGTCACCTTTGTTTTCAGCACCAAGGATATACATAACATTGGCATTGATTTTTGTTTGTTTGTTTGTTTGTTTTAAACACATACCACCAAGTGCCTGACATACATTTTCTGTATGCTATTATTTTCAGTGGGTTCATTTTGTCTCCCTGCCAAGGCAGCTTTTTGGCATCAACTTTGTTTAGTTCAGAGGGTTAGGCAGCAGGGGGAGGGTTAACTGAAAAGCTGCTTTTCTCACCTTTGGTAATGATACTTGTCCAGAATGGCAGAATTATTGTTATTCTGTTTCTTTGATTGATTGAGTAAGGTACACTATGTACATGGTGGAAAAGAGCTTTATTCCCTCAGCATTCAGACTGGGCAAGCAAAACAAAATTCACACATCTGGAACATCCTTCCAATCTCGCTGTTTCTAAGGATAGCTTTGTGCTCACTTTCAAGAATAAAAATTACAAAATTCAATACTGATAGCGATGTAAAGACAAGTGTGTGTGTTTGAAAAAAGTAATAGGGAAAATTTGTGTGGATGCACTTAACAATGCATAGCTATGACTTAGTATGCAACATGTTTGAATATACAATGTATTTAGTTGTTTTTTTGTGTTTATTGGTGATTTGTTATGCAACATGGAACAAGCAAAAGTATGTACATACACCATGTATATATTTGGTTCTTTTCTACCTTTTTTGTTGTGTTTGTCACGAGTTGTCTTTAATATAATACTGACTATATTCTCATGATAAAGTAGTATTTTCATTTGACATCAGTTTGGAAATTTCAATTTTCTTACAATTTCTTTGTTAAAATCTGTTCAACAGCAATGGAGTTATTCCCTTATATGTACCTTTATCCATAAAACATCCAAAATAACATTTCAAGGCAAACATACCATAATTATGTGGTAGAAGTAAGTTAGATATTTGCAAGAGACGTATCTATAGACCGATGCAAAATTAAAACATCAAAATGCAAATATTTTACAGACATTCAGCCACTCAATGGTGGATCTTCTTATTGGCATCCTATCATCGGTTACCAGTAATAAGTGTTCCTTTATTCTTCATTACAATACCCTTTAGTCCTACCCAACTATGTATGCCAAGGGTTCAGGTCTGGACTTATAAGTCCTGAAGCTGAACCTCTAGATCTAAATCGGGACCTGAACACTGGTTTAGGTATGCAGCACTAATGGACAGTAAGCCTTAGTCTATTTTGTGGGGCTCCTCCGCAACTTTCCTTCCACGTGACAGGCACTCATCCAGCCACCTGGTGCTCACAACAGCTGCCTCTGTACAGTCGGCCACCACCTGCTGCAGCACCTGTTTAGGGATAATGAATTCGGCAGCTGTCAGAATAGACATGGTGCAGCAGTGAAACAAAATGATATCTTCGAATGAAAGCTCATGTGTGTTGGTAGAGTACATATTGTGAAGTTTTGAGCTTTGATCCAACACAAAGAAGGGAACTCACCGGCATCTGAAGTTCCTTCTTTGTGTTGGATCAAAGCTCAAAACTTCACAAAATGATATCTTGGACACAAATCAAGAAGCCACATTTCTCAAAAGTGAACGCATCTGCTGGAATTGTGTGGGCATCAATTAATAAATGTGTGTGTTGGAAGCTAAAGGATATAATTTCTCTGTCTTATGGTGTCGTATTCTTGATGAAAAGAATGATTACTAATAGCCAAAAAGCTAGCCTGTGTTACATATCTAGGGGACCATGCAATCAGTCTTAGCTGCTTTAGCTAGTTTGGATGAAAGTAAATACTGTAGGTACATTGTATATCTTAAATTCTGCATGTGAGGATGATGTTAAGTTTTGAGTATTACATACAGATGAGTACTATATCAGTGGTTCTCACCTGATCGTCTTCACTGCTGTGTGAACCCACCACCAAGTGGGTGGTTTCTTCTGTAGCTGATTCACAAACATCTCCGTCATAAGTAAGAAGGGTTAAGGAGAAAGGGAGGAATTGAAAAAGTCCTGTTTATCTGGCTCTTTATTATATATACATGGCTCTGAAGATCCACCCAAAAATGTGCAGAAAGAACTTGGATGTTGCAAAAAAAAAGGCAACTTGCAATTCTAGTTTTGCATGCTATTAAAATTGGGCTCAGTATCATGAATTATACATTGCAGGTAACAGAAAATGATATTATGAGCCTTGTTCTACATGTAGTTCGCATAGTTCGAAGCCAAGCCAAGAAATATATAGTTCCCCCCAATAATGATATGGCAGTCCAGCTTGCGTGATGGCCACAAATATACTTAAAAAGTCTCAGATTATCCAAAGACTTGTAGCTTCCTGAAAAGGATATGCCACGAGGTATCTTGTGTACTTCTTCCTCTGTTCATCTGTAACATCATGAAAGAACACCATCACACCCTGCATAAAATCTGGCAGTGAGCTCCCCTGAGTGGTATGGGAGGTACCAGTAGTTGTAGCTGTATGTTGAGAGGTGGAGGAACTTGCTCCTGTGGTCTTTGCAACAGCTTGCTTCTTGTTCCTTCTAGGGTAGTAGTAGCTACGGAAAAGTCAAGGATATAATGTACATGTATATAGACAGGACAAGTAGCTCACAAACTAACAGCAATTCTCGTACAACTGTACTTCCGCCACATTAAGAAAATGTTTTTGAATTTAAAGATATCTACTAATGCAGCATCAGTAATCCCCGTGGAACGCACACTTCAGATACATGTATCCAGGTGTTCAAGACATTCTTGAGAAGGCCTTGATAACATTGTTTTGTTAATGTTAGGGTACCACATAGAATTACACAATGTATGACAGTTGATGTTCAAAACTATACCTATATAGAATAGCATTTTCCACTTCATTACAAGTATAGTCTCCTTTTAAGTAAAATTTTGAACTTGACTCACAAAAGATGTCTCATCAGTACAACATGTATGTCTGGCGATCCAATCCTCCTTATTGATTACACCATGCAACAAACTGTATCAAACATACCCAACATAATGTCTATCTTCCCCAACATATTTAAGGTTAACAGATGAAAGGATACATGTGGGTGGGGATGCCCCTAGAGGACAGGTGTTTCCTTATGAGTCTCTCCGTGCCGTACCAGTTGAAGCCAGGTGTGTTGTACCCTATTCTGGGCAGGTGGACACTCGCTACATACAAATATACATGGAGATTAAAAAAATGTTTGCCTCTATGCTGTGACACAAGATATGAAACACAGCCTTTGTGTCACCTTAAAAGCGGGTCATAACTTTTATCTTGTAGCCATTTGAATAAAAATGAGTAAAGCAAACAAGGTGGTTTATGAGGTGGTTTTAAGTCACTGGCCAGTCGTTATGTCTCTAAGGTCATTAACGTTTATTATGTAGCCAATTTAAACTGACATTGTTAAAAAGTTGAAATCCCATGATTCCCACAAGTGTGCATAATTGGCCGATCGTTAATGCATAACTTTAGTCTTTGTAAACCATGCATATTATGACGTTATGGCAGGATAACCAATAGGAATGGAGCCTTGTGATTAGTCCACTCAGTCTGGCTAGATGTAAATGATGCTATTGTACATGTATAAAGTTACAATAACTGTTCAAGAGACTGACCTTTCATTCTCTTAGCTGCTGTGCATATCCTAACCAGTCCCTGATTCAGGGCTGAGAGTTTGATCCCTGACAGCCTGTTGTTCCTGTCACGATTCTGAGCAACTATCAGGGCAACCTGTGGTCAAGTGGAACACAAAAGAACAGCACCACACACATTTTTAACATTAAAATGTTAAAGACAGAAAATAATGGTAAAGGGATCAAAATGCAACAATCCTTAGTCCTCATTTCTGTTATTACATTTCACGGTAGAAGGGGAAAAGATTATTTCACTGCTTTTATTCTTGCAGTGGAAACGACAGTAGTACAAAAAGTGGAATACAAAACGAATTTGCAGAGTTATGATTTTGTTGAAACTTTCTGAGAAAACCACAAAAATTCAAACACTGGGACTATTTCAAGATTTACAGTTATATACTACATAATTCTTTACTCTATACTAAGTTTTTGAATTCAACAAAACTGCAGAAAAGGGGAAGTTACCATGTCGCTGCCCTTGGTTCTACTTTCTTTATCATCAACGGCGATCAGGTGGGCATCTCCAAGAGCAAGATCTGTCATGGAGGAAAATCAACAACTGTTTAAACTGTCTAGACAGGATATTGGAGTTCTCTTTTACACAACCAGTAAAGTCTCTCATCTGCTTACATTTTGATGTCTTCCTCAGAGATTCTGACTGGAGTGCTGCTTCTGCCGCTATATGCAGCCAATGTTTTACTGGTTGTGTAAAAAAATACAGTATCCTATGTTTTTTAACAACCTCATGTAGTTATTTTTGGATGTCTAGTCCAATGTATTCCATATCTTGCAAGTCGTGACATGTACACTTTTTAAATGGTAAGATTCTACTTTTTTTTCTACTTTTCCTACATTTAATTGAGTTGTTCCTGTCCAATTATCCTTAGCATGCAATCCTGTATTCTAGAGGCATTCCACATTGCAACCTGTACGTTTAGATAACTGTAGTTTCAGACACCTTTCATCTTGCCAGCTAACTCATACTGCATCTCAGGCTGTGATGACCTGGCTGACAGTGCTGAGAACAGGCCCCCCTGGCCCCAGGACCCCGAGTCATCTGTACAAATTTGAACACAAGCATCAAACATATCGTAAGTCTCAACTACAAAATCATTATGGTGATGGCAAATACATGTGTATATTTGACAAACCTGTTACTAATAGTTTACTGGACTCTTTAAAATTTGTTTAGTTTTGTTTGCATTGTTACATTCCGTCAGTGAAAGAAGCAGACAAATTGGTTAACAAGGGATTTATCATATTTCTCTCCCTATATTCTGTTTTGGGGAAAGCTTTGGATAAATGTATTTTTACTCATTCATGAAATGCAAAATGTAGTTGAAGAAACTGAAAGAAATAGACACATAACACAGCTAACACAATAATAATTTAATAATAAAGCTGGTTAAAGTATCAGTTGTCATAAAAATCAATGGCTAGAATAAAGACTTATCCTATGTAGAATTTGGTAAGATTTTAGTAATAAGAGAAACTGACCGACACAGTGAACAATGATGGCATCCTGGTCCCCTGTACACTGTGGATGGGTAACATCTCCCATAATGTAGTTAATGGCCCTTCTGTCAACATCCTCATCTTCATCATCATCTGTAACCATGGAAACCTCATCATCACTCTCCTCCTCGTCTGTTTCCATGGCAATATTGCAGGTAGTGTAACCATGTGACTTCCACTTGGCTTCCCTGTTATAAAGGGGAGTGAGTCAACAGATTTACAGTTAGAATTATCCAGCATACATGTAGTCATTTGTCAGGTCGTTCGGCGTAATACAACTAGCCGCTGCTGCGCCGTGTGCCTGCGAAGCTGGTGTGTTACGCCGAATGGCGATTATACCGGCTATATAGATACAGATACAGATTTTGAAATACAAAAACCTGTAGCACATTTAAAGCTTTGTTGATAAGCCATTTAAAAGCTCTGATATGCAGTTAACAGTTATACACAGTACATCTATCTATGCAAACAGTATTACAACAAGTCTTAAAGACAAACATTTAAAAAGAATACTCAAAATATCTTATACATAGCTACTGATTTTCAAATCAAGCCAAGTAGAATATTGTAATGTAGTGCCACCTCCTCTCTTTCTTCTCTTGCGCTCTTCTCACTTCTTCTTCCTCCTTCAGCTTGGCTCTCTTGGCAGCTGCTTCCTCTCTCTGTAGGGAACAAAGTATACGAATGATAGAAAGATGAATAATTTACCCCAAAAGAAATCCAATCTCAATTCAATCAGATTGAATTCATCATAACATACAATTAATACTGACTTTGGATTATACAAATCTTTGAGGTACGGAGTGTGCCATAATAAGTTGTAGCAATCTTTTTCTTCAACCAAACAAAGATTTAGGTTTCAGTAGGAAATGATAATGCAAGTCCCATCTACTCAACAAAGACTTTTTGTCCGTCTGTATTTTTCTTGATATTTTACAGCTCTGTTCATACGTACCTTTTTTCTTCTCTCTTCTTGCTCCTCGGGGGTCAGTTGTTTCCTCTTACGTGTGGGAAGGGCTGCCAGGTTGACCAAGGGAGGCTGAATATTACAAGAAAGAAACACCTAATTTTAAAACAGGACAGCTATTCAAATTTATTCTAAAAGTTTTGAAAACTTGAGTAGTCAGCAAAGCAACATACAGTGAAAATCATAGATAATTCCTACAACAACAAAAATTCATAAATGTTTCAAATATGGAAACTAAGTTTAGGACATTCTAATAGTAACTTAGCATTACCTTTTTCCTTCTGGGCCTGCTCTCTTCTGACAGTGAGTCCTCTTCAACGGCAGCTTGCACTGTTAAGGAATTTACATTAATCTTAAGTGTCATCTAATCTTAAGTATCATATATCAAAGTTGCCAATAGAAGGACAAAATAATAGAAAAGCTGTAAAAGCAATTATCAAATATACATGTGAATAATACCTGCTATAAGAGTCTCAAATGCCTTCAGATCATCAGCACTAGGTTCTTTGGAGTAGTCCTTTCCTTCAAACACATACATGTTGTTGGCTGTGGTTGGGAAATTATAAAGGAAAGCAATTAGGATTATTAACATGTCTTCACCTTATCAGCATTCAACAACTACTGTTTAATCACTCTCTTCAACATCTAAACTTGACATAAAAGTTTGGAAACACACTTTTGTGCACTGAGCACCATGACTGAACTTGTGAGTGGTTTGAAAAAAAAAATGTTGAAATTTCTCTGTCCATGTCTTTACATGTACATGTATTGCACTGGCAAAGAAATTTTGGCACTTTTCTTATTTCAAAAAGTGGTTTAATCAATAATTACCAGTTTCCTCCTCTTCTTCATCATCATCCTCCTCCTTCTCCTCCTGGGAGGCAGAAGTGACTTCCTCCACCACCCAGTTGCCATGGCAACTGGCCCCCAGCATGGTCTCCAGGTCCACATTCCCCAGACTCTCCAAACTCTCGTCGGACTCAAACAGTCTGTCCAGTCCAAACTTCAGGATGTCAGACAGCTGGCCATGGGGTGGGAGAATAATAATCTTTCATCAATTCAGTTCAGTTCATCCTCAGGTGTCCACAAGCTATCAACTACACTTAATATGATCCATTCAGTGAAAGTTATAAAATATTGCCTTGATTTCCTTTCCTTTTCTTCTCTTTTTTTTCAGAACAATTACGATACATTTTCAATTTTTGGTGTAGCTTTTATGTGAGCTGACAGTTACTGTTTTAACTTGTAGGCATTATCATGACATGAAATTTAAAAAATATAACTAAAAAAGTGGAAAATTTGTGGGAAAAAAGATAATTAAATGAAGGAATTTCTAAAACTTGACATTGTTATCTTTACCTGTGTTCCATTGTCTGCTACAGAGTTCAGACCCGACAGTTGGCCCCCCTCGATGACGCTGTTGGTCAACTTCAACTTGGCCTCCGCCCTCTTCAGGATGATCTCTTCCACCGTGCTGCGGCCGATCAGCCGTATGATCTTTACAGGCCTTGAGAGAAACAATTTTGAAGAAAAGTCATGCACAATGTAGAATATACGTTAAGATGTCTTATGACAGCTATAAAGTTTGAAATGACCCACTGAAATGCAAATAGGGACACCACCATGATGGTTAGCACCTGCATGCTTCATTTATATGGATTCTACTGAGCAAAAACACTCAACACAACACACAACAAAAATTTTCACTTCCAAGTTTAATAGGACAAATAAAAAAGCTGACACTACCACTGATCACTTCAGTTCAATAAATGAAAAGAAGTACCAAATAGAGGTTGATGACAATGAAATACAATGTACTAGTACATGCACTTCTGCTACAGTATGTGATGTACATGTACTGACACAGTGCAAGGACGTCACCTGACCTAGTCTGACCAATCCTGTGAGCCCTAGCAGCGGCCTGCAGGTCGTTCTGTGGGTTGTAGTCGCTGTCCATGAAGATGACGGTGTCAGCTGAGACCAGGTTTAACCCCTGTCCACCTAAGGAAGGGTAGTTGCACCTTGTAAAAACTGCATGTTAACATAGCTTTAGCAATCTTAAAATGGAAAGTTAAGAAAGTTGATAGGGGAATGATGTGGGAAAAAACCTAGATCAAACTAACAAAAAAAATGAAAAACTATCGTGCAATTAAAAATCTAACAAATCTGCTGAACAAAAAAAAGGGACAATATTTGTATTCACCCCTACAGTAGTCTGTATTGTTTCAAATCGGAAGTATACAGGTCATGCACCTTGTTTTCAGGTTAATTTTGCATACTAGTACAACCATTTATCATTGCAAAGAATTCACAATGTATTTCCAAATAGCCTACCTGCCCTTGTACTGAGGAGAAACACAAACACATCGTCTTGTTGGTTGAAGTTCTGTATGGCCAGATATCTCTCTTCTCCTCTCACTGAGCCATCCAGTCTCTCATAGCTGTAACCTAGTAAAAGTAACAAGGTATTGTTGACTATTACAAGAAATCAAAGTATTCACCATTTTCAAAAAGCACTTTCAACTCTTATAAGTCTGCCAGGTGTCCTAAGACCATCACGTTAAAAAAAATGTTATCAAGAACTTTTCAAGAATAAGCTGAACTCCTAGATATCAAAAGTGTGCATACATGTACTGTACACAAATTTTCTACCTTTTTGCCTTCTAAGACTAGAAAATGGTTTTCTTTATCTTTCTTGTGTCATAGTTCTGTTGAGATTATGAAGGAAGTTTTACCTCTGTAGCCCAGATAGTCCTGCAGGATGTCCAGAACTCTTGTCATCTGAGAGAACACCAAAACTTTGTGGCCTCTGGAAATATGGAAAATACAGTAAATTGTAAATATAAATATTTGATGGCACATCTTACAGCTGATTTTGTTTTACATTTGCTCCTGGACAAGTGGGACAAAAACAATTTAGCTGGAGACAGCCCTGGTGTATACCCATTTGGTTTTGTCCTTAGTGCTGAAATGGTATCGAGTAAAGAAAAAGGTTGTTGTAAATGGCTTTCAAGAAACTATAATATACTGTCACTAAAATGTTTGCATCTATCTCCTTTGAATTATTTGATATTGAGTAAAAAAAATACTATATTAACTTGGTTGATATTATATCAAGACAAAAGTAAAGGAACTGAATATCTGTTACACCAAATGAAAAGGTTTAGTTGATAAGAATATCAAACAGTGTCTTTACCTTTTCTTGAGGTATGACAGGAGCTGGTCCAGCAGAAAGAGTTTCCCACTAGCTTCAATCAGGTGCTCTCCCAGTTCAAATGGTTCTGGTTCAACACCTGAAATGCAAAATCATTATCCGTCAACACATTCACATTAAATATGCACATTTCCACAGAAAATAGCATTGGCAGCCCAGAACAGTAAAGGTCTAATGCCCTGCTTTTCCTTGGTGCATATGGTGACATAAGGCCCACTGGTTTCCAATAACCACTGAATATACCACCGAGCGTAGACATGAACCAATGGTTGTTTGCTGGCCAATAGTATCACAGCCTCATGATTAAATTCAAACGAAGCATCCTAATTGGTCAACCGCTTCTGGCTATATGATACTGTAAAATGTGGACTACACAAAATAAACTTATTTAAGGTTTTATGATCAACTCATAACTCAGTGTTTTGAAATACAATAAAGGAAAAGTCATACAGTGATATAGAAATGGAATTACCGTACCATCGAACAAGTAGGGGTGGTTGACACACTTTCTTAGCTGCATCAATATATTCATCAGGCGAGTTTTGGACGGACCTGGACCATAATTAGTCTGGAAGGCATCTGTAAAAAAAGACATAAAGGAAAAACGTTAACATTTCAAGTCCAAATAAAAATGAGTCATTATCACATTGTTTCAACCTCACCTCAAACTGAGGATACAGTGAATACAGTCCTTTCCCATTCTACAACAAAATTAGGTCCCTGGGAAAATAAATGAATGTACAGTACGGTACCTATGTCCTTCATCAGAATAGCCTTGTAGTACTTCTTCTGTAGACTTGTCAGACCGTGGTACAGGATCACCTGTAAGAAATAGTCAGCAACCATAGTTAAGAAATGCTGCAATCAATGCTGAACACAAATATGCAAAACTTTGTCTTCCTTTGACTACTAGAGCAATAGTAAGAAACCTTAAACCCTGTGGCAATCAAATATAGCATTTCCTCCTTTTTAATAAATAGATAGACATAAAAGGGACAGGTCGAAGTGAAAGGTCAACTGAAACTGGACACTGACCTCTGACTTCTTTGGCAGGTCCTTGATGACCTCTGACTTGACCCTCCTCAGCAGGAACGGCTGCAGCATTGTGTGAAGCTCCTGTCTCACACCTGTGTTATAGATTACATATGAGTAGCAATGAATCTAAATTCCTTATGCGTTTTTATGAACCAACTGTAGCTTAACACATACATTTGTACATTTTCACTATTACATGTACCTAGAAGCAAGAAGATGATAATCCTATATACCAGACATGTTTGTGACCTATACTTAGCTTGGTTGGGCAAAATTGTACAGTAAAGGTCTTCATTCATTCACTCATTCATTAACCAATAGTACAAGAAGGTTATTGTAGCATATTCTATTTGAAAACTTGAGGATTATTAGAGAACAGTTCATTTCTGCACAGGGGAAAGACATGGGGTGAAATATGCTGCGTTTGCTAACAAACGTTGACTTTCTGGTCATATACAAATGTACTTAACACATACACATTACAGCAGATGAAGCAATACACTTAAAATTGGTGACAAATTCAGACAACATTTCTACAACTTACTGGAGCTGTCATTATCCACTGCACTGTATCTGTCTACAAAGTCTTCCATGTAGTGTTGCTTGAAGAGGGAGGGAGCCACAAAGTGTAGCAGAGAGAAGAGCTCCTCCATATTGTTCTGGACTGGGGTCCCAGTCAGCAATAGGTGGTAGTGGATGGAGAACTGGACAGGATGGAATGTTGTTGCACTGAATAATCTGCTATGTTTTTAGACGTAATGTTGTGAGACTGAATAATCTGCTACAGTATTTAGATATACTGTTGTACTTGCAGGGTAGAATAATCTGCTATATGTTATACCATCGTATGGTGTTTTACAGAATAATCTCAAATGTTTTTAAGATGTAATGTTGCTAGATTAAATAATCTACTGTACTACATGTATGTTGTTTGACTGAATAATCTGCTACTTTTTTCAAAGTTGTAATGTTGCCCGACAGAATAATCTGCTATGTTTTCTGGTTTCTTGTGTTAACCTTCTGACTCCTGATTAACCCTATGCCCTGAAATACTGACAAAATTTGATGAAAAAAAAGCAACTTCAGCTGGATGAGGGTTAATCTTGTGTTGTCTTACCTCCTGGAGAGTCTGATGGAGGAGAGAGTTCTGGTTCTTCAATCTGTGAGCCTCGTCCACAACAAGAGCCTGCCACTTAAACCTGCACAATCATAAGAGTTGGTGAGGAGAGTTTTCCTGATACTATGGTCAGGGCTCGAAATTCATTTTTGGAAATAGGTGCACCGGTGCACCCAACCCAATAAATCAGGTGCACAGAAAGAATTTTGGGTGCACCACATAGAATAAAGTTGAATGTTAGCAAAACATGATTACAAAGTTTAACGCTCTTATATAGAACTTCAATCTCAGACTGTAATTCTATAGCTAACCTTAAAATTTCAAACAAGTGATACATCAAGTAAAGTACAACAAAAGGTGGTATTGTCTGATACTTAAAATTTCAAGAATATTTTGTATACATGCATGCACTTAGTGTACAATAGTACCCTTATAAAAAAAAATATCTAGGTGCACTGGTGCACCCACAGCCAAAAATTAGGTGCACAGCTTAAATTTTGGGTGCACACAGGTGCACATGCACCCACTATTTCGAGCCCTGATGGTGTAATACAAATGGTGTGTGCATTTCATTTCAATCAAACTGTCTTAATCAATACTTCTGAACGTCAAATAGAAAATTCATGGTTGACAAAGATAATTCAGTATGGCTGTTTTTTTAGCTACTGTATCGACTGAACACTTACTTCCTGAGGAATGATTCATCCTTCAGGCATATCTGGAAAGACAATCAGACGTTTCAGTTGATTGTTAGTATGGTTCTATATCAGTATATGTAGAACTTTAACAAACCTATAACAACATAAGAATTATGACAACATGAAGATGTACATAAATGCCAGTTAAGACAAATCTAAAATATCAAATCATTTTTTCACCTCGTATGTAGACAGCAGGACATGGAAGTCCCTGTGTCTGCGGATGTAGTGCCGAACCTCCTGTCTCTTTTCCTTGTCTCCCACATACACCACTACTTCCAGATCTGGAGAAAACCTTGGGAAGAAACAGTCATATCAGATAACAATTCTTTTACTGATAATTTTTGTAAATGTTTTCAATCAAACAATATTCGCATAAGGCCATTCAAAATATATACTGTAAATGCAGAAATGTTCGCGGTGGTTTTATGTTCGTGGTTTTCACGGCTAACATTTCACCACGAACTTAAAACCACCGTGAACATTTTTGTCCAGTACTGACGCAGTGTGTGACTATAGCGCTGCTGCAAACTTAAAATCACCGCAAAGTGCGCAAACACTCCATTTTTGCCTTAGCGCAAAATAAAAACCACACAAACTTAAATGCATTTACAGTATTAAAATGTCCACATAGGTTTTAAGACTGTACATAGCTTGTTCATGGTAGTTGTCAAACTTATCATTTTAGAGTAAATTCAGTGTCCATGATTTTAGTACCTCTTGAGTTCTTCTTCCCAGTTCCTGAGGACTGAGAGCGGACAGAGGATCAGAAATGGACCGCTCACATCCATACTTCCATGGAGGTGGGTCAGGAATGCGATGGTCTGTGAAATAAATAAAAAATCAACATGAATGATATATCATTGATTATTGTTAAATACATCTACTAAACATAACTCCGCCAAGTCACATATGCCCACCACCAAAAATAACATCATCTAAAGAGATCTCCTATGCAATGTCTCCCAGGATAATGCACTCCTGCATATGAATCTATATAAACTGTGCAATACACAGGGTGGACTAGTGCACACACTATTTTCAGTGCCAGATATATGTAACCTCACAGATAATAAACCATATTTTGTTCCCAATTCTAAAAAGAATTTTATGATCTTTCCTCCTAACATCTACTTGGAGATTAGACAGACTGTATTACCTGACAAGTCTTCCCAAGACCCATCTCGTCTCCTAGGATACAGCCATGGTTTCTATGGTAACGCTCGATGAGCCAGTTCACCCCATCCAGCTGATATGGGCGGAGGGTTATGTCTGAAAGGAATAGCACAGCATGGTAAGCACCATAACAGGTGTGTATTGTATTGTATTATGATACTGTGAATCTTGCAATCTTCGCAGTCAGATTTTTCGTGGCAAAACGTGCGACACCACAAATGTGCGTTCCAGTGTATCAACTGTATAAAGCAACCGTGAACTTTTAAAAAGTCCTGCCACGGAATGAAATACCCGCGAAAATATATGAATCTACGGTAACCCTTACCTTTGAGTCCTGAACTTTCCAACTCCGCCGCGGACACGGGTTCAAACCCTGTATCCTCGTCATTTAGCCGGTTGATCTTACTCTGAAGTCTGTCCATGAGTCCTGTCCACCGATCACAGCACCGTCCAGCGAGCTCGTGCGATGAAATGAGTTGCTTGGAGGCAAAATCGCCTTTTGATAAAGGCGGGCGTGTTGCTACTTGTTAGTGTGACCTTTCAACTCTGAATATTACACTCGACAAATAGGGGGTGTACCTTTCATTCTCTAATACTTTTGCAAGGTATCAGACGTCAAGCTACAATTCAAGATACACTTCCTCTTCTAAAGATACAAAGTGATTTAGAATATTCATTTTTTTTTTCAATCCACTTAATTCCTACAGATGATAGATAATTGTCAAATAGTAGATTGGCATTTCCCATGTATGACGTCACTCCACAAGGCGGGCCATTCAAACACTGATTCAAACATGTCCTCTAATCTTCAAGCAGATGTTTGGTAGAAAATCGTAAATTCAATATTTTCCGATGGGCCGGGCTTCTCGCCTCGGCAAGCAACTTTTAGGGATGAAATACACTATTATTAATGGTGACACAATCTGGTGGATACCTGGCTGTACTGAGAATATTATGTCATGTTGCGAGCAAAAAGGGAGATAGGAAAAAGGCCAAACAGCGTCCACGACTAAAGCTAAAAAAAAGCGCACATGCAATTTTAACATATATTACACGCGCTGTGAGGCAAAAAAGTATAGTTTCTACAATTATAATCAATTTTGTACAGTTCCTACGATAATCAATGTTGAGTACATGCATTCTACAATAATAAATGTGTCATTTTATAATATTTACAGTAAACAGTATAAGAACATAATATTCATACAGAAGCATATTTGATTTGATTTGATGATATTAGCGTTTGCATTTGTAGTATATGGTTTTAACTTGCTGGTATCCATCCACATTTTGCCACCGTCTCTCGCTGGTGTATAGCGTTGGTGGTACAATTTGATGGATACATGACTGTTCGGAAGTCAACCCCCTGAAGACGTGCTGTCATACGCAGTGTTTGCTGTTTGGTATGATTTGATGGACAGCTAGCTATTCCTGATTTTACCACCCTGAAGACGTACGCGTGTTGTCATGAACATCTAGCTGCTCCTGGTCAGTGACCCCCCTGAAGACGCGCTGTTATGGGCAGTTGGCTGTTCGTGATTTAACCCCTTCGAAGACGTGCTGTGATGCATAGCTAGCTGTTCCTGGTCGGACCTTCCTGAAGACGTGCCGTCATGAATAGCTAGTTGTTCCTCATTTGACCCTCCTGGATACATGATGTGATGAGCAGTTGGCTGTTCCTGGTTCAGCTGTCATTAATAGCTGACTGTTCCAGATTTGACCCTCCTAAAGACTTGCTGTCGTGAACAACTGACTGTTCCTCATTTGACCCCCCGTGAAAACGTGCTGTGATGCACAGCTAGCTGTTCCTGATTTGACACCCCTGAAGACGTGCTCTGATAGGTAGAGTTTACTATTGGTGGCGTAATAACCCAATAATGATCTGTGACCACATCATCGTTTAAGCAGCTCTGTCGGCACAACTTGTACTTCAGTTCGAATCGAACCGTCAGGTAGACGATGAACGCCACTGTCAGCAAGATTGCAACCGCAGTCATGGCGATGTGGAGAACCGATGAAGCTTGTGGGCCCTTTTCACTTCTTTTCTTGATGAAATAAAGGGTAGTATTAGCTGTGCTGGTTAGAGTCATTGTTGAGCTGTCTTTTTTCCCTGTCTTCTCTGTCATCCATCTTTGAGTCTTAGAGCTTCGTGTAACAAGATGTAACATGTGTGCTAGTTTAGCAACATTAACATATAGACTAACACGCATGCCTAAGAGTAAGACCTCAAGAGACTTCCTGGCAGACTAAGAGAGCGTCTGTCCAGCTTAGGAATAAACCATCAGAAAGTGCATACTGGAGTGGTGTTATTCATTGGAACCCTACCAAGAGGTAGAAGAACAGTCCACGACGAGACAGGACGTGTTACATGGTGTCAAGAAGTTTAACCTCACAAGAAGAAGAAGAAGAGGTGAATACGAACCACAAGTTCTGACAAGAGGAAGAAGAAGGAAAAAAGAAGCCTTCGACTGGAACACGGACAGAGGAAGTCCAGAAGAACAAGTCTTCAAGTTGAACAGAAGATGCAACTGTAAGTCGTATCTTACTTTGAAGTCTTTCTAGAGAAACTGAAGTTTGGCGAACTGCATGGAGTATATTCTTTAGAATTTTCATGAGAAGCCAGACAAGATTCCAGACAAAATTCCAGAGTGTCTCAGTTGGATTCCCTAGACAGAAGCGTCCTAGATTTCGGACAGTCAGTGTAACTGAAGAACACAAGAGGCCCACAGTCTTGAGGTTGACAGGAGTACTTCCCTAACAAGGTAGACCCTAGGTCAAAGGTGCTAGGACAAAGCATCCATCAGTGTCTTGTTAATAGCTAATGAAGTGACAGGATAACAACAAAGATGGCGGTAGGTCACAGACCAGAGCTTTGACACACAGAACAGACCTTTTGAACTAGAATGATGGCAGGAAAGGGCTTTCTACCCGTCCCGCGACCATTAGAACTGACAGGGGATGTGGCAGAGAATTGGGAAACCTTCAAAGAAGACTGGAATAGCTATGAAATAGCGACGGAGACAAGCAAGAAAACAGCCGTGATCAGGTCAGCAACCTTGAAGACGGTGATGGGCAGAGACTGCCTAGATATTTTGAAGAATCTGGACATACCACCAGACCCTGATGATGCAGATGCAAACCCTCTAGAAGACCCTGCAAAGATAATCACTGCGCTTGACAAACACTTCAAGCCATTGAGAAACACAGTCTATGAGCGATACAAGTTTAACAAATGCGATCAGGCCGCAGGTGAGAAGATAGAGGCTTACGTAGCCCGACTGCGGAAGCTGATATCCACTTGTGACTATGGAGACTTAAAAGACCAGATGCTTAGAGACAGAATAGTCCTCGGGATCCGGGACAGCAAGGTCAGAATGAAACTGCTCAAACAGAGAAACCTCACCCTTCAAGCAGCCATAGATGACTGCAAGACAAGTGAGACCACGAATCAACACATGAAGGCAATACAGAACAGTACTGAGACTGATCATGACACAGTCCACTATGCACGCAGAGGTGCCTACAAGCCAGGCAAAGCCAGGGCAACGAAACAAGCAGTTCCACAGACGTGGAAGACATCCTCCGCTGGAAGCTGCAGTTATTGTGCCAAGAAACACCCTCCGGGAAGAGATGCATGCCCTGCCTATGGGAAAGAGTGCTCGGCGTGTGGGAAACCAAACCACTTTGCAAGAGCATGCAAAAGTGCAGACCAGAAGCAGCCCAGAAGAATGGGAAAGGCACCAGGACAGTACAAGAAGAGGACAGCTGTACATGCAGTGGAAGATGAAGACCACAGAGACTTCTTGATGACGATCAATGAAGAGAGGCCAAGTCCAGAGAATGCGTATGCGTATGGAGTGAATGCAAACTCATACGCCAAACAGGTGTATGCCACAATGAAGGTCGAGGGAAAGAGTGTGAGATTCCAGCTAGACCTTGGCGCCACCTGCAACGTCATGCCGAGGAAAGTGTTGAAGAAGAGCAACATTTCCTACCAAGTGGACAACAATCAAAGAACACTGACCATGTACAATGATACATCAATCAAGTCAGATGGTGAAACCATGCTGAAGATGATCAACCCAAGAACAAAGAAGAAGTATTGTGCAAAATTCGTGGTAGTAGACGGCGACGGTACACCACTATTGTGTAGCAGATCCATCCAGCAAATGGGCATCGTGACGGTGCACTACAACAAAATACAAGTGGTACAGTCCAACGGAAGCAGGTTGGACAAGCCTATAACGCGAGAGGGCCTGATCGAGGAATACAAGGATGTATTCACCGGCCTTGGATGTCTACCAGGTGTATGCCACCTAGAAGTCGATGAGAGCATCAAGCCTAGGATTCATCCCCCAAGACGAGTACCAGTGTCCATAAAGGAGCAACTCAAGAGAGCACTGGACGACATGACGGAAGAAGGGGTGATTGAACCAGTGACGACACCGACGCCTTGGGTGTCTAGCTTAGTCACAGTGAGCAAACCGTCTGGAAAACTGAGGATCTGCATTGACCCTAGGGACCTGAACGAGGCCTTGAAAAGGAGTCACTACCCTGCTCCGACAATTGATGACCTGACGCCAGAGCTGCGGAAAGCAAAGGTGTTCAGTGTCCTTGACGCCAAGAATGGCTACTGGCAGGTAGTTTTGGACGAAGAGAGCTCATTGCTGACAACGTTCAACACTCCCCAGGGACGGTTCAAGTGGAAACGCCTCCCCTTTGGGATCAAGTCGTCCCCTGAGGAATTTCAGAGACGCCTAGACCAGGCACTAGAAGGTCTAGCAGGCGTGAAGCCCGTGGTGGATGACATCTTGGTCTGGGGAGAAGGAGAAACCCTGGCAGAAGCCACCACAGATCATGACAGGAACCTGAGAACCCTCATGCAGAGGTGTAGGGAGCGCAATCTGAAGTTGAATCAAGACAAGATCAAGCTCCGGATGCAAGAGGTTCCATTTCATGGTCATCTCATCACAAGCCAGGGATTGAAACTGGATCCTGGCAAGGTCGCGGCAATAGCTAAGATGCCCCGACCAACGGACCCCCAAGCAGTACAACGGCTGATTGGCTTCGTGACATACCTGGCCAAGTTTCTGCCAAAGCTCAGCGACGTGTGTGAGCCTTTGAGGAAGCTGACTGTGAAAGACAGCGAGTTTGAGTGGCTGGACGCACACGAGAAGATACTGGAGACCCTGAAGGAGTTGGTATCCACGGCACCAGTGCTGAAGTACTACGACCCAACCGAGGAGTTGACTCTCCAGACTGATGCATCAAGCACGGGGTTGGGAGCGGCCATCATGCAAAATGGCCAGCCTGTGGCGTATGCCAGCCGAGCATTAACCGATGCTGAGACAAGATACGCCCAGATAGAAAAGGAAATGCTAGGTGTAGTCTTTGGTTTAGAGAGATTTCACCAATACACCTATGGCAGAGAGGTGAAGGTACAGACCGATCACAAGCCACTGGAAATGATTGTCCTGAAACCTCTCCACGCAGCCCCTAGGCGGTTGCAACGCATGCTGATGCGTCTACAGCAGTACAAAGTCACAATAGCATACAAGCCTGGAAGTGAGTTGTACTTGGCGGATACTCTCAGTCGTGCCTACTTACCGCTAGAAGAGAAGAGAAGCAAGACCGAGTTGGAGACTGAACAAGTCAACATGGTCGACGAGCTGATCATGTCAAGTCCAACGATAGAAGACATTCAACGGCACACAGAGAATGACCAAGAGATGCAGAAACTGAAACAGTACATTCGGGACGGTTTTCCTGAGAAAGGAAAACTACCAGCAAGCATGGTACCCTACTTCCACGTCAGAGATCAACTGACATTCCAGAATGGAACGTTGTTCAAGGGCCAGTGTGCAGTCGTCCCGAAGACACTGAGATACGACATGTTGAAGCGACTACACGCATCACACATGGGGACTGACGCGTCCCTCAGGCATGCAAAGGAATGCATTTACTGGCCTGGTATGAGTGCCCAGGTCAAGGATTTTGTGGAAAAGTGTGACGTGTGCCAGGCGATGGGAATCAGACAGCAAAAGGAAACCCTGATTCCACACCCAGTTACACAGCGCCCATGGGAAAAGGTAGGCATCGACCTTTTCACCCTACATGGCAGAGAATACGTCATCACGGTAGATTACTACTCAGACTACTTTGAGATTGACACATGCGAAACAGACACAAGAGCCACCACCATCGTCAGGAAGCTGAAGATGCAGTTTGCCAGGCATGGCATACCTGACATAGTGATGACAGACAACGGACCGCAGTTCACGTCCTCAGAGTTTGACAAGTTTGCACAAGAGTGGAACTTTCAACATCAAACGTCATCACCAGGTTACCCGCAGAGTAACGGAAAGGTGGAGAACGCTGTGAAGACGGCAAAACGGCTCATGGAAAATGCAAAACTAGCGCAGGCCGACCCGTACCTAGCGCTGCTGGACTTTCGCAACACGCCAACTCAAGAGATCGGAAGTAGTCCGGCCCAACGTCTCTTTAGCAGAAGGACGAAGACTACCCTGCCGATGAAGACGACCCTACTAGAACCGAAAGTTCAGAGCAACATTCCACGCAAGCTCCACCAAGCAAAACAGAGGCAACGGAAGTACTACAATAGAGGAGCTAGAGACATGCCACCTCTAAACGTTGGAGATACAGTTCGATGTGAACCCAACACGCACAGAACAAACCAGTGGAAGCGCGGAAAAGTTGTAGCAGATCTTGGCGGAAGATCATACGAAGTGGAGACAGAAGATGGTGGAAAATATCGTCGTAACAGAAGACACCTACGACAATCAAAAGAAACACCAACAGTTGCAGACGGCATGGAGATTGAGAACCACACTCCGGCTGAAACAACAATGGCAACGACACCTGCAGCAGAGCCGACTGTAGAAGGTGCCGCTGAACAGCAAACAACAACGCGATCCGGTCGAACAGTGAGACCACCAGCCCACCTGAAGGATTACGTACGCGAATAGATTTGCATGAAGCATAATACTAACTCGAGGACAGTACTAACCAACTGATTAACTAACTCAGAGAGAACTGCAATGAAAACACAAGAACTCTAAAGCACACAAAGAGTGCCAAAGAACTCTAAGGCCAAAGATATGGATAACACTGTATAAGATCTGAAATGAAAAGTTGAGAAATGTATAATCTGAGAACTTAACTAAAGAAAAGGGGATGTAACAAGATGTAACATGTGTGCTAGTTTAGCAACATTAACATATAGACTAACACGCATGCCTAAGAGTAAGACCTCAAGAGACTTCCTGGCAGACTAAGAGAGCGTCTGTCCAGCTTAGGAATAAACCATCAGAAAGTGCATACTGGAGTGGTGTTATTCATTGGAACCCTACCAAGAGGTAGAAGAACAGTCCACGACGAGACAGGACGTGTTACACTTCGGACTTGGCCTCTGGTTTCATCCGTTGTCAGTGTTATCGAAGGTGTCGTTGTAGGGTTAGCACCTCTTGTAGTAGGTTCACATTCCGTCAGTTTGCTAGCCATATCTGAGAAAAGAGCATTTTGAAGCCGATTTGGAGAGTCACACTTGTAGAAACTTGATCTGCAGCTGCCTTCGTTCGGAACAAGAAAGCAGGCAGAACACGCCGAACAACAGGTCTTCCAAGGCCCCGGACAGGCCTGTAAACATGTTATCTTGACGATCAGCCAGTAGAGGTCACAGTCACAGTGATACAGATTTCCGTAGATAAGCAGTTTAGTGACCTGCGGCCACCCCAGTTCGTATGGAGTGAACGATTTGAGTCGGTTCCAGGATACATCTACGAAGTTCAAGTTTGAAAGATGGTCGATGACAGTGTCCAGCTTCACATATCGAAGACGATTCACAGCCAAATTGAGCGTTATTAAAGACGGCAGATTTCTTAGAGCCTTCCATGACATAGACCCGATAGAGTTCCTACTCAGATCCAGTGTCTCCAGGCGCGGCAATGGCGGCAAGTACGTGACATTTCTGATGCGATTGTAAGCCAAACTGAGTCGGCTTGTGTTCGATGGTATGCCATTGGGCAATGTCGTGAGTTGCAGATGTTCACAAATTATTGACTCCGACTGGTCCCACAATAATCTTTGACCTGTGCAGTTTGATGGCCAACCGTTACATCCCGACCAATGAAATTCAAAGATTAGAAGCACAATTAGTCCACTTACTTTCATGTTTAACCTCCGAAAGAGAGAGAGAGAGAGAGAGAGAGATCGCGATGCAACCGCCGTCTTCAATGTGTACCAGGAAAGCAATACAAATCGGGAAATAAATCAACTGATGTTTGCTCTCACAATTACTGGCATGTGATCGTATATTCTGACGGAAACGTTGTCGTCAACGGTCTAACAGTCCGCGAATAATACACTTTTAACAACCATGTCCAAACTGACAAACATTCCGTTGAGTCTTTTGAGGGACCTGTTAAGGTTACGCAGCTATATAGCTTTGGTTCCCTGTACCTTTCACAATCACCGGGAGCAACCGACTGTTATGTAACGTAAAATCTTGTCTGTTTTCAACAGAAGCACAAAGTGTCATAATCCTACATATATGCAATTTTTTGGTGTCGCGCCTAATTTCTGCCCCGCCAGATTTTTGCTCCAGCTCCATGGGGTTGCCTCGTCATAGATGGAGATGTTGGTCACTGGGACCTAAAGTCACTGTTTCAGGGGGTCTGAGCCTATATATAAAGTATCATGAAGTGTCGCTACAAACCCCATAAAGTGTTGGGGAAAATTTTTGGTAGGGCAACAAATCTGGCTTGACACTGGAGCAGCCGAACTACCCTTGTTTGTATTCATTGAAAAGCCAGAGTGTCGGAATTCATACATACATGCATATTCTCTTTCCTTATCAAGAGATACGTATTCATGGATATTCATACCTCTGCAATACAAATGCATGCACTGCGATATTGCGTTTCAGAAGCAAGTCACACAAACTGTGTTACCATTCGCCATAAAATGATGCCACTATTCTACGCTCCCATAAAAATTTCTAAAACGAAGGTTCATTCGTGGAAACTAAAAAAAAGCTTGTTCCTTCTGTCACACTGAAGTCCATGTGATCCATGTGAAAAAAGGAAATACCTCAGACATACACGTGGTATCTAGACAAATGATCATGAAGATTATCTCATCTTCAACTTTCGCGAAACAATCATCTTGGACGTCATCGGTCTTCAGCTTTTCGCTCAGCATCAGTCTGTGCAGAATTGAAGGAAGGCCCGTAGATTGGTTTTCTGATCACAGTATGTCCTGCCACACCCAAAAAAACGAATGGGACTAGTTTCGTATACCAGCAAATTTGTCCTTAGAATAACCCTTGACTCCACAGGAAACGTCAACAGTGCCAATGCATATGGTTGCACATTAGCGAAATGACATTTTAAAAAGATATATCATTTATATAAATGTATCGGAAAATGCGTACTGTGTGCTACGATTATAATAAGTTCAAAAAACAGCCCTCCACTTTCGTCCTTCACACTATTCTGGAAGCCCAGCCGGCAGGGCCGTTGCATAATTGACAAGACAATCTAATCAAGAGCGCCAGAAAAGAACATTTGGATGGTTCAAAGATTGCACTACGGGATCCTCGTGATCGTATCTTATCAAGTCTGGCGAAGATACCCAATCAGAAGATCGCAACAGTCAACGTCTACTTCAACCAACCTGCTCGTTCTGACGTCTTTAGCGTGTTTATACCCACGTGACCATGACGTCACCATCGTCCCCCATTTTGGATGGTTAAACCTGGAAGTTGCCAGGTAAATTTTATTTTGAATTTATGACATTACATACTTTCAAATTTACAATTATGATCATCATACACATATAAATATGTAATCATGACATCAGACACATTTAGGGCTCCCTTGGAAATCAGTTATTGTAACTGAGGGGAACACCCTAAACCTTCATTAAAAAAATCTAAATAGACAAACACGCAAATTTAAATATCAACGTATGGCCAAACCAGTTTGACAGCTGAGGCCTCACTTGCAAACACTAAATAAATACTTCACATTAAATGACATGGAAAACAAACAGATCTAGACATGTCTCTGTACAACTTGTCAAATTTAATACCATCATTAATTATATTCCCCTTCCAGTGGGAAGGGGGATATACTGTTTTTGCTTGCCTGTTCTTCTTCTTCTTCTTTCTTCTTCTTTCTTCTTCTTCTGCCAAAAACCAAGTAGATGTGCGGTGGTAGCTCTACTAATGGTATTGCAGCAGGTTATATCTACCTTATGTTACAATGTACGGATGTTATATTTGAGATGTAGGTACCTATAGGAAAGGTGAATACACCTGACAATAAATTATGCTAATTAGGACATCATTTGCATAATTCATGCAAAAACTTGTATTGCGTTTACAGTAAAAGCTACAGATGTCATATTTGAGATGTAGATAAATTTAGGAAAGGTAAACACACCTGACCATGAATTATGCTAATGAGGACCTCATTTGCATAATTTATGCAGAAACTTGTATTTCCCTTACCGTAAAAGCTACAGATGTCATATTTGAGATGTAGGTATCTGTAGGAAAGGTGAACACACCTGGACATAAATTATGCTAATGAGGACCTCATTTGCATAATTTATGCAAAAACTTGTATTGCATTTACAGTAAAAGCTGCAGATGCCATATTTGAGAAGTAGATAAATTTAGGAAAGGTAAACACACCTGGTCATGAATTATGCTAATGAGGACCTAATTTGCATAATTTATGCAGAAACTTGTATTTCCCTTACCGTAAAAGCTACAGATGTCATATTTGAGATGTAGGTATATTTAGGAAAGGTGAACACACCTGGACATAAATTATGCTAATGAGGACCTCATTTGCATAATGTATGTATATCCCTTACCGTAAAGACTACGGATGGCATATTTCAGATGTAGGTACCTTAAAGAGAGGTGAACACACCTGTACATAAATTATGCTAATGCGGACCTCATTTGCATTATGTATGTATATCCCTTACCGTAAAGACTACGGATGGCATATTTCACATGTAGGTACCTTTAGGAGAGGTGAACACACCTGTACATAAATTATGCTAATGCGGACCTCATTTGCATAATTTATGCATAAACTTGTTTTTCCCTTACTGTAAAGGCTACGGATGAGATGCAGGTACCTTTAGGAACGGTCAGAAAACCTGGCCATAAATTATGCTAATGAGTGCATTATGCATAATTTATGCATATCCCTAACCTTAAAAGCTACGGATGTCATATTTGAGATGTAGGTACCTTTAGGAAAGGCCGAACACACCTGGCCATAAATTATGCTACTGCCGACCTACTTTGCATAATTTATGCAGAAACTTCGTCATATCCTTACAGTCAATGCTAAGGATGTCATATTTGAGGTGTAGGTAATGGGAGGGGAATATTCTGCATTTTCCCGAAAATGTTGCCATTCTAGTGTAACATAAATCATGTTGAAACAAAAGGATTCTGACATATGATAGCAACAAGGAGATCTAAATTCCTTAATAGCAATACTTATACCAAAATAGATATAATAGCTCTTTCTAGAATCATACTCAAAGTTTTCTTTGAGATCAGTCTTTACAATACACTTTACTAATTGATATTCCAGTTGTCATTCTCATCAACTTATGATTAGTTCACTCAAGGTTGAACCAGATATACATGTATAAATAGCTGCTAAAAATAATCATTGTACAATAATACAATAAACTTGTTAACATTTGCATTACAACTTGTACTACCAAATATGCTACAATGTATAAGTAATGTCCTGGTCTTCTTTCACTGAAAAGTTCAAGGCAAACTCTTAATTTTCTGTCACAAGTTGCCAGGAAAAATATCCATCTTTTCTTCCTGCTGCTGTTCTTCTTCTCCTTCCTCCTTCATGTATTTCTCCTGTACCTGAGCTGACGTGATGCTGTTAAGGAACATCTTGAGAAATAAATAATGAGTCAAAAACACACAAACTGTCCAACCAAGAGAAAACAATTTCAACATTTCTACATTGTCAGGACTGTTAAAAAAACGTTTTTAAAGGGTGGCAGGTACAACTCAAAAGCAAGAAACAGCAGTTCTTCCTTTACCTCCTCCTCCTCACTGAAGTACCTTTTTTGCAGCAAATTTGCATTAGTTTTGGGATAGGCAAAAGGATAAATGCAGCCCCTCCCTATTCATCTTGTCTGGGTTTTTTGCAGATCATACAGATATTCTATCACTCTAAAATATACACGTCCCTTCTGTAAACTGCATGTTGCAACAGGTAAAATATTCCTAATCAGAATGACTGCAAAAACATATCTATATATTCAAAATGTTATAAAATCAAAAAGATTTGCAAATACTGTTACAGAAGAAAGGATATTTGAAGTACTCATAGTCAGCCCCCAAAGCTGATGACATCATAGCCTGTAAGGTGCGGTCCTCCCCCTCCCCCCAGTGGTAGCCAATGGCACGGTCCGCTGCCTTCATCATTTCTGTCATACTGTCCTTGTCCTATGTAAAAAAACATCTGTTAACCTTCAACCTGCTAGTGTTTACAAAATGTTTATTGGTTGCTGGCCTAGAGAATATGACTAAGTAGGACTCAAAATACTGGGTGCACATGCACTTTTGTACCTCAAAGTTGTAACTGTGCACATAATTTTTTCACACCTGTGCACCTAGATATCATAAATCATATCATATCATATCATATTAACCTGAATTTCAAGTCTTGAGTTAATGGTAAATTTCAGTGGCTTGAATGGCAAAATTAACTTGAGCTTCATTAAGAAACCATACACACCTGAACATTCAGTGGAACAAATGTCACTAGACTGTAGTCCTCCACAACACCCACAATGGCCTCATTCAGTTTCTTGTATTTGGCAAAGAATGGGTCGCCCTCTAGGTGTCCAAACAGGTACTGCAGGTCCAAGACATCAGTGTAGAAGTCAAGGTTGAAATCTGCAGAAAAAAAAGACAAGACAGTAATAATGAATTCATGTGGTTATATTTTTTGTAATCAAACTATTCAAAGAAAAACATGTTTCGTTATACCCTGACAAGCAAAAAGGTTGAGCCAGGGGTAACTACGGAGTACAGAGGATGGCCCCCAGGCTAAGACTATTTACCATAGCTAGATGTTTTACTGCCTTATACCTAACTGTGCTCTAACCTAGTTTCCCGAACTTTTCCACCAGGTCTATTTTGGACAGCACGTTGACGTGAGGTAACTCCATCTGAACCATGGTGGCCAGACTGGTCAGCAGGACAGACACAAACTTGGACGGGTCACTGCAGTAGTGAGAGTCTACCAGATGGACAGACACTAACTGTTGGGAAAAGAAAATAAAGATGACATCTTTTTGTTAACAAGTTGAAAAACTTGTAGGTGCAGGGCTCGAAATAGTGGGTGCATGTGCACCCAGTGCACCCAAAATTGGAGATGTGCACCTAATTTTTGACTGTGGGTGCACTGGTGCACCTATATATTTTTGTAGCCTATAGGGTTAAGGTACTATTATACACTAGTATACAGAATATTCTTGAAATGTAAGTATAAAAAGCAGCATAACTTTTTGCTGTACTTTATTTAATGTATTATTTGTTTGAAATTTTAAAGTTAGCTATAGAATTACAGATTGAAGTTCTAAAGAAAGGCAGCAGCGTTAAACTTTGTAATTATGTTCAGAAGAACATTCAACTTTATTTTATCTGGTACCATGGTGCACCCAAAATTCTTTCTGTGCACCCAATTTTTTGAGTTGGGTGCACCAGTGCACCTATTCCCAAAGATGAATTTCGAGCCCTGAGGTGTAATGATCAGTAAGTATCTGACTCAAGCCCATAAGAAAGGATAGACCACGATCACAAATCTGTGTACTAAGAGTAAGAGGTACCCACCCTAAAATCCCACTTCTGTAGCTGTGCCACAATGTTCCTGACAGAGTTGTGGTGTGTGTACAGTTCCACCTGTCCTGGACAGTCAAACAGGAAGAAATGATCCTTCTGTTTCTCTAACAAGGCCTGCAGCCAGTCCAAGTTCTTCTCCAAAAACTCCATACAGTATATCAGCCCGCCATTTGGCCCCAGTCTCAGTTTTTCCATCACATCTTCAAGGGTTATAAGACTCTGCATGTTTATGGTGCATTCGTATGGTAACGTGTCGTTGGCAGGGTCAAGGTTCACAATGGTGACTTTGCGCCCGAGGCCGGTGAGAAACTCGTGCATGGCCCGGCAGTATGTCGTCTTTCCCGAACCGGGCGGACCGATGACCACTTGTCCAAACGGCATGATGGCGTTGAAGGGACTCAGTTGTGCAAAGTCTGGGCCGATAGATGATGATGAAGGGACTCGGTGTTGTACTGTATGAAGAAGTGAATTTACGCTGTCTATCCTGTAGGCATTAAAGATACAATTGACAAGTGATGTTAACGACCATTTGAGCAAATGGAAAACATGAAACAATAAGTTAAACATATAGTAAAACACAGAGATTTTCCCAGCAAATAAACAGGCAAATTAAACATCTAATTCAATCATTTACTGGTTATTTCTTTTTCAGTAATATGTATGCACCTTTTGAATGGTTTTGACTTGTCTCGTGATACACGAGTAATACAAATATCGACTGACAGAAGCACAAGATTCACACACGCACACTAAACAACTCAAAATTATAAACAGCCCCCCTCCCCAATAGACGACCGGTCTAAGTTTGTAAATTTTGCTCGTTTGGAATAATCACAAAGCTCAATAAGTGACCATGCAGATTGGGAATAGTATTCGGTACCTTTCACAGTGTTAGGCTTGTCCTATTAGACCATTGGCAGCATTCAGTAAGACTTTTTCTCGAAACAGGTGCGTGAGAAAAAATAAACTTTCCAATCGCCGCCATCTTGGCGATAGGTCTACTCACACCGCGCATTGATTTGCACAAGGAAGGCCGTTTTATTACCAAATTCATAATTTCTGAAGCTGAAGATACTAATATTGTGATACTATATATTAAGTTAACACCCAACATCCTTAAGATATCAGCGGCATACTGTAATTGATATAAAAGACTGTGACCTCGGCACTTTTTGTTCTCGGCGGAGGCAGAAATGGTTGACCTTTGTAGGTTGTTTGGCTGAAGTTCCCGCGCGAAGGTTCAAAAGGAAATTTTTAGGTCAGCTCGAATCAGACGATATTTATCAGTTGGCAGGTCGTGACCGTGCTTCAAGGTAGGTCACATGTACATCTTTGATATATTGTAGGTTATTTGAATGTATTTTTGTGATAATTCGTGACGTTGTTTGTCGTTTTTACTTAGTGAAATGAACTGCAAATAAATTTGGGGGAGGGGGGCAACGTCAAATACTGTAAATTCATTGCCTTTGCAGCACCGAATATTATTTTGTTACGGCACGATGACAATCAAGAGTTTGCTTTTGTATATGAGATTACAGTTAGAATGATAGTAGCAACAGACATACAGACTTGAACTTGAAAAGGGTAACTGAGAATATTTTAAGATTCACAGTATCATCAAGGAGGTTCCTCCTTGGTATCAAAGACTGTCATATGATGTCTTTGGTATCATTAAATGGGATATATACATACTAGTAAAGACGTATGACTGTCCTTAATTAGATGCATGAGGTTGGACAGGTGAACAACTGGCTCCAGTCCCAGCATGTACTGGTCAGTCAGGAGTGGCTGGATGCCTGTCTGGACTGGCTGCACCAGGAAAACCAGGTATTCTGAGTCTCAATCTAGTTCAGTACCTTAAATTTGTATAAAGTGATCATGGTTTGAACTGAAGCCTTGCAAAATAGTCTGAATGTGTTGATTTAAGATATTAAGAAGTGTGGTGGGTTCTTTAATGTACTGCATTCTCTCCAAAACATGTATCTGTCTTTGTATAGCCAGTATAACCACCCTTTGACGCAATATACCAGCTTTTCAGCCACATGGCATGGAAGCAGCCAATGAGTTCCAATTTGTACTTACTAGTAAGGTTAAACAGTTTTACATGTTATTTAAAAGGTTGTTTCCCCCCTACATATATATTACCTAACCTTACCTTACCTAGTCCCGTCCTCATGCCTGAGGGTCGGGGACTATGGTAACGTCCAGTACCAGCCTCCTCCACTCTCTTCTGTCTCTGGCTCTGTGGGTGCACTCCGCCAGTGGGAGTCCTGTCCAGTCACGGATGTCTGTCATATATATCATATTATATGAATTATGTATAATGTATGCTGAGCTGAATTATGGAGCTTACTTACTTTTGGTACTTACTTTTGGTATTTGATAAAGATTCCAAAGTTTTGTTGTCTTTCAGTGTTGAATCTAGAGAAATAGACTTTTTCTGGGCTTGTATAGATTTTTCTTATAATATTCCAGGGAGCTCGCCTGCCCCTGGCCCAGCTGAACAGAATGGTGCATGAGCAGTGGCTTCAGGCTGACCTACAGGTCGTTGCCCCTGGCTGCCTCCCACAAGGCATTGCTGAGGAACAGAAAACTGTCCTGAATGGCAAATTTGCCTTGCAAGTAAGTAAGGCCACACAGTATCCATGTTATGAGTGATATCTTCTAATTTGAGAGTGCAGGAAAAGTACAATATGAAGTTGCAAGACAAATGCACTCACAGTTATACTTGAATAAAGACATTTTATAGAACAAACAAACAAACAAACAAACAGTCGTTTTTAGTCAGTGCTCAATGAGACTTTTCACATTTTGCAACGAAAGCAAAGAAATTTGAACGTACTAACTAAGTCATTAGTTTTAATGCACATTGTGTAGTAGTATCCATTATTTGATTATACTGCTGGTGGGGTCCCTGACACGGGTGGGCAGCAGTCGGCTAGTCTTCACACCCGCGCTTCCAAGGGACTCTGTCCAGGGGGTTCACACTGGTTAGGCCACATACCTTAATACCGCATACCTTAAAGTTAAACCATAGAATATACATGTGCAACATTATAAAAGCTGTTATGTTACTACTATACAGTGTGTTGATGATCTTACTTTTCTTGCCTCCCCTTGACAGATAAACTCCATGATAGACGTGAGTGTTCCAGCCTACACACAGCTGCAGAAGCTGAGAGGGAGGGAGAACGCTAACGATGCTGTAACTGCAGAGACACAGGCAACTCAGAAGGTGATGGAACATAAAAGAAGAGCTATGAACATTTTCAGATTTCTATTTTTTTTATTAGTATTCAGTTGATTTATTAAATCACATGTATATCTCCATTGCTTGCTGTTCTTAAGATATGTTACATTTGTATTCTTACTTTCCAAGTCTTTCCAAATCTTTAACGAAAAATCAGCAGTATAGCCATTTCAGTTGTTCTTTGCTGGCTCAATAGATTTTGTGATGATTGAATTATTAGACATGCATATTTCTGAACCAGTTTTAGGTTAACCATAAATTGCGCTGCGAAAAAAAAACATCCATTGGCAAGTTTACAAACTTTTGGTTGGAATTGTCATCATTTTTACTCACGTAAATTTTCAATCCAAATGAAGATTCGGTGCTCAAACAAATTACACATTGAGTTCTTCTCTCTACCATGTTGTGTGCTGTTCCATGATTATCCAAATTTGTTGTTTGCAGCCCTGGGAGCAGAGGCCGACCCGTATGCTGATGTTGCAGCTCACTGATGGACAGCAGCACCTGCAGGGTATGGAGTACCAGCCAATCAGGGAACTGCAAGTGGACATGGCACCGGGGACAAAGGTCAGCACCAGCCAATCAGGGATCTGACATTAGCATAGAACCAGGCCAGCACCAACCGATCAGTTATCTGACATTTGCATAGAACCAGGTCAATACCAGCCAATCAGTGCTCTGATATTTGCATAGAACAAGGTCAGTACCAGCCAATCAGTGCTCTGACATTTGCATAGAACCAGGTCAATACCAGCCAATCAGGATACTGACTGTGGGCATGTGTTGTGGGGCAAATGTAACAACCAATCAGAGTGCATTACAAAAGATGAATTTAAAAATGACCCAATCAACAGCCATTACAACTGTCACAGTTCATTTGCAACCAATCAGATTTCAGGCAGTAAGCTGATCAGTAGGATACCTGCCCGTCCCTAGATTTTTGTATATTGTAATCTTGTAGTTTGTAAAATGTTGCATTAGTGTGTTTTTTTTTAATTTCATTTCAGAGTTTACTTTTTTCTCTAATGTCAGATATTAGTGTCCGGTCCAGTGCAGTGCAGACTTGGAGTTCTGCTGCTGGATGGAAAGAATGTGAAAGTCTTGGGAGGAGAAGTGGAAGAGTTAGCTGAGGAGAACAGGATGGAGAATGTCTTACTCAAAGCTGTGTAAGTAAAATCATTACTTCTTAAAAGTTCTTATTACTATTAGCACCTATGTCGGAAGAATGATGACGATGATTTCTGACTGGTGCACATATATATTTGCATTGGATCACCTATGGCACTTAAACTAAAGTTAAAGGAAATAAACACTTGTCTGCCTTTTTAGCATTTAAGTTTTTTTTTAACTGTCAAGAAAAGAAACTTTGGTATATTATCAATTTACTTATTTGAAATTTTGAATTTAGAGTTTTTAAGTTCATGTTCAGTATTTCAAAGCCTGAAAGTGAGTGAAACTTAACAACTTTTTTGTGAAGAGCTTATTTTTTGGGGCAGTTCAGGCTGCATGTTACATGTATTTCCTTGTAGTTATAGTCTTCAAGATAAAATGATTTTAGAAATTATATTGTATCATTTTAGTTCTGATCAAGGTACTGCAGACCCAACTCTAGTGCAGCAGCAACAGCAGATACAGCAGGAGTACAGACAGTCTACTGCCAACAACGCCAGGAATGTAGCCAGTACCAGACAACAGAACAACCAAGGCAGGCAACATGGACGGCAAGGTAAGGATCATGTTTATTCAGATAGTTCATATCTATGTGTTAGGCATATGTGAAACATATATTAACTGTTCTATCAGCAAGTAGGGAGAAGAAGGGATTGCAATACCTAGAAATAATGATAGGAAAAAATGAGACCACACATAAATGTAAAAGTAGCTTCTAAATGTATAATTTACATACAGGGCTCGAAATAGTGGGTGCATGTGCACCTGTGTGCACCCAAAATTGGAGCTGTGCACCTAATTTTTGACTGTGGGTGCACTGGCGCATCTAGATATTTTTGTAGGCTATCAAGGAAAAATATTATTGTACACTAATATACAGAAAATACTTTTGAAATGTAAGTATCAGAAAAGGCAATATAATCTTTTCTTGTATTTTATTTGATGTCTTACTTGTTCGAAATTTTGAAGTTAGCTATAGAATTACACTATTAAGAGCGTTAAACTTTGTAATTTTGTTTTGCTGACAATCAATTCATTTTATGTGGTGCACCCAAAATTCTTTCTGTGCACCTAATCTTTTTGGTTGGGTGCACCAGTGCACCCATTTCCAAATATGAATTTCGAGCCCTTACATAAGTTATAACCAAATATTTCAAAAGTAGTTGAAGTGATATAACTTGGTGTGACAAGGTTTTTTGTAACTAAGGATAATAATTTTTTTCAGGAAATGCAGGTGTTGGACAAGGCAATAAAGCAGATGTGAAAGCTGAGAAGAAGACCCCACAGCCACCAGTAACTTTCACAGGTCAGTTTTGTGCAATGTGTTCTGGCAAGAAACAGGGCTTTTACAACCAATGCACAACCTGGGTAAAATTCAGTTTGCCCATTACGACTTGCAGTTTCCACTTTCCATCTTAAAATGATTTAATATGATTTCTGCTGGCATACAATATGATATCCTGTTTTATCATCAAACTCTTGTTTGATAGTTTATTACATGCTTAAAACTAATAAAAGATACTAAGACAAAAAGAGAAAGAAAATATAGTTAAATTTTGATTTTTTTTCCAGATGATTTTGAAGATGATGACTTCTTGGACAACATGGACCTTGGGGAGCTTGAAATGTTGGAGAATCAGGAAATGCCAGAAGCAAAACCACCAAAAACAGAGACACTACAGAATCCCCCTGCAATACAGCAAAGGCAGAATATGAATTCCTTTCCTCATCGACCAAACAGCGCAGCAAGTTTCCCCAAATCCGTCAAAACAGAACAAAGCAAGCCCATTGAGAGAAAAGTGATGCAGAGGAGCTATGACAATTTTTCTACCAGGAACCCCTCTGCTGCAAGAAGTGGTCACAACCAACAGGGAGCAAGAGAAATCAAATTTGAACCAGAATGGGATGAACCATTTGATCTTGAAGGGGTGGAACAGATTGAGGAAAGAAAACAAGGACATGACAACAGTTCAAGACAAGTGAAACAAGAGAACCCCAATTCTACTAGATTGAACCGATCCGACGTGTTCCAAATTGATGACGAACCGGACTGGGATGATCCATTACTGATGGAGGGGATGGGAGGCAACATGAGCTCCATCGACAATGAGGTATGGGACGATCCATTTGAGGAGGAGGGAGGTCAACCTGTGATGCCACAGGGGACAAGTAAAGATGGAAGAAAGGTGGATGAAAGCAGAGCTTTAACAACAACAAAGAGTGCCTTTACAAACAAAACATCTTTTGAAGAGAAAAGTAAACCAGTTCAGTCAGTGAAGATGTCTTTACCAAGTGCAAAGCCAAGTTTGAGGCCTCCTACAGTCCAGCAGAAAAGTGACAGTGACATCAAGGTAAAGAGAGAGCCCAACATCAACCAAGCTACAAATGTGCAGGACATCAGTGATGCTGCAGTACCTTTTGCAGGAGCAAGAGGGAGCTTGTCCACACAAAAGCTTGTACAGACAGTAGCACCATTCAGTCGAGAACAGCCACCAGAGATGAAGAAAAGAAAGCTTGACACAGGTGAAAAGAAATTCTACACATACGCATTTGTAAAACATTTAGAAAGAAACCAAATTTAAAGATGATGGCTGTTTCTTCGCTTCCCAAGTTCAATGGGAAGATCAAATTGTGATATGTATGGATTTGACATACAGTCAAACCTGTACATAAGGACCACCTGGCTAATAATTTTTCCCATTGACACAAGGGTTAAGAATCCTGTCTAAAGTGACCAACTGTCCACTTAAACCAGATTTTATCGGTCCCCTGAGAATGATTGTTTCTCTTCGGACTTAAAACATACGGGTGTACTTCTGAAAATAATTTCATCAGGTTGGTAGAACATAGGATATTTGGAGTTTCTTTTAACACAACCAGGTAATCTCACCTGCTGACGTTTCGGTGTCTGTCAGACACCTTCTTCAGAGCTTCTAACAGACAGTCCTGAAGCTCTGAGGAAGGTGTCTAACAGAGACCAAAACGTCAGCAGGTGTGATTACCTGGTTGTGTAAAAAGAAACTCCAAATATCCTACAGGTGCACTGTTTCTTCCTCAGGTGTTGACTTGGACACTCCACCCTTTACTTACTTGTCCAAGGTGATGTCTGCCCTTCCCGTCAGCAACAGAACCATCGTCACAGTTAAAGTGGGTATTTTGTCCATATCATTATGCAGGATTATTTTGTATAACTAAGGTTAACTACCTTCAGGCATAATTCACCAGATTTATACCATAACATAAGCACAAGTTGCATAAGAACATGCTATGTGTAGACTGTAAGGTTTTCTTCACTCACACTGGGATGAACCTTACTCAATTTCAAAAATCTCCAGAAAGTTTGTTTTTTTGCCTTATACCAGCTGAAAATACACTTTCTGTGCACCCAAATCTTTAATTTTTTATTTTTTTTTTTATTTTTTTATTCGTATATGTTTATGGAGTATAAGGCAGAAAGCGATTGCTTATATGAAGCCTTCTACTCAACACATACAACAAAGAGACATAATGACATGCATAAATACAAAATGGATAAAAGAAAATTAACAATAGACAGTACAAGTTGGTATCAATCGCTAAATGAATCTTCCAGTACGTTGGATGTAAGTATGAACTATGTCGAATATATTACAGTTTTGTAAGTATGAGAGTGAAGTGGAACCGCGTAACAGAATAGAACATAGTGAGCTGTCGTTGAGTTGTTGAAGGTCAGTTATGTTGGAAAGAGATGATAACATGGTACTTCTTTGGGTGGTATAGAGTTTACAGTGAAGGAGATAATGTTCAGTTGTTTCACTATAATGGCCACATTTACATGTAGAACAATCTATACAATGGTGTAGAAATAGGTGGTGGTTTAACTGACTGAAATTTAAACGAAGCCTTGTAAGATGAACTGCATAATGTCTTTGGCCGTGAGAGAAGTGAGGGTGTTTGATCGGTCTATTGAAATGTGAGTCCAGTTCCTTTTTATAAACGTTGATCGTAAGCGATGCTTGGACGTTAGAGGGCAGTTCATTCCACAAGTGAATAGTTGAGGGCAAGAAAGATTTTTTACACTTTTCAGTTTTACAAACAATGGAGGTGAAATTCTGGTTGGCACGGAGATTGTATGGGACAATGTCACAAACACGTGGTGGGATGAGGTCTTGAAGATATTGTGGTACGAAACCATTCAATATTTTCCAAAAGTGGATCAGCTTATGTTTTTGTCTTCTGATAGCCAGTGTATCCCATCCAACCTCGGCTAACAGAGACTCGTGTTTAGTGCCTCTCATGGCTCCAGTACAAACCCGTGCCGCAGATATTTGAACAGATTCAAGTAAATCAGAGTCTTTGCCGAGGAGGCTACACCAAACAACATCTGCATATTCGATTAATGGCCGAATCATACTTAAATACAAGGTTTCCAGAGTTCCCCGGGGAACAAAATGTTGTATCCTTTTCAAAAGGTTTATACGTTTCATTGCCTTGGATGTTAATTCGGATACCTGGTATGACCAAGACAAATCACGTTTTAAATGTAGTCCCAAGTGCTTATGACAATCAGCTTCCTTCAGTTCAACTCCCTTGAACACTAACGGTGGGTGATGGACCTTGATCTTTTTCATAGAAAATGTCATTAGTACGGTTTTGAGGGGGTTAAAAGTTACCAACCACTGGTCTGACCAGTCACCCACCAATTTAAGATCGTGGTTCAATCTATTTGCTGAGACAAGACGATCCAAAACTATTTCCATCAGCGACGTGTCGTCAGCGAAAAGATTGGCTTCAGTTAGCAGATTGTCCACCAGATCATTAATAAAAACTAGAAAAAGAAGTGGCCCTAGGAGTGACCCCTGTGGGACACCTGCATCAGTAGGTAACCAGCTGGAACATGACCCATTGATGACGACACGCTGCTTTCGATTCGTAAGGTACGACTCAATCCATTCCAGAAGTGATCCGGATACTCCCAGTTGACGCAACTTGAAAATAAGCCCAGCATGCCATACTTTATCAAAAGCTTTGGATATATCCAAGAAGACGGCACGGACTTCTAGACCTTGGTCTACTGCTTTGTGTAGCTTGTGAACAAGGTGCGTCAATGAATTAACAGTTGAATCACCGGGAGTGAAACCAGAATTTCGATCGGTAAGCAGGTTGTTGCCATGTAAATAGGTAGATAATGGAACATAAACTATACGTTCAAACACTTTAGAGACAGCGCATAAAAGTGAAATAGGCCTGTAAATCTTTAATTTGGGTGCACCAGTGCACCTTTTCCCAGAAATGAATTTTGAGCACCACATATGCTAATTAAAAGTGATAAAATCTTACCTATTTGATGATTTCTTACCATCCCAGGCCTTCATCCTCACCCTGACATCCAAACTGGAGAAGACGGACGTGTGGAAGATTTCAGCCATGATCAACGACGGCTCTGCCTGCGTGGACGTGGACTTGGGAGACCAGGTGGTTGCCATGACGATTTGACAGTTCTTCAGATGTGTTTTTTTTTTGGCATGTATAGTAGAGAATTACTTGTGTACAATCGGGATGTCCCACACTTACGATTTGTGACAGCCATAAAGAACAGTAACAGTTTGAATGTGCAAGTTTATCCTTGAGATGGTGTTTAACACAAGATTTTCTTTTTGCCTGAAGGTTCTAGCTAAGCTCATCGGGTTCACAGTAGCAGAGCTCAAGGTATGATATCCTTGCATCTTTTCACTGTAAACATTTATATATTTGTGGTGGTTTTATTTTCAAATTTTTTGTGGGGTCCTTTACACTGCAAACATGTGCTCTGTCTTGAAACATAAAACTCTATGACAGTGTGAGCCTGCTGTGAAATCATTTCTCTGTGAATGTACAGTACTTTCCTAGGCTTCTTCTTCTTCTTTGACCTTTTTCCCAATCAGAGAAGTAGGTTGAAGTAAAACGGTCGAACTTCAGACTGAGGAGGAAGCATGACACTTTTTCCTAGTACAGTAGTAGAAACGTGTTGTTATCCACATGAAAATGACAGAAAACCAAAAATTTGGAGCGTTTTTATTTGGGAATTGATAAGCAGGATGCTAACATGATAAAAACCATTGGCTTATCAAAGGAATCAATATTGCAATCAGGTGATCTGAATGATATTTCTTCTTGAAACTTCCTTATGACAGAACTTGGTAGCCAGAGCTAAGACTGATCCAGCCATCAAGAAGAGAATTAAAGAGGTACTGTCTCTAGATCTAACTTTCTTAATGTATTATGTATATTTTGATATAATCTTTTCCCTGATATAGAACACATGTAGTGCAAGCTATGCTTAGCATTTCCTGTTAAAATGTCAATGTGAATGTCATGCAAAATCTGTTTTAGAGTAACATCAAGATAATCATTGTGATTGTCATTCCGCGCCAGGGACATAGATTACAAGTTTGTGTGACTGTCGTTCAGGGACTGGGATAAAACCTTGAGTGTGAATGTCATTCAGCACCAAGGACAGGGATGAAAGAATCTGTGTGAATGTCATTCAGCACCAGGGACAGAGGTGAAAAGTCAGTGTGAATTTTTTTCAATACCGGTGACATATATTCAACAGAAGTGTGAATTTCTTTCAACACCAGGGAAATAGATGCAATATCAGTTTTTCATACATGCCCCTTCCTAGTCTGTCTCTTCTTATGATCTTAGGAATACAAATGTACCTCAAAAAACTAATTTCTTAATCTTAAATCTTCCCTATTTCCCCTAAGGGCCTAGAAGGCTGCCAGAGGAAACTGATTGACCTCTCCTGTTTGATGGAGGTGGAGTTCAGCCCCACCCTGGTCAAACCTAAGGTCATCGCCCTGTCGGACATTAACCCAACTGTTGTAAGACAGCTTCAAGAACGGGTTGAGAGAAACTCACTACACTGAAAATTTGGATAGAAGTATAACTTAAATGAGTTTTTAATGACCTATATATCCTTACTCTTTATAAGGTAGGTATGTACAGTTAAAAGTGCTGTTCCTGGGGCAAGGACCTCCAATATGAATGCTAGTCGCTAGTTCTTGTGAAGTCGAATGAATTTAAATGTTGTATATGGTCCAAGCCTGCTACTCACAGACGTGTAACACTACTAGGGTATTAAAAGGTTAAAGGTAGAACTTTGTTTGCCTTCGCTTCTCTTAAAAGTGTGTGTGTGGTATTTAGAGGTGGGTGACCAAGATTTACAAGTGAGTGAACAATGCCAACAAATGCTGTCAAAAGAGATTTGAGGGGCCTTTACAATAAGTGTTATATTGTGGGAATGAATTTTACAGTATGCGAAATGTGTTGTTTTTATGGTTTTATATTTACTGGTATTCTGATGAGTAAATAATGAATATTCTCAAGGCAACGGACATGTCGTTCAATATTTATTGCATTGTGGAAGGCAGTGTAAATAAAGTGGAATTATCTCAAGACAATGCTGCTGCAGCTGTTTTCTACAAAATTGCAAACCATTACTGAGCAAGAATCTGAGAAATGAACTAGGAATCTGTATTTTATTCATATTTAGTGACATATTCGTCTTTTTTGTATACAGCAGCCCAATTATAGTAGAATAAAAACTGATCCTGTTTGTTCCATAATCTATTAAAGAGACAACTATTGTCAGACTAGCCATGTCACTGAAATTTTTTTAGGTATACAAATGATACAAAACTGGTAAAAGAGATTGCTCTTTATTACGGGGGGTAGTTATCTGTCATATGCGATTACTATTGACAGCGCACCTTGTGTCAACAACTCGTATCAGGTCCTGTTTCATAAGATCAAAATACAAGAAAGCTTTTGTGTAATCGCCATGGTGCTAACATGCAACGCACATATTTATAAGTAAGTTGGCAATGACAGGATGTGCGGTGTCCTTACCATAGATACTTAGCCTCATCTGTCTACTCGTAGCGACTGTTCATGAAATTAAGCAAGTGGCCTTTCTGTGATCACCGAGGTCGCTACGTGCCCTACCCAAGTTGTTAAGTAGGGCGGTCGTGTTAAGTAAGGCCTCGATATCAGGATGGGCCGTGTTCTCACCATGGATACTCCGCCTCATCTTTAGTGACTGCTGATAATAGCTAACAGCCTTACTGTAATCACGAAGTTTGCCCCAAGCTATACCCAAGTTGATAAGTGAGGCGACAATGTCAGGATGTGCGGTGTCCTCACCATAGACATTTCGTCTCATCTGCAGTGACTGTTCATGATAGTTAACGGCCTTCCTTGGATCACCAAGCTTCAACCAGGCGACACCCATGTTATTAAGTAATGAGGCGATGTCAGGATGTGCAGTGTCCTCACCATATATAACCCGGTACATCTCAAGGGACGGTCCATAATACTCGACAGCCTTTCTGCAGTCACCAAGGTTACTCCATGCATTACCCAAGTTGATAAGTGAGGAGGCAATGTCGGGATGTGCGGTGTTCTCACCATAGATGCTCTGTCTCATCTGCAGTGCCTGTTCATGATAACTGACCGCCTTTCTGTGATCACCCAAGTTACTCAAAGCGCTACCCAAGTTATTTAGGGAGTCGGCAATGTAAGGATGTACAGTGTCAGTGCAGTAGATATTCTGCCTCATCTGCAGTGACTGTTCATAATAGCTGACCGCCTTTCTATGATCACCAAGGTTAGTGTAGACGTTACCCAAGTTGTTAAGGGAGGTGGTGATGTCAGGATGTGCGGTGTTCTCACCATAGATACTCCGCTTAATCTGTAGGGACTGTTTATAATAACTGATAGCCTTTTTGTTGTCGGCAAGGCTCCTCCAGGCGGTACCCAAGTTGTTAAGTAAGAAGGCAATATCAGTATGTGCAGTGCCCTCGCCATAGATACTCCGCTTCATCTGTAGTGACTCTTCATAATGGCTGATCGCATTTTTGTAATCACCAAGCATCACCCACGTGACACCCAAGTTGTTAAGTGTGTCGGCAATGTCAGGATGTGCGGTGTTCTCACCATAGATACGCCGCCTCATCTGCAGTGACTGATTATAATAACTGACAGCCTTTCTGCAATCACCAAGTTTGCCCCAGAGGACGCCCAAGTTGTTGAGATAGGATGCGATCTCAGGATGAACAGTGTCCTCACCATAGATACCCTGATTCATTTTCAGTGACTGTTGATAGTAATTGATAGCCTTTCTGTAATCTCCTAGGTCACTCCAGACAGCACCCAAGTTGTTGAGTGAGCTAGCGATGTGCGGATGTACAGTGTCCACACCATAGATACTCTGCATCATCTGTAGTGACTGTTCATAATAGTTGATGGCCTTTCTATGATCACCAAGGATTGTCCAGGCATTACCCATGAGGTTAAGTGAGTCGGCTATATCGATATGCACAGTGCCCTCCCCATAGATACTTCGGTACATTTGAAGTGACTGTTCATGATATCTGACAGCCTTTCTGTGATCACCAAGGTCATTATAGGCGACGCCCAGGTTGCCGAGTGTATAGGCAATTTGCGGATGTGCAGTGTCCTCACCATAAATGTGGTGCTTCATCTGTAGTGACTGTTCATAATAGCCAACAGCCTTTCTGTGATCACCTAGTTTTGTCCAAGCGGTACCTAACTTATTTAGTGACCGGGCGATGTCAGGATGTGCAGTGTTCTCACCATGTTCTACAAGTTTATTCTGGAGTGTTTGATCCGTGTATATCTGAAAATTTTCGTAATCACACAGACTTTCGTACACCTCTGCTTTAAGTTCTGAAGAATTATTGAAGAAGATTGACGGTGCTTCCTCAGGCTCACTGCCGGACAGCTGTGAAATAAAGTGCTTCAACGGCCTTGCCCTGTAATAGTATCTCAGGAGCTGCTTGGTATTTGAGAAGTAAAATACTTTCTTCAATTTCACCCCAATGTCTGTATCTTTCGACAGTGACGATAAGACCGACATATTTTCCACCTGACCACCATTGCCCATGTATGTTCGCAGCCTCAGTTCTGCTGAGATACTTACCAGCACCATCAAATGATGCGCGTTCTCATTGCTGACGACTCCGCCGTTGTTCAGCTCCTGAATTGTCTCCCAGATTGTGGTTGGCTGCATGTTATGAAGTAGCGCCCAGCAGAACACCGCAAGGCTTGAAAATCGATACATTTCTTTCTTTACATTCAATAGCCTGGCAGTTAGATCTTTGACTTGAAACGTTGGTGCATTCTCGGTTAGACTAGTGTTTGCCATTTCCAAAAGAATTTTCCCATTGTTTTCCTGAAGTTGTTGAGTACAAAGAGACATGTACTCATCCACCAAGCCCTGTTCTCCTGTGATCAACGAGACATTTCCCAGTATACTAGCCAGATGGTAGCCTTTCTTTAAATGAAAAGTAAAGTCGTCGTGAAGAACTTTGGTCATATTACTTGGTGTCTGGATAAGTTCGCTTTTTGTTTTCCTCCCCTTTTCACCCCTACCCAATGGAGTCTTGCATGCATGTGGCATGGCTCCATCGAATGAAAACCCGCGCGGTGTTACCGAGTCATAGTACCAGCTATCTAGTGGGTTGTCTGAGTAGAAGTTATTTAAAGACTTGATCCCCATGGCTGGGAGAATGGTTTCTCCCAGATTGATAACTTTGAGATGCAGATAATGAGTGAGGTTGCGGAAATACGTAGCATTATGCTCAGTATCCTCCTCTACCAAAATAGCAAATTCCAGATCAGAGTATGGTGTTACTAATCCTGTGGCTTGTGAACCCAAGCCGACCATAGCATACCTACAAGGAGGGGGGCCCATGACCTCTATGCATTCATCTATAAGCCCGGCTATAAACGTGTTTCGTTGGTGAACAATTGTCTGAAACAGTATTTTGATCGCTTCCACTCTCTGCCCCTCCACTTCTCTTAACTCAGGGTCGTCATCATCAAGACTGTAAGGATCTATTTTGTTGTCAACCATTTTGATTTCTCTTTCTACATAGTCTCGATCCTTCTTCAACATCAATTTGTGTTTCTCTGCATCATTGATTTCTGCCTTCTTATCGATATTCAGCACATGCTTGACAAATGATTGGGTTATGTCCTGGATTGCTTCCTCTATGTCCTCTCTTTTCAATCTTACCAGTGCTGCATTACAGAGTGCTGCAGCTTTGGTGAAATCACCCCCATCTATTGACTGCACTCCTCTCTTCAGGTAGACGTCACCCAATCGGTATAGAGGCTCAGCCTCTTCTCTGTGTTGACCTGGAACAAAAGATAGAGAGTGGTCGTCAATCGTTCTAGTCTTGTATTCGTCTTGTTGACAAATATTACAAATCTGTATGTATGTAAGTAATTATCTAAATGAATTTAGTTCTACTGATAAAGAACACTTCAGTACCCAAAATGCTGTTAGTCGACAACAACCGAGGATCTTGCAACATTTAGAAGTAATAAAATCTTGTAACATTTAGACAAAAGACTTACCTTTGACGTGAACAGACTTGAGCGCGGTCGCAAAGCTTTGTTCTGCCCTGCCCAGGTCCCCTGTCTGCAGGGCCTGGCAGTCCTGTTGTAGGTGTTCCTCATACGTGCTGTAGAAGAGGAATGTCTCAATATGATAAATGGGAATCTCTTCGTATATTTGTCATACGAATCGTATGTAAGTTGGGGTGGTAAAACGTCACTGAATCGACGGGAACTATTTCAGTTACCATAGATATTGGAAGGTTAAAAATTGAAACAAGCTAAAAATATATATATATTATGTACAATGTTTCAGATGTCAAAACATTGCTCATTATGTAATGGCTACGTCGATATGAGGAATAAGAATACGTCCTTTTTCGCGCACTGATACAAGTAACTCACAAACCTGTCATCATTTTCCTGCGCTGCGGTGCTGGCGTTTGAGACTTTACCCTCCCCTGTAGCCATTCTGTAAAGAAGCAAAACATTTTTGCAACTAGAGTTCCACGACCACAATTCATCGGAAAATGATGTTAACATTTACGACTGACATATTGTAAATTTTCTCCACGATCATGCTAATAAGGTCCCAATTTGGATTGATTCTATCAGTTGATCATCTAATCCATCCATATAACACGTTATTCAAAGTTTGAAAGTCATACCTTAGCAAAGAAGGCTATTGTAGTATTTCCTCTGATATGCAAATCAGGCCCTGGTTTGCATCTCTTTATCAAATAATGTTTACCTTAGCTTCCAAATGCTGCAAATATTAGATTCCTGAGATTTACAAGTACCATCGTTTATTTATCACTACCATAATGCCAATTATTCAAATACCACCTTATTCGATTATGAAGTTGACATAAGGTATACCAACCTTGGTATGTCGGGAGGAGGAGGATGGTCCTCGGGTCTTGTGATGTTTCCAAACTGGTGTCCCATGGGTGAGTTTCTCTCTCCCGGTCTGGATTCATTTGATGGTGGCCGCTGCAAGATTATCATTTTAAATGAACATGATCAGTCAACATTTCTATGCGCCGCACCCTTCTACAATTCCTATCATTTTATGTAGTATCAATCTCCTACCAAATAAATCTATCCTCTAGCAACTGATCATTCTCCTTTTCACATCAAATTCTCACTAATTCATGATATGTAGGTATCTACACAGTTGACCATGCGGTATTTGAAAGGCACACGCATAACAGCTATATTATCTAAAACTCACCATTTTCACTGCTTCCTTGATATTCTCTGCATAACATATCCGATGGTGCAGAGTCTGTTTAGTCTCAGGATCCTCACATCTCGTCAGGGCTTTCTCGTACATGGCAGCTGCCTTGGAGAACCGGGTTTCATCAGAGCTTTTCCTGCCTTTCTCAAGATAAAAATCTCCAAGAGATTTCAAAACCTCAAGTTCCAAGAACATGTCACTATTTTCTATTGCGGTCACTAATGTTTCTGTGTATGTCTCCTCAACGGAATACTGGGATTTGTTGTTACTTCTGTCTAATTTGTCACAAATCTCTGCCACCCTTAAGACATTGCTGCTTGCAGTACCCCAGTAGTCCGATGACAACCACCGATAGTGTGGAGTGTACCCCTGCAGCAGTTGTCTGGAGAGTTTCTCCATGTAGTCGATGCGATGTTCCAGTGTTTGTCCCATGTTGCGATCCTTGCAGCGCAGTAGGGCAGCAGCATACAGGGCAGCAGCCTTGTCAATCTCTCCTGAATCTTTGCCAAGCTTGCCTTTCTGAAGATGCAGGTCGCCAAGACTTTTCAGGACTTCTACCTCAATGAAGAGATCCATGCAAGCAATTGCTTCTCTCAGTGCCCGCCCATAACTGACTTCCTGATCATGGCGACTTTCGAGGCACAACTCCAGGTTCTGTAACTTGTCTGCCAGGCTGGTCATATTGATGTCAGACCTATTACTATTTTAACTCCAAACCAACCTTTAAAGAAAGGAGAAAACAATATGTTGATTGAGACAGTGTTGTTACTAAGAGGCATTTGTCTATGTGTAATCCAGGAGGTAACACGCCCATTGTAGACTTTTGTAGATAGAATTTTTCGATCTATGCGCTAGTCATTAGCCCATAAACTATTGATGCAAATTAAAGAGCAGAGGCATTATTTTTAAAAACAACTTCTATTTGAATCAATGTAAGAACGTTTTATATAAACGGTTATTGTGAGCGCATTTATCCACCTGTTTTCCCCTGCCTGCCCCCCCCCCCCCCCCCTCCATGAGGTATTTTTGCTAAGTCCTAAGTTTGCTATCTAACCCCGATTGGTTCTTTTATCCAGCCAGGTATTCTCATGGATAACAGCAGTGCCTTCTATAAAAACGTAGCTCATGTCTGTCATATTCTGTCCCACAGCAGAGACAGTAAACTGTACCTTTTTGTTTTGCCTGTGACTACTTCAGTTGACCCTCCCTTCCAACATACAACTACAAGTACGTGGTTGTTTGCAGAGGAAATGCTGTCGGATAAACAAAGTATTACCTCAAACACTGCCTTCCAATTAACGGTAGCTTCTTGTGGTGCTCATGGTAATGGCTTGTGAGTTGTATATTCTTATTCTTCTTCTTTTATATAACAGTCTCCAACATTGAACACTTAGAATTATCGAAGTATCGTGTTTTTGTTGAGAACATTTGCGAATATAACCAACCGTTAAACACACCTCTTAGTCTTCTTAAGTCGGTGTTGCCATCGATTCGGTATCACAAAGAGTAAACGACAGCAGCATTATTGGTATACAAACGCTTTCCAACTTCGACTTAGTCATGTTAGTTGTAGGTATGAATAACCATACCAACTTGAGATCGCTGTGACGAATGCGGAAGTCCTCAGGTGTGACCTCACCTGTCGCGCGGGGTCGTCTGGGAAGGGGGTCTCTTCTGGGACATTACATTGGCGAACCGCGGGGTGGATGGATTTTCGTTTCATTTACAGTTGGTTTTACGCTCAAAGACGTAGGAAAATAAGGATATCTTCACATTCTTGCTATGTAAGAAAATGTCTAGGAAACCTGGAATTGAGGATCGAGCCCAAAAGTAACTAACGCTATTCAGTGATATCAGTATCTTATTTCATTTCACAGCTGGTTACGAGCGGTGTAAGCTCAAAAGTGAACCATCAGATACCCCTCTCCTCTTAATGCCTCGGAAGGACAGCCACATCAGTCAGATATACAACGCATTTGCCGCCAAAAGTTACCTCTGCTTTAAAAGCAAATGCCTTTCGTGCTAAGACGTCGAATATCTTAATATCCTCGACTCTTTACTAATATCTGCTAGACAGGACAGTATCAATCATATTCAATGTGTTTTACATACTAACTTTTACATTGGGACACAAAAGCAGCGTGTACATACCTTTTAATCTTCTCGGATTTACGTAGTCTTTAGTACTACCACGAGTGAAGAATACCGGCCTTTTGATGTCAAACGACTACATTTATCGAGAAAAAGCTACTGTTCTAAATTGTGTCTGGCACTGCCGAAAGTGAAGGCCTTTCCATGTGTGATCTCACCTGTTCTGCTTGAAATAGACGTTTTGTTGACCCTGGTTGGTAGGTTACATTGACAAAACGGTAAGGGGAGAAAGGGGTCTTTTGTTGATGTTGTCATTGGATATCGGGTGGGCAACTGACAAATACTGAAATGTACAAGCATGCTCTTTCAAATGACATTGTGAATCCTTGCTGTACATGGGTTCGAATTCTAATATTGTACCCTGGAAATTTGGAAAAATCCCTTAACAGATGTCATGGCGACTGGTCACAAATGTTAACTCCCCATTGCTTTGTAGGTACCGTTTCCTATCTGTCACCTGCGTTGTTACTCGGAACGGCTGCGCGTATATTGTTGACTCTAGCGGCGAATGGGCATTTACACACCTTTTCAGTCTTCCTCGGAAGTCAATGTTGCCCTCAGTACCGCTGGAGTGAAGTGAAGAGAAGAATAGCGGCCTTGTTGCCGTAAAAACAGCCGTCACCTTCAGACAGCAGGTAAAAGTAACAATGACCAAATCCCGACTGCGTCCACCAACGCGGAAGTCCCCAAGTGTAACCTCGCGATCGGCTGCTGCACAGGTACACCTGGAAAGGGGGATTCCCCGTGTGGAATGTTACACTAACAAAGGGCAGGGGGAATGTGACATTTTGTGGTCGTTATTTGGTTTTAGAGTTCCCAAATGATAAATACACAAGAGTATATATTTACATAGAAGAGATGTAGTTTTTTCAAACCATATAACTAATAGGACGTTACCGTGCATCCAGTAAAAATGACATTTATCACTTTCATTAGTGTGTCCTAGAAATTCGACATGACTTTTCAAGTTGAAAGAACGATCACGAGAAAAATACCATAGATAAAAGGCTTTTTTATTGATGTAACAATATGCAAACCGTAACAACCGTTTTTCAATTGCAATATTATTTTGATTTTGTAAAACTTTTAAGTTAGTTGTACTATTCAACATTTTAATTCCACGCACTGTATATCAAGTAATTTCTCTGTCCATATCACAAGCACCAGACATGTGTGATGTCCTATGGATAGCTAGTTAAACCAATTCAGTCGCATACTTCGCTGTAGCAAAATGATAATATGTTGCGCAGAATCTTGAGACATGAGCATAAAGATAAAAGGCGACATCAACAATGAAATTAATTCAACCAGGAGTCAGGCCTGAAAGCAATCATTTGTTTCATTTGTACAATAAACTATCCATTTTATTATCTTCATACACTTCAGAATGTATTGGTACGAAGATATATTTGTTAGCAGGTGTTTGCTTCCTTGTTATGCCTTAATCACAGTAAGTCCTCCATCGGTGGATCGTCATAGTCATGGTCCTCAGTGTTATCAGTACGGTTTTGTTCCTTCACCTCCTCCCGCGGTGTCTGTGTCACTGTCTCCGTGTCCTCGGCATCAGTGGCGTCCAGAACTTCGCTGTAGTCGTGGTCATCATCGGCACAGACGGTGGGAAACGCCGGTTTGTTCGTTAACGAACCGCTGTTTGAATTTCTCGTGAGCTGCTCGGGCGAAATGTCACTGTTCATACCCTCGGGTGAACTTCTTTCTGTGTCTGAGTCTGTGATGTCACCCGCGGAGTCGAAATGGTGAACCGGGAGGAAGGTGCTGCGCCCCGGTACCATTTTCTGCCTGTCGGCGTCTGCGTTGTTGTTGGGAGCGTCTACACGTATGTTGTTGACTTTAGCATTGAATGGTACGGCGTATGGCGGGCTCAGGGGCGTGTCAGGGGTGGGGGGTTCCCGCAGGAGTCGGTCCACCACCGTGGCGTAGTCGTCGTACTCGTCGTTTTCCTCGTGTTGGCTCTCTACATCCGGGACGTCGGAGGTCTGCGTGTAGGTCAGGTCAGGTAGGAGGCCGGCGCCTTTCCTCTCCCGGCTGAAGTTGTTGATTCTCCTCCCACTGCCCACGGCTCTGTTGTAGCGGGTTGCGCGTCGGTAGCTGCGATAGAAAAACGTAACTAAGATTTTTGCTATATATGTGATTGGTCTAAAATAGTTCAAATCAAAGATGCTGATTACCTACAAACATAGAAAACTTTTAAAAATCAAAACGGCAATGAACAACAATAATCATAATTCTTTTTAGTTAGATCTCAACCTACGTTCAAAGAAAGAATTTCTTCTTGTAATATATGAAAATGGATATGCTACTGAAATACTTTGTGTAAAGTCAATATTCATTTCATAGGTCTGATGCCAACCATTGGCAATCATTCCGACGAAAAAGATGACTGGATAAATCAGCTGAAGACATCAAATAAACGTTATGTTTTTCCTTTTCCGTACTTAAGAGAGGAATGTATCAAATGTCTTATGAAAAAGACTGACCTTTGTCTGGACAGGAAGACGCACACGAGGATCAAGACCAAGTTCATGATGATGAGGAAGCAGCCGACAATGGCGGCCACCATCACTCTCATGTACCGCATGTCCTTCTGGGGATGGGCGCAAGGTGGCGTCACTGGAGCGGCGGTTGGTGCTGTGGACAGAGTAGCGTTACTGAAATCTATCCAGCTCACCTAAACATATCACTCTACATATCTACACAATTCCTGTTTTACGGATGTAATGAAAATTGTAGCTTAATTGAAAAAGAAATGTTTTTATAAGCCTATTATTTGGTGTAACAAAAAGGTTAGATGATTACAAGGATGAGAAATAATTGTACATAAATATTCCTGTCTTCCCGGGTTAGAAGAAAAATGTGTGTTTTTCTACCAAGCATCCAAGGAAAAGTGATCAACTGTCTGACTCTCTTGGTTTTCTAGGACAATGCCCCCAGGGGGCCTGGATGGCCCACTTTCGACCATTGAAGGTCCTAAGGTCCTGTGGACGATCATTCCGAACATACTGGACTACAAATTCCTGTGGACACATTCCTGTACAATTCCTAGGATTCTTGCAGACTGCACACAATACTTTACCACAAGGCTCGCCCCTAAAGCGTCGCCAAAAAAATAATTCCTTACTGGCATTTGTAGGTGGTGGGAAAGTGGCGCACTGTCGCTGTAAGTCGGCGATTGTCAGGTTCAGTAGCGGTGTCCCCTGTACCGCCGGGGGGCCTGCGCACGTCGGACTGCCTCCAAGCTGTTCGCTGCTCCTGTTGTTCACAAAAGAGACCAGGCCGTGCTGCAGGCAGTCGCAGAACCACGGGTTACCGTGCAGGGTGATGCTATCCAGCGCCGGAAGGTTGCTGAACAACGCTATAAACGACAGCAAAGCAATAATGAATGGAAATACTCATGAAGTGGCACCATGACCTTGTGTATCCCAACATAATTCACAAACGATCTTAATTGGTTATACTAGTAGGCATCTGAACCTATCATAGCTGCCGCGAAGAGGAAAGAGACTCTGAAGATATAAGAGTTTTGATCCCAGGCTAGACTAACACTAATACAGATATAAGGTTAGACACACGTACGTGGTCCTGTGGCCCACACGGCGCTCCGCAAGGTCCCCCCGCACCCGCTCGGCAGCCCGCCCGAACACCCGCCGCCGCACTCCGACTCGTCCAGCTTCGCGTGCTTCCCGAACCGGTGTCCACACAGACACTGCAGGGAGAGATACAGATTGTCTTTGTATTGATCAAGGTTAGATATCCAGGAATCACGATGTACCAAATGACAGTTACCCGAGCAACTGGATACAATTTGGAAACTGTTTTCAAGTTTTATCCAGTTGCTTGAGTAACTGTCATTCGGCGTACAAGGTCTTTTCCAAAAAATTGAAAAGAGGACACGTCTTTCTATATGTATCTAAGTGTATAGATAAATGTTAGATATACGCAGAACAACAACAACGTTAGATAAAGGCACAGCAACAACAAAGACAAGACTGTCCGTGTTTAATGTCTAAGCCAATTGCAAGGCCTACCTATCGCCCAATACATACATAGTTACATACATACATACATAATCATACTCTAACGAGTTGAAGCGCCCAAAACCAGTCGAAATCCATCATAGCCATTCTTTAATGACGTTGATTACAAGCAAAGAAATAAGCCAATCAACAAACTAACTTAATACATCATCTCTTTAGAAATGATTTCCTAATCGGCTCCTTCCCTGCGGTGTCGCCAAAAATATCTTAAATCTTACTATCTTGAAGCCTAACGTAGCTGTAGGCCGTGGCGGCACAGTTCTCCACACAGTATGTGTGTGTGTGTGTGTGTGTGTGTGTGTGTGTGTGTGTGTACATGTGTGTGTGTGTGTGTGTGTGTGTGTGTGTGTGCGTGTGTGTGCGTGTGTGTGCGTGTGTGTGCGTGTGTGTGTGCGTGTGTGTGTGCGTGTGCGTGGGTGTGGGTGTGTTGTGTGGGTGTCTCTGTCAGTGTCTCTGTGTGTTTATAGCGTACCATGATACCATCCTGCAGCCCGGCGTAGCTGTAGCCCATGGCGGCGCAGGTGTGCGTACGTGTACGTGTGTATGTGTGTGTGTGTTTATATCTTACCATGATACTGTCCTGCAGCCCGGCGTATCTGTAGCCCATGGCGGCGCAGGTCTCCACGCAGCTGGCGGGGCTGAGGGAGTACCGGTGGGTCAGGCTGACCGGAAAGTCTCGGTCATCCGCGGTGTCTTCAAAACAGCCGATGTACTGGGAAGCACCTGAGCACAGTAAAAAGAATGAAATACGCACTAGTTGTCATGCAATATTATTTTCTGCACTGTTATACGTATGCATACATTTTTGGTAGTGGGTGACTTCTTTCGGATATATAAAGACTTACAATAAGTCATTTCACAGTTCCAAGTGCGCATGTGCAGTATGATACCTTCATGCAATGTGGTCTAAGGTTTAAGTTTGAGGCTTTCTTTGTCTATATGCATTAGGCCACACCAACTTTGGTTGATTTTATGGATGACATCCTCTGGAGACCCCAAAACTAATGCGCGCGGGCGAAAAAAAGAAAAATCCAGCAAAAAAAAAATGCTGCTAAACCACAGGGCAACTAGTACTAGTACAAAGCTGGTATTGCGAATTGAACCACAGAACACAGTTTGTTTGTAGGAGGTACATGTAGGTTGTCTTGTTCATTATAGCAGACTATTAGAAGGTATTTGGCTCCGAGGACTGTGGATGATATATGACTGTGATGAGAATACTCATATACACCCATAAGGGCAGTTTCAGCATACATGGCATTGAACTCCATATTAAGCATTCCATGGTTTACGCTCACAAATCCCTCTGCCAATCCCTCAATTCCTCTCCCATGTCTCTCATTGTTGCAAAAGACACGTGTGAGAGCCACTCTGGATAGGTCGTGTTTGAAATTGTCTTGGCGATACTCGCTGCATGGCCGCCGCGATCCTCTCGTACAACTGTGCAAACGCAAAATCCCCCTAGCCAACATCGATGGCATACCAATCCACATACGCCCCCAGTTTTCCGATAAGCCGGCACAATGCTAGCCTTTTGCGGCAATCTAAGTCGGCAAGTTCCGGAGTTCTGTGTAGCCTTGGAGGAGGTGATTTTTTTTTTTTGACAACAGGCGAAAATCAATGCGCGCGCGGATGTCATCCATAAGATTTACTTGGTGTGGCCTTATATAGTGTACCACAATACATCACACTGTGAGGTAGCTTATTCAAGAAAAACGCAACTAAAATGAAAAGACAGGTTACAGATAAATCATGATTCTGTACATCATTATGGTTATTAGACGTTTTCTTTCTCCTTTACCTCTTCCAATAGTTGTTAGCTGGTTATCCGCCAGCAGAAGCGTGTGAAGTGACGTCAGGCCGGTGAAGGTTTCCGCCGTCATGTGCCATATCCGGTTCCGGGAGAGGTTCAGCTTCCGGAGTGCCGGAACGGCCCGGAATGTCCGGACGTCTATTGCCGTAATCCGGTTGTTCGACAGGTCTAGATCCTGTAGGCTGGACAGGTGAATATTAGAGTGATTAATTTGAATCATCAACGAGGAGGTTGTTAGGCTATTCGAAACTTTGTATTGAATTTTTATACCCATTTGCTTGTGGGAGGTTCTTTATCAAAAGATGGAGTTATCAAATTTAGAAAAGATCTTGACATTCAATTGTTAATGCAAATTTTGAGAATCCAGGCCAAAAACCTTTTACAGTCACATATAGGACGTCATAAAGGGAAAATTAGACGCATGTTTAAACGACACGGGAGGCGACATGTACTTCGCCCTTGACCAAATCCTGGAGTCACAAATTCTGTAAATGTGCATGTACAAAGTAGAGGGTCGGTACACTGTGGAAGCTGAGGTTTGTCCGAAAAATAGGTGATTCCTTATTTGTTCATGAACATGTTTTATCAAGGAGAATAATAGAGGTGGAGAAAAAAGGGGAGGAAGAGCACATTGTCAAATACAGTCGCCTCTCCCCTCTATTCTACGGTAGAATCTAATAGGATGCTTACCTGTTCAGCCCTAGGAAGGCATCTGCCACAAGGAATGTCAGCTGATTGTACTTCAGGTTGAGCTTCTGAAGTCTGGCAAGCCGCGAAAACGTGCCTATATAATAGGACAAAATATTCTCAAGGCTCCAACATGTAGCATCGTAACACTGATACACTCAAAACTGCCCATGGAGACAACTCAGGGGCCGATGAAATCTGGTCTATGAGGACAGGTGGTCACCACAGACAGGATTCCTAATGTTTGTGCATTGTGTATTGACCAGGTGGTCCTAATGAATTATTATTGTGCAATGAAATCATTCATTCATTCCTAATGTAGAAGTGGTCACTTGTACAGGTTTGACTGTAACTTAACACTCGTATGTTTGATGGACTGACCATGAGTTAAACTGAAGACAAGAATACAGTAAAACGCACATATTTATAGTTCTAAGGACTGTTATTGCTTGACATTTTGTAAAACTAGTTTGTAGAACCACTATCATTGCATAGACGGTGTTTCGTTTTAGGCAAAAGACCCTTACCAGCCGGAATTCTGGAGATGCCGTTCCTCAGGAGGAGGAGAACTGCTGTGTTGTCCGGGATGTTCCGCGGTACAGTCGGTAACTCATTGTCTTTGCAGTCGATCTTCAGACCTTCTGCCGCTGTCGAGCACTGGCACGGCGAGGGGCACCGCTGTGCGACCGTCTGTATGTGCAAGAGGAATAATATTAAGACAGTCCAATATTGCTATTCGGAGGGAACCAGCCGTAAGAAATATCGCGGCCTGGGGAATACAATATTGCAAAAGATTTACCATAGCATATACCGTCAGGCAAAAATTATCAAATTTCATATTATCCTTATTTTGCTTTATTGTGGTATTTTAAGAACTTCACACTTGGACGGTTTGATACAAAATGCTCAGAAATTAAGCGTAAGAGCAAAACAAATCCTACACAACGTTAAACTGCAAACAAACCGTTAATCTCAATTAAAATGCACGTGCCATATTTCATATCTTCACAACGCCCACTACTAATCATTATCCCACCTTGACAACCTTTAAAGCGTTAGACAAGCTTAAATCGTCCCAGAAAAAATTAAAAGATTTTAAGTACATGACGTTACTTACCTGTGACAATACCAGCCATAACATGATGCCAACAGTCCACAGTAACCGTCTTGTGCACAACCGCCATGATGTGCAGCCTGTCATTGTCAACCTGATACACGCAATGGAAAGTCTGTTGACATTCCAAGATACAAACACTAATCACACAACTCATCAAGTGTGAAATTACATGTTCCAGCTCGTGCGTTCATGACGCACAATATTTACATCAAACAATTTTTTAACGTAATTACTTGGAACATTGCCCTGTCTTGCCTCAATGAGTTTGAGTTTGTATTTATGTTTAGCCATAAGTATGGCTAAACATATTGTTTTCTCTCATGTTTCTTCTCCTGTCAAATCTTCAAATCGATTCATCTCTGTCATTTTTTGACCAAATGACCTGAAATTTGGTACAGAGGTAATGTAGGCAAAAACCAAAGTACGTTCTTTTCCTTTTTTTGATATTGACCTTGAAAGTGATTTTATTGAGGTTTTTAGGCTATTTTTAGCATATCTTGGCCTCCTGCGCCCTGGTATTTCAACCGAATGACCTGAAATCTGCTGTATATGTGGCTTGAACAAATATTTAAAGGACTACATTCCCATTTTTGGCATACATATATTCAAAACGATTTATTTTGGGCTTTCTTGACAATATTTGCCACTTCTGTCACTTTCAATACTACATATGACCTACAGGTCGTTGACCCCGAGTGCCTTGCACCTGGCCAAGCTGGAAGTTTGCTTACGAGGAGGAAAGACCGGACATAAACATTTAACGTGATTATCGGAAAAACACCATGTTCCCTTAAACTCAGTGGTTAAATTGCAGTTTAGGAAATTTTATAACAGAAAACAAGTTAAATCAATGATTTTGTGAATGTTTATTCTAGCATTAGTTATTCCAGATATTTTCAAAATCCAAATTCTTCAACACAACACGGGAGATCGTTTCTCCTCAGACTGGCGCGTACTAGTGACTATTATGTGCCGGGAATGTTTATCTATCGCACGCCTTGGAAGGAAGTTCAACCATGATAAATGGTCGGCCGTTGGAATCCCATGCTGTTGATTTTCGTGATTGAATCTGTAAGAAAATATATTTTCATGTCGTTCATGTTTTTGGGACGGACGCCGGGACGGGGTGAATTTTTTCTATCATAACATTTTCGTCCCGTTAGTAATGCAAATCGAATCGTGTTGCACAAGAGGCAAAACACTAAAAACGTGGGTCTTGTGGAGTGTTTTGGAGCGGGAAAATGCCGGATATTAGCGGTGCCGAACAGTGTACATCGTCGCGCGCGGGTGACGCTCCGTCAAAACAAATCCGCTGGTGGTCTAGCGCGGCCACCGAAAATAGGCAGAAACACACAGGAGGACTTAGCACCTTCGTTTATGAGGGAATTGTGAAAATCTTTTGTTACAAATTGTTCGAACATTGAAACATTTGGATAGATGGTTTGAAACTGTTCTAAATAAAGAGATTTTTGTGTAGTTACGTTCGAAATGTTTCCAACGTATGTGAAATAAGTTCAAACATGTTGTAAGTTTCAATTCTAATTGTTTGAACACTTTAGAACTATTGTGACTTAGACATTCTTTTAATCAAAATAGTTCAAACGTATTACAAATATTATATTAAAACCCTCTCGGTGACTTTGAATTGACTCAAATATGTTGTTTTTTGGTCATTTCCTTCGTCTCCTGTCAAATCTTCATATGTATACTATGGAAAACTTCATTCTTCCCTGGGGTTGATCTTTTTTAATTCAATTTTGAACTGGGTTGATTATGCGCAAGAGTGTAATTTTCAGCGGATATTTTTCGACTGGTTTACATGGAAATGGCACGGAATATCCCATTCTTGCAAGGGGAGGATTCTTTAATTATTTCTTTCAATTTTGAGCTGGAATGATTATGAAAAAGTCCATTTTTTTAGCAGAAGTGTATTTGTTAATCAATTAGTGGATATGGTTGTGGACTGGTCCATATTGTGTTGAGGTGCTACTGGAAGACTCAATTTTGGACTGGGGTGATTCATTTTTTTAGTGCAAGTATTTTAGAATGGTCCATTGTTATTTTGGGAGAGTCCATTTTTTGCATGGCGAGGAGTATGGCTAAACATGCTGTATTTGCTCGCAAATGTTGCCTTTCTAGTCTAATTATATTATGCTGATCTCGGTTCACCACGCTTTCGTGCAACACTAGACTTAAACTATCCGTTAAATTGATTTCTCTAACAAGCCATTCTGGAACAGGATTAACTATAAATTCTAACACAATAGAGACTTAGATGGAAATTACCCAAATTATCGACTGAACAGCACCAGTCTTTGTCAAGGAATGAACAATCACTAGATGCAGATGGAGCACATGTCTTCGTCAGACGTTACAGAAAGTCTGATCTATGGCTTCCCCGTTTCCAATAGAATTTCTGATGTATGTTGCTGACGTATATGATATCGAAACGGTGGATTGCTCACTCCTTACAAAAACTGGTGTTGTTTCTTAGTTGTAAACGCAGATGAACGCAGTTTAAATCAAGAATATATTATGTTATTTTAGATGGCACGCGAACCTTTCTTATAATTTACGAACATCCGGAGAAAAACTAAGACATACTGTTCCCAACCCGGTGCCGTTAAAATTTAAAGCGACCAATCTGATGCTGTGACTGAGCATAGAGCCAACGACCCTCGTTGGCTACACCTTGTTTCAACATACATGGTATATAGTACGCACCCACCAAAACCACATCCTTCAAACTGAAATATGTAACAAACAGCCACTTAAATTCACGCCATTCAGCAACGTATTTTCTCTTATTTTTGTGGTGCCTATTGAAGACATTTTGTTTTTGTAAGGTAAATATATGCATATGCACAGTACCTGTGAAAAGAACATCATGTTTTACGTTTTAAATAAGGTATATCACAGTGAGTCATAACATTGGAAGATAATCGGAAGGTTGTGCCACGCATACAACACGTGATTATATGTAGTATCAGGATGTGGTGTGCTGAGGGGGGTAACAAAAATCATGTTTGGGCCAAATTCTACCTCGTTCAGACTTGCATCAGAACTGCGTGGTTTGATACAAAAATATTGACACTGGGTATAGTAAAACCCTTTAACAACCTCGCAACAGCAACGGTGGGTGTTTTAAGGATGTCCTCTAGACGATGATCGAATGAGTCTACCTCCTAGAAACATATCTACCCGCCAAATCGTTACTAATCAAATCACCTTCCCATGGTTTTACATCCAATGAAATCAATGTATGAGGGCGGAAATAAAAGACGGGTACAGACGTGGATAATGTCTTAAATCCAGCGCTTTGGTAAAGTAATTTCTGACGCGTCTCAGCATATGGCTGTGCCGTTATAAATCTAATGTACATTCCGATGTAGTAGTCAGGGTATGGCCCTACCTTCCGGAAAGAATTCCATTCACTCATCTTTATCCATGCTAATTGAGCTATCCAATCAATCAATCAATCAAAACTAGCTTGACCGAAAGTGACGCAACCAGGTTAAAAACAAACAACTGTGACACGTTTCTCTCATAACTTGTTAGCTCTAGCTATCCCCAACCGTCGGTACCAAATTTTTAGATCCAGCCATGTTTAGCTTGTCTTTTCTCCAACGTTCGCTTCCTGCCAACTAAAACTAGACTAGTAAAGACCCCAGGCTGGAAAAATACATGGGTAAACGTAAATATTGAATGCGGGCTGTGTAACCGTTTACAAATGTCATGCAACCATGCAAATATTTGTTTAATCGATGTGACAATTTATATATGACATTGAAAATGATAATGACAAGTTGGCCTTATTGATAAATATTAGACAGTACTATCTACAAAACCTTGCGACTGCCTATCTATGTATTGAAAGTTATTTGGAAGTAGTCCATGATATCCAGCTATGGCCCGGTGAAAAATGGCATCAAATCTCCCATCATCAAATGAATTCCAACTATCATTTTCTGTGGTTATTCAGAGTTACTGTAGATTATTCACAACATTTATTTAGTATATATACAATCTGTTATATTATTGTGCAGATATATGTGTACGTCACATATTGGATGTTTATCAATTCGAATCAAAATGACAACTTCTAATACTAAGTACCTTCCTCCCAAGTACATACATTATCTACGCCTTTCCGATCTGTTGTTTTCGTCAAGCAGCCGATAAATAACGTGTCACTGATCACTCACCCCTCAGGACATAGTTGTAGTATCGATTATGATATTAGGAAGATTACATATATATATCCCTCTTAAGTAAATACATTATCCACGCCTTCCATATATCCATTCAGATCTGTTGATGTTGTTTTTGTCAAACAGCCGATAAATAACGCGTCACTGATCACCTCCACCCCCAAGCCATCTCGTCATGGCGGCTGAGAAGGTGTGCCAAGGAACCATCTAACCTTTCACCTGTCGACGACAAGCTTTGTTCGCCTTGAATAATTCACCAAGCAGAAGAACAAGCTGCCAGCACAAATTCATGCAACCGTAAAACATCTCAGCGCTTCACCTTTTCATGAATTTCTCAATACCGAGTGTTAGATTTACCGCGAACAATACATTCAGAGCGACTAGACTTGAAAACTGTACTAGTTCGTGATTTACAAGTCTTTTTGTCAGTCTGTGTTTTTGTTAGAAGCGATGAAAAGTGGGAAATTAGCTGTGGGCGGAGTCGCGAAGGTCACCGATGCTATCTCGCTGTTGTTAAACTGGCTGAGCCGAGCCGATTACACTCCATTAAGCTCTTTTCCCAAAGGGGCCTGTCGCGACAGAACGATTGCCAGTGGGACGTTTTAGGCTTACGAGTTACACGTAACGTTTAGATGATTATCTAATTCGTGATAAACTACGTGACAGTGACGTTTCAATAAAAAGAAACGACAGAAATATTATCGGTGACAAGACGCTATTAACGCCTTAAGCTACAGCCTTATCGCTAATTGGGATCGGTATGTAAAAGACACATCGCGATCCGAACATTCCCACAAACACACCTTGAACGTTCAGGTCCAACAAATCGCTTCTCAAATGTTGTTCTGTTAAACAGACTGTGTTTCCTTAACGCTAGAAGACTCAATCGCACCTCTAGTAGTATAACAGAAGATATTTTCGATGATTTCTGACAGAAACAATATGTTGAACCTACCTGAAATGGGCGCCAATAGCCAGGACGTTTAGACCACAGACAAAACGGACGATAAATGACTCGTCGAGTAGGAGTTGCTCAGGCGTGAACGTGCCGGAAACGGAAGTGACGTACCAAGTAACAGCGGTGATGAGACATTGCGCAATGAATCATTACAGACAACCACTGTACCCACACCTTACATGCAATACCACTCTTGGCCGCCCGAGGTGATTTTACAAAAACACACGAGGGTCTGCATGGGGGGATCCTGGCAAAGATTATCAACGCTTAACGGTAAATCCAGGAGGACCGACACGTACATCGCTTAGCGGTAAATTGACATGTCCTTGCGAAATTAAGATTTTGGGAACGAGTTCATTGGATTGTTCCTAATTGTAATATATTCGTTGTCTTTTGGGTAATCCTGTGTCGACCCGACTTGGCGATGCGGTTAATCTGTCAATAAAGCTTAACGATGAATTCGGGATAACAAACGTAGAATTAATGCAACCAATTGCGAAGGATTCACCGACAACGCTTAACGTTGAATTAGAGCGGGCCGGCTACAATTAATGATGAAAGTAGCTCGCTACTCCTCACATATATAGGCAGGGAGACCCTCACCATACACCATTGCACATGTGTACATATCATTTACATCAAAAGACACAGATGATGTGATACTTAGCTTTTTTGTTGTTGGTTTTAGACAATTCATCATAGATGGTTATCAAGGTCAAGCTAATCACAGGAAAATAGCTGTGAATCCTAAAGACCAACCTGATATTGCCATTATGCTAGCAGAATACAACGAAGAACAACAGAGCTTCGGGTTTATATTTTCATGTTCACATTAGATACTATGAAAACAGGCGGTGCAAAAATGGAAATACATTTTATTAAAGACATGAACATGGGACCGTTGTCCAGTTCCTCCAGAATGGTAACCTTTTCACCATTTGCATCACAGCAAAAACGGTAACTATGGTCGTAGTTTTCCGCTATCGAAGTCACATAGGGAAAGTTTAAGAAGCCAATCTTAGACGAAGACTGCAACCTTACTAATAAAGAAGTATTCTCCAAGCAGAGGTTTCGATGGGGGCGGGGTTGTCTAGAAGTGGCCGGGATTTTTAGCTCTTGGAGGGAGGGAAACGTAGATAATCTCGCCTCCCCCCCCCCTCATCGAAACCTCGGAGAGTAGTAAAAAAGACATTTTCTGAAGGTCAAAATGGCTACCGATCTGCCCAAAGAACAACAGCACAAATATCAGCCCTTAAGGCATGCGTTTCATCACGATGTGCAGCCAGTAAGGTAATCTTCTGTCTGCTCTGGCAGGTATTGTTCACTCGTTTTCACATTTTAGATACTAGTCCCGAACATACGATGCTCCAGGCGGTAGCGCATCAAATTAAACCCTTTGGTGCTGTATTCAATATAAAAGTTTTCCATAGCTTCATGATTGTTTCTTGGAGGTTTGATTTTCCTCACTATTGTCCTGATATCTAAGAAGACTTATATCCACGTGTATCCACCTCAATAATACACTAGTATGTATACCGCCGTTTTGGTTGGATGGATAAGAACTTACCATCAAATGGCGCGTTAGTGTTGACATTAAAAAGACAGCTGCAGCGGTTGTATTCAAGTTGAGGGACATGGTTGCTCATGGTGTCCGCGTGGTGAGGAGGTCTGCGTACACTGCCACTCGCCACATCTGGTTCAACTTCCGTGGAGCCAGCGGCCCAAGTTTGCGCCCGGTTCTGGACACGATTGGAAAACAGTCGGATCGTCCTTTCGGTGGGGGACGTAAAGCCAGCGGCCCTGTGTATGAGGAAACTTTAGCCGTTAGCCTCAAGCTTAAAACCCCTGCATGTAAAGTAACTCATTATCGACATATTTATCGAGATGGCCCAAATAATGAGCTTGGCCATAAACGCGATCCGTAGCAATGCCGCATTGCACTACCACTAGCTACTTGAAAAAAAACAAAAAAAAACATCATGCTTCACCTCGATTGAGGATGACTACTTAACCTTTACTAACTAAACGTTCCGTTTACTTGTAAAAGTAGCAGCGAAAAGTTTTGAGATACACATCCGGGCACTTTACGCCCACGTCACTGTTAACCAATGAGAGAGACTCGTACAGCAGTTTGCAATGTAATATTCTGTCTCTTCTCATAATCATTCTTTTTTCAAATAGATTGTATTCCCCGGTGGTATTGTCAGCCAGGATATTTAAAAAAATCTATAGCCTCAAGCTAATACAGCCGAAGTCGGCGCAGATTGTTTCGGTAAAGATCACGGCCACCAGGCCCTATAGAGTACTCTATCGATCTATCAACGTCAAAATCACAGCTTATAAAAATACAAGCTGTTTACATGTATTTCTAAGTGTAGTTTTGTCGATTGTCGAAAGGATGGCATTCAAGACCACTCGTGCTGTATTGAGCATGAGACGGACATGGCCTACGGCACTTTTCCACCCACAGTGTTTTAATTCAATGTCTGCACGGACTGTAATTAGCAGTACAATATTCAGTTTGGTCTGTCAGATATTCTTTACATGTGTTCATTCCCAATTCTTATCACACATTGCCTTAAGCGTCAACACTGGGTATTGAATTAGTCTACAGCTATAAACTACAGAGGAGTCTACCAGATGACTATCCCTTCAAAGTTCCCTTTTCTGTCTTTCAACGAAATGTACGAGGTGATTTTGTAGCTTGTGCCTACTACAGCAACAATATACTATATGTATGGGAGTGAGAGAGAGAGAGAGAGGGAGAGAGAGAGAGAGAGAGAGTACGATAGATAAACTATTTCTACTATGAATAGTAATTTTTGTTGGATCTTACGCAACATCCATGTTTCTATCCATGGCTTACATGGTCATTCAAGATTCTTAGAAAAACAAATGTATATTCTTATCAGGAACGTTGTCTACCAGACTTATTTGGCAAGTGTTTCATTCTGCGGAACCGGTGGAGACGATGGAGTGACATTCACACCGCCCGCTGACAACATCGTCCTGCTTTTATAGGATAGCATCGAAGGTGAAGTTTCCCTGTCGTCTTTAGCAAGAAAGTAATCAGTGTAACGAATTCTCCTTTTCAAACCTTGCCGTCAAGCAGGCACACAGGGTACGTTGATATTCCCGTACGTGTTTGGCTGAAAAGTTGGAAAAATGAAGACCGTTATGTTGTCAGTGTATGAAAAACTGACGTCACAAAAACGAGGCAACAGTGTTCGTCTCTGGTTCACTGTCGTTCTTTGTTTGGGGGTTGCCTCTCTGGGAGGCTTCGCTTTTCCGCAAGGCTGTAAAAGGTCAAACAAAACGGGCATGACGTTTCAATGGGTGAAGTTGAGCTGTCGGTTTTTAAAGTTGACAACATTCCCTGAAAACGTACCGGCTGATGTTAACCGTCTGGCGGCTTCCTCAAACCGCATCAAGAACCTGACAGAAGTTCCAGAACTCATAAATCTCTCTTCACTGGACTTGAAATTCAACCTGATCGAGACCGTTGACTGGGGGACTCTGCGCAACTTACCAAATCTAGAATCCCTCTATTTGTCGTACAACCGGATCACGCGCGTCAGCTTAGATGCTGTCGTGAAGCATTTGCCCCAACTATGGCACGTCGGTCTTGCAAACAACAGGCTGGCGTCTTTCTCCCTATCCGAGCTGGGCTATCCCTCCATAGTAACCGCATCACTATACAGAAACCCCTACAACTGCGACTGTACAATGCTGTGGTTGATGGTCAAACTCAAATGTCTGCTAGAGCCATGTGGATCTGATCTGAGCTCTAGTCTAGTCTGTTGTGAAGCGTGTGAAGCCTGCTTTATTTCCAATGCCCCTGCCATTCTCGCCCGTCAATTTAAGTGCGCCAGCCCTAGCCACCTGAAAGGAATGTCACTGTCAAATGTCTCACAAATTCTGACGGGTTGTGGAATCGAAAAACTGGCATCGGTTGCGACAACAGATGACCACCACAAGACGACACCGTTCCAAATCACCGACGGTACTGGCGAAGCAGCCTCGGCACTTCCCTCGCCGCCCAGCGACCGCCTGCTACAGGAGTCCCGATGCACGCACGGCGCGGATGCGAGTGGTTACCGATATGTCTTTCTCTCAGGCGGTCCCACCGATTAAAACTATACCTTTTACAAAACCTACGATGCAAGCAAGCACTAGCCTCTACCAGGCTCCACGCGATCAATGGATCCGTATAGCGGACTACCCCTGGCATACTATTCACTCTATTTGGCCGATTTCTACTATTTTCCCTGCGATCGTATGGAATCTGGTGGAGGCTAAGCAAGCACTGTATACGTACCGTATCTTCTTTCTGTCCTGGTGCAAGGACTTTACAAAACATATAACATTCTGGCTCGAATTACCTTACCTATCTAGATTTAAAACATGAACACCGCAAAACTGGTTTTTCAGCTGTAACAACGCAAATTGAATCAAAATCTGCTCATATTTGAAACCCTGCATATCAATGGCTGAAAATTTTAGGACTCTGTCTAAAGCCCCTGCCACACTAGTGCGTATGTACAAGCCCGCATGAGTTGCGTATCAACATGTTTTTGGTCAAGATTGAGTTTTCAGCCAAAGAAGTAATTTCCTTGGTTCGATAACTAGGCTGCACAACGGTGGGTCAACGCAGAAAACAACTTCTTCCCCGCAAACTTTCCTTAAACCTTAAGAAATGTTGATGCGCAACTCACGCGCACTTGAATGTACGCACAAGTGTGACAGGCCCTAATGGCTCCACGCAGAGCCAGTCGATGAACAACAAAAGCATCCTTCATTGACGTTACACTGGCGCTTTCCTATATGTCAAAATTGGTATAACGGAAAGCATAGCAGTTATGAAGGAATTAGAAATAAAGCAATAGTTCCACACTGCCACGGACAGATTCACTGACCAGGTAAGCAAAGATGATTCATCCATCATAAAGCGTCAAATAACTACGGATTGTCAAAGCGAAAAGGAGGAATGTCTTTGTGGTGGCAATGTCAAATAAATGCACCCTAGCCTGTTCATCACTTCAGCACAAATATACATATGGCACATTGCAGCAAAATAAAGTATTCAGCCAAGGGTTTATCATGCAGCAGGCCAGGTAGGCTTGTGATCAGGGTTGTTGACATAGAAGGTACAGGTTTTGGGTTGAAATCCCTAGCAGCCTCTAATATCATGAAGTTGGGAAAGGCACTTTACATCTAGTTTCCTCACACGACTCAAGTGAAAATGAGTACCTAGCTGAGGTTAGGTACACTCTCTCGGATGTGACGTAAAGCCAGAGGTCCCGTGTTTGAGGAGAGCCACAGATCAAGCACGTTAAAAAACCAAGCACACTTATCGAAAAGAGTAGGGGTCCATCCGAGTGTCGATCAACCCTTACAGTCCGGTCTTACGCAGCTTCACTGTACAAAACGAGTGTGTTTACCGCTTATGCGAAACATACAAAGCACTTTTTAGAGCGTTTGAGGAGATGAAATACTCTTAACATATGTTGTGTTAAATCTTTGTTACTTTACACGAAGAGGGAAAATAGAACTAGGGAAAGTCTATATCAATTATATGATATAGCCTTGGTCGATGGTTGTTTGCTTGTAACTAATCTCCAAGCAGATCTACACGGTGCACCGAAAATCGCACGGTGCGGACTGGAGCTTATCTGGCTGACTGGAGCTTATCTGGAGCATATACGATTTTCGGTGCACCGTGTAGATCTGCTTGAAGATTAGCTCGTAACGACATAAAGTGATTTGTGGACGTACATGTATTATCAATGGTTCCGTAGAGACAAGTCATCATTACTTACGTGAAGTGTGAAATCGGTGAGTTAGAATTGTGCTAGTGTTGACATGATGGCCAAGTTGATATATTAACTCAATGTTATACACTATATGAAAAATATGTGCAACATTTGCTGTAGTCATTAACAGATACTTAGTAGGATTTTTCTTAGATTGATGTATATGTAAGACATGAGTGTAGCTGTAGCTGTCTCTGTATATGCCTTAAAAGTAGATAAAGGCAAATTGAATGAACTTTTTCTTGTTGATAAAAGCGAACAGAGAAAAAAATTATGCTCATTAACAAATATGTAGAAATATCTTTATCATATCTATGTTTATTTGTAACATATATAAGATGACCTTGTAGCTGTAGCTGACTCTGTATGCCTTAAAATATAGAAGAAAAGAGCAAATTCAAAGAACGTTTTCTGGCTAATTGAAACAGAGAAAAAAATAATGAATATATGAAAATGTATATACAGTTCTGTTTAGAACAAGAAACTAGGATGGATTTGTATGAGGCTTGTAGACGCAGCTACATGTAAGTGGCGCATTGGTAGCGAATCTAGCTGCAGTGTAGAATAGTAGCAGTCAGAATTGCCCTGAGGAAGGTGACAGACGGCTATTTACTGTATGTAGATTATTTTGTAGTGAATAACCTTGTTATCCATCATTATCATATTTTCTACAAGAGAATTTGGTTTGTGTAAGAAAGAAGATGTTAGTATGCATTTGCAAATTGGCATTGGATCTGACTTGTCCCAATACCGAGGTTGTATGTAGTGTGTTATGCTGTATTATCAGTGAGTGATGAAAATAAAATGTTGTGGTGATACATTTCTAAGATACTTTATTTCTTTAGCTAGGCTCCCTTGGGTTATCTAAGGACCAAGTCCATAGCACAAATGGTTAAGATGTCATAATTATACGCACATACGTGCACACGTACACACACACACGCGCACACACACACACACTTACATATACACATACACACACACAGATACACACACATGGATACATACGCACGCACACACACACATACATACATACATACAAACAGACACACATACATGCACACAAACATACACGCACATACATACATACATAATTACACACATACATACATACATACATACATATATACACACATACATACATACATACATACATACATACATAGATACATACATACATACATGCATGCATGCATGCATACAATACAAATTGATGACGTCACACGTGCATAACGTCTTGTGTCCAGAACATTGCTGACGTCACACGTGCAGAAAGTCTCGTGCCCAGAGCAACTGGGTCGGATATAGTTGAAAGCGACTAGTGACTGAGCGATTCAGTCAAACATTTCGGCGATTCCAATAATTTTGTTGGTGAGCGAATTAATTTCTTCATAAATGAAAACGAGCCTTAAGTCATCCTCAAAGTCTTAACGCTTTTCCTTCTTGTCGTGCTCCCTTCGAACTCCCCGTGCCGTTTTTACAAGACGCGCGACGGTCGATCGGTTCCAGTCTTCTGGCCGTCTTGTTCTCACTCCACAGCTTGATGCCGGCGGCAAGGGTCGCCGTCCTGTCGGACGATTCCTGCAGCCGTTTCTCCGTCTCCACACACTTGGCGTTTACCCGGGCCAACTCCGTCTGTAACTGAACCACCCGGTCTCTCGCACGGTCCACGTTTGCACCGATCGTCAGAAAGTTGGCGATCGCCTTCTCCTCTTGGAGCTTTTCCTTGATCTCTCGTTTTCGTGCCTCCATGTCTGTTAACCGTTTCTTGGTGTGGGTCGCCCTCTCTCTCTCCAAACTGTACTCGTACATTAAGGCGTCTTGTCGGATTTGCTCGAACTCCGTTTTGAGGTCGGAGATGCCTTTCCTGAAGCCGGCGTTGCCACTGTATGTTGCAGACGACACCCGCCCTTGAGCTTCATTCTTACCCTCCTCCAATACAGGGGATGTCCCCGCCTGCCCGGTGGATGTCTTACTGACGTCAAGTTTCTGTCCAGTCCGATTATTTCCCACGGGATATTGTAACGAATCGTTTGTAAGAGGTTGGTCTATAGAGCTTTTTGATCTGCGGTGGTGCTTAGGAGATGTCGTTGCAGTACCAGTGTAGGCCGCAGGGAGGAAAAGCCCCAGAGGTGTGGAAGGCAGACTTTTGCTTGTTTGTTTTCCCTTCGGTACGACGAGGGACGACGTTTCTTCCGACAGAATAACAGGCGTCTTGACCAGTTTTCCTGCTGCTTTAGCACTCTCGCGCCTGTTTGGTCGGATTTCTGGCTGCTCCTTCCGCGACTTCTGCTCCAAAGGGACCTTTGATGTCGGTGTATTTGTTGAAGGTATCAAACTGCACGTGACTTCTGACTGTTTCCTATGTCTAGTACTTCTTGGTTCTTTCGCCAAATTGCTTGGCGAAGCTACCTTGCTCTTGACCACAGTTCTATCCTCATGGGACACGGACACGGGCGCACCTAGCGATTTATCATTGTATTGCACTTGTCCTTGTTTGTGGACATGTACATGTTTTGATTTGGACGACACACTTGTCGCCCGACTGCTTCCACCTGCTCGGTCTTTACGACTCTTGTCTTTCGCGGTCTTGTCACTGCCCGTTGTCATGGAAACGTGACCTACATTGTCGTTTGATCTTTCGGCATCCTGTTTCAGTGTATCGTCCTCCAACAGGCGTCCCAATTTGGTGGCTAATTTTAGCGCCTGCTGTGCCTTTTCCTGCAACGCTGGTACGAGACCCTCCAAGCCATCATGTGTTCTTCCTTTCTTTTCTGCAGATGTTACGTCAACGGTCGTACCATTGTTCTTGACCTTAGGTGCTTCTTCAAGAAGGTCTTTCCACGATGCCAAGGTTGTTGTCAACTTCTTCTCAACCTTCCTTATTTTCTTACCGGAATGTTTTGGAAATGCCTCCTGAAGCGGTGTGAAGATTCCCTTCCGAAAGTCTTCTAGGAGGGCGGAAAACTTTGTATAGGTGGCGAGGTATTCCTCTATGACTGGCACCGGCTTTCCTGTAAGAAAAAGAATCCATGTTGGACTTAAGCTCCATTAACATTACAGGGTTACATAAATCCACAAAAACAGTGTGGTTGAGAGATGTCCTGTGCAGCACCACCCAGGTATGCACAGTTTAGATATACAGGAGTTTATTGTACTTCGGTGAGAGATCTGTTTGGAATTGTCTTTTCAGGATGACGGAATTATGTAGCCTGGTGGAATTATATTTAACTAGACAACAGAACAAGATAAGAAGAAACTCATCAAAATTATGACAAAGAGACAAACAGAGAGAGAAAGAGAGAGACACAGAGAGAGAACTAACTTGATATACTGTACTGACCGTTTGAGGCTGCCCAATCTCGCAGTTTCCTAAGTTGCGCGACACCGTCTACTTTTTCACCAGCCTGGCCATGTTCTCGTTCCCAGACCGCCACCAGCTCCTCCAGTCCTGCCCGGAACCTGGGGACGAGGTCCGCCGCCGCCGCGGCCTGTATCTGCCGCTCAAACTCCCCGCACTGCGCACCGAGCCACCGGATCCGGGCGGCCGGGTCCATACCAACAAGATCACTCTCCTGGGGGTGGGGATGGGGGGGGGGTAGTGGGGGGGGTAGTGGGGGGGGGGAGAAGGAGGAGACAATGGGAGGGGGCAAAGAAATACGTGTGTTGGACAATGATAATGAAAGATATTGTTCTTGCCCAACATCTGCTTGAGAATGGTCTACATATGTCAACGTAGATATTGCGAACTATCAGAATTGCCTATTCTGCCGGTAGTAGTAGTAGTAGTAGTAGACTGGTTTATTATTCCACAAGAAGGATAAAAGCTGTTGGTAGCCAAACAAGGAGCTAGAGATCCCGATTGGAATCTCTCAAAGAGATCGCGATCATGATTATAGGAAAGTGTTTGGGGTCATCTCCCATTTATGAATACCGAGTTTGAAGTCAATCCATTGATCATAAAGGGACATGAATAGAAGTTGAAAGGTTCTGACTGTCTTTTCAGTGAATATCTATATGCACGAACAAAAATGTATGCGTACGTACAGATACCGATCGGGATCTCTACCGATAGAATCAGCTATTGTAATGGCATAGATCGTGATATCTGTCTACAGAGACTGCGATCGTGATCTCTACGCTTGTCAGAGTGCAACCTCTACGGTGACATTTACATGTCTATAACCCTTTTAGAGATGCGCTGACAAATGTAATAAATCACGACAGGTAGTGCGGTTGGTTCAAGGAGCCAATCTTTATCTATGAAAATTGTTTTCCCTTGTCGCTAGGCAACGCAGATAACAAAATCAGTTGGTGGTCATTTATCATGTTAATTACTGTTACTAGACTTATCTGGGTTGGAAAAAAATAGGGCGGTGGCAAAACAAGTAAAACATGCGGTGACTTCCTTGCGTTTAGCTTTTCCTACATACGTCATGACGTAAACGTCACGTTGCGTTACGTGAAGTAAAGTAAGAGGCGTGTCAGCTCAGCGAAATTCATCCAAGATGTTTTACAGATTTTGGATTTCAAAACATGACTACGCCCCCTGGGACACAAGTTCACTCTCCCCAAGGCAAGAACTGACAGACTGAAACAGTCGTTTCTCCACACTGCAGTCAGACTTTATAATGACTCTATTTCCTAGCATTACCATCAGCCTGTGAGTTCGGATCTATGCTTAGTGTTTGTTAATATATTATGTATTTTTGTTTGTTGACATTCTGCACGTATAAGTTTCTTTGTAACAAACCTACGCAATTCAGGGTATATCATGTGTGTATTTCCCTGCCTATGTACGTTTGAGGAAGTAATAAATAAATAAATAAATAAAGTACAGTCTGTACTAGTAACTGGTACATTTCTTTAGTTAAATTATAGACATTTTGAAGAGAAAAAGTACACCACTCACTCTTGGTCCCAAGAGCTAGCCAACAGTTAAAAAATCATATCAAAATCATATCATGTCCAGAAAACGAAATATCAAAACCTGAGGTTCCGCTGCAGTGTCGTAGAAAACCGATAGGAGGCTTATTATCGATTTCTACCGTAGCTTTCCCGACTTCTATTCAAATACCAAATATTAAGATCCAACATTATGCTGTCCACACAGGCACAGAAAAACACAAAGACAAACAAATGGCACCAAAAGCAGAACCTTTTAGTGTGGATGTAACTAGTGCTATTCAAGGTACACAAATATGTCATTGATCGTATACAAAAGGTCTTCAGAAACGCAAGTGAGCAAATAGAAGCGTTCCAGCTTCCCGCAGAGTATAATTTACGTCAAATTTTCTTGACACTATTATTCTACAATAAGGGTTTACTGACGCGTCGAAAACTCGCCACATGTGTTTTTCGTCTCATTTGCTCTTGACAAAAGAAGCTAGCAACACGAGGCAGATATTGCTTACAGATTCTACAGAGAAAGGAACGGTAGTCATGATAGTTGTTGGTAGTTACCCTTCAGCTTGCCATGCATCGAATGTGTTTCACTTGAAAACAAAAACATATTTCCAAGCCTAGACAGTGTAGTTTTTCTGTCGTATTTACATCCTTACTTTTAGTTACAGTTTCAAAAGAAGCTGCTAAGAGCATTTCCTTAACTTTCTGTTGGTTAAGAATCAGTGATGTCTGAATTTTGCTAGAAACTCTACAAGGAATCTTAAATAACCAACACAACGGGATTTTATTTACGTCATAGATACCATGCAACAGTCCTAAGTACTATGTACCATATCTACCTTTAGAATGCTTACAAAACCACCACTCAATGCACAACAAGAAATAGGAGTTCTATCCTGGCAAAACGAAGCTATCAATACAGTTGCTAACCATGAAGTTTGCTATGTTTTATTTCTCCGACTTTCAAGCCTCGAAATCGCTTCAAGCCAGAATAATCTCCAGTTTTGCATTACTTTTCATTACCTTGTACGTTTTCAACGAAGTACAACAAAAAGGGTAGATAAACATTGAAGGTACAATATACGAGGGGTGATCAATAAGTCCTCGGCCTCACCTAGAAATCATCTTTTAGCAATATCCACCAAACTTCAAATTATTGTGGCCCTTACTTTTTGGTCGACGTCCATTTGAAAACAAGGGCGCACTGTGGTCAGAGCTGTGTGGGTCGAGTTCTTCATGCCATGAATCGGCATAAAATCTGCGAAGACATTGTCAAAATGTTTGATAAAGATTCCCTTCTTATTTCAACTAAATAGAAGTGGGTATCTGACTTTCAGCAGAGCAAGTCGCCCCGCACACCTCAAGTCACAGCTCAACTGTCCATGTTTTTATCCTTCTACCTCACCTAATGTTACTGAGTGTCGTCTGTAAAGTGATGATTAAAATGATTTGAAGTTTGGTGGATATTGCTATTATGTTATACTTCATAATTATGCCCCAAAATTTGAGTTGTGCACCTTATTTCTGGGTGAGGCCGAGGACTTATTAAAAACGTACAAAGCGAGCTACAGCCAGCCACCTGTTTGGACGTAAGATCAAAATACTCAATTCTAGATCTTGGATTGTCTAAGGAACTATCATATCGTACAAGTGCCCAGACTAAAGAAAGGAACAAAGACCTACCTGTATCAACAGCACAGACACTGAACCATAGTAACTGTTACATATCCCCGCCTGTGCCTTACAGTCAGGTCTTCACTATAAAGCGTCACCAAGGCTAGCTATGCTTCGACTAATTTTCAGCCAGAAGAATCCAAGTCGGCGGGGGCCCTTTCCGTCGAAGAGCCGTCAGACCACATTTTCTACACACAACAAAACCTTTAGAGATAGAAGCAGGATGCATACGTCAAAACACATACGCATCGCAATTTATCTCAACTATGACGATGCCTGAAGGAAGACGGTGATCCTCTTCTTGTCTTTTTCTTACCTCTCAAGACGTCGACGAAGACGTCTTGGTTCATGCGCAAGCGCGAGGCACGCTAAGATGTGAGACACTGTGGCGTAAGTCACCCCGAAATTTGGAAAGGCGCGTCGTTTAAGTGGCTTTACATGTAGGGCAATTAGTGCGGTTGACTAGACAAGTAATTGGTCGGCACTTATACAGTGCCAGGGCAGATGGTTCAATTGTTACCAAAACAAACACGGAGAATGTAGAAATCATAATCTTCCCATAGAATAAACAAATGCGAAGGTTACAGAAATCTAAAGCTATTTCCTGTCACTGAAGCCAGTGCTCAATATAGAAAGTAATTCACATGGTGACTTGTGAGGAGGGGGGCTGACATGGAGAGAAAAGAGAATAGGACTGAAAAAAACAGGGAGGCCTAGGGGGCAATCTATCAACACAAAACGTGCACAGAACATTAATGATAGCCACACCATGTTTCCAAGAGTGCAGATGACAAACAGTTTAAATCAGAGCAAGATTCTAGAGAGACCAAACCTAAACCACTTCGTTCTTACATCAAAAGATATCAGCGGAAAAAAATAGCCTGTCCAGGACAAAAGATACAAAAACCAGAAGTTCTGCTGCAGTACACACACACACCGTAATGGCTTCGTGCTAGCTAAATTCTTGGGTGACAAAGGCTATACACAACAACCTGTATATGACTTCTGAATAAAGCCACTGTCGCACAAAGCAGACCATGGCGTCACAACCTTGACCCTCCCCAGACCATGGTCAGTGATATGGAGTTAGTCGTGAGCAAGATCATCTGTGGTTGGGATTAGGTCTGCGAGGCTGTCTACTAGTCTTAAGAATCGTCTGCACTGCTAACTATGGATTTAGACAAATCAAACTCTGGAAAGTCATATTCTTCGTAGATGTGATCAGAGGAGCAAACTGGGACTACAAATGTAGAGTGAGATCGATTCCATGCTACTCCCAACCCAACCCAACGCTGACCTTGGTTGGCCAGTGGTTAGGAGAAAATTCATGGGAAGGTCCTGAAAGTATACTTTCAAATAGTTCTAGGTATACGTTATTTTAACCTCCTTGGTTATCTTAAGCAACAGAAGTATTTAGCTCTAGTCTCAAATGAATGGCTAGCAAAATGTAACAGAAAAGAGAACACTATATTTAGCAATGTTATACATGCACCATACCTACCTTCTTTTTCAGGAGGCTCGGGAAAAACACTTGCATACGGTATACATGTATATTACAAAATCCGTTAAGACAGGTGAGAAAAAACACCTGGACTTACCGTGTATGTCTGCATGTTTTCTTTCCCGATCTGTTTACGTCAGACTTTCGTCATTCCTCTTTCACTGCTCGCAGTGGACTGTGGTGGGGACCAAACAGGGCAGGCCTCCACGGTATGGCCTCGTCAAAACAAGTACGTCCTCGAGTTGCTGTCCTGCAAGCATCGTGTGCATACCGAATACGCGTACTTAAAACAAAATAGCTAACGACGCAGCTATGAACATTGTACAATATGACAGAACAGACAGTCAACAAAGATATACAACAACGTTTTCCGTCACACGACAGTTGAATTTTCTACGACAAATCCACAACTGTCATGCATACAAACGTCCAGAAATTTCTGTCGTATGCTTTTCGTGCTAGCAAATATCATTTCATACAGAACTGGTGATCGGCAAGGAGAATTCACGACATTCTTTTCCGTCACAAGTTAGTCGAATTCTGTACGACAAAGCTACGACTGCCCAACAAATGCCCTCAATTTGTTGTACGAGGAATGGTTACTACTATATTTGGAAAGATCCGTACAAATGTCAACGTCCTTTTCGAAGCTGTTACAGGAAAGACTTTCAACGAGAATTTATAACAATATTTTCCGCGTCAAGACAGGTAAATTTTGTACGACAAATCTACGACTATACCACAAATGCCCACAATTTGTTGTACGAGCAACGGTTACTACAACATTGGGAAAGATCAGCACGAATAACGACGTTATTGCCGAAGCTGTGACAGAAAAGACCTTGAACAAGGATTAACGACAACCTTTTCCGCAACAAGACAGCTGAATCATATACGACAAATCTACAATTGTACCACAAACGTCCTCCTCAATTTGCTGTCGTGAATCTGTCGTGTTCGCGAGCCACGATCCCTGCAAACTTGGGAAAGATCTGTACGAATAACCGCGCTCAGTCCAACGGACGGACAGACGACATAGCTAACGTTATATGTGCATCAAATTCAAAAGCAGTAGAGAATCAACGTATACCAAGTATGAAGTCCGTGTAGCTACGCAACGTAGGTTACACCAATGAGGTTTTAAAACCTCCTAGCTTATATCATGAATACAAGGCTTGTTCCTTGACAGTGAAGTTTGTTATTGTTAGCTTTAGTTGCTGTATAGAACACGTTTGTCTGTCACCAGCTAGTGAAAACAAATGTTCCAAAGGGGAATTGTCGTGCATGAAAGAGTGACTAACAAAGGACTCACACGATAGAGACGCTGTTGTGTGACTTTGTGTCCTGACCTTTTGTACCGTCGCCAGACATGTTATAGTCATCTAGAAGTATGCTTTATGACTTATGAATTATGTTTACAGTTATTACTAGGAAAATTCAGGTCGGTAAGTTGTTTTGCAGACAGAGGACGGGTATAGAAATTGACAAAAGAAGAAAGATTGCACAAATACAAGAAACCAACGTCATACCGGTTTAAACTTTTGAGGCTTCCGTAATTTTTTTCTCCTAATTATTGTGATAGTTTTTTAGAAAGTCCCAGAGCATCCCTGCGATTCACCACTGTCGTGTCTATCACCCAGACAGACATCGCTAGATACCTCAAATTCAAAGGGGCTACAGACTAAATGTCACTTTTTTGTACCCATTCTATTCATGTTCCAGAAGGAATGTCTAAATATACATTCCCTTTATATCCGTATATAAATAATGTACATGTAAAATGATAGATAGATTAATAGATAGGGAACCATCTAACATTGAAATAGTATTGCCAAATATTTATTATTTCTTTATAGTTGAATCAGTTTCTCGAATAATCAAGAAACACATTTATTTATTCATGTACTATCATTTTCAACCAAAATAACGTATTTTTCAAATTAAATTTGTCTGGTGTACATATTTCGTAATGGGACGGCGAGTCTAGATCAGATATCATGTATGCGTATTTCAAAAGATCGCGTGCTAGCGAAAATCCACACCGTCAGACAACGTGAGATATATAGGGTTTGTCCAAGCGATAACAGATCGAAATCTCTCACGCAAAAGGCCAACGTTTGTTAAACTTTTATGTACGCCACTTTCTGATGTTAGGTATACAAGTATATATATACAATGGCTGCATTAACTGAGTTGTTTGTAGAATAGCATTATGTCCTCCCTTTGAAGTCTTCTTCTTATTCTTTTCTAGGTGCATATGCACGTCAAACCCGATTGAGCTTTTTAGTTTTTCTTGTTAATATGGTTGTTATTTCAACAGTAGGAAAATAATTCTTTTCCTAATTTCCATGTTGGAATCAGAGTATTTGGGATTAGAAGCCATAGAGAAATAAATCAGTCCACCTAGCGGCTTCCTTTTCAGATGCAGTTTACTGGCATGGCATGTAAAGCATGCTCGAGATTTGACGAGCTTATTACATAAGGCCATTGGGCAATCTCAAATAACAATGACCGGAAATTTTTTTTACGGTTTACACTTTTGTTCTGAAAGAAACCAAATAGATTATTTTACCTTCCAACTACTGAACCTAACCTATAAAGCAGAAGAAACGTTCACATGGTGATATTGGGGATTGGTCTCATCGAGGCTGTTGTGTGCTTCAACATGTCAGGATGGCCGAGTGGTCTAAGGCGCCAGACTCAAGGGTGGAAGTCCCTTCCCAGCATCCAAAGCGAGGGTTCTGGTCCCCGAATGGGGGCGTGGGTTCGAATCCCACTTCTGACATTAATTTTTATTTTGATATGAATTTTTCAGTGCAAAGAAATATAGAAAAATAATTTTGTATTAAAACTGCATTGTTGTTGTTTGCCCCAGGAGCAAGTAATTTGTCGGAAAACCCAACCTGTAGCTAATATGCTGTGACTTTATTATTAGGTTTCCCCTGTATTCGCCCCGAAACGATTAGATATGCGGCGAAGGAAGGTAGGATCAGATATCTTCAAAGCATTCCTGGTCCCGCGAGTGTGTCCGGTACGGTGTGATGTAAAATTCAAAAGCGCCGCCTTGCGATCACTATCTAAAATAACAGACACATCTATGAAGTGATTCTTCCGACGCCGGATCGCTTGCATGTGAACGACGCAAAAGGAGCATATATTTTACACCTCAATATCAGACAATAACCTTTTCTTACATTCTATGCCATGCCGCTCATTTTGTCTGCTATTTTTCCTAGCATGCAGCGATTTACTTTCAGGATCAGTTTATTTTTATCTTACTTTGCTATAATCTATTTCTGAAACCCACCTACAGTAAGTCATCATCCAAGTTTCTTGCAACCGCTTTCGTAAAACTGACCCGTCAAAGCAAGTCGTTTTATCCGCTCAACTTCATCCGACCACAAACTGCATTTAGTACAGAAGGTTGCACGCGCGCCCCCTGTCCGCCATCATCTTCTTTGCAACTACTCTCTTGTACATCGAAATCTGTGTCCTATCGAATGTAGTACAGTAACGAAATTTACACTCCTTTTAAAAGAGACGAATGCAGTAACATCCAAGGAGATGTTGGAATGCAAAATCTTAACGCTTTCTACTTCCCCGATTTGGTCACAAAATTACGTTCGGTAACAAACAAACAACTTGAGGAGCTAGAAAATGTTATGATATGGGGTAATTTTCTGGAAGGTTTAGCCAACCAAAGATGGTCATATGCTAGCGCAAATCACTCTTGCAAGCAATTGTTACCCCGCTTGAGTCTCCGGGGCTTCGTAAATACTAGGTATAACTAGTGTTAATCTCGATTAGGATCTATTTGATTTCAGTGGCATTTGAAGACACACGCACTCTTTGTCGTCTGACATTTTCCCTCTCACGCTAATAGATAAACCCTTTGTCTAATATCATACTTCAGTAGCTTCTCTCACCACATGTGAAGAACATTGTCTCGGCTCATGGCAGAAAAACTGATTGCTATCAGTTTGGTGACACTGAAGCAGAAATGTCAGTGAGAGAGATTGGCTTTTGGTCGTCTGCGTTGCCATGGCGACGGACGTCTTGGAGATGTGTATCGTCTGCAGCTGTAATAAAATGCCTCAGTGTGACGAGAGATCTATATAGCCAGTATGTAGCAAATCCAATTGCTGTTGAAGAGTTTGTATTTCCTGAGCTGTCTCAGAAGTTTGTGTCAGAAAACGGGCAACTGTCGTCGTCATAGCAACCATACATAAGTCAACTGCGCATACTCACAGACAACTCCAAACAGGTAAGAGCGCCGCTGTATTTGTTTTGACTGTCAGTGGCAATTTGAAGGCAGATCGCCTGGAGTATCGTAACAGGAACGGAAACAACATTTCATCTCCCAACTGCATTATTTCTATATCTTAGGAGCTAGCTTACGCGAAACGGAAACATATATTTATTGTGTAGCAATTTTGTGCTGCGTTGTCTTACAAATGTAGTCGTCTCAGGTTTACATTCATTTAGTATCTTTCTTTGTCGTAACATTCACCAAAACTTCGTCTGGGTTCTGATTTCTAGTTAAACATGTCACTGGGTTTACATAGTAGCAGTCGAACTGTATTTTAAGGAGGTAGAACGCTGTACAAGTCTTTTAATGTGGGTAGTCCGGAACCCAGGCATCTTACGTTTACGCAATACGTCTAGCACCCTGGATACTGTATGTGGAAAGGGGCAATACAAAATGAAAGTGACCCTAAGTCGGATGATAAGGATGGTAACCAGTCTATTGAGTGGTGTGTTAAGTGCAAGGGCCATGTGTCAAAAATAAGCCAATTACGCAGATTTTACCGATTACTAAATAGTCCCCAAATACTTTGCTTGAGACAAATATATCGAACAAAATTATATTTGACAGAGGACTTAACCGGAGTACCCCCTCTCGTCCTATGTCAAATTATTCACCGGTTTTTAACTATTTTCAAAGGCCCAGCAGCGGTTAGTAACGACTATGCATATAGTGGTTTCTATTAAGACAATATGTGCGCTCAAAATATTTGGAAGAAAGTTGTGACACTATTCCTGAACGTTCGACCAGATCTTGTCACACCTTGGCGGGGGGTGGGGGCGTTCCCATCATGCCCCCGGGTTGTCAATCACTTGTCATCTTCTGACGTATGCAGTTGGTAAGCAAACACTAACAGTTTGATTCCTGGCTTAAAAAGATAGCTTCGTCCTTTGCAAAGAGACCCAACCCACCCGGATATGTAGTGGTAACGCTCCATATCGTAATAGATGAAAGACGATTTTGGAATAAACCATTTGTTTGGAGGGAAATGGAGCGTGAAAACTCATTCTGACCATACAGGTGGAAAACATTTATCTATATCTGGATCTGAGAAAGAATGTTAATACTTTTGAGTATGATGATCTAAGTACCGCCTTAAGTGTTCTATTCTTACTGGGTCACTGCGCCCCCACCCCCACTACGAGAAATACTATTTCTGTTTAACCATTTTAAGCTACATCCACCAAGTTTGAAGACGTTACAAAATAGAGAATCTAATTTTTATCGCAGTTGTCGGAAATTCTGAAGCTTCTCGTGCTTCATATCTTATGCACATTTTAGAAAAACTGTCAAACGATTTCTTAAATGCCGTTTAAAAACAACATTAATTCTTTTATACGCGGTTTGTCGTTTGACATTATTATCATAATGAGTACACATGCATCATAAGTCTAGATAAACGTTTGAAAAATCGTTCAGTGTAATTCTATATTTGTTACTCCGATTGTTGTCACAATGAAAAGAAATACGTACGTCTGGTCTCAAGTTTCAGACTGTTTATGTCATGCTCATATGTGTGAAAACACGTTAGTCTCTCACAGTCTCGGTAAGTGATTTTTCCCGCCAAAAACGTCTGAAACCTAGTTTGATTTTTAGTATCTATACCTTTACACCCGCTCCGATGATCACTCCAAAACGTTCAAAATCCTCCACGACACCAAACTGTTGAAATACGTGTTGTAAAACGGTATTTGACTGTATTTTCCTCAGTCCATGAAGGTTGAAAATTCATGCCCCACCACTGCAACATTATCGTCTGCAGCGGTGCATAGTGCAGCTGCGGTAATGCCGGGTTATTGTTCGCCTTTACCGCACCCATTCCCAAGACTCTCATTACGTATCTCGTTAGAAAGACGAACTACAGTATTCAGGTGATTTTCATACCCCTTTCTTCCATTCTCAAACACTTCTTCTTTATAGACTTCTGTGCAAAGAGGTCGTCCTACATGTGTATAGTACGATCATTGTAACATCCCAAAAATGATTGTTTAGTTGATATACTAACGTGCATCGACCGAATGTACTGAATGCAACAAGGTCACCGAATTTCAAAATTGCCAAGAGAGTTAAGCGTATTTTTCGCCTAAAAATCGGCGATTTGCTAACATCGGCCGATCCCATGAAATTCGTTCTAGAGGACATCGACCGCTGCCGAAAATGTCCTGTTAAACCCACAGACTCGTCGGGCAAGCCTGTTCCTGTTGAGTGACGGCCGCAGAACGACACCCCCAAGGAGGTATCATTTTTCATCTCCACACCTTTGCGTTCTGCTGCGTGCACGCATGACGTATGTTTACCTTACAGGTGGATCACAGAGACGCACACAGGCATGACAGGGACACCTTCAGTACGTTAAAGAAACCGCGGACCGGACAACATGGAAGACTACGTCGTAAGTACACCTTCAATCTTTAAGATTTGGAAAAGACGTTCTTCTAACGAACTCGTATGTATGGGTGTGTAACGTGGATAGATCGTTGTTGTGGAAGCCCATGTCCGTAGGCAGTTCTATCTCAGCATGGGGTTATCTCAGAAAGGGGCCACATGAAGCAAAGCGTGGAGAGGTCTCACTATCTATGATAACAAAGCCAAAGGAGTATGGCTGCCTGTACATCGTCTATTGTCTGTCTCAATTGTATGGGACGAGAGAGTTGTCCTGTTGCCAGAATCCCTGCTTCTGGATATGAAGGTTTTGAGTTCGAATCCCGTATGTTGTTGCGAAATCTTGATTCAAATGTTGAGTTGAATATTACGAAAGGACATTGTGAGACGTTGTCTATGTTCTATTTTGACAGTTGTTGTGATAGAAACGCCCGAATTGAGCTCGTTTTCTTACAATAACATAAAACATCGTCAGCTTTAAATCTTTGTTTTGTTTTGTCATTGTAACATCGCTAAAATGATTGTTTAGTAGATCTACTTATGTATGTCACAAATTCTTAAGAAAAAGTCTTCGGATTCTGAATATCTGAATAAGCAACTTTCATACAAAAAAATGAGGACCTTTATGGTAGTTGGTCGTATGAAAGTCACTGTAGTTTTTGTTGTAACAAAGCTTCTATGAATATTTATGAAACAAAATAAATTAAGCAAATATATGTAACTGGCCTAAATCATCGTTTCAATGGAATGAAGTTCTGGCTTATGCTAAAAGACGAACGTAGAAAAAAAGGCGACAACTTGTTGCAACTATTGGAATTTTTAGAGCTTCTTCTTATGTTCAGTTTTCCAATGGGACGTATAGAAAAATGTGATGGACTATTATCAGAAGCGAGTTCCAAACAAAACGTTTAAGTTTGCGAAAGAGTTCTATTCACAAAGGACGATAAATTGTTGTCATGACCGTATCCCGCGGATTGCGTCAATGTGTCATGGTCCGGACAACTTCTTTTGATGCGAACTTCGCGCATGATGTTTCGAGGTATTCAGATGTTCAGTCAGCTTTGAATCAACTCTCTTCAGGCAGTTTGGTAATGTAAGAAGTGGAGCAAGGACAGCAGACTTTGGTGATACTCGTGCGAAAATAAACAATCGCTGTGTGTGTGCGTGCGTGTGTGTGTGTGTGTGTGTGTGTGTGCGTGTGTGTGTGTGTGTGTTCGTGTCTGTGTCAGCCTGTATGATTTGACAATCCTATTCTCGCTCTGGCTCTTTCGCTCCTCTGATTAGTTCTCTACCGAATGTATTGGCAGCATTGTTTTCGAGTTGACCTCAGATACTACTAAGTATACTCTGTCGTATTTAAGTGCAAAAAAAAAACGACGACTCTTCTGTATGTCTGGGTTTATCCAAAAGTTGCGTTTGTTTATATATCTTAACGCAGCTATGGGGAAGAAACATTTTTCTTGCCTGAGTATCACAAGCGAAATCTTTGGTGAAAAGAACTTTTCGAAACTTGAGAAGATTTTGCCTTTGTCTTCGGTTATCCGTTTGGAGCTTAGATTATAGATTCATTCACAGATGTAGATTTTATCTTGCAATTACGTGTGACAGCAATTTGTCGGGTATGTAGAATACAAAACCAACCTGAATTTGTTGATAGGCCCTTGGGCATAGTGGAAAATTACTCTATTCATAAAGTAGGCCCTAATTGTGCTGAAGTAACTCAATCTGCCGAGGGAGCTGTTGTATTTCATATCAATTCAAAAGTCGTTGACGCAAATCTTTATCTAGTTGAGAAGGCTACGTCATAATGACGACACGAATCGTGTAAATTTGTATAAAATGGCGTGGTATATCTACAACATGAAATATAAACCCATATTACTTAAAAAAATTGTTGATGGAAATCATTATTTAGATGGTAGTCTACGTCACAATGACGACACTAATCATGTAAGTCCACTTTAAACGGAACTAACTTTGTCTTTGAATCAGACGGTGTGGTATATCTACAACATGAAATATCAACCCATATCACTTCAAAACGCCTACGCAAATCGTTCTTTAGATGAATATTCTACGTCATTATGACGTCACGTATCACTTTAAATCGAAATAACTTTGAATAATTAATTAAGACGGTGTGGTATATCTATAACACAAAATATCACCCCATTCACAACAAGTACGTACACAAATAGACGATTTAAACTAAATAGGCGACTGCATATTTGTTTTTTAAAGTTTGCAAATTTACACGAAAATCGTTGGAAACTTGAGGATTAAACAGCAACTTTATCCCCACCAAAAATAGACTTTATCTTTGAAACTTATCTCACATTTACGCTCTAGTTATCAACTACATAAAGTCCGCTGTCTAGGCCACCAGACTATAGTCGTTGTGCCTTTTGTAACGTGTAACAAGAATCCATACCGGTGAATACAACCACCAACTGTTTTAAATGCACTATCTTATTACCGAAGGGTAGATAGGCGCTAGTGCCACCACTAGTCAGTAGTGAATAGTCAAAGCTAGAGCCTATATTCTAGGGGAGATAACCCTTACTGTATACAAATAGGTCAATATATCAAAGAATGTCTAGACCTAAGAACCAATTGTGTAAATGATACGTTGGACTCAACATGTTGATTTACTCATATCTATTCATATACACCCTTCTGTATAGGTTAATTCATTTGTATCCACTTGACTGTTAGTAGACTTACGAAAGTCGCTGTACTTTTGTTGTATCAATAGACTTCTGTGTCGTATACAGAATCTAGCCAGTGTCTTGTCACCGAAAAGTCGACAGCGGTTGGTTCTGTCACAGTCTGCTTGAAAACCCTACGACAAATCGTAGGGCGGTCGTCGACAAATATGGTCGCTTCGTTATTGTACAGTGAGGCAATACCATTCTATAGGAAGAAAAACGTATAAAGCTATCAAGGCGAAAGTTTGGATGTATGGTTAGTAACAGGCACCAATGGCCTTGAATGTGCCAAACAAAAGAAAAATCCAATCGTTCTTGTCCAAAAAGATAGAACGGCGATTTGAATGCTGCTCGGTATCCATCACTGCCACGCGGTAACGGTATGTAAGCAGGCGTGCCAGAGGTTTTCAGTTCGGGCGGCCGCCGTGGACAGGTGATCAACGTTACCTGGAGACTGGCCGACGGAGCGCGAACGGGACTTGTCGCACACGGTCACGCAGTAGCGGACCCGGAATTACGGACCGTTGTTGCGCCGTCATGTTTTCTGTGTACAGAACGCAAAGGTTGGGAGAAGATGTATGTGGTATGTAGCCCAAATGAGCCGAAACGTCTTTTTTTTACCCAGGCTTTTTTTGGACGTTTAAGGCAATGGGCCGTTTACAACAAATGGGTTGGCGAATGTTCCCGACAGCCTTCGTAACCCCTGCTCCTCCTTCTGGGCCAGTTAGTACTCACTTTCGAGCATTGAATCTTTGACTTCATCGGTTGAAGAGATGCGATTCCAGCCCAATTCAACCTCGAAGTGGCCTTCGGGTCTGGTTACGTGGTGACCATATGCATTGAGCAAGCCAGAAAAAAAATGATGCCAAAATAAATTGTCAAAATAAATAGTAACAGCTGTCTATACAAATATCAATGTTCTTTCGGACGACTACCAAAATAAAATATCTAGAGTTTGAGGCTCCGGCAAATTCCAGTGCGCATACCTGCTATGTATCATTTGCATATTCATGACACCTTATTTGCATTTCACAGCGAGAGGAATGGGTGGAGTCGACCCCCCAGGAGCGGGAACATTGGCTGAACAAAAGCTGCGGCCATTTTGAGTCAGAGATCCGGGGTCTGGTTCCATCCGGGTACCTGGAGGATTTCGCGGATAGACTTGATGACGTCGTGACCAGGTGGAACCGTGCGCACGGCAGGCTGTTCGGTCACGTGACGTCACGCCAGCAGGTCCAAGAGCTGGTCACGTGGGATCAGGAACAGGCGACAGAACGTGAGTTAAAATGTCATGAAATCAGCATCAAAGTTATCTTTTGCCTGAAAAAAACATAATCACTTATGACTTCAATCAAAAACGTAAATATACTAATGTAACTGCCTCCTTTGTCAGTACTGGACAACCAGTACGGAAGTGGTCGTCAGTACAGGAGCTCCAGTACTGAGACTTTCGTAGCCTTCATCAGAATAAATGATCCAGCGTGGGAAAGGTACGGTAAAGTAGCGTCACGTGGCATACGCAGTGACGTCAGTGATCCTGAAGAAGGCCATACAGCCAGATGAAAATTCAGGAATTCTAAATCATTTTTTAGATTTTGAAGACTTCGAAGTGTATTTTATCATCAACAAAGTCTATATGATACAAGAGATAACACAGAATGTTTGTAAGCATTAAAGTTGTCAATACATATTTATTTATTAAATATTGTGATTTTGTTTTACCTCAGAGCGCCGCCAAGCCGACAACGGTTCGCTACAGAAGTTCCAGTACCTTCTCTTCATCTTCGACACTCTGCTGGGAGATTTTCGCACCGGCATCTTCCTCCCTCTGAGGGACTTCTTCTGGGCACAGGACGGCGGGAACACACATCTTCAACAGGTGAGACAACCGTCTAGTCGTAAACAGTCTACTCCTAGCAGCTCTCCCACTTTTAGGTCAGGCCCTATGATGGCCAACACTTCGAAGTTATGAGAATTGAGGCCAGACTATTGAGCATGTCAGACTGTCGATTACAATGGTGTAAGGCATTTGCTTAAATGTACATTTTCGCGGCAAACAACAACTAGAAACAGACTAAATTAAACTTTGATACGGTTTAAAAGCAAGGTCTAATGAAAAAGTACATTCATTTACAGAGTTTAAGAGATAGACACTTTTCAACAACAGTCTATGTGGTGGGAAACATGATACCCCTTAATTGACAGTTGTGCGTGCGATGTTTACGTTACGTTACCCATACCCATACCTGCCTGCCGTTCCACCAGGTCCGACACGCCCTGGAGCAGACCATCCTGGCTTGGCGGCAGCTCCTGCGGCCTGGCCCCGTCAACACAGCCCTGCTCACCCGGGCAAGTCAGGAGATCGTGGACGAGGTACGCTATAGCATGACGACTTTCGCATAACCACTTTATCTACTACAACAATGTGAAAGTCGTGGATATTCGTACCGAGATCCGTACCTAGTCGTAACGTTAATTATTCTAGAAAATGATCGGTTGACATTCGGTTTACATTAAAAACATCCGTTTTATGTCGCACCGACGTCGACTTGCATTGTAAATGGCAGAAGTACAACGTATTCTTAACTGTTGGTGAGTGTAGTTGGTCTTATCATAGATATCCATATGGTTGTCCAATATGTTCATGCTGTAGTATGAATAAAAGGATTTAGAGTTTTTCAGTTCTTTCACGGTTTTCATTTTTACAACTTTACCGTCGGTGGATTGAATGATATTACGTTGTTTTCAAAATCTTTTTCAGGTTGTGATGACGTATTCCGAAGAGTACGACTTAGTACTACGATTGATTCCGGACATTCACGAGAAGACGTTCGAGTGTCTCCGACTGGCCAGGCGGTGGAAAACGGCGTTCAAGGCGGGGAGTGCAGAGGAGCAGCGAGTCGCCAGAGGGAGCCCGTACGAGGGCCGTTTGTTGAAACGCGAAGCCGAACCAGTCAATAGGTTGTCAAGGTAAGCTAGATACTATTCTTGTTATACGAATTAAGTATAATATCATAGTAAGTATTTTTTTTTAAATGTCGTCTGAATCTTGATAAATGTACTTGCGAAGCTTCAATGCCTTTTCGTATCAGCTGATATGTACACGACTTGCACTATCATTAATTAATTCTTTTACAGAATCTCACCTTTATTATTCTCATGGCCAATGTCAACTCACAATATGTATTCATTTGTTGCTGATACAATTTTTTTTTTCATTACATCACCAGGGACATTGACCAAAGAGACCCGCGGATATCTTCCGGCCGTCGCCGCGAGTTGGTGCAGCCTACTCACAGTAGTCACAGCCCGCTCTCTAGCGGCAGCGTTCGTAAAACCTCCGGCAAAATGCGGGAGAAATACGTCGAAGATGAATACGAGGAATTCATCGAAGAGCTGTCCCGTTCCCGTTCCTCTAGCATAGCGCTACCGCAACAGAAGTTAGTCGAAGATGAGTACGAAGAATTCCTCTTAGAGCATGAGGGTCGACAGAAAAGGTCCCAAACGACAAACAGTTTACCGGACGTCCTGGTGAACCTGAACGCCAAGAAGATCCAGCTGCTCAACAACGCTTCAATAACAAAGAGTAACCCTTCGAGCAGAGACGGACCAAGACCGGAGCGCCAGAGTCTACCGAACATTCGGTCAGCACGGACAGAAAAGGAAGACGAAATCAGTAAGGCGGAAAGAGACGGGGTTTTGCGAAAAATGTGCCGAGAGAAACGCATCTGTGACCAGATTGCTTCACAGATGACAGAGGTTAAACAAAAGTACGATAAACTGAAAGAAAACTCGCTGACACTGGAGAAACAGACCAAACAGTACAAGACCGACTTTGAGTTCATCGATGCTCACGAGAGCTTGGCTAAGATTCAGGAACAGATGAACAGAGCAATTAAGATTTACAACAGAAAGAAGGAAGTGTACGATCAGGCGAGGAGACGGTGGGAGGAGTGCAGGAAATGTATGGACGAGTTAGAAAAGGCAGACAGACTGGAAAAAGAACTAGAGAAAATGGGGGAAATGAGGCAAGTTGGTGGGAAAGTCGCAAATGCAAGAACATGATGGACGTGTGGACAAAAAAACCCGACTGGTGGTACTTTAAGTGCCACAGTTTCCCTGGAAAACCTGGTTGAACAGGTCTCAAACAAGATTGCTTGACCAGACATTTAAACCAATTACAAGTCTGGGCCATCTTCACATAAAATAGGATGAACACTGACCAGTTGAAGCTTAATCATTCCAGTGAAACAAAATTCAATATTCATTGTTCTGTACGATCCCTATATGTCAGGGTGATGTCATGTATATGGCAGTTCAAGGTTTGAACTTCGCATGTGCATGTGAGGTCAAAGGTGAAGGTCTCTAACTTGTAAACAGTTCTTGTCTAGACTCTGCTTGATGCAATGTCCAGACTCCAGATATGTCTTGTTTATGTCCCAGGCGCCTTCAGCTTTCACATATTACCCACAATGCATCACACTGTTCATGCACAGTTTAGACCATGAATCAGCTTATTGTCAGCGATTCTCTTACTGAAAATTCTCACTTAAGCTGAAAAAAGAGCGTTGCCAGCATAACTGTACCATAACTACAAAAAATTAGACATACAACAAACAATACGTGCAGTGTGCAAGTCTAATTATAAACCAGCGGTTTATATCACCTTCAGAATTTTACACTGAAGAAAACTTCAAGTATCACAACCACAAAGACATTGGGAATAAGACTTAAATCCATGAATACACAACCATAGCAAACGGGACATCATTGTAAACGGAAATAAATCAGTAATCCAGTAATACATAAAACAATACAATTGATAAAGTAATAACAGCAATATGATTGATCAAACTAAGTTTCTGAATTTTTGTGTGATGAGTGTAGTTATTCAAAGCATCCGTCCTCCATAATATGAATTTGAACTTCATGTAACATATATATGTACAGGAATGAATATGATACAAAGAACTGTAGATGTAATATAAATTTTATTTATTTCAAAGTATGCTTTATGCAATACAAGTTTGATGTAACAAGTTGGATGAAATTAAAATCTATTTCTCAGAGCTACAGTTTGTTGCTATGTTGTTATAGAGACAGGAACATTCTTCAGTTTTAAAAACCCAACCTGCAAGATAAAAGAAAATTAGTGAGTAGATTTCTTAAATCTTATCAAACAATGACTATACCAACAGCAAACAAAATCTCTATGTGATTGACATTCATTATCACTTCTAGCAGATGTGCATTAATTTGAATATCTGGCATTTGTGAACAGTGCAAAAACAAGCTGCATAAGGTCCCCTAATTTTTGGTGCCACAGAAAAATAGCCTGTGTGGGTTAAACAACATATTCCACATCATGCATCTAAGATATAATATATATTTTGCTGGAATAAAGATGCTGGGACCTATGCATGTACTCACATACTACTCTCACTCTCTCAGAATATTTGCTGTTAGTTTGTTTTGATTCATGTAGTACACGGTTTGGAAATTGTTAAAACTCCATAATTACTTTACTAAACATGTTAGAGATTGATTTCTGATTGAGTCATTAAGAGAACTAGCCTGAGTACCATCCTCCGTGTGACCTCTGTGCTAAAAATTGCTTTCTAACCACGGATTAGTTAGCAAGCAATTTTTTGGGCCAGCAGTCACTACAGAGGATGGTACTCAGGCTATAAGAGAACGACCCTTACCATGAAGTTGTTCATGTTGCGTAGCGACGCAGGTAAGCTGCGGGTGTGGCTCACCAGGTGAGACACCAGGTGCAGACAGGTGTCTCTGGGATAGGACAGCAGACCGACGTTCTCGTCCTTTTTCCAACTCTCCAATAACAACCTTTATCAAAGGAAATACAAAAAACAGAATACATCATGGGAAGACTACAAATACATTTGTAGCATTGTAGCATTTTGGAATCGGAAATATGCTGGCATCTGTAACAAAAATCTCTATAGACTAATTTGTATCTTTCTATGACTGAAATAACAAGGATGAGGATTAAGACTAAATGAAAGTCAATGTAAGATTTATAGGACATACAGTAACATGATTAAAGGAGAATGACGCGCTCAAAATTCAGAAGATGACTTTAAATCAGCTTGAATGTTAATTGACATTGGATGAAATCATTCTAAAGCAAAGTTTAACTAATTTCCAACACAATATTGGACTTAACACAGTTTTTGACTGTCCAATTCCAGTCTTTGTCAAACAATGAGCAATCCACTACTTCCCTGTGACAGCACGCTATGCAACATATGATCCACTGCTCACCAAGTCACATGTTCTATCTGCATAATGTCACAGCACAGAAGCAGTGGATTGCTTGTTCCTTGACAAAGACTAGACAGTCGAAAAATTTAAGAAACTAAAGTTCATCTTTTCTTCAGAATAATCAGACAAGACAATTTATGTCCAAATTCAATCTAAATCTAATAATAATCAGAACATTGAGCTTATCATTTACATAATAATGTCATACAAAAATGTATCTCATTTTCCATCAGTAAAGTATCTTACTTATTGACACCGTTCCTGGGGAGTGGCAGGTAAAGGATCTTCAGCACATCGTGAGAGGAGACAGAACCGCGTGTGGAGATGGTCATCAGTCTGGTCTCAGACTTCAGCAGCCACATCTAAACATGGAATAACAGACAAGGTCAATACAATTTATTCTGAAATCTAAATCAATCTAACGTTTAACAGAACATTGCAATTTCCACAACCTAATTATGCAACAAAATAGATAAATTAAGAAATGTAAATGTCATTTCCAACCATTTTTAACAGTACACAATTTACTTTAGAATCTCCCTCCAAACAGAAAGGTTATAGGGCAACAACTGGCATCAAACCTATGCATGTAAAAAGAAAAGTTTTAAGCAAATGTGAAGTCATTTGCAGAATAAATCTTAATATGGAATTCTGTCCATTCAAAAAGCATTGGACTTTCCCACATACAATATCTGTAACTAATGGTTAGAGAAGACCATCAATCTAAGTATATTTTGAAAATAACAATTTGCATAACCAATGACCCAAGATGATACAAGAAATTTACACAAGCTCTATATATTTCATGGAGGTATGAGGCCTCCGATCTCTTGTTCACTTGGATAATACCATGGGTACAATAGAGGGGGAAATAAAACATGGTAACAACCTTGTCTTCCCCTTAAAACAATGTAGCTATTTTTATTGTCAAATCGAATGAAACTACATTTAAAAAGCAAAGAAAAACTCAGCATTGTTGACCCCAGATGACCCCTTCAGGGGAGAGGAGGCCCCAGACTAGGGCGAGTTGGGTCAGAGAGGGCATTCCTCTTTGGGACTGTACAGGGGGAAAATGAGTATCTGTATTCACCTGTTTAAGCCTTATGGTTTGGTGTCTGGGCTAAAGAATTTAAAAGTTGCACCAAGTATTGAGCTGTGAGAGTTACAATGTACCGTCACAGCTCCAAGTGGCTGAAGCTGTAAACATGTGGTAATAAGTGATCTATTAAACCACTTAATGGTGCACTGCATGGAAAGTCCCAGCAGTGGTTCAAGAAAAAGCAAGAGGAAAAACCCAGAACTTTTGCCCTTAGAGGGAGACAGAAGCAAGTCTCTACCTGGCAGGTTCACAGCTGTGGAGTCTCAGACATCCAGGTGAGATTTAGACACATCTGTTCATCAACAGGTTATTACAGGAGGCTATGGAAGCATGCAAAGAAGTGTACTTGTATTGTGGACTCTGGACTGGTGGGGTATATTAACAAGGGCGCAGATATTTCGTAGTATTTCAAGCTAATTAATGGTATCACTGACTCTCTTGCAGGCCTCCGCAGGAATGACAGGCAATGCTTATGATCACAACTATTCCTGTCGATTAAACTTTGTTGTCAATTAAACTCAGAGTCTGACTTTGGCCAACACAAGTTTCTTCCTCTCATTGGGTGTAATTTCAATCAACAAATTGTTCTCTCCTTTCTTTGAAGGTTGGTTTGGAGTTGAAATAGGAATATGTCTGCCATCAATATGACCAGCCTGGCAGACAAGTTACAGAACCTGGAGTTGTGCCTCAAGAGTCAGTGTGACCAAGAAGTCAATTATGGGCAGGCACTCATAAAAGCCATTATTTGCATGGATCTCTTTATTGAGTTAGAAGTCCTGAAAAGTCTTGGAGACCTGCATCTTCAGAAAGGCAAGCTCGGCAAAGATTCAGGGGAGTTTGACAAGGCTGCTGCCCTGTATGCTGCTGCCCTACTGCGCTGCAAACATCTAGACATGGGACAAACACTGGAACATCGTATCGACTACATGGAGAAACTCTCCAGACAACTGCTGCAGGGGTACACTCCACACTATCGGTGGTTGTCACAAGAATACTGGGGTACTGCTGACAGCAATGTCTTGAGGGTGGCAGAGATTTGCAAAAAATTAGACAGAGGTAAGAAAAAATCAGAGCATTCAGTTGAGGAGACTTACACAGAAACATTAGTTACCGCATTAGAAAATAGTGACATGTTCTTGGAGCTTGAGGTTTTAAAAACTCTTGGAGATTTCTATCTTGAGAAAGGCAAGGAAACCTCGGATGTATTCCGATTCTCCATGGGAGCTGCCATGTACGAGAGAGCCCTGACGAGATGTGGGGATCCTGACACAAAACAAACTCTGCACCATCGGATACGTTACACAGAGAAGATCAGGGATGAAGCAGTGAAAAAGGTGAGAAGTTATAATAGCAGACTGAGTATAGCTGTTATGCACATGCCTCACAGAAATGATCAAGTGTGTAAAGAAATACATTCATTGTGCAATTACTGTAAAATCTGTGCAAGAAGGAGTATGACTTACCAGAGGGTAAATGTATGTTGCCGTAGGATATTATATACATTTGTATATAAGAGGACTGTAGAGGAGTGCTGGGCATACAAATGCTTGCAAATCAAAATAACTATTTACAGGACTCAACATCAGGTGACTCAAGGGAAAGAAGATCATCTGTGGGACACCATTTTGGGACATCACAGGGACATCATCTCCATCCAGACATACCAAGGTTGGGATACAGTTTCTGATGATTTTGATCAGCAATTGTTATGCTGACCAAAAATATCCGGAAAAACAAACATATCTCATTTGAACGGGTCGATCTGGGAGGGATTTCATTCAAAGTTTGAAGAATAAGAAGCTGTAGTCCAAAATTACCCATTGCTTGGCTAGGTGGTGTCGAGGACAGGAATCTATTTCAGTATTGATCCTTTAAGTTCCTTGCACATTAAAAGTGATCTGTAACTACTACTGGACCAGGTGTGCCATTCTATATGAACGACCTGTTACACCTAACCTTTACACATCTGATAACTACAAGCGTTGTTTAAAGCTAAGATATGTGATTATGACAACGTGGTGATTCTTTACAGTGAGGCTACAGGAGAGGGTGAAGCTGCAAACACCTGTACAACAACACTGGAAGATGAAGTCAGGTTTGTGGGTTACTTGCATCACGTACAATATATTGCGCAACAAAGACTAATTAGCCATATAGACATAGGCAGTTCACAATAAGTAAAGTTTTGAAGTCTGAAATATATGAATATTTATTTACATTTCTAGTTTGTTGCAATTTTTATTACCTTGTAACATCTATAGTTTCTGATGATCCCCAAAATACATATGATTTTCATATGGACATGCTATTTTCCAATAGATTCCCATCTATCAAATCATGACCTTCTTCTAATGCAGTATATATAAAGACTACCTCCACGAGGGCTGCAGGGCTCTACAGACGAGGGATCTGGACAAGGCAGAACAACACTTTGCAGCTGCGCTCAAGGCTGTTCATGTCAAAGGTAAGTCTTTGGATGAGGTTAGTCAAAAGGGTATGACAGTTTTTTAGTTATAAATATTGCAAGATCTATGATTCTAGTTGACGAACACCACCCTGTTCACTGCTGATGTGGTCCCTTTCCCTATACTTTATTGCCAACCAATAGTGATACTTAAAACTAAAACCTTTGTACGTAACTTTGCCTAGAGATGGGGTTTAGATGAAAGGTAACAGTCGACAATTCAACAATGCTGTGCAGAGGGTAATATATTACTATTAGATTCTGACTAGATTGTGCATCACATTCAGATTTTCTTGCAGCTTCAAACAAGAATTGAAGACAAGACTACAATTGACGCCCTTTCCTTATCTTCTGTAACAGGTCAACACAAGGAAGAGGCTGAGCCCCTGTACAAGTTGGGCGACGTCTACCTGAAGAGAGGAATCCTGTCAAAAAACGGAGGTGATTTCACCAAGGCTGCAGCACTCTGTAATGCAGCATTGGTAAGATCACAAAGAGAGGACATAGAAGAAGCAATCCAGGACATAACCAAATCATTTGTTAAGCATGTGCTGAATATTGTACAAACAGAACACATAGACGATACAGAGAAACATAAATTGATGTTGAAGAAGGATCGATGCTATGCAGAAGAAGAAATCAAAAGAATTGATGAAGAAATAGATCCTTACAGCCTTGATGATGACGACCCCGAGTTAAGAGAAGTGGAGGGGCAGAGAGTGGAAGCAATCAAAACACTGTTTCAGACAATTGTTCACCAAAGAAAAACATTTATAGCTGGGCTTGTAGATGAATGCATAGAAGTAATGGGCCCCCCTCCGTGTAAGTATGCTATGGTAGGCTTGGGTTCACAAGCCACAGGATTAGTAACACCATACTCAGATCTAGAATTTGCCATTTTGGTAGAGGAGAAAACTGAGCATAATGCTAAGTATTTCCGCAACGTCACTCATTATCTGCATCTCAAAGTGATCAATCTGGGAGAAACCATTCTACCAGCCATGGGGATTAAGTCTCTGAATAACTTCTACTCAGGCAACACACTAGATAGCTGGTACTATGACTCTGTAACACTGCATGGGTTTTCGTTTGATGGAGCCATGCCACATGCATGCAAGACTCCACTAGGTAGGGGTAGCAATGGCACAGAGACAAGCGAGCTTATCCACACACCATGTCATATGGCCAACATTCTAAAAGATGACTTTACGTTACATTTAAAGAAAGGCTATCATCTTGCTAGTATCCTGGGGAATGTGTCGTTGATCGTAGGAGAACAGGGCTTGGTGGATGAGTACGTTTCTCTATGCACTCAGCAACTTAAGGAAAACAATGGGAAGATTCTTTTGGAAATGGCAAACATTGATCTGAGTGAAAATGCACCACTGTTTCAAGTCAAAAATCTAACTTCCAGGCTGTTGAATGTAAAGAAAGAAATGTATCGATTTTCAAGCTTTGCAGTGTCCTGTTTGGCCCTACGTAATAACATACAACCAACCACAATTTGGGAGACTATTCAGAAGCTGGAAAATGGTGGAGTTGTTAATGGTGACAATGCACATCATTTAATGGTGATGGTCAGTATCTCAGCAGAACTCAGGCTGCGAACATACATGAGTAATCATGGTCAAGTGGAAAACATGTCAGCGTTATCCTCAATGTTGACAGAGAGAGACATTGGGGCGAAACTGAGGAAAGTGTTTTACTTCTCAAATAAACAGCAGCTAATGAGATACTATTACACGGCAAGGCCATTAAAGAAATCTATTTCACAGCAGAGTGTCAGCCAGCCACAGAAAGAGGGGTCAACATTTTTTGACAATTCTTTTCAACTAAAAGCAGAGATATACAAAAGTCTGTGTGATTACCAAAATTCTAAGACATTCACAGAGCAAACACTTCTGAAGAATCTATCACAATATGGTGAGGACACTGCACATCCTGACATTGCTGACTCACTTCACTACTTGGGCGATGCCTGTAGTAACCTTGGTGATTACAGAAAGGCCATCAGTAATCATGAACAGTCACTAAAGATGAGGAGAAGTATCTATGGTGAGGAAACAGCACATCCTGACATTGCCTCCTCACTTAACAACTTGGGTACCATCTGGAGTGATCTTGGTGATTACAGGAAGGCGATCAGTTATTTTGAACAGTCACTACAGATGGAGCAGAATATCTATGGTGTGGACACTGAACATCCTAGCATTGCTGGCTCACTTTATAACTTGGGTAGTGGCTTTATGGCCCTTGGTGACAACAAAAAGGCCATCAACTATTTTGAACAGTCACTACAGATGAGGCAGAGTACCCATGGTAAGGACACTGCTCATCCTGACATTGCTGCATCACTTCACAACTTGGGTCAAGCCTGGAGTGACCTTGGTGATTACAGAAAGGCAACCAGTTACTATGAACAGGCACTGAAGATGGCGAAGACTATCTATGGGGAGGACACTGCACATCCTGACATTGCCTCCTCACTTAATAACTTGGGTATGACCTGGAGAAACCTTGGAGATTACAGAAAGGCGATCAGCTATCATGAACAGTCACTACAAATGAAGCGTATTATCTATGGTGAAGACTCTGCACATCCTGACATTGCTGACTCTATTAACAACTTGGGTGGTGCCTGGGTCATCCTTGGTGAATACAGAAAGGCAATTAATTATCATGAACAATCACTAGAAATGTTGCAGAGTATCTATGGTAAGAACACTGTACATCCGCACATTGCCTCCTCACTGAATGACTTGGGTGTCACCTGGAGTGATCTTGGGGAATACAGAAAGGCAATCAGTTACTTTGATCAGTCACTACAGATGAGACAGAGTATCTATGGTAAGGACACTGCACATCCTGACATTGCCTCTTCACTAAATAACTTGGGTATGGCCTCCAGTGATCTTGGTGATGACAGAAAGGCAATCAGCTATTATGAACAGTCACTGCAGATGGAGCAGAGTATCTATGGTGTGGACAAGGCACATCCTGGCATTTCCAATACACTTAGCAACTTGGGTGCCGCCTGGAACAACTTAGGTGATCACAGAATGGCCATCAGCTGTTTTGAAAAGTCACTACAGATGATGCAGTCTATCTATGGTGAGGACACTGCACATCCCGACATTGCAGATGTATTCAACAATCTGTGCACTGCCTGGAGAGACCTCGGTGATTACTCAAAAGCCAATTTCTATTTTGAGCTTGAGGAACAGATGATTCAGGAGTTAACAGAACCAAAAACCATCCATGTTAGCTGATTTGACAGATGACTCACCATCTTTACTAAAGGGTAATCTCTTCAGCTATACATCATTTGCAAAGAGATCAGATGGTATGCCTGAAAAATCACTTCCATTACAATATATCAGCTTTGTCATACATTTGTAGATTATGGAATGTACTGGTATGTTATAAGTTTTATTTTACTGTAACAGTTATTTGTTGCTGTACAGAATAATGCCATTGTACTTGACTTGTAATCATTTTCCTCTATCTGTATTGCTGTACTATTTTTTTTACAATAATACATGTATGAATAATCTTGTTTCAATGTTGCTGTATGTGCCCATTTTGAAATCAAATTAAGACATAGCAAGATGTTAGTGAGTAAGTTAGTGGTATTGGTTCCCAGTATGTTTCAAGTTGAGTTGCCAGAGTCTTCTGCAGGAATGGCTTGGATTTTTGTAGAAATGAGAAGTATGATTCAATCAAATAAATTCATTTCTTACATCTCCGAACTGAATGTGACCCATTTCTTAACAAGATGACGAATACAAAATGTACAGTACACTTCATACGCGGAAAAATTAATTTCCACTACATTGGTGTAACACTACACACAAAGGGTCTCTCAGAGTCTGTAACTGTTGTGTTAGAACTGAAACCTAGGTCAGTAGTTGTTAGTACTACTAACTTGAATATGTATGTCCCCACTTGTAAATTTTCACACATAAAAATGAGGTGGGAGTGAAATGATATTTCAAAAACTAAATCCCAATATCCCAACAATCTCCAAACACACACACACACACACACATCAGAAAAATGTCAGGGCATGTTTCTACCATAATACGCAAATACGCATCCACCGTTTTTTAATCATGACTCAATATTGAAACCCACCATGGAATGTTTCTTTAAAAGATGCAGGAATCATCATTGAATTTGATGCCATATTCCAGGGAAAGCTTTAACGGTAAATTAATTATAAAAGTTTTACCTTATGTGTTACCAGTTGATTAGAACTTTCCTTGAATTCATTTCACTCTCTAGTGTAATGAGTTTCTCTCTACCGGTTCTTGAAGCTGTCTCACAACATTGGGGGTAACGTCTGACAGGGCGATGACCTTATGTTATATTGTTAGGACACCGCTAGTACAATGACTAGGCACTGGTGATGGACCAACTCCTGCGGGAACAATAGTTTCTGCACATTCAGTTAAGGGAAAAAAGGAGGCATTTGTGTTTAAAGTTCGTCGTGTGCACAAGCAGTGCTCTACGAAAAAAATCTGTAATATTTGCAATGGGATGATGTGAAGAGGTCACCATCCTGCACAGAACAGCACTGTGAAAATTTCAAGCTTTACAGTATTACCCGACACTCACCAGAAGAAAGACGTCCGCCCTAAGGTCCTGTACCACAAACCTCAGGCAGTACTGTGACTCCGACTCTTTAAGAAGCTGCTGTGCCAAGACGCCGTCCTGCTCAGGTGAGGTGTGGCCAGGTGTGACAGGTGAGCAGGTGGAACCTTCCGCATGAACTGTGATCTCAGACAGGTACAGTTTGATGGCACCTGGAGGCTGTGGTGTCTCATGTGCTGACGTGCTCTTTTTCCCTGCAAGGTGTAGATTGTTGATATATTATCATTATGTATTATAGGCTCCATATGCTCATACATCTACAACTGTATTAAGAAGCGAGAAGGAATTGAACCTGTACATAACATTATTGATTAGTCTTTAGATATAGCAGAATTTCACGTTTTTAATATCACTGTAATTATTCCACTGCTTCATCACTGACCTGAAGTGACCCCTACCCCCACTTGACTTCTACATCGTTTACATCTGACCAGTGGGACCTGTACCTGTGGAAGAAATTTTCAAAAAGTCTTTTGCAAAGATTATGCAAGTTTTGGTCCGAAGCAAAAAAAAAGGACAGAAAACATATACAAAACAGCATAATTTTAGGAAGACATATTCAAGATACCAAGCTAAAGCAGATACAGAACAATATGCTGTAAAACTATTCAGAAATGAGTCCTTTTCCTATGCCCAAAGCTTCAAACTTTCAAAGGATTCTTCTTGCCCGTGTAGTGTAACCAAAAACAAACTCTGTAAAGAATTCATAGATGGATTTTTTTAATATACCAGTATTCAACTAAGTCTGGGTACCCAGCAGTATACCAAACATCAAGATATGGCAACAGTTCTAACACCGCTGAGGTCTTTCCAAAAATGTAGACAAACAACTTTGTTCTCTGAAACAGAAACATCCACGTCGTCGTTATTGAATTTGACAAATAACAAGAAAAAAACCTTGAGATAAAAAACGTTGGGCGTAGGAAAATACAAAATGAGTGTATACAAACCATTTGGTCCTCTGAAACAACAACCTCCACATTGTTGCTATGAAGGGTCTTCATGTGTACAAGCAAGTGCCCAGCAGTATACCAAACATTAATATGGTAACACCTCCAAAAATGAGTGCATACAAACCATTTTGTCCTCTGAAGCAACCACCTCCACGTTGTTGCTATGCATGGCCTTTGCGTGTACAAGCACATGTCCGGTACCGGTCAGGATGTCCGCCTGCCTGGGTGCGAGAGTCTGGGCGGCCATGTTCTGCGTGTCCTGACTCTTGTGACAGAAGCTGTGCGCAACCGCCTCCTGCCAGCCGTCCGAGGGGAGGGGCAGCACTCTCTTAGCACAGCTGGGGGGGAGGAGGGAAGCAGAAATATATTAATTATACAAGGCCTAAGTAAATAATGCTAAGTTACAAGAAATGAAAGTGTCTATGACCCGTTAACTTACAACAAAAAGAATTCCTAAATCTAAAAAAAAATTATTATATCAGATATTCGCTGTTGAAGGAATGTATCTACAAAATTTTTGTACAAAGTTGCAGGTGATTTGGTATCTCTAGACATTGTCAAGTTTGTGTGGCCATATGTATTAATTCCATTACACTATTTAAGGAAAAGTCACAAATAAAAAGAAGATACATGTTTGTACAGCAAATATCAAGGTCAAATCATAATGATAAAAGAAATATCATATTACAATGATGGTTTGAGCAGTTGCTGTCCACACTTGGCGCAGCACATTCTGGTGTTCCCAGGTTTGATATCAGGTCCATCCTCCTCCCCTCTTCCCTCGTCCTCCTCCTCTTTTTGCTCCTCCTCCTCCACCACTGACAGCCTCAGGTGCAGTCCATCCCCATCAAGCCACTTCAGTCCACTACAGGACTTGGGACAAACACGGAAGCCATCTGGGAAGCGATAGACGGACCCTTCGTCTCCGGATCCGACCGTGATTTTGTCAGGGTGAACGAGGACTGGTAGACTGGGTGAGATAAAAATATGAATATCTGATCAGTTTCTGGAAGGAGCTAATTAAAACCTCCTTGGTTCCTGTATATATACTATAGTTAGCAACAAAGAATTTTAGTGAGTTAACTACTTTTTTATTAATCAGTCTAGTGTAATTGGAGACTGGTTCAACCGCGCAAAAATCAAGGCAATCAACAGATCTAGATACATGTACTAGAACTCTAGATCTTTTTCTTATTGCTATCATTGTCTGTAATGCCAACAAGATTGCCAAGACAGGCATTCTTAATTCCAAAACTTTAGGACAAAATCACCATATGATCATGAAGTTTTAAATTATTTACTAGTATAACGACCCCCCCCCACACACACACACACACATACACACACACACACACACACACACACACACATTTAACAACACTACAACATACAAGGGTTTGGGCACACTAGATAACACACCTTTTGCTGTCCTTTACGGCTTCTACAGGCAGTACAAAATGCGCAGCTCCAACTTGCTTCTGGATTTCAACAAACAGCCTCTTTCCTTCCATACTGGGAACACCATGTGGTCATCTTATCGGTCATCTAATCAAAACAACGTTTAGCTGTTTATAGTGCACAAAATTACGCCTGTAAAATATCTCCTCAAATATTCCAAGTGTACACCATTTAGAAGCATAAATATATTGTAAAGCACTACGTTAATAATCTATGTAAATAGACATAGCTTATTTTGTTCAAAATGATGATTTAAAGAGGCATATACAAGTATTTAATTGAGCATAGATCAGCTGGCATTGAAATCTTACATATGGCCACCATTTTCTAGCAAGGGCAAAGTTCACCAACAACATGGCGACTGTTGACCGATTTTCGTTCCTTGCAGCCGAAATTTCCAAGACGATAACCTACTACAATGACATTCTGGCGATTTTAGGTGCTGTGTACGTCGGGAAGAAGGTTCTTGACTTGATTCTGGGTTTTCTAGGCGGGACACGCGTGCATTTCGTCTCTAGAATCGGAAAGCCGGATTTGCGTAAGCGGTACGGTCCTTGGGCTGTTGTAACAGGTAACTGTTAGGTTGATTTCCACGTGTTTCTGATTTCCTACCAGTTACAGGTTTAGCAAAACCTGTTCCGTTTTATAATACCCCTAGCACCACTACGTCGCCATATTAGTTTGTGACGTCATTTGTAGGCCATCTTGGAATCTACCAGATACTATGATAACCTGTTAGTATCAGGTGTTAAAAAGTTATTTCACCCCAAGCAAGGAGGTTTCAATCAGATTGAATTCTCCTTACCCCAAGGGAGTAAAGTCTAAAGTAAAGTCTAAAGACTATTTTTTGTAATCTTTTTGCTTGTCTGTCTGTCCTTTTATCTGTCTAGTACATGTTTCTATAATGCTTTTTCTGTATGCTCTTTTCCTTCAAGGGGTTGTGTACCGATTTTTCCTGTATTCCGCAGTTTCACAGCCTCCCATTTAACATCAAAGCACACACAGATACTCACTCATGTACAGAGAGAGAGAGAGAGAGAGGGGGGGAAGAGAGAGAGAGAGAGAGAGAATGAATACACTTAACACATTTAACAGTATTGTCAGAATGAAAAATACATACATGTAGTTTATGTTTTATATGATGAAGGTAAATTTTGCAAAATCTCTCTTCCTCAGGTTGTACAGATGGCATTGGGAAGGCGTACGCTCAGGAACTGGCCAGCCGCGGTGTCAACATCGTTCTCATCAGCAGAAACCAGACCAAACTGGAGAACACCGCTCAGACCATCGAGTCTCTGTTTGGCGTGGAAACAGCCATCATTCAGGCATGTTGTTGTTGATGTTGTTGCTGTTGTTGTCTCTATTAGTATTACCTATATCTCTGATTCTCCTGTTAGCTTCTTGTCTTTTGCGCTTTCTTTCATCCCTCCCTTTCAAGTCTTTCTATCCTGTCTGCTATAGCTCTATTGTTTGTTTTGCAGTGCTATTTTGTTTTTGTTACCTGCAACATTGCCATTAAGGAAATATTTCTGAAAATACTAATACTGTCTTAAGCTGCTGTCCCTGCCCTTCAAGATCTACAAACTTCTTAAACAAATGAAGCCTATTGTTGCATAGCTTTTGTAATAGCCACCAGCCATCCAGGCATTTATATGCTGCCTCATATCTAGATTATTTTTCATAATACCTTCTATATGCATGTCTGTTGCCTTATGGGAGCAAGTAGGAAAAAATTCCAAAGAAATAATCAGCAGAAATTCACAATAATGGATAAAACAGTTTCACAAAAACTCTAAATATTTCATACTTTATTGTTTGCTTGTTTGTTTTGACTGATTCTACATACACATGTATATTTATCTGACCAGGCCGACTTCAGTCAAGGCAGGGAAATCTACGTTGGCATCGCAGAGGCCCTACGCGGGAAAGACATCGGGATCCTAGTCAACAACGTCGGGTTGATGTACGACCATCCGCAGTTCTTCCTGGAAGTTCCCGAGAAAAAACTGTGGGACATCGTTAATGTCAACGTGGCAACGGTAACTATGGCAACAGTAGACAACAGTAATATAGGATGAACATACATGTACTCTGATTTCGCTGTCTAACATCAAAAACTCAAGAGAGACATCTTGTTTATGTAGGAGTCTTGTGCAACAACCTGTTACAAGGTGATAGGCAACATAAAAAGGTTACAGTAAATCATAAAATAATTTCGGTGGTTTTATGTCTGCAGTTTTATTTTGTGAGCTCTCACCACAAATTTATTACAGCCAAACCATGCACTGTCTTACTACTGTAGTACTGTTCTATTTCATCTACAAATCTCAAAGTCAAACACCTCTTTCACCCTCCTACTGCAAAACTCCAAGCAAACTTAAAACAGTTCATAGTACCTGATAAGTCAGAGCCTGAAGTATTTGCCCAAAGTTACACATGTTGTATTCCAGGTGACGATGATGACACACCTGGTGTTACCGGGGATGGTGGAGCGTAAGCGAGGCGCTGTCGTGAACATTGCTTCTGCCTCCAGCTTAAGGCCGACACCTCTGATGACAGCCTACTCTGCTACTAAGGTATCATTCTACTTCCTGTCTAAAATTAAAGAAGGTGAGAAAAGCGTGATTTGGTTGACCCTTGATTTGGACCCTGGATGCCTGTGTGTAGCACCTATGCAGAATGTAAGTGTTTAAGGTTGAGGCCGTGTATTTAAGGTTGATATTCGGTATATAGAGTCATTCAGTTGAGTCCAAAGGGATGTCTCATGCAACGGCTGTTACTTGGATGCAACGCTGACCAAAGAGACAAAAGAGAATTGACAGCTCTAAGAGGTTTGCATGCCAGGCTATATACCGTACTACACATGACGTTCTGAATACATGCTCCTGTGAGTAATAGTGACCTTTGCCCTGTTGCCTCCAGGCGTATGTTGCCCACTTCAGTGAGGCCCTTCAGTACGAGTACAAAGATGCAGGCATCACGGTGCAGTGCCTCACGCCGTACTACGTCGCCACAAAGATGACAGCCTACAGCGATATCATCAACAATCCCAGCATCGGCATTCCGTCGGCAACCGGTTACGCCAGGGCTGCGCTGTCTACGCTGGGGGTCTCGACTAGGACTACAGGGTACTGGCCGCACACTATCGCACAGGTCAGACATTCTTTTGTATAATTTCCTAGTTGAGGATTGAACCCACAATCTACCACACGCATGCAACCCACTAGGCCATTACACAATTTACAGTGGTGCAAAAATATCCTAAGACTCGAATACTGCAAATCGTGAAATGTATGCAATGTCTTTATTTTCATGGTGACTTATCCCCAGCAAAATCATGTCAGATGCATTTCCATCGTATAACTACTGTACGACAGAATTGTTTCAACCACAAACTTAAAACACTGCAAAAACCTCTTTCCCCCTCCTCTATAACGAGATTAAGTCCCTGCAAAAATAGATGAACTTACAGTAGTACCCTGAAGAATTTACCACTTTTTCCTCTCCTTGTACTGCAGTGGTTTGCCACGAGACTTTTCTCTGAGGACCTGTACATTTGGGTGGCATACCGTTTCAACAGCGCCCTCCGGCGGCAAGTCATGGAAAAGAAACAGAGGAGACTAAAGTCCAAGTGATGCTGGTTGTAGCAACATCATTGGATAGGGTTTTCGCCTTCACAGACCACCAAACTGTGAATATCACTGAATGGACATATCTTATATCCGTCAGCTGTCAGATATATGTTAAACATGTTTGACTGTGTAACATGCACATTGTTAGAATGTGTTTGAAAGTTATATGATATATATCACAGTGGTTTTATTTTTGCAGTGTTTTTTGCGTTGGCCTCTCCTCTGTAAAATTGCCACACACACACACACCACATCATAATTTTGCGGTAAGAGGAAAAAAGGAGAAAAAGTATGACATGTATAGTATTGTTTCAACTGCAGACTTTAAAAAACAAGAAAATCTCCTTTTTCCTCTTACCGCAAAATTAAATCCCCACAAAAAAAATGAATTTACCTTATGTCCCTTTTGTGACACAAGCAGTTTGGTGGTCTTGGACAGAGTGAATTTGTCTATTTAGTACCAGATATAGACGTACATGTTGATTGCAGTAGCTGCCATACTACTCATAGCATTGTCCATCTAGAGAAATGTTGCCTTGCAAAGGATGCTTATTAGCTACTCTGAATTACCATCTAAATGAAAATGATTTACATAGATATTGGTACCCTAGTACCCTAGTTTTCAGAATTAAATGATCGCATTAAGCTTTGGGCTTGCTGTGTGGTCATTGTAGAATGGAATATCATTATGTGAAAAGCTAATATGTTGAACCTAATGATTTTCATGTGATACTACGCATTCGTAAACCACAGGTTGCAGTGGATTTTATTAAGGCCACAGAAAGTAAGTTTTATGGGTGACATCCGTGCACGCATTGTTTTTGTCTGATTTCATTTTAAAAGTTTTCTTGCGGCAATTTCCTGAGTGTACAATGTATTTGTCGGAGTAAGACTAATGTGGTAGACTTGAGTGTACTTATAGAAATACACTAATGTGCAACTGGATAAAATTTTGAAACTTTTCAAAATTTTATCCAGTTGCTTGAGTAACTATTTTTGGCGTATCTTACTAACTGGATGTCTAATCTTCATCAACGTAAAGTTTTAGTCACTTTTCATTCAACAATTGGATGTTGTCATTTTTAAGATGTTTATACAATCAGGTAATAATGTAATTATTATCATTTCCTGAAAACAGTTATTTTCAAAAGATACTGCAACTACTGCGTTTGATACTTTTGGGTTGATACAGTAAGGTTAAGTTTTATCCATTTCTATGCATTTCAAGACTGTTAAATACATAATATTTAAGGACATTTTGTATCATTTTTGTATATACATGTATTTCATGTATGTGTTGCGATGCCTCAAATGACTTGTGCTGCTACAGTATATTACATAGTTGAACACTTACTAGTATGAATTACAGCCTTTTTTTAATTTCAGTTCAGTTCCAAAAGCTTCTATCTACAATTCACAGAAATAGATCTTTCCAATCCATTAGCCAAAATGGACATCTACTAGTTCTGCTAATTATGGTCCTTCTAACGGACTAAAGCACTTCTAATACATTGATATTAGTCAAGATCACATTAACGCCGGCTTTCCCAGACACAACAGACCTTCTTGTGCTAAATAAAGAGAGAATGTCTCATCATATTTGACTTGAAAATTATTTTCAGCAGACGAATCATAATGGATGTGAGTTTGAGTGGGTTGGAGAAGAGTTGCTGAAGTGTTTTCAATACGACACCTCGCGTAGAAGTGTGCTTTTGCGGTTTCTAGGGCATTTATAACCATTTCTAGTGACGTAGATGCGACAGAGAAGTGCTTGTTGAGTCACTACAAGATCCTCTGGACGGTTTTAGGTTAAGGTGTTTTTGAAATGTTGGGTAACCTAGAGCGATCTCGCTGTTAAATGATGAAGACGTGACCACATACCACATACCATTAACAATGCATAGATAGCTTCATGAGTAAGCTAGCATACAAACAGACAAACAAGTCAGAAACAATACCTTTGCTGGAAGCAAACCCTCTTCATGGAGGTAAAAAAATTATTACTTTGTGGGTAGATGTTGCAATACTAAAGATGCAAGTCAATTGTGTATGTAACTCCTAGCAACTTTTATTGGTACTGCATTGGAACCGGATTTGATATCTCCTGGACATGGTCTTGATATTTGGGTGTCAGATGGTTTATGAGGCCGGAAAGGCGTGGTACCTTACGGTGAAGGTCCTTCTAGCTGCTTGCTTTGGAACTGCAAGGGCGTTTATGTCAGAAGCCCGGGAAGAACATAAGTCAGGCAATGACAAATCAACAACATTGTCTGCAACATCTGAAAAGAAATAGTTACACAATGTCCGTTGCAAATTTATGCCCGAGGGTTTATTGCAAATACATGTAACGTTAGTAATGGTAACTAAAATGATATCTGAACCTAAATCCTATAGTACATTGACCTATAACTAGCCAAATCTGGATTTGTCGTGTTTACCTTTTTCTAAGACAGTGGAAGATTAATCTACATCTATTTATATAACATGTTTTTGTAACATTTAAAGAAAATACAAATACATGTATTTCAGTACCAAGGACAGAGTCTGCAATATGCACGTAGTTGGCACACTATTAACAGATGTTGGCAACGCACGTGTACCACAGTGTAAAATCAGTGAGTTACAAATGGAAAACGGTCGATGGTGAGGGTAATAGTTCATGTGGACGATGGTCACGTTCCAAGAATTGACAAAGTGAACAAAAACAGCCTCACGGGATGTCAGAGTAAGCAATCTTCAATGCTGGACACACTCACCCTCAGATTGGGACATATGTGCAAATTTTGACATGATAAGCCTTGTGCCCTCTGGATCTGTTAAAGTAATACAAAATGACGCTGCTTTAGCTATCGATGAAAATGCCTTGCTGAAAAGCAAATAGCTTGTCATGCTGCATGCTACATAATAAGAGTATACTACACTATAAACAGATGTTGGTACGTGTACCACGGTGTAGATCAATGAGTTACAAATGAAAAACGGTCGATGTTGAGGGTAGTAGTTTATGTGGACGGTGGTCACGTTGCAAGTTTCTTAATGATGACGGGAAACCCCGAACCGATTTCCACTCGCCCTAACGGTATAAATCCGCAGCACAGAGGGAAGCCCGGTATTGTACGTGCGCCGTTCTCCAACAGGACACCTCCAGCTTCCCGCCTGTCTCCTCCTGAATGCACCGCTCTGCTCGCTGCCACTGCTCGGCCTGGGTCCGTCCTGTCACCCGAGAACCTCCGTCCTACCACCCGGTGACCTTTTCGTAAGAGATTTTCCACGGCAAGCGACGCCAGTGCGGCTGTACTAACTGACCCGTGCCGCTCTCCATCTAACCCCAGTCAGGTTGGTGCCGCCTTTTATTGGATTTTAACCGTAAATCCGTTCGTTATGTGTCAGATGAAGATGTATTTACAGAGCACACATCTCCAAATCTTTGAAGAGACCGAGGAGAGGTATATTGCGTGCTTCGGTGGGCAGAGAGACATACACATATCCCCCTCCCACACGAGAACTATCCCGTGAACCGTCGTATACATATATATATATATATATCGTCCAAACACGGAAAACTGAAGCAACTTAATCACTAATAGCATATGAAACATCAAAACACAGGAGACACACCTCTATCGCCGTGAAATCTTTCCTCACACGAGTGTAATCATTATAAAACCCCTTGATGTTCGTGTGATGTCATTTTCCACATCATTTTGACGGACGAATATGGACGATTAGGGAGAAAACAGCATAGATGTTTAAAAGATAGAAATTAACATGAATATTCTTGTCATATTCAAACGCGTTTTGAACCCCCGGCGGCGTCTGTAACACACAGTTCTCCCCCAAACCGCCGTTTCCGCCATAATGCCTTTCCCTCAGCAGATCAGTCAGACGAAGGACGAATACGCACTTCGGTTGCTAGGCAACCAACTGCTCGCCCCACATCCTGTGAATTGCTAACTGCGGGGAATGCGACAAGAGGGAAAAGAAAAAGCGAAGAGGCTTATAGCTTCTCGTCAAAATGGACTGGTAAATTTTCCCTACAAATGAATCGTTCTATTGCAATGTGTGTATTAGACTAAATGTATGATCAGATAAAACGTGACTTAGTGAGAAAGATTAACCCCCAGAATATAACGTATGTTATAGCAGAGGTTTCAACAAAAAAAAACAAAGAATAGTCTAGCGGTGTTGGGTTTCAAACACCAAGCGTTCAAAATTGCCAAGAAGTGAACAAAAACAGCCACACGGGATGTCAGAGTAGCCAATCTTCAATGCTGGACACACTCACCCTCAGATTGGGACATATGTGCAAATTTTAACATGATAAGCCTTACGCCCTCTGGATCTGTAAACGTAATACAAAATGACGCTGTTTTAGCTATCGATGAAAATGCCTTGCTGAAAAGCAAATAGCTTGTCATTCTACATGCTACATAATACGATCAGACTTTTCTGAAGCAATTATATTTTGTTGTTTTTGCCGTCTGCTTCTGACACGTACGATGTGAACAGGTGCTTTGTCATTGGTGCATCTGGGAGTGACAGTTACAGGAACATTTAGACGGATGGAGACCACATATGTTGGATCATGGTCAAAATTTTACAATAACAAAAGGGATTTGTACAAAATAAGTGTCAAAATCCTGCAGTACAGTTTTTACAATACACTTGGCACAATTCACAAAGAGACAGGTCGAAAAAAAGAAGTTGTCAGAAACATACACTAGCTTCTTTAGACTAAGACTTAGAATTCGCTTCATTTCAGTCATTTTATTCCACCGAAAACAAAAACAAGCAGTCGAAATAACAAGTTAACGCTTGTCATCAGCAAAACTGCGTCTTAAACGGATGCCAAGGTTACCGCTAGAAAAGCTTTGAATTGGTGATTTAAATTTCCATTCCGTCAAAAGCATTTACACCAAGGTCACGCTTAAACGAAGTGGTTATATCTTTGGTAAATCTTTGCATTTGCTGACGTCGGTTCTAAAATGCCCGTAGAATCGCCGGGCTAGCTGGAATGTGATTTGCCTGTGATAGTGGCTGGCGCATTTGAAGAGGATCGACTTTAGTGTACAATAAGTGGACAACACATTACATGGCATTTCTGAAAAGCAATTTGCTTTTAGGCCACATGAAATAAAACACTTGTTGAACAGACTTCATGGTCTTTTGTACACATTAAATGCTAGACATCACAGTCTAACGGGTGAATACGTCTACATAGTATAACATCTATACATCTGCAAAGTCTGACATCTATACATCTACATAGTCTAACATCTAAGTAGTCTTGATAGTTTAATATCTATACAGCTACATACTTTTAGTCTTATACCTATACAGCTACATTAAGTCTATCATTAGTACATCTACATAGTACAAAATCGATCCAAAAATCTATATAGTGTAACATCGATATACATCCTGACATATGGTACACAACGTTAACCCTGGAAATTTTGACAGCTGTGTGTGACTGATAGAATCGTCAGAAAATAAGTCTTCCGGCGCTAGGAATGCGTAAAGTACCCTTAAAATTTGGCAGATATGGTGAAATACGAGTCTAGCCAAAGTTTGTATCCCTGAATGTTTTTCTGATACTCCAAAAAATGGTAACTAGTTGCAGGAGTAACTGTTTTTGGCGTATCTTATTACCTGGATGTCTAAGCTTCATCAACGTTTTCCTAATTCTGTTTACGCATCGCACGACGAATATGGCCAGGCCCTTACCGTGATACATCGCACGAACTTTGGGCGGCGTTTTCTCGTCTTATAACCACATGCCTCGTGGCGGCGATCCTGACAAATTTGCTAATGGACGTGAAAAGGGCAGCTTTAATTGAGACCTTAACACTTTGGTCGGCGGAGGAATATAGCCAGTAGTTGGTGTGCTGTAAATCCTGAAATGTTCGCGCGGTAGTTTTATTTTGACACCGCGAAATCATGAAACCGCGAATATATGTTTGCATTTCTACCGTAACGTTACTACAGAATTGTTTCAACCGCGAACTTCAAATGCCACAGAAACGTCATTTCCCACTCTTCCACAAAAGTAAGTCCCCATTCGTTTTCCTCATTCGGATTTACAGCAATAGTGAGATGAAATCTCTCGGGGACTGTTGGTCTGCACGTTTTAGGGTTGACAGAGTGGTGCATTGTGGTAAGGTGAACTGAACGGGTACATATTAAAATCATAGTTGTGGTATCTTTGAAAAGAGAACAACTCGGAACGATTTTTTTTTAGTAGTTAAACTTAACCTAAGGAAATAAGGAAGATTCTAGACCAAATAGCATCTCCCTCAGCAGAACACTGTACAGAAAAGTTGAAAGATTGCACTCCCGGACATTTTTGTTGCTTTTTTTCTTGTTTCATGTTTCGGATTCAGAGGTTCGACTCTTTGCCAAATTTTGGAGAAAGTACGGGCTAAATAATTAAAAATAAACCAAGCCAGGTTCTGGAATCATATAGATACTAGACGAGTGCACTCCTGTCGAAGTTAAGCACTCTTAGACTGTTTTTTTATTTTTTTATTTTTTATTTATGTTTTTGACACACTGAGCTCGCCTGTTGTTGAGAAAGCGCGGCTCGGCACTGGATGAGACCAGTAACCTTCACCTGACATTTACAGACCCTGACGGGAGAAGGAAACACCCGCCTGCCGCGCAACGTGACTGCAGCATGTTCGTCTGTTTCAGGATACCGCTCCACACGTTTATGACCTTCATAACCTTCACAACCTATTTGTCTGTTGTTTGCAAACCAGAAATGTGACGAATTACGGATGATCATGTCCAGATTTTTCATCGGAATGTTGCCTCGTCAATTCACTATTGAAGAAATTTCTAATTCGCGGGAATTCAGATATTTCTTGATAGTAACCACCCCCCTCCCACACACGCAAACACACGCATTTGGAGCAGATAAGAAGATAATGTCTGTGGGGAAATTTCCTTCATGAGAAGCACCTTTGATCCCAATTTTCATGGAACACGACGCCGCAGGGGACGAGGGCTTACATCGTTTCTTTTCATGTCTTATCAAGATGAAATCATTCAAACGTTACATTACAAGTCGCCTTGTTCTGGCTGAATAGACAGCCTTATCTTGAAACTTTCAACCCTTTCAGAAATTGTATTTTATCAATGGCACCTATACAGAGTTATTTGATCGTCAGATGATAGTCTAGTCGTGAGATTTTGAGTGACTGATGTTGAAGATGAACCATGGACATTTTAGAGTTTATTCATAGATTTTCACTGTTTGGTTTAATTCTTTTTTAATATGGTAGATCAGTTTATGATATTAAGAATACATAAGTTCCAGGTAGTCGCTGTGCTTCACTATCCTCTCTATTATGGGTTTAGACAGATTAGAATGCAACAGGTGCAAGCTTGGATTAAATAAGGTGCAAAACATCATAAACTAGTATATGGATATACATAACTGCGAAAAAAACAGACCAAAAACAATACCTCCCCGTAAATCAGTAGCCTTTTCTATTTATCACCCCATGACCTTGACTACCATGTCTGACTAGTTCTTCCACCTTTGACCTGCACTTCCTGACACTCTGGCAAGTCTGACCTTTGCGGTTATCTTTCCACTCACATCTTGTCACCCTTCTAACGGTGCATTCAAATAACTACGGGCACACACACACACACACAAACACACACACAAACACACACACAAACACACGCACACACACACACACACACATACACACACACACACACACACACACACACACAGACACACACACACACTCACACACACACACACACACACACACACACACACACACACACACACACAATACAGACTCCGTACAAGGAGTGAAAAAGGAACTGTCCATGGACACGTACTAAACAAGACGGGCTACATCGTAGTAGTGTTGACCAAGATATTCTGGAGTGCCCTCACCATTCCATCTTCAACTGTATAAAAGACAAGACCATACGAGGCTTCAATTCATCCCTCCCACGGATCGTCTAATATTTTGTAGGGATCGTGCCAATGAAAAACGCTCTCATTTCATCAAGAAAACTGACGGGAAATGATGGGTATCTTATATTAGTGTATATTGTATGTTAGTGCAGCTTCGAACGTGACAGAACAGAATAGACCAATGTTACCACCTGATGCGTTGCTACCGTCTGAATCTGGAGTTGTTTTCATTGAATGTACGACTGGGTCTGCCTACAGTACAAAAGGGTGCTTATTATGAGCCCGATTATGAGCCCGCAGCTGCTAACGTGAAACGCGCGGTCGGAAATACAAGAACGTTCTCGTGAAAGGAGCAGGCAACAGGTCAGAGGTCAGAGGTTTCTTTTGACTGCTTTATTTTAGCAAAAACTGCTTTCGCAGCCATGAGCAGAATTGATGAGCTCATCACATAACTCAAATACGTGGAAAAACACAGATTTCGCTAAAATCATTCTATGGTGGTGGGATCAAAGATAATAAAATGTTGCCACTCTAGGTTCAATCGCTAGATAAATAAATAAACATTCTAGATATAAACTCGTTTGGTTTGACTTCTTTTTCGGACGCAGCGGAAGACAATGAACCCCAGTTTTTCCATAATGCGTGGGTTATGCAGTTTTATTAGAAGTGTAGTTTTCTTTTTGTCTGTAAACGTAGAAAATCAGGATGCATTTTGGTGGTTTCTTTGAACACCTTGCTTCTTTTTAATAGTCAAAAGACCAGTTAGAGATCAAATGTATGTACAGCAGTTAGAAAGACTTTTATTAAAACACGTACCAGATCGTGAAAAAAGGACGCAGGTGTTTGAATAATTTTGAAAGTAACGAGCATAAGGAGATCACCTTGGGAATAAACATGTTCGTGTTCTGTTCACAAAAACATGGCCTCTGGCGACGTGATTCTCTTCAGTGTCCAATAATTACCTGATGCTGTTAAGGAACAAATAGTTTCTTAGCGAGCATGCCTCATGCACAGCATGAAAACAAACATTTAAGCTAACTTACGTAAAGAGTTGTAAGAAAAACTTAATAAAAGAGTTATTCAAGGCGACGAAATGCTTTAGCACTTCGCGAAGGTGGCTATAAGACAAATCTGACCTTTCTGTAACCTTTCCATTATGTACATGTGTATATCGTGTTTCTATTATCATAAACAATTAAAACCAGCGCTAGTTTCATCTATCAAGAAAAATAGAACGCCCAGCATCTGACGCTAACAGTACAGTGACCACGATCCTAATCTAAGGGATGATATTGCCCTTTCATGTCAGTGAAAGGGAACAAATTGGCGCACTGAAAGGCCAATCGTCCTATTGAGGCTACCAGACGCAGTGAGTTGAATCAAAGCGCGGTGTTGACGCTAATGCGTGCTAACAGTTCCACGTGCCCTGCGGTGTGACTGTGAGGCCTCACTATTGGCGTTCCGCGGATGGCATCCACGCGCGCAGCGGTTCTATTTCGTATTTGTTTTATCGTTATTCTATACGCCAGTGTACGGGTTGAACTGCGCATGCACAGTGTGGTGTATTCTTTGTAATGTGCCAAAACTGAAGTCCCCTGGGACATAAACATGGACATGGTTTGTTTGTTTGAACCTTTGTTTATTCATGATAAGCTCAAATTGGCACGCAGGCCGCTTTTCATTGAGGTCATGAGGGAAGAGGTATGGGTCAGATACAATATAGCAGAGATACACAGTCATTCGAGTCCTAATAACTCTATCAACATATATCATTACATATTTATGGTACAACAATATATACAATTGTTACAACATACAACATATAGTAGGGTATATCAAACATGGTCTAGAAAAGAACTGTCAACAAGCTAGGGGCTTTCGCCCTCACGCATGCGCAATTCAAACCATGAATCAGCTTATTGGTTAGACTGACACGGAGCTAAGACAAGGCTGTCCGAGTAGCCACAGGTTATCATGAAATAATGCCCGAGGCACTACGCCTAACCTTATCAATTCTGAGCAGATGGCCTTGCAGATAAACCTGCTTCTGGTTACTACTAAGGTGCAGAAAAATGGAAGAGCTGGGGGCACAACTAACACAAACAAGCGAACATGTCATCAAGCTGTCGTAAAATGCACACGGACGTCGTGAGACGATCATATTCCGTTTTCTCCACTCTCGCAACGAATTTTACAGTTTCGAGAAACCTTCGGTTTATCAAGGATCTATCAATGATAATCTTCACCACCCATGAAAGTTGTGTCATGCTAAAAATTGTCCATTTTCAGATTTTTATTTATCAAAGCTTCACAGAGAGATATCTGTAACAGGAACGCATACAGGACCGGCATCTCCAGTGGAATATAAATAAAATCATACAACTGATAAAAATGATACCAACCAATCACAATTACTAAGAAAACATGGATAGAATACAGAGATTACATAGACTAAAACTAAATTAAACATAAAAGTAGTATAGATATTTGAGCATGCTATGATAGATTACCCTAACCGTGCTCTAATACTCTATTGAACTCGTGCCATTTCTTCCAGGGAAATTTAATGAGAATAATTATCGATTTTGCCGTGAATTAAAGATGGCCATGTCTGGATTTTCATTACATCATTTGATCTGGAAATTAAAAGCAATCCTTACATATCCCCACTTAGATAACCATCACAAAAAGCCGCGGGAGATAGAAGCTGATGGCAATAACGTGCTGGTAATAGATTAGTTGGGATTACCAAAGCTGGGAGGAGGTAGAAAATTCAGTGGTGCATATATGATATTTCGTCAATGAAGAAAATCTGCTCAATCAAATATCTGTTGATATCATCAAGACTCGATAACACACAATATTGCATTAACTGTGATAGCGGATACAACAACGGTAGGAGAAAGCGAATTTGCAATGAATAACTCTTCGTGACTATTGATATTAGTGGTGTGTTATCCGAACAAGAACGTTATCATGCCTAAAGTATAATCTAGAAAGGGATACATAGCAGTAGCTGTAACTGTCATGCGCGGTTGAGAGGGGAGGTATGGATAAAAGTCGATTAAATTTTTGGCAGATTTTTTTGCATTCAAAGTGTGCACGTACTATTTATCTGGACCCTGAGTCAGTATTTAAAGCTCCGCGACAGTAAATGTAAGCTCAAGTCTTTTTCTATATGGTGCAGAATGAGAGACGAACTAAAGGTAACATGATAGTTTACCCCGGACATATTTTATCCCGGTATGGGGCCCATGAAGACGAGATATTGAATAGTCTGCGTGACTTGGATCATGAATCTTGTCATTGTGAGGAACCCTAGCCATGTGTTAACGGGCGGAGGTATGGCGCATCGTGACTCCAGAGAATCTGTCAAAGTTTAACATGACACGATGGCAATTAATTCTATGAAATACCTGCGGACAATCGTCTCCATTCATGTGCGCCGTTCATTTAAGTCACAGAATTTTGGCAGGAAAAAAATATAAGTCGTGTCATCAATATATTTTTTTTTTAGAAAAGCATGAATGAGTATAACATGCTAAAATATGGTGGGCTGAATTTTGTACTAAGGTTAGTTAGTATCGCACACCAAAGGCAGAGCTCATTGTGATTCTTTACGGCGTTCAATCATCTACATACAATAGTTTTTATGTGTACTTAGTTTACGTGTACTTAGAATAGTATTATAGCTCATTATGCTGTCCATGTCAAAATTCCCTTGTGATGTCTTGTTTTTTGTCAGCAGGGCTAGCCATTGGTAATAGCCACAGGCTAGATGGGCAGACCTGACTGTGCGTGCTGAACAGACAAACCAACAAGATAAATGAATAGAAATACGGCGTTCAATACTTTTGTTGAAGAATTGTTGAAGACTTCATGGAATAGCAAATGAAACATTCCACGCTCATCTTCCTAAGAAATGATTGCATTGCCTGGTCTATACTGATGAAATCAATAACGCGACACAGCTACACGTTTTTCAGCACCACAGACAGGTAAAGTTAATGCGCTTAGGTGACATTTAATACACGGATGGCTGCCCTGCGAAACGTCATTCGGAGTGAAAGAACGGTCGCCTGGGAAAGCTTTCTCTTTCTATAATCGCACTCCTCGTGACTCTTGCACCAACGTCATTCATCAGACATGCACATCCGCTTCCAGATAATTCGCATACAGGCGTCCCGTGGCCACTACACAATAATAAGTTTATTGCAAATTCATGCCCGAAGGCTAAATGCAAATAAAATACATAAAAGAACAGTGTACAAAATAGGTATAAAAGCTGCTTATCTAAATTATACAAATGTAATTGTCTATAACTAGTGAAGGGTTTGACTTTTGTAAGCAATGGAAGACGTAATGTCCCACCTTTTCTATAATTTGTGGGTTTTTGGTAGTTAAAAGAAGAATAGTCTTTTCTTTGTCTGTAAGCTTAGGGAAATTCGGATAGATTTTAGTGGTCTGAATAGACAACCTATTTCGTGCATTATCATGAAATGAACAGTTTGAAATAAAGTGTATTTCGTCTTCCACGGCATTTGTATTGCAATACTTACAAAGTCTTTCGTATATAGGTAATTTTCTATACCGGCCTCTCTCTATTTCAAGAGGATGAGCACTAACTCTAATTTTGCTAATGGCTGAGCGCAGATCAAAATCTGCAAGATCAAGATAACTTTCTATATATTGTACATGGTTTTACATTTTGCATAGAATCTTAACTTACCGCTGTCGTTTACCAAGGTATGAAAAAATGATTGTATATATATATCTGTTAGTCTCCTTCTCAGCGCTTTTCCGACATGTTCAGGTTTACAATGTGTATTACCGGAGTGCCACAAATAGGAATATCCATTGTAATGTAATATATCTTTAACACGTTGTAACAATGTTCGTCTACGGGTATTCGTCGGAAGACTTTGCTGTAGATGGAGTGCGTCCGCTTGGAGGGGGTGTGTAGATCTATCGATTTGAACCAGACGTAACCAGAATTTAACTATATATATACATATATCTATATCTAATGGGAATCTACCTAAATCTGCTCTACATGCATGCCACATTGCTACTATTTCTAAAAACACCAAGAACATTTTTGCAGAATTGGTTTTGTACGTTTTCAATGGGCGACGAATCATGTAGTTGTTCTGTCCCCAAGATTTGGCATCCGTACAGAAGGATCGGTTTTATGCAGGTATCAAATATCGCTGGTCTGCGCACTAGTGTTAAAGTTAACTGAATAACCGCAAATAGTAGCATTCTCCTGAGGAATTACACTACTTTGCGCAAAAAAGGTCAAGTTAGGATTCGAGGCAACCTTCACCGCCTTTTTTAATCTGTCGATTAAACCCCGCGAAGACGTCATTTTTCAACTTTTAAGAAATAGTAGCATCCTTCAGAAGAATTACACTACTTTGCGCAGGAAGGCTCAAGTTAGGATTGGAGGCCGCCCTCGCCGCCTTTTTTTTTAATCCGTCAATCAAACTCGACGGAGACGTCATTTTTCAACTTTTAAAAATAGTAGCATGCTTCAGGAAAATTACCCTACTTTGCGCAAGAAGGCTCACGTTAGATTTGGAGGTAACCCTTACCTCATTTGTGTTTAATCTGTCAATCAAAACTACACGGAGACGTCATAGGGAAAATTCAGCTTTTTAAAGGGTTAAGATTGTGTCATTTTGTCAGAAGATGGTGTCCATTAGAGGTTTGTAACGTTTGTAACGTATATATAACGTTTGAATAACTTCATTTGATTAGACATGAAACTATTTCAGTCCTTTCGTGTTTCATGAAAATAGGGACTAAAGACACGTATTACGTCTAATGACGCTACATCGCCATCGGTTATAAACTCATTAACGTGTTTGACGTACGGCGCTGTCATATTCGTCGTGGGACGTCGTTCGATCTTGATGTCGTGGGATTTTTAATCAGATTGTGGATGAACCGACCGCCAATAAGAATCTTAGACATTAGACAGCTGAATTTTGTACGCTATTTGCATGACTATCCAAAGAATCGCTAATTTTGCAATCGTGCTACGATTGTACAAAGAATGTAGCGGCAATTGTTCACTTTGTCGCAAATTAGATTTGGGCATTTTTGTCTTCTTTTTGATGATAAAATTCAGTCGTAGCCACCACAGAAGTTGAAGACATTTGAATATTGAAATATGTTATTTTCATGCTTACAGATTGACCCGAGGGTTGAGCGAGACGACCAGTATGTCCGAGCCAGGAAAACCGAAGCTGACGTACTTTAACGGCCGAGGCCAGGCGGAGAGCGTCCGGCTGGTGTTGGCGGCAGCCGGGATAGAGGTAAGATTATGGGAAGTCGCTTTGGGTCACCACAGATACGACATAAAACGATCGTTAGTTTAAAGGTCAAACTCTGCAAGTACAATTTTCATGTTTTTGTAATCAAGGGAAAATCCTTTTTAAATGGGCCAAAACGTACGTATCTTATTTTGTTTTCACTCCAATCCAGTTGACATTCAGCAACATTCGCAAACTATCATTAGCTGCTAGCTTTCATGATGTACAGTAGACTATATTTCAAGGCTTGTATTTTGGCAAACAGTCTGATAAAATCCCACATCCTCAGGTTACTTTTGGTTTAATTCAGACATACCAATATTATCATTGGCGTAATTATCAATTTTGTAGTTCTCGCTTACATACATGTTTGGTCCGCTTAAATGTTGTGACAATTATATTTCCTGGAAATGACAGTTAATTGTGCGTTGATGGTGCACGAATATGTAGATAGTAATTGACCGCGACCTCTTAATTGCCCTGGGTGGTAATGCCTCAATTACTAAGAGACAGGCGCCTGAACACCCACTGGGAAAATTAGTGCTATTTTCTGAATGTAGGTCGCGACATTCAAGCGCCAAAACACATATTATCGACGGGAATAACCATAATTCATCTAATAGAATTTTTGGTACGTAACCATTAGTTGAATATTGTTGAGGTAGAATTAGCCATAATTGAGGTATCAGTTAAACCACACATGCAGAACAATTCGTTCGTCTTAAAAGATGCTTGAAATTCTATAGACATGAATCAGTGTGATCGAAAGATCTATTGAAATTTAAACGTTCTATTGATGTTAATTACACATGTGAAACTACAAATTCGCTACATTTACCAGTCGCGAAATACAGAGATAAACTAGCATAGGATCTAAAAATGAATGAAGGCCTCTGACCATTAATAGGTGTCCATAGGAAATGTGGCAAATTCATTTTTTGTCTTGTCGTATAACTTGAACAGTTGCTTTGAAACAGAATGATTAATCACAGTGGACACACTCATCCAATTTCTGCAGAGATTACCATACATTGCTACCCTAAAATGTGCTTCACCACAGGCGAGTGTCCTGCGTAGTAATGGTATCCATTTGACTCAGTTCCATTATACAATAAACACGAACCATCACGACAGAGGACACGAATAAAAGCAGGCTTTCAACTGCGAGTAGGTAGGATTAACCTTGGTGTGATAGCCAGCAATGATCAAGGTAGGTTAGTAGCTTTTTTATCCTATGTGTAGATCTATACATCAGATTGCGTCGATAACTGCATAGGAATATTCATTGAACGCGCTGAAAAAAATAATACTAGTATGGAGAAAATTTTTTAGTTTCTTCTCACTTTGCATTTCAGTTTGACGAGAAGTACGTTGAAACGAAAGAAGAGCTAGAAAAGCTGCGGGAAGGTAAGTATTATAGCTCTTTTAGGATTAGATCATCTGATATCATTGACTTATTACTGGTGTAATGTAACATTTATGTCACGCTCTGGTCACGTGTTATCTCCCGTGCTGGTCACATGCTATCTCACGTGTCGGTCACGTGTTATGTTATGTGCCTGACGCGTGATATGTCACGTCACGGAAGAAACGGATCATTCTTCCCTTGACGAAGACTGTGCTGACAGTCAATATCATAGAGTAAGTCTCGGTTTCCCATTGGGGTTAAATGCAATTTTCTTAACCCTAAAAGTTTAAAGTTTTGAAACTTTGGCAACAGTTAACAATTTTTTTTACTGCTAGGTGGAGACCTACTGTTTCTCCAGCTGCCTCTGCTGGAGATAAACGGGGTGAAGTTGGTCCAGGTGGGAGCCATCGTCCGCCATGTTGCCAGACGCGCTGCTCTCTATGGCAAGAACAACGTGGAGTCGGCTAAGTACGCACTTCTCCCAGATACCTCCCTTTGACACAATCTCATACGAACGGATAGAACAACAACACTGATTACACATTCTACTAGGATGACACTTACTGATCGCTGTAGCTGTAACATACCGCCTCACAGTGTAGGGGATTATGGGTAAGGTAAGAGGAGTGTCCCTGTGGTGTAGTAGTCTGCGCTTCTGCTACTAGCCACATTTGGTTCAAATTACTTGGACCAGAAGGACTGGGGTTCAAGCCCCAGGTAGGACACCTCTGGACAAGAGGCACATTGAGTCATACCAAAGACTATTTAAAAATGGTACATACTCCTGAAACAGTATGGAAGTTAAACACACTCCACAACCAGTGGACTAGCCCCCTGCTGCAGTGATTCCACCACAGTGTGGCCCTAGGGCTATGGAACGGAGATGGGCACCGCCCTATACACCTTATGGTGTGGGAGGATTCTAACTTTTTAACTAAGAGGTTAAGGCCCCTGAGAGGAAAACAGTATCCACGTGGACAGCAGTTCTAAACGAAGGACTGTTGACAAGTTGGGGGCCTTGAAATTTGACTTTAGATCATAATACATCACACTGCGCACTCAGAACCTTTGAGGTGGCTGATGCCTTTAGCACATGTGCTCTCCGAGGTGCTGGATTTGTAGCTGTACTATGTTTTACGTTACGTTGGCGAAGGTGAGACATCCTTGTAAATGTAATCTACATAATAAATCAAACTCTACAACCGGAAAAAATGCGACGCTACTCTGTCCAGGTGTAGGTTTTGATTTTTCTGTAAATACATTTGTTGTTTTAGTGAACCATGACCTGCGCTGACCATTGATGAAGGCCCTGTGTTTGACATCTTTTGGGTTCATATCATTGTGTCCACGATGAAAGCCAGAAATCTTGGCAAAATCTGCGAAATTATGAATAGGTAGAGGCTGACATGATTAAACTATTCTCTTCCTTCGTTTGTGTAGCGTAATATTTACCGACATATCTCTAATGCAAAATATGTCCAAATCTCATAGCTATGGCTGTGTTCTTTTTTCCAAGGTGCGACATGTTGGCTGAAGGCGCGCGAGACTTTAACGAGATCTTCAACGCCCTGCCCTTCGCGCCGGACCGCTCGGCAGCCGAGGACGAGATCCAGGACAACGTGCTGCCCAGATGGCTGCCGATATTCGAGCAGGTCAATCTACGGCATATATCTCTATCTATATACCGGTATATTTGGTTTGAATGAATGCCAAAGGATATGGTAAACTTGCCTTAGAATAGTTTCCACACCTTTCGTTCTCACGCAGCCGGGGGCATGTAGCATGCATGTTGTACAATGTTTTCCGTACCCATTTCCAGGCACTTGATGACAACGGAACTGGTTTCCTGGTCGGCACAGGCGTGACGTTTGCTGATGTGGCCTTGTTGGAACCGCTTCTCACCATCTCGGAGTTGTATCCCTACGCGCTGGAGGACTATTCCAAGTTGGAGGTGGGTCCAAAACATTTATGTTTGATTTTAAGCGTTCTTTGTTGTATATATATATGAAAGGTTGTCGTTTCCAATGTAGAAAACACAAAATTTAACCAGGGCTTCGGAAATGGCGTACCATGATCTACTCAACTTGAAATTTGAGTTCGTAAAAGTACTAAAAACTTGCCTTGACCACCGCCGCTTTGTGGTGTGTTTTTCATCGCACTGGTCACTTTAATCAATGACGTTGGAGATGTTTGTAAATGAAAAAAAATGCCAATGAAAACTAAATTGCTGTATCATTATCACTAGTCGAAATCACTTGACATAGAACGCACGGTGAGCTCTGCTGTTGAAGCCTAACAAGTCTGGCAATAAGCATTAGACAACGATCATTATTGCACCTTCTACCACATCATACCGAGAATTTGGATCATGTACACTTTGCTAGAAATTATACCCCGGTGGTCGCTGAGGTTAAGATTTTGCATTAGCTTCTCTAGTACTTCAGCGCGACTTGTGGTCGTTAAGGTTTCTCTGATATCTCAGCGGGACTTGTGTCCGAGGAGTACCCTGCTCAACGACCTGGAACAGATCCCAAGCTAATGGTCGTCCGCGCTTTTCACAGGCCAGAAGTGGTCATACAGTCCTCCATCCAAACGGAACGCCCGACAATAAAACCTATCGAGACTAACAGCCTAGCACTCATCCACGTATTACGTGTGAGACCAATGACGCCTCTAACACAATTGAACTGCTTGAGCGATTGTTCGCGCTGAAAGCCGCTACCATTACGCCAGAATTGTTCCATTTGGAGCGTAGTGCACGGTTCCTGCGGTGTCGCTAAGTGGAGAAAAATCAAAAGCACTTTATCAGGAGATTACTTTTGAAATGTTACTGTGGAAGGATTTGTTAAATGCGGTTTTGGCTGCACTACCACGGTCTCGCAGCGTGTGTAGTCCAGTGGTTAGCGATCTTGCCTCAGGAACTAGAATCCACGAGTTCGATCCCGGCTGTGTCGCATTGACCCCATGACCTGGAATGTCTGTCAGCTGCTTGAGCCAAAGTTGATAAATCGACTTATTCTACCACCGGGGAGAAGTGCCAATATGTGTACCATGTGGAAATAAGGACACACAAGAAAACAGAAGTACATACACGCCGAAAACAATACCTTCGTGCATCGAGGTGATTACGTAGGCAAATAAAAATACTAAATCTATGGTAAAGCTAAAGCAGCTATTTTTACTGTCTTTTCATGATATAACAAAACATTGAGGACTATTCTACCAACCTGTCTGTCTTCTGAAGCCAGAGATAATGGGATGGACCAATGTGACGTGAGATGGCTGCCAGGCTCTCTCTTGCGAGATTTTTAGGAACCGCGCGTCTTTATCTGGAACTACTGAAGCTGTAGTGTGCACTGTTAAGAAACATTTTGGCTCCAGTGATCATGTTTCTGGGGTAGCCCTGGCCAAGACTAATGTTTTACTACAGTACTATAAGCGAGACGTTAACCATCTACATTATTCCACCTCACTGTTAAATAAAATTGAAATTTCTATTTTTCTTTTCAGGACTTCCTGAGCTACATGCGTGAAGTGCCCAACCTGGCTAAATATCTGAACTCCAGTCACCGCAAGCCCCCTGCAGACGACAAATATGTGGAACTAGTGCAGGGTATTCTTTCGTAAGAGCCTAGAAAAACACCTGTTTGTAGTGGGACGAATTTCTATCCACACTTAGTTTGTTTCGTACGATGAGTCCTTACGTTTGCCAGCCAGCCAAGATGAACTCGTTGTCAATTCGTCAAGTCCTGTATTCCGATGGTAAATTCAGCGTGATATGACATGTGTAATTTGAATCAGAGGGATTTGTTACCTAAAATTGAGAAACACAGGAGATATCTTACTGCCTTTGCCATCGTTTTATTTTGTTGTAGAAAAGCTAAGCCCATGTTGTCATGTATATATATACTGTTGCTGTATCAATATTTTCATGTTTAGACCATAGAAAATGCATGTTCCACAGCAAAAAAAATAATAGTTTAGTTTAATAGTTTTATGTATAGAGCATCTGAATAGATTGCGATGTTACCAGTAAATATAAACAAAAGATGCGCCCAGCTTATCGACCATGCAAAACACAAAACTTGGGAAAGGACGGCGCTTCAAGCCTTTAACATACAAATCTTATCATTTGTTTGAATGGTTTCTCATATTTCGACAAAACATGATAATCATAAGGTGAAATATGGACCAAAGATATAACAAAAATCGTATACAGATCAGAGGATGAAAAAAAGCATAAGAGATTAACCATTAGCAGTGACAAAACGTTATAAGATATCATTATCATAAGAAAATGCAATATGCAATATGATAATAACATGCTCAATTGAATACAACTAGGATATTTCACAAATGAAAAGAACACGAAATGTTGAAATGTTGAAATGCAAAGGGTCGTAGTTTCATTTCAGATGTACGCCACATGGATTCTCTCCCAACCCTTGCATGCAATGTCGTGTGCGGAATCACTGTCAGGAAGCGGGCATATTTTGGGCATACGATGATTTCTGAAGATCATCGACAATACCCGAATAAGTCCGGAAACTTCCGATGGCACAAGGATAACATATAGCGGTTACAGTATTACATACCGCTTCTCAAATTCCTACCACCCACTTATTGTTGTTTGTTGTCTTCGTGCGCGTTTAAAGGGAGGTCTGTTGAAATGAAAATGTTCTTAGACTGTTATCTTGTTGTCCAGTTTAATGTAAATTATGCTCTGTGCTTGACTAGAATTAAAGTGTCATTGTGCCAGAGCGTTGTTTTGAATATTTCGTTGTTCCCTATTATATACAACTACAGCCCATGTTCATTGCCAGATCTAGAATTAGAAGTATGGTCGTTGTGTCAATGATTGTGCCATCTATTGCTTCTCTGTTCTTTGCATTCGAATACCGTGATGTTTTTCTGATTTAGAAAAGAATGGCATTGGTGCATATCGTTAGATTAAGTAATAGAATTTGCGCAGTTATCAACTGTTATTAATTTGTGCAGTTTTATCACGTAAAGAGGAAAAACAGCATTTTATGAGAGGAGTTGTTTGTCATAAAGACGCTGCAACAGAAGCCTGATGCGCCTTTTCAAACAACCGCTAGGGGTCTCTGTAGTACGCAAGACTCGCAGATTCACCACAGGGACAAGGAAATGCACTGTTCACAGGTTTCTATAGTGTAGTAAAAGCACACCCATATTTGAAACCAAAAGTTAACTTCGGGGTTCGAGAAGCGAGAACCAAAAGATCCCAAATGATGAGAAGAGTTGTGCTACAGGAGTTTCAAGTTTCATGAAAATGATTTTCTTCACCACCATCATTTGAAATACGGAACAAACCCATTGCATACATAACACAATAAAGGACAGCTTTTATAAGAATATGAAAAGCATACAATTCAATCTATCTAGTTATGACACTGTATATTCCAACTTACATTACAGTAACATATTTGTAGATGTGGATGGCTAACTTAAACAATATCAGAATTCACGCGCACAAATTCTACTTACATTTCAGTACTACATTTTGAGAAATCATCTTTCAGTAGATTTAAAAAAAAAACAATTCTATCAAAGAACAACTCAGGCCAGATCAGAAGCTCATATTTAGATAATACTCATTGGTGTACCTTCCCACTATTTAGGGCCCATATGTGTTGCGTACTTACGTGTTTGTCTTAGGTAAAGTTTACGGTTGAAAAAAATCGTTTTTCTTTCCTTTGGTTAACGTTTGATAACCAGGCTGCACAGCGGTGGGTAAAAAAACGACTTCTGCTCCGCAAACTTTACCTTTATAAATACTAATACGCAACTCATGTGGAATTGAATATACGCACAAGTATGAAGGGCCCTAATCCACAATATACGCGTGCTTTCTCGACATGCCAAAAACGGTTCTCTTTGTCCTGTCTGTTTTACTTGTTTTCTTTCCATCCGATGTTTTTGAAGCAGATGAGAGTTTTGTATCATCAACCTCGGTCCATCTGACGCCTGACTGATCTTTCGCTCGTCCTTTCGTGCCTGTAGATGTCTTGATACTAGCCATGTACCTGTGCGAGCCCCCAAGATCATGTGCATCTGTACTACACTTGTTGGAAGGCCTGCCCCCTAGCGATTCCGAGGCGCACTTCGTGGGTTTTGTGTCTGTTGGTGGTTGACGCTCTACATTATAGCCCCCGGCCATGGCCTCTGCTTCACGCCATGCCTCGGCTACTGCGTCGAACGCCTGTTGGGAATGACTAGATGAACGTTTACTCACGCGACCTCCGGTGGGTCGAGTTTTCCCGTCCGTGTGGGACTGTCTCGTTCTAGTATCCTTTCTCCCAGACGGTTGTTGTGAAGACCCATGATGACATGTCGTTTGCCTCAGTGACGACGACGACACCGTATTGTGAGAACCACGAACGGACGACGAAGCTGCCCTCTCAGAACTCGAACGTCGCTTGGGTAAGACGTCCAGCAAGAGTGACAGAGACCGTTCACTTCCCGATACTGACGGCCGCTGCGTGACTTCGGGGCCGCCCAAACCCTCCACGCTGGGTCCCCCCGTCTTGAGCTGACTGCACGGAACAATCTGGCCCGTGAAGACTTCGTCGTCAATGCCCAGATTTTCTGACGCCGTCTCCATGACGAAACAGAACCGCCTGGGATTCCTGATATGCACGGCCTGCTCGCGGCTGCTGTAGGCCACGGTGAAAATGTCTGGGTTGCCGGAGTGTCTGCTGTCCTCCGCCGGTGCCCTGGCCAGGTTGCCGCCGATCCGGTTGAAGCAACAGGGGCACATGGTGCGGAGCACCAGCTTCCGGTACACCTGAGGGGAGGGGCAGAAACTTTTGCAATGTTTTCTTTTTAGATTGTATTAAAACATACCAAAACTAGATATCATACAGATCCATAAACAGGTTCTTGAGTTATGCTGGCGACATACAAATACACATCCACACAAAGCCCGCTGCAATACCGACGGAAAATACAAGGGGAACCATTTTTGAACTTGACCTCCGTTTTCACAACATCTACACACCTGCAAAAAATCATGAAGATCCATCAACGTTTCCGTCACTTTTTTTGCCTACATACAAACACACAAAAATGCAAAGTCCGCTGCAGTACTGTTGAAAAACGCAAGGTGTACCATTTTCGAACTTGACCTTCCTTTGCACAACCACTGCACACCTACCGAAAATCATAAAGATTCATTGAAGCTTTCTTGAGTTATGCTCCTGACATACATTCAGACCCACCCAACAGATTTTTCAACCGAAAACATAATCTTCTCCGAGTACAAGTACTCGGCGAAGATAAAAATGATTCCACTGCGCAACCACACTGAATCCATACGGTTGTGTTAGCGGCACCACGTAATGAATGTACAACGTAAGACAATATAGAATATGCATAGAAATTCTTCCCATTTCTGTCTCTCTCCTCAATACTCTCTCTCCGCCTTTCACACTAGTACAGCTCATCCTCTCTTTCTGTTAAACTCTCTCTCCCTCTCTTTCTACCTCGCTCTCCCTCTCTCCTTCCCCGTTTCTCTCTCTCTCTTTCTCCCTCCCTCCCTCCATCTCCCTCCCTCTCTCCCTCGCTCTCCCCTCTCTCTCCCTCCCTCGCTCTCCCCTCTCTCCATCTCTCCCCCCTCTCTCTCTCTCTCTCTCTCTCCCTCCTATCTCTTTCTGTCTCTTTCTCTCCATGCATGCGATTTGTCATAAAATCGAAAGACCTTTACCCCGCCTTACCTCGCTCATGAGCGTGTATAATATGGGGTTGAAGGCACAGTGGGTCTTGGCGGTCAGGGCGGCCACCAAACCGACTTCCACCGGCGGCGGGGGCCCGACCATGGTCCAGATCGCCAGGGCCGTGTAAGGCGTCCAGGATATCAGGTAGAGAAGCGTCATCAGGATGCACCGCTGGGTAGGAGGGAGGGAGGGAAGGAAGGAATATTTGGTCAAAAAAACAAGATTCTAGTCCATTTTTAGGCCCGTGCAGACCCCTAAAATTGTCGTCATCAGAAACCAATATGGTGGCATTGCTTGAAATTGCGAAAGCTTGCGCCGTATAGAAATTGTTTGTGACGGACGTTTTGGACACTTCACACATATCTGGCTACTGTGTGGGGTGAGTTGTTATGACCAGGAATGTTCACGTATGAGATTATGACACCCTGCATCTTCTTAGCTGTACACTACTGCCAATACAGATTTCTATTGCTGATCTGTGCCCTTCGGTTGATTCATATTATGATAATAATGCTAGTTCAGTAGATGAGTTCAGGTGAGTTCGGATGAGTTCGGGTGAGGTGTTTAGGCATACCGCTGTCTACCAATACAAATTAAAGTGCCACTTTTGTAACTATGTTCTGAGACCCGTTATACATATATATTATTTCATAGACAGACCGCATTCAAGAAGAGCATAGTTGAGTAAGGGGAAAGTGCTCAAAACTCACCAGGGTCACTCCCCGTTCGAAACTGTGCTGGTTACTCGTCCTGATGTCACGCACATCCCGGAACCGATGTTTGGAGAACCTTTCGTTGGAGAAGACACGGCGAAGAATAAACATTGGCAGGTACAACAATGGGCATGGACAATACAAGGTGTGAACAATATGGGCTAATATGACTATGATGCTGACAGTCGTAAACATTTTGACAAAAACGCCAGCAGGACAGGGGTTAACGTGCTCTAGACGTGGCTCCTCCGTAGCTTTACTCATCCCAGTAAAGAGAGTTTCATCCGAGAGGGCATCCCTAGCCAAAGCTTGGTACTCATTTTCCCATGAGTCGAGAGAGGACATATGTGTTAAGATTCTAAGTCTAATCCCCGGTACCCACCCTAACCACGAAATCACATTACGTTTTGACATGCCAACACCAGATTAGCAAATGACCAATACAATAAATTACCCCTGACGCCACCGATGTTGAGCCCTTGGGAAAGGCACTTTATACAACTTTCCTCACTCCACTCAAATGTAAAAACGGATGTCTGTTCTCTGTATGTGGCACTTTTAATATAAGTTATAAAAACTTGAGTACAGTGCCGCGTCGTCCTTGTCTGTCAAAAAGCAAAATAACTGATTGTGTAATTACTCAACATGTGGTTAACTCACTTCCTGACGATTTTGAAGTAACAGTACCCCATGACTGCGACATTGATGACGTAGCCCAGCACGATCAGGACACCCAGGTACACCAGGTCAGCCGTGGAGGTCACGTGGAAGTCGATGGTACAGGAAAGACCAAACGGCTCTTGCTTATACCTTGTAAAAGAAAGAAGACATAGTGGTTGTTTTATCAGAATCTACAGTAGCGTCCAATTTTAACAAATTTAACACTATTCTTCCTTCAGTCCAATCTCCAATAGATATCAAACATCAAATCATTTAAAACTTTATAGCACAACAATTGTAACAGGTACAATGTATGGCACAAAATATATGGAAAAGTCTCTAAGCTTGTCTTAGGTAAGGTTATGTTTGCATTGCGGATGATCACGTTCATAAGTGTCTGCCTTTCTTCAATAGACGTGATATACGTGGGGACGCCTAGCGGACCAACCTTGTAATGTTGAACAGAGGTGGTATCGCCATGGTGAGCGCATACAGCCAGGCCCAGACCACGGCCAGTATCGTCCTGTTCATTGTCAGCTGACTGGCTGAAAAGGAACATAACACTAAAAATCAGTGATACCGTAAATGCAGATATGTTTGCGGTGGTTTTATGTTCGCGATTTTCGCGTTTCTCCCTTCTATGACTATAGCGTTACTAATGTTTCAAACTCAAACTTAACCCCCACGCAAACACTCCATATTCTCCCTATAGCGAAATAGAAACCACGCAAACTTAAATGCATTTACAGTATATCAATAATCAAGGGTAGGTGACCCACTTCGAAGTGTTTACGGTGACTGAAAGCCAATGAATAAACCATCGAGCGAGCGAAGCGTTCCGACAAGGGTTCATTATTTGACGATCTTTAATTCACAGCTTTCTTCTTCATTAAACCATGTTTATGACGCTATAGCTGTATAGCCAATAGGAATTGAGGTTTGTAATTGGTTCACAAAGCCTGTATGTATGATAATGTAGTCTATTCTTTCAATTCTAAACTTGTGGCTATTGTTGATATAATCAATGCCCCTCCTGCGATTAACGTCATTCCGACAAGGGTGTATTATTAGATGATCTTTGATTCACAACTTTCTTCATTAAACCATGTTCATGGCACTATGGCTGTATAACCAATAGGAATTGAGGTTTTTGATTGATCCACAAAGCCTGTCTGCATGATAATGTAGTTTATTCCTTCAATTCAAAACTTTTATCGAAGTTTGATTTAATAAATGCCCCTCCTCCGATTTAACAGGCTTCTCCTTAAAGTGTCATCTACCGATGAAAACGTCTTCACGTAACGTTAGAAGCTGTTTCAAGTTCCTTCGAAGTGGAATGTCGCCATGTTTATTGCTGTATTTTTTATACAAGTAGTCACCTGAGTCATCTGATATTTGGCAACTGCCAGGCAATTCTCGCCTCTACCAGGCTCCGTGGATGGCTGGAAAAATAGTAGAAATTGGCCAAAGAGAGTGAATAGTATGCTAAGGGGGTTGGCTATGGTGGTAGGGACCATTTGCCCGTGGCTGGTAAATGGTCCCTACCACCGTAGTCGACTCCCTTAGCATACTATTCACTCTCTTTGGCCAATTTTTACTATTTTTCCAGCCATCCATGAGGCCTGGTAGAGGCTAATGAAATCGACCAATGTTACGCAAGATAAAAAAAAAGGAGACCTATTTTGCCTGGGCCATGCGTCACAGCCCCCATATTCGGTTTTCAATCTCCAACTCTTGTTTGAAGTGTCCGTGAAGGCGTTCAATCAAACAAAGGAAAATGGTTTTCACGTCTCTTGACGCACGCTGACTTAATGGGCGATTCCTGAGCGGCACTTGAATCTAAAAAAAATTTTCTTCTGACGCATTCGACTTCATGTTACGTGGCAACAGAGCTAAAAGTAGGTCAGGTAAGAACAGAATACTTGTTTTCTACTGACAGACAATCTAACACTCGATCGTCTTTAGGCCAGTTCGGGTCCGGTGTTTAGGTACGCAGCACTAATCAGAACTTTCAGGAGTTGCACACTCAGATGATGGCTAGAAAATGCATTGACAGGAAACCCCGGGGTGAATTCCAGCTCTCAGAACATTGTTTGAAGTGTCCGTGAAGGCGGTTAATTAAACAGAGGAAAATAGCTTTTTACATCCTTTGTCTTTGACGCCCGTTGGCTGAATAAGAGATACCTGAGCAGCACTTGAATCTGAAAAAAATGCTCTTCTGACGCATTCGACACGTTACGTGGCAATAGAGCTGAAGAACTCGGCCAGGTAAAGATAGAAAATTTGTTCTCCACTGACAATCTAACAAAGCATGTGCTACTCTACCATGAAGTTTTTTTATCTTCTCTCATTAATTTGAAGTCGCGTGTTTTAGCAAAGACGCCAAGGTCAGCTTTGACAAGGGAAACTGTAGCAACTGATTAACATGGTTCACTTTTACGGGGGTGATCCAAAAACAAACGCAATTTGTACCATAGCAGGTTCATTTTTGTATGAAATGAGTTGAATTTTGGCACAAAGGTAAATGAACATCACTTCTTGAGACTGACTTTGGTCACTCTATTTTTCACATTTTTACCAGGGACTGAGTAGACTTCAAGTTAACCACACCATTGGGAGCTCATCGGAGAAAAAGATAAGTGCCAAATTTCACCTCATTTCATACACAAATGAACCTGCTATGATAAAAATTGAGTTTGTTTTTTAATCACCCTCGTATAACACATGTATGAGTGTACACATCTACAAGAAAATTTGAGAAATTGAGGGAAGGATGAAGAAGACAGGGTCCGTACCGTGCTCAGGGCGGCAGATGGTGATGTACCTGTGCACGCTGATGAGGCACAGGGTGTGCATGCTCACCATGGACAACAGGAAACAGCTGAACCCGTACATCTGCGGGGGAAGCAATGGTAACGTAAAAACAATACCTGGTGCAAGAAAATTAAAGGAGGTCTCCATCACATATCGCCCCTGGTGCTGGACACCGTCCAGACACAAACACACCTGTCCTTGGTGCTGAACACTATCCACACACAGATACACATGTCCCTGGTGCTGAACACCGTCAACACACACACACACACACACACACACACACACACACACACACACACACACACACGTGTGCAGCCGCCCTGGTACTAAACACCATCCACACACAAACATACTTGTCCCTGGTAGTGAACACCTGTCCATGTCCTTGATGCTGAAAACCACCCATAAACAAAGACGCATATCCTTGGTGCTGAACACCATCCACGCTTAAACACACCTGTCCCTGATTTTGAAAACTGCTCGAACACAAACACACCTGTCCCTGGTGCTGAACACCATCCACACACAAACACAACTGTCCTTGGCGCTGAACACCATTCACACACAAACACACCTGTCCTTGGCGCTGAACACCATCCACATACAAGGAGCACATGTCCCTGATGCTGAAAACCACCCATTCACAAACACACCTGTCCTTGGTGCTGATCACCATTCACACACATATTTCTGGTGTTAAACACAGTCTAGAAAGTAACAGACATGTCCCTCGTACTGATCATTATCCACACAGGCTTGTTCCAAAACACATAGCTTCGCCACGCAGACATTCACTCCAAAGCATTTACAAAGTAATGCGTTGCAAAAGAGCCATTTCCGTGCAAATGTTGTCAGGGAATGTACAAGCTTTCTAACCACTCTATTTCTATCCATGCAAAATTATAAAATGTCAGTAGTAAAAGCTAAAAAGTTCAGTAATAGACGCAAAAACAGCAATGTTTCCGTCTTTTTCAGTGGAAATTTACGATCTATGGGAGGTTTAAGATGGTTTAGAACAAAAAATGAGAATATAGAGATACTTTTGTAAGTCCGTACTTATTGACAGATATTTGGTGTGGTTTCTTTTGGACTTCAGAACTTTCAGGAGTTGCCTACTGAGATGATGACTAGGAAATGCATTGAGAAGCAACCCCGGGGCGATGTCGAGCTCTCTGAACACTGTGGAAAATTATTCCTCTATGAAAATGATCAGACGTTCAATCTAGGAGGGCTACACAATCAAATATTCAAAGTAAATGCAATAAGGCATTAAAAGGAACGCTTCTACAAAACAAACCCCCAGGCGTGTTCAAGATGTAATTACATTGTGGAAGATCATTCCTCCCTGAATAGGATTAGAACTTCTTTAATTGAATCAAGTGAAGGGATGAAAACTAAGGCCACGGGATTAGGTGGCAAAACCCAAGCGATTTCAATAACGATCTGGAAAGAACTGCAACCCTTTCCCTGGTTTTGAACACAAACATGGCATGTTCACTAGTACTGAACACCATCCACACAAACATGAACACTCCCTAGTACTCAACACCATCCACAAAAGACATGGCCTGTCCCTGGTGCTGAATGCCTTCCACTACATAACCTTTCTCAGTTATAGCGTTACTGAATACCTACAAAAAACATGATCTGTGCTACACACCATACACACAAACCAAAAATCTCTTGTAATGAACACCAATCACATAACTCTATTCGATCCAACGTTTACTCGTGTATAGAGTAAAAACAAAGCTCTTATAAAGTACGCCAATCTTACATAAATGTGTCAGGGCTCGAAATACTGGGTGCATGTGTACTTTTGTGTACCCAAAATTGGAGCTGTGCGCCTGCTTTTTGACTGTGGGTGCACTAGAGCATTTACCTTTTTGTGTTGGGCAATATGCATAAAGGTACACTAGTAAATATGCAGCATATTCTTGACATCCAAGTGCCAAAACAAAACTATAGAATCTTTGTTGTATCAAAATTAGTCATCTGTAGAATTTCATATTCAAGTTCTGACACCCTACTGTATATTACGTTGTGCATCCAAAATATTTTCTGAGCGTGTAATTTTTTTCGGTTAGTTGCACCAGAGCACCTTTCCCAGAAACGAATTTCGAGCCCTGTGTGGTATTGACTTGTAAGTAGTCCAGGCTCCTTACCGTGCAGATGGCGTCAGAGAATAGCCATTGGTGGGCGTAACCCGAGGACGCAGAAAACGGATATCCAAATATGGTTATGCAGAGGTCGGCTGCTGCTAGGTTGATGATAAGCAGGTTGGGCGCCTTTCGGCCGACGGTCGCCACCAGACCTAGATGATGGGAAATGGGTTAGCAAATCTGAGCCATTTCTGCGTTTAGTGAAACCTTGGTGTTTAAAAACAGGGTCTCACTGTAACAGCACCTCTGTTACGTTACCGACGGTCGCCACCAGACCTAGATGATAGGAATAGGGTCAGCGGTCCTGAGCCATTTCTACTTGTAGTGAAACCTTGGTGTTAAACAACAGGGCCTTACTACAACAGCACCACTGTAGCGTTACCAACGGTCGCCACCAGACCTAGACGATAGCAATGGGGGTTAGCAATCCTGAACCATTTCTACTTGTAGTGAAACATTGCTGTTTAAAAACAGGGCCTCACTACAACAGCACCTCTGTTACATTACCGACGGTCGCCACCAGACCTAGATGATGGGAAATGGGGTTAGCGGTCTTGAGCCATTTAAACTTTTAGTGAAACATTGCTGTTTAAAGACAGGGCCTCATTACAACAACAGCACCACTGTAGCGTTACCGACGGTCGCCACCAGACCTAGACGATAGGAATGGGGTTTAGTAACAGCAATCCTGGGCCATTTCTACTTTTAGTGAAACCTTAATAACTAGAGGTCTTGCGTGCGCGCGACACAATGGCTTCCACTTACTGACGGTGCAAAGATAGAACGGATCACTTAACCGATGGCTTTCAAGTGTAGCTGCCCTGTCTAGTTCTTATTGTCATATCTGCAGGCGTACCTCGGTTACCTCGGGTGACCTGTGGGGATACGTTTGAACTGAACTCCCCTTCTGAGAAAGCTGCTCACTCAGGTGTTGACTTTACAAAACATGAATAATGAAAAATTGTCAGGCTTACCGAACAAACTCCGGACGATTTGAAAATCCAAGAACATTGTGGAAAATGAGTCACCTTTTGGATATGAATGTGATTAGAATTTCATCAAGGAGGGTATCATACTCAGCTACGAATAGAAAATGAAAAACTGAAGTTCCACAATCTCATAACTTCGTCCAATAATGTAAAATGGGGGTCCCGTGTTCGAGGAGCAACCTCTCCCTGTAAAAATGTACCCTGCTACTGAAACATGTGACTTGCTGCCCTATGTGCTACTAGATACTACAAGGTGAACAATAACAACAACAATATTGCTTCCATCGTGAACTTGAAACACCGCAAAAAACTCATTCCACGTACTCCAACCGCACAATTAAATCTAAAGATAAATCAATTCACAGCAGCATCAGGCTATATCAGTAGTCTTTCATTGAGATCATGATTTTGCCTGGAGCCGGCCTTACATTAGTTTCACTTTCGAATTTCGTAGAAACTATGAAGTGCACCAATCTTCAGCAATACATACTTATGAGCTCGTTCCATAATTGCTCTGTTCCATCTCTGTACCCATAATGTCACATGAAAATACATTGTAGACGACACGAGCATTCTCATATACAAACCATTTAAATTCGTCTTTCAACCCCACACCCAAAGTATTAGGCAGACAAAAGTATCACATAGTTTTGAGTATGTCTGGTATGTTCACTTCAAAGTAAGACTTTGGCTACAAAAAGCGACGATATTCTGAATGTTGTTGACAATTATTGGCAATGTTGAGCACACTTATTCCACACAAATTTCATGCGTTTCCAGCATCGAAAACATAACCTTCTTGACGAAGGCAATTATGACCGCCACAGGCTCACGTGACAACACCCGGACTGTTTCAAGCTCCGGGATGTTAGGAACAGGGTGTGCAGAAGATGAAATATGATCAAAACCTACAAATCTACCGTGAGCTTTGCACGACATCTGTGACTCTAGAACCCACCGTGTGGCAAAAGTCAGCGACTTAAATATCCCAAGAAAGATCTTACATTTCGTCTGACCTGAATCTGCTTAAGATAAGCACCGCGTAAAGGTTTCGCCGTGCATGCCCTTTAATAATACCAGATTACCCCAGTACTCAAATGTACCACAAAAAACAGCTAAGATGGAAGAAAGGTCACCTCTGCGCGACTATCAGAAGGGTACTTGCGACCGACAAGGATTATCAGACGTCTTTTGGAATACCTTTTAAGGTGCTGGTTACAGATCGTATAATCTAGTAAATCTTGCGACCGACAAGGATTATCAGACGTCTTTTGGAATACCTTTTAAGGTGCTGGTTACAGATCGTATAATCTAGTAAATCTTGGTCTGCAAACATCTCTGGTAGGTCATGTATGAATAGGTTACACAATAATTCATTCCATTTATTGATTATCTATCCATCCATCCATCCATCCACATCCATCCATCCATCCACCTATCCATCCCCCACATCCATCCATCCCCCCACATCCATCCATCCATCCATCCATCCATCCATCCATCCATCCATCCATCTATCCATCCATCCATCCATCCATCCATCCATCCATCCCCACACACATCCATCCTCCATCCATCCATCCATCCATCCATCCATCCATCCATTCGGCTTCCTGACCATTTTGGAGCAAAACCGTGGCAGGAACAATGGGTTACCGCTGACTTATTTGCTCCGAAAGTATATTTTTCCCCGAGAGGCTGAAGAGTAAGGGCGAGGCTTGACAAAATAGTGCTTAGTATGCTGCTCTACACAACTGATACCCTACAGTACCACGAGCACACAAAGCGGATCTCAACACGTTCTGATCACATTAGCTGACACCTGCCTCATGGTCGATCAAGGGAAGATCATGCATATATGAATTTTTTTTTTACCTTAATGAAAAAAGTATTCTTTTGGGTCTGTCTGTCTTTCTGTCTTTCTATCTGTCTGTCTGTTTGTTTGTTTGTTTGTTTTTGAGTTGTTTTTTATACGCAGGAAATATGAAATAATGACGCCAATGTGCTCAACAGTGCCAATAAATGACAACTGGAAGATTTCGATATCCAGAATATATCTTCATTTTTGTTGCCAAAATCACCTGCAAGATCCTAAAAAACTGAATATCCCAAGCATACTCAAACGTAGATAATACCTTTGCCTGCCTTATACGATTTTCAATGATCCAGACAAGGGAAATTCGTGGCGTCTACAATAAAATTGCAAGGGACCTCATGCGAACCGAGATGGAACGGAGCGATTGTTGAACACGTTCAGAAGTATGTCTGACGATAGACGCAGTCCATATCTCTTTTTGAGTCCTCTGTCGACCTAGAGGCGTAAAGCTGGAGACGAAGGCGCCAAGCGTAAATCATTATGATTTTTCGGTAAGAGGATAATGCAAAGCGACTTATTCGCTACAGTTCGCGGCTAAGTCTCTAAGAGGAAGGATTGTAGGGCTGACGAAACGGTTGCGCTTGGGCTGAGCAGACATAAACCTTAAAATGTTAAAGGTAGTCCCATTGTCTTTTTGAGGCCGTAGGGACAGTGGGTTGTTATCCACTGTGTCTAGGGCAGAGCCCAACCCTCTCCTTCCACCGCTTTTTACCTCCCCAACTGATGTCAGGTACCTATTCATTCTAACTTATGAGAGAATCAGTGGCGTCGTGTGGCGCAACTGTAGAACACGCAGCTGTCAAACAATGGGTCCCGGGATCACTCGGGCGGGAGATCTGGCGCATCACCGTCTTGTACGACTGCCAACGAAAGGGTATGTCACCCGGTAAAGGGGCGGTATAATCCTATGCAAGGGGCCAGTTCTGGCCTGTGCACGTACTACTACTACTACTACTATGAGAGAATTGACGCCAGCTTGACCATACCATGCATACTGAAGACAACAGACATCCCTTATCTATGCTGTAGCTCACGGTCTTACGAATTACTTCGGTGATGACATGATAGGGTGTTCATCTCAAACTCTTAGACCGTGTGATATAGGAGAATGCCGCTTACCTACTATGGTGAGATATACACCCATGACGGTGGCGGACACGCCAAGCTCTGCCGGGCTCCACTCGCTGGCTTCTGTGGTGTTGTTGGCCGGGGTCATGATGAGAAGTTCGTGAGGTTCTCGAACTGTCGTGTCGTGGTCGTTAACGTTCAAAGTCGCGTCGTGGTCGTCTAAGTCCTGCCGTGGTCGTCCTAACGTCGCGTTTTCTCATCAACCTGTGCCCAACAGTGACAAGAGTGCCTCCCGCTCAAAGCGATGTTTCACGATTTACCAATAAAATTATAAAAATTAAGCACTGAACTGAACTGAACTGTCTAACTGAAGTGAGAACTGAAGGAGAAATTGTTCTGAGATGTTCTGAGATGCCCCGTGAGGATTGAGCTCATCGACTGCGACAAAGCAAAATACACACGCCAAGTCTGACGTCCAGGAGAATCTCTGTGAGATATTGAGTTCCCGCGCGTGTCAATGATGTGGGAGCCGTATATTAGCATGCGTCATTAAATCATATAAACATAGGAGACCGGCTGTCAATCAAATTGAGCATTACATTGTTAACAGCCAACCAGAGAAAGCAAGGGTTAAAGACCGATACCATAGCTCCGCCAACCTCCGTCAAAACGTAAAGTAATGGAAATATTTTACGGACTTGCAGCCATGCTCTCATTGGTGGATAATTGTGATGGACAGTCAGGATCGGTCCATTCGTAACGCCGGATGGACAGATTCATGCGCAGACCGAGATGGAACTGTGCGTTTTGATCTGTATGTTTAAGAATGAAAAAAAGAGTCAACTCGACAACAATAATGATGAATATAGAGTCTTATAGTAGATCCGTGTGTTAACGTGCTTTATCATTTTGTTCCTTGCAGTTAGCCCTCAGCCATGAATTTGCATCAAAGGTCATTGATATCATCATTTACCACGACAATGGTATGATGTACACACCAGAGATTATTACTGGTAAGAAGCTAAGAAATGAGGTTTGTCATGCCAGGCACATACGACTGTCATCCCGAATCATTGGGCAAAAAATAAAACTGTCCATCATTTCATCTATCCAAGGCTACTGGCAGATTAGTTCCTTTCATCGAGAACGGTTTTCTAGTTACTCGCACACAGGGAAGGCCATGGCAACTACGTGTCAACCGTTTTACCCATCCAACAAGAGAAGATGTGCTGCTTTTATAAAACTGTCCATCATTTCATCTATCCCAGGCTACTGGTAGATAAGCTCCTTTCATCGAGAACGGTTTCCTAGTTACTCGCACACAGAGATGGTAATTACGTGTCAACCGTTTTACCCATCCAACAAGAGAAGAGGTGCTTCTTTTATCAACGTATTTTTCGAGTTCATCGCACCCAGAGATCATGTGTTGCTCATCAACACATCTTTATCGTTAATTGCACGGAGACGTCAACCTACTGTAAATGCATTTAAGTTCGCGTGGTTTATTTCGCGGTAGGGAGAAAATGGAGCGTTCGCGGTGGTTTTGAGTTCACGTTTGAAACAGTAGTAGTGCTACAGTTATAGGTGGGCTAAAAGTTTTGCGGCAGTTTTAAGTTCGCGCTGAAAGTTCACCGCGAAAACCGCGAACATAAAACCACTGCGAACATTTCTGCATTTACAGTAATTTATGGAGCTACCACTTTGAAACTAGATCCATGCCAGGCACACAGATGATCGTACACTTATCTGTAGACTTTGTAATGGCCGTTTCAAGGACAGTAATATGAAACAGTTTTGCGCTGCAACAGCTGCGCACATTTTCCATTACAATGCCGGGAACTACACTTGCTGTTAGATGTAAGTGGAGATGTTAATGCAAGTATTGTGAGACAGGGGCTTACGTCTTAGTTAGTAGTCTCTACCAGACCAAGGAGCTTATATATATTCTGTATAACCTCCTTGACCAGACCAACTTCGCCGGCTATAGCCAGGGGAATACTGTAAATGCAGAAATATTCACGGTGGTTTTATGTTCGCGGTCCGCGAACTTAAAACCACCGCGAACATTTTTGTTGAATACTGTAGCAGTATGTGACTATAGTGCTGCCGCAAACTTAAATACACCGCGAACACTCCATTTTCCCCTAAGCGTGAAATAACAAACACGCGAACTTAAATGAATTTACAGGGAAGTTTGGCCACCATAGGGTTTTATTCGCAGGCGTAGTTGATTTGCTCCGCGGGGGGAAATACTAATCTTACTGTGAGCTGACTCTTCTGGCTAATTATTCCTTTTCTTTTGCCAAATTCTACGATCCATACCCCACAGGAAGGCCTGGTGAAGGCTACTAAGTCTGCCAGGCTCCACCCGCATAGCTATCAACGGCTTACCAAGTGATAAGCATCTATCGAAAACTAATTAGTGGACATTAAAAAAAAAATTACGACTTTCCAAAGCTAATATGACCGTCTCCTGGCTGGCTACTCGTGGGAAAGCATTCATGCTATTTTCCGGTCCGTTCCCAAGGGCACAACGTCAATGGGGCATGTCAGGGGATTCAAACCCAGGACCTCTGGGCCAAACACCTTGCCATTACGCCACCACGTTTGGCCAAGCAGTATACTTGTGGGGCCGCTAATCATAACGTTAGCATTGATGTAGAACACCTGATGAAAGCCCCCGTACTGTATATTCTGCTGTTCTCATCAACAATTTTCAATTTCAATGTCATCCTAGTTAGCATAAACATCAGACTCAATGAACATGACCTTTGGCACGAACAGAGCGTACCAAGGCAATTAGAGATACATGTGTAGAGAGATGCACTTGATGTGTTCACGGCAAAAGATGCATAAAACACACTTGGGTTGTACACCTGTTATCGTGTAGTCACGTAACGTTACAAGCTCTCCTGGCGAGGTCAGTCAGTTCAGCTAATTGGCAGCAAGGCAACCTGTAGATAGAGTCTGAGGGCAAATGCCAAGTGGCATCAGAGGGTCTAGAAAGAGGGGTTGTACTCATGAAAGCAGTTCTCAAGTTGCTATTCCATCAAAAACATGTTTTCCCAGAGAGATGATGTTATGTGTCATGGCAGTTGATTGACATTCAATGCCTATTCCAGACACCGTAGTTCCATATCACAAAGGTACCAATCTTTCTATCCCTCCATATCTCTTCTGTTGTCTGGCATCCGTCCCTTATCAGCATATAGACAAAAGGAACTACGTAAGCCCCTATCTCCCTGACTCCAGGCAGGCTGACGGCCTAAATTGGATTTGTGTTACCCTTAACTTTATGATGGAAATATCAATTCAACAACTTTTGTTGTATATGTGGCTAAGCTGATGTGTATTGTATATGTACATTTGTATATGTGGCTAAGCTGATTTATCTTTGTTCTATGTTGATTTACTTTAGTTGTTATTCATATTGTATCAATATGTATTGATTATTGTTGTGTTACTTTGTTATGATTTCAGTGTGGCGGCCTTGAAAAGGTGACCTTTGACAAGGAACACTTGTTCCGCCATGCCTTCCACTTTGTCAGAAAACTTATCAAACAAGAAAAATCATGCAAAATGTACAAGACTTAGTATGTCTAAAAAGACAACAAGACACACAAAACGTTTTTTTTAGATGAACTTGATTCGTTGAGTGTACTGTCTAATCACCCGGTCGCAGTGAGGTCGCGAACGTGCCGTTGGTCCAATGAGAAAAGGGCTCACATTTGTAAGTGCAAATGTACCTACATTTGCTACACAATAGGGCTAGGGATGGATAAGAGCTTTTCTGTAATACACGTGTGTTGTGGACCAAGATTCACATCTATATTGTGTCTGCAATTATGGTTGGAATACAGTAAGTGTTGAGGCTCACCACTACAGAACAAAGTGTATGGGGGCAGATGAACTTATATTATGTATTCCCCCTGATTCATCTGGTCAATAGGCACTTAACATGGCCTTCAGCGAGAAACTGATAGCTAGGAGGAGTAGGCCCTGTGGAGGCCTTCTGAACGACCTGATTGACAACATGAAACTGTATCACCATCAGAAGGTAAACGCACCCTAGATGCTGAAATAGCTGCGGGAACAGGCAGCAGGCAAGACTCATTTTTATATCACTAGGAATCCACACACAAACAGAAAAGTTGCGTCACACCAAATGACCAGTCTGTGTCAGGTAAAATTATGCATGTACTCAGGAGGCCGTAGCAGGGTCAATTCATGGCTACAGTAATTTTGATCAGTGTTCCATCGATTATGAAAGTATTGTTAACATTAAATCCAGCCTCTCATGCCAGGTGCAGCACATTGGAGAAACAACCCTGGCACAGCAGCCTGTGTTTCATCCTTCTTACCATATTAGCACTGGGCAGCCTTCACCAGCCAATCATGTCACTGCCTACTGTTAAGAGACAGAATTTTGCAAAATACAATGAAGTGTTAACATCTTTATATGTTCATAGGAATACAAGTGAACATTTGGTCAACTCAACTATAGACTAAATCCATTGGATACAAACATTGGCAGTTGCTATAACAATATAAGAAAAGAACTTTAAAGCATTTACAGCTAAATGCTTTAGTTTAATTTTTCTTGCAAATTGCAACTGTGTCCTTTCTTTTCTGCAATCCAATATGCACATCTACACAAAAATAGTCAATGCTTCACAGCAGTTGTGAGATGATACTTAAAAATGATACATTTATAAGGATGAATTTTCCTTGATGACTGTCCCAGACATATATTCTAGATTTCTGATAGTTCTGTCTCTTGTTGTGAGTGTGAGGCCAGCTCCAGTAAGGCTGACGCGAGATGTTCAGATGGTTGACTATCTTCACAATCACCTACAGTGTTAGAGGAAGAGGTGCTCTCTTGCTGTTGGTCTCTTTTATCTAAATTGAATTCATTTCCTCCATCAGAAGAATCCTTGTCAGTTGCTTCAGTGGGCTGTTGCTCTCCCTCTTTCACTACATCTACCTCCACATCCTGTATACGCCCAGTCTCATCTTCAGACTCCATTTTATTTCGGCGCCGCTGAAACCTCTGGGAACGAAGAGTGCCACGTTGCGACAGCGTGGGGCGTGCGTAAGGATTCTCCCGCGCTTTCTGTTTCCCTTCACCGGAGACGTCGGCGGCACCTTGAGTGGCCTGCTGCTGTTTTGGCTTCCTCCCCGGTTTCCTTCCAACCCTTTTCCCTGGCCCAACTCTGCCAGCAGGCATGCCACACTTCTCACAAACATGTAACGTTTTCACTTTCTTTATCTTACTCCCGTCTCCAACATCACACTTCCTCTTCCCCGTCCCATTTAGGTTTCTGCCATCTTCTTCTAGTCCACAATGAAGTAGCAAGGATTGTAAGACAGTCTCTATATGAGTGGCTTGTGCTTTGTCTACCTTGTCCGAGCTTAGATGAGTCTGTAGCTTTACGATGTCCTCGTTTATTCGAGTTATCTGTTTTTGCAAGACGGCAGACCTCTTGTTGGAAGAGCCGTGGTTGGAAAGCGTGCTGGGCTTTGCTGATACTCCTATGTCTTCACCTAGGATAAGAAAAAAAAAACAGTTGTTTTTTGACCTACTTGAAGATGATAAGTCCATAAGTAAGTTGAAGTGTGCATTGACTTGTCTTACATTTTGTACATATACCCACCAAGCCATGTGATCTTAATTTTATAAAGAGCTCATCACAGCTACAAACGATATCCGCCATAGTGCCCATTGGCTATTTCAGTGAAGTATGCATCAAAGGTACATGACACAATTGTGTTTTGTCTGAAAGCTTTGAAAATATGTTTGTTATTTGAGCCTCCTTTATTATATAGGCCAGGCTGATCAGATAATGCTTATATATCTCAAAGGGTCTGAAGACATCTTGACGAATTTGTGTGAGTGCCCTCTAAACATACATAATATAACATTCCTTCTGTAACTTTCGTGGCAACACAGTTGCACATATCACAATAAAGATAAACACCCCCTTCTCTGGGATGGACTAGCCCTATCTGGTCAAAAAGCATTAGAATGCTGGTTCACAACCTTGGAAAAAGAGGTGTGTAGACTGTAGGGTTACAGAATAAAGAAAAACAATTACCATCCACATTTACAACTGAAGCTGTCTTCCCCTCTTTAGCAGTTGGACTGGTCTGTTCCTCTGGTCTTGCATCTTGTAAGCTTGGCACGATGGCGTGGACATTACCGGAGGGTAGTGTGTGGTTCGTGTGAGTCATTACGTACCTGCATGGGAAAGAACGCAGTATGACTACAATATCATCGGATAGCTAGGCCGTGTGGACCAATCACAAGCTTCCATTCCTATTCAAGGCTCGAAATACTGGGTGCATGTGCACCAAAAATTGGAGCTGTGCACCTAATTTTTGACTGTGGGTGCACCAGCGCACCTATATATTTTTGTATTTATACAATGTCATGTAGGGTAAAGGTACTATTGTACGTCTAGTACTACATGTAGTATATAGAATATTCTTGAAATCTAAGTATCAGAAAGGGCAGTACAATTCGGCCAATATTGCACACTTGTAGACGGATACTCAGTCTGTGTGATAGGATTTCAACTTTCTGTTTCACTCAGTTTGAATTGGCTATATGATAATAATAACGCTTCATTCAGCTGGTTTATATTAGATAATATTTTCAAAAAATCAATGTATTACAAGTCATGTACTACTGAACAACAGAATTGTTTCACCTGCAAACTTAAAACACTGTGAAAACCTCCTTGTTCATTCTATCGCGAAATTAAGTGCCAAACAAAATTAATGAATTTACAGCATCATACAGCAGCTGACGTGTTCAGAATGAAAGACTGTTCAAGGGTGGTTCTTTGATCCTGCTTGTGTGCTCTTGCTTAAATACAGGAGATGAGGATCTCCTGAACCAGAAATTAGATTTATTGGGAGATACTTTCATCTTCAATCAAAATGGCGCTGAAGAAGATATGCATCACCAGAAGGAGTTATCATAGAGTTCACTGATCTTTTGCTCAAAGTTGTTTCTATGATCAGCAATACAGCTAAAAAAATATGCAAGTCATTCTGCAGAACACTGGGCAACAAACTGGCAAATAGTAGTAGACAATCTCAAGCCAACTGTACACACTCACGCCATATCTTCAGAAAAGATGCTGTAGCCGCATAGTTCCAGTTTCAAACTTTATTCGAGCCCACTGGGCAACAAACTGCAAATTTAAAGTGATTGGTGCGTTACGCAGAAGTGAGTGTGTCCTTTTGCAGAAATTTTGAGAACTTTCCACAGAGCTTGAGTTGGTTTGCTCTGTGGTTGTTCTCCATGATTTGACTCTGTGACATCTCTCCTCAGACTTTCACATCGATAATGGCTGCCATTAGGTTCAGCCTTGCAATTGCTACGTATACGTGTTAAGAAGGTACAACTTACGGGCCATTATACATAATCATCAAGTAATGCTTTGTAATTTACTTATCCTGTTGCGTAGAATAATGGCAAATTCTATGCAAGTGTGATAATGACTAAATTCAGTCCAATTTGCCCAGTAATTGTCCAGTTGTGCAACCTTTGTGTACCTTTTGTATCATTCGAAAACGGAAATGAATTACAGCAAAATGCTGAAAATTCATCCCTACTTATTATACACTCAGTTCTCTCTCACATATCTCATGGTGTATGGTGTATTTTGTTTTTCTTTTCAGAGCTTCACATTTTTTCTTCTGTCAACCTGCATGATTACAAATTGTCTACAATTTTAGCTGCAAATTGGAAAAATGACATGCAAATACCCAAGCTGGTGTTCCTACGTTGCTACAATCAATCATGTAGATCAGCCTGATCTGTACTATCATCATGCACAGCTTTGCCACTCCTCATTATGAACTTTACATGATGTGAATTACTGTAAATGTTGTTTGGTCTTGTTGTCAGGGCTTGACATTTTTTTCTGTCCCACTCATTGCTCGGTAGCCGATGTTTTGTATTTTTGTTTTTTATTCATCATTTTCAGCTTACAAAATTAAGTTAAGATACATTTTCATCAATTTCATGTCATAGAGTTACGATTTTGGGACGGAAAGGATGAAATTTTCCCCGTCCCAACAGGAAAATTTCCAGACGGGTCTTGCAGACAGCCCCCTATCAAAGAAACAATTAGATTTTGGCCCCCTTGGCATCTTTCTTAGGTACTGCAGCAGAACTCATATTTCTGCCTGTAACCTTGAATTAGTTTCTGCAACTGGCATACAGTATTTTAAGCTTTGAAGAAGTCTCTTGGACATTTCCCACTTCCCTGCATTCATTCGCTTGAAAGCATTTTTTTCTGTAACCATATGCAAGTCTGGTCTTTCTAACAACCTTTCTTTCATGTGATTTTGGCTACATGTATCTTTGAACCATAATCAAGGCGACCTAGTTATAAAAGTAGCCTAAGGTCCATAGTATCATGTTGATGAAAATTAATCTAGAATATCAGTGAACACCGGATGTCTTTGAAGGTTTTCTTTGAACTTACTATTGGGATTTCCTTGCAACGTATGTGAAGTTACATGTAACACATTTTTACAGTTTCTCTTTTACATGTACCGCTGCCAGGGTAGAGGGAAATATGATTAGTGGAGCCAGTTGAAAGTAGAGTGGCTATCAGAATTCTGGAGACCAGGTTTGTTTATATTTCACTCCCCTTACCGTAGGTATGAGTAGAGTGAAATATATTGTTTTTTGTTATGTTCATGGCCTTCTGACTGGTCATTTTAATACCTTAGACTGTGCTCAGTTTCATGTATGGACACAAAATCAACACAGAAGTAAAAACACAACAAGAAATCAAAGATCTCATACCTCTGTGAAATATTTTTAGTATTTGTTCACAATTATTGTTAATTTCTTCCTGATGCTGTAAAATGCATTTTTCCCACTAGCTCTCATAAGGTAGCCTCTACCAGGCTCTGCCCGAGCTTCACTGTATAGTGGACTATCCTGTATAGCTGACTAACCCTGGCATACTATTCCCTCTATTCGGCCGATTTCTACTATTTTCCCAGCGATCGCGCAGAGCCTGGTAGAGGCTACTCATAAGGCAACAGACATAATTATATTTATAGCAGGGAATTGAAGACAGGAAATGAGACAACCTATCCTGGACTCTTTGACTAAACAACATCCTGTCCCCAGCACCTGTGTCCTTGTTACAATGTATATGGCTGTTCTGTTCTGTTAAATTTTTGAAAAGCCAATTTTTGTGGGCATACCGTAAATTCAGTTTTTCCTTGCTGGGACTTAAGTCCGCGAAGGGAGGACAAAGGAGGCTTTTGCAATTCTCTAAGCTTGCGACTGAAGCAATTCTGTAGTACAGAAGTAATACATTGGAAATGCATCTCCATTGTGCGGAGACATCATAGCCAAAAAAGAACAGGCCTCGAAATGCATTTTTGAGTCAACTTGCACAGGTGCAGATGAACTAAAATTTACCTGCACCAAGAAGAAATTGCTTGTGCAACCTAAGGTGTGTCTCGATAAGGGCTAGAAAATGTTGCTTGCTTATTTTATGTCATGCCTGGGCCTGATACGGGTGTTCCGGACCGTGTGATAACTATCCGGATCACATAGGGTTCGGGAGGGTTATCACACAGGCTTCCATAGAATATTTCGAACGAATTTCGAACGCGCCGGTTGCGCGGCCGTCGGAAATTCGAATACCGGATTCGGAGATTGGAATCAATGTTGCTACAGTTTCTTGTTCGAGGACACAAAACTCCCTCAACTTCTGGCGCATTCTGCATTGAAATGTGTGTTTTCTAGGGTGGGTATGGCCAAGGTATGACATAAATAAAATACAACACGTTGTATTCCGCATCACCCTCGGTCCCAGCCCTCCCGCGGGTCGGATCGCCCTCCGACCTACGGCCGTCGGGCGATCCGACCCGCGGTCGGGCTGGTACCTCGGGTGATACGGAATACCCCGTGTTGTATTCTATATGTATCATTTGTTTGATCACTGATTCTTCATTTGGAGTGAAAATTTACATGAGTGAAATGGGATGAATTTCTACTGGTGGTAACTTGCACATCCTTGCACATGCAAGCCCTGAAAAACCATCGCAAACATTTCAAGGTTTACAGTACAACCCACCTGACGGTAACTTCTCCGTCCGATGCGATCTTGGCCGACATCCTCGCCAGACAAACGCTGTTAAGCTTGATCGAGCCACGCGGTTTCCGTCTGGAGAAAAAGGTTAAACATGGAATAATATTAAATTTATAATGGCAAACATAATACCAAAGCATTAGCCTACTCAGGTAGAGTGCTCTCTTTGAATTTGGGAGGTCATGGGTTCAAACCCAAAGACTTTTTAAAAGCAAAACAACACTTAGCAAGTCGGAGAAAAATTTGTGCTCTCTGAGTGATTAAAGCAAAGAAAGCAGTATGTTCAATAATTTTGATGTCTTTCATATGACCAGTCCTGGCTGGGGTTGGAACCTGTGACCCCCAAAATACAATGCAAGACTTTGACTAACTTGGCTAAAGCACTTGTGAACCACTAGAAAGTTTAGCTCTCGAAAAAGAAATCCTAAAGCCAAATATCTTTTGAAGTGATGCCCTTCAAAATGATATGATGGCCATTATGCATGACAGCACATCATGAAATCAGCTTACAAGTTGGTCTTCAAAGAGATAATTCAAATTTTCAAATCTGAAGTAATTATTGCAGCTTCCCATGGATTGAGTTTTGTTGAAAGTAACTTCAAGTTCTCACTACCATTAGTATAATGTACTTTGCGAAGAAAACTAATTTACACTCATACACCAGATGCATGTGGTGGCTTCGTGTTGCCGTAACGGTTAGGGTGTTTGGGTTCTGGGTTCAAATCCCCAGAGTTTCCCAGAATTCAGAAAATAGCGTTTTGCAGGAAACAGCATTTCACAGCATTTCAGAGGATCAACATTTTCTGCCGCCTCTGCCCGGAATGAAAATGGGTACCTGACTTCATTTGGGGATGTAAAAGGCAGTGGAAGGAGAGGGTTGGGCTCCACCTTCCAAAATCGTGCCCTAACAACACACTGCCCCCACGGTCTCAAAAAGGTTATGGGACTAACTTAACGGAACACTAAGGGCCGTAGAGTACATGTCATTGATGGGTTGAAATCCAGCTCTCTTTAAGGACAAGTAGGTCTTCAGAGACAGAGGATGACTCTTGTAATCATTGCAATTTCCCAAGGACGATGAGCTTTGCTCAAAGTACATGTACTTATCATGACCAGTGATAAAAGTTACTTGGTGAGGGAATAGCATTTGTACTCATACACCTCGTGCTGAAGACTACTTCAAATGTACTTGTTATGAGATGAACTCAAGTTGCCTTCATAGATGGAACTGCACCTACAAAATAATTGAAGCAACACTATCCAATAGTTCACATTTACAAAATGTAGTTTTGGTGGAATTGTTTACAAAAAATGGACAGGACAACTCAAAATCTATCACAACTAAATGACTGGGCACCAAGTTTTGAATTGTTTTTTGTACTAGGACTACATCAGGATAGATTAAAACCTACTTCTTTTGTGGTTTAGTTTGCAATATGTTTGTAGGTCTAAAAAAGGGCCGCATAGCTTTTTTTCAGAAATTTGAAGTTTATATTTGACCACAATGTACCAAAAAAATTAAGCTCTATGGGCACTAAAGGGGAAAATATTGAATCAGAACAAGGACTAAGTGAATAACGGGAAGCAATTCAATAACGAAGGATAATTCAATAATGAACATGAAATCTCGAAGCAGTTTATTGCCTGAGTTATATATGCTTTGATGATTGGTAACTAACTTTTCACATGGCAAAACCAATTTACCACATTTCACACAAAGCAATTATTCTGCAACGTGACACAAAAAGGTAATTTAAAAGCAGTCAGACCTCAGATTGATGACGAAGCATGACGCTCTTTGTTAGCTATTAGTAGCCTCTACTTGGCTCCATGGATCGCTGAGAAAATAGTAGAAATCGGCCAAATAGAGTGAATAGTATGCCATGGGTACTCCGATATACAGGGAGGCTCAATTTTCTACTATTTTCCCAGCGATCCGCGGAGCCCGGTAGAGGCTAAGCTATTAGTGCAATGCTGCTTCACTACGGCCCACGTCTTTTGGCCAAGCACACCGGGTGTAAGTAGTACAGCCCATTATTCCCTGCGTCAGGGAACCCTGCAGCAGTATAATCTAATACTGGATACTACTACTATACCAGCTGTGGCTTGCCTAATGGTACCAGTAGCCTGTTACGCAAGCTCTCACTAAGTCAGGGGTTTGAACCAAGAAACTCTTGATCGGAGACCATTACCGGGGTATGCTACAAGAAGCCCTGCAATTATCCAACATGACACATTGTATTCATAAGAGATGAGATGCCTGTGGATGTGCTGTGTCTTGAATCATAAGGCCACGGTAGCTTGCTGTTTAGAAATAGTGCAATACGTTCAGTTAGGGTTTAATTATGTTGTTGTGTGATAATGTATAGTGCAACTGTGCAATACATGCATGTTCAATTATGTTTGATTATGGTTGATTATGTTGTTTTATCTGTATCTGTATCTATATAGCCGGTATAACCGCCATTAGGCGTAACACACCAGCTTAAGTACATATAGTGCAAAATCATTTCAAATGTTGTATAGATCTATGTTTCAGGGGGGAGAGCTAAAAAAAGGAGATAAAATGTACCACCTGTTCTCTCACCCCATTCTCATGTGTGTGGAGAATTTTAATAAGCAAATAAATGGTACCGTTTCCTTGGCTTGGCCAGGACCTCAGGCTTGACGTGAGGCTTACTGCTGCCATTCCTGTGGCAGGAGAAGTACAGGTACTGGTGGGTCTGGGGAAGAAATCACAAGGTTTGTTACTGTCAGGCTATCAGCCAGCAGGGCATCAGGGTGTCCAGCCCTACACTAAGAAAACAAAGAAATTAGACACCCTTCTTTTGTAGTGGACAACCAGAGGATGCTCTGTATCCCTGGTAATTACATACATGTAGTATCATACACATGTACATGTGTTCCCCCCCACACACTGGTACTGTTGTTTTTTCTTCATAACAGACACAGGGACCATATGTAAATTGATTGACTTGCAAAGCTACCAGGTAACTGTTAATCCGTAATCTGGGGGGAAAACACAAAGCTTGTTAGTAACATCATGCAGTTACTGCAGGTGTTCCTGCAGGGAACAATTGCAAGTCAAGTGAGAGCATTGAGAGGTAGCAGAGCGGCCAAGCAGTGGGATGGTGCAGAGTGGGAGGATGGTGTGGAGTTTTAGAGAATTTTGAGTTAAAATGTGGCCTTCTACAGCTTTCTGAGGGGGATATCACTGTCAGACAGGTCACAGTTGAAGACTGGTCACATGTGACCTAGGCCCCACTCACACTCAAAAAAATGAATCGGATTAAATATTGAATCCGATAGAAATGATCCGATCGCGATCGATTTTTGCATTCACACTGCTTTTCGCCAAGTGGATTAAAGTACGCCGTGATTCGAATTCAATTGAATTCCCTCTTTAGATGAAGCCCTGTGCTAGTACTAGTATGTATCCATATGTTTTTCTGGGCAAATTAGTAGGACGAATCCACAGTCTTTTTTAATGTGGCGGCAGCCTAAGGGTACCTGGTGGAATAATGACAGTTGATGTTATTTCAGTTCATCCTCAGTAAGGTGACACCAGTGTTTCCACGATATTTAGCTTGATAAATACTAATATGGAGATACCGGTAGAAAAAGTTGATATAAAATGGGGATAAATACATTCTGAGTTTGCATGCGAATGTCCATTTCAAAATGCTCCCTACAGGCAATTGGGTTATATCACGAAGTCAGCCTTTCATCATAAATTTCAGGCAATTTGCATGAATGAAGAGTCAGTGACAGTAGATTGCCTCAAAAGCTTCATAGCATCAGAGAGAGCAGAAAGTTTCAGGGAAGGATATCACAACAGGGTCCTGAAGATTCAACGTTATGAAATCAAAGTATTGGGTGGATTAATAGTTTGTGATAACACTTCAGGCTAGAGATCTAAATTACTGTTAGTGTTACAGCTTCAAATGAATCAAAGGGACAAGTATCAGCTTTGATTTCATAACATCTGCTTCTGTCAATTGTTAACTACAAACACTAAAGCCAAGAAATTTCAATAAGAACATCATCACCCGAAGTGTTTGCATTTCAAGTATTATCAACTATAAAAAGAATCCATCACTATTATCTAAGAGAAAAACAAGGAAGCTGTGATGACATCAAAGCTTATTTTTTATTGAAATTTGAAGCGGTAACATAATGTAATTACCTGCACGCTCAGAGTGATATAATATGATAAGACACTGCCTGCCCCTGGGCTTTGACAGCAGGACTGAGGTAGAGCCATGTGTAGCTTCAGAGCCGGAGAGCAGCTAATTACCTTTGCCAAGAAGGTTATGTTTTCAGTGCCGTTTAGAGACGTGTTTGTGGACAGCATAGCTTGAAAAGTTGGGGATGGATCTTTATTACATTTGGTACGTGATAAGGGGTTTAGAAACACGAAGGTTAAGTTCGATGATGGGCCTCCTAGCGGCTTTCTACTGTAGTGGATCAGAACTTCCAGTTTTGATCATTTTTGATAATTTAACAACTTTCTCTGCAAAGTCAATTGCAAGGTTAGACGTCACGTGATAGGTCGTTCGGTGTAATATAACCAGCTGCTGCCGTGCCACGTGCCTGCGAAGCTGATGTGTTACACCGAAGGGCGGTTATACCGGCTATATAGATACAGATACAGAATTGCAAGTTCTAAGGAGCTACATATGAGAAGAAACTTCTAGCCCCACAATATTAACTCCAATGCACAGCTCCTTAGTTGGTGTTCCATATAGCAATACAGAAACCCATGGTTCTAATTGGTGTACAATTGGTAATTATCTTTAACAAGGTCCCACAGGATCCAGCTATGACATCACAAACACTGCAGGGAGGACCACCTTCACAGACTTGGTCTCTCTCTGTAGAGCTTTCAGTATACGTCACATTACATGCATGTACATCAAGAAAGAATTAATAAGACCCAGTGTCATGCCCCACAGTCGTGGGGTGTCCATCATTAAAGTGATTAAAGACTCTCTTCCAGTAGATCATAGGAGAGTTGAACTGCATGTATGTCTGTTGTCTAATACTGTAATGGTTAATCTACATAACTTTGATTGGTGAAAAACACCAGTTTGACCTGCACCTGGTTACATATAATTGAGTAAGATGTCAGGTAAACAGTCCTACTGACTCTATGGGTGTCATCAGCATCATCATTTTGGATGGGTTTGATGATGCCTTTGATTAAGAAGCCTTCACAATAGCCATGGTGTTACAAAGCTTTACAGGGCTTAAAATCTATTTGTAGGAATTTGTGGACTGGTACACAAAACCTACAAATTAAAGTGCACAGAGAGAACAGAAAAAATTATGGACGCGTTACAAAGTAGAATGTCAGCAAAACAAAGAGAAATAGCAATTGGGAATTCAAAGTCGCTGTGAGCACTCGGTGTTGACTTGCGGTGTTGAGTGCCAACACAGTGTTGAGCTTTGAAAAAATGTGAGGAACTTCAAAATTGGAAACAACAAAGTTTTATAATTTTTTCTGACACTTTAGCATGTAAATGTCAAGAATATGCTGTTTACTTCTAGTGTACAGTGGTAGTATTATTACTTTTATGTACGTTCTCCCCACAAATATCTAGGTGCAGCAGTGCAGCCACAGCCAAAAATTTGGTGCACAGTCCCAATTTTGGGTGCACAAAAGTGAAACAGAAGAGGCGAGCAGCATAGTCTTCTGGCTCCCGGGATCAAACCCGGGCCCGCCAATGACAGACCACACACACTGACTGCTAGGCTAAAAGGTCCAAACCAGTTAGACTGGTCAGTTGGTAGCGCTTGAACCCCACTGTTACAAAAATGCATATTATGCACCCAGTATTACATGTACCAGCCCCAGCTCACCTTGCTACTCTTGCTGGACCCTGTGCTCTTGGGGAACTTTGCTCCAGTCACAGCCTCCTCTTGCCTCTTCCAAGTCATGAACTGGTCTACCGACTCAAACGTCAAGTCCTCGACCTGACAGGTTTAACCAACAAATCAAGACATTGACAAGACAGCATTTTGACAGTGATAACTTCCATTGGCGTTGAGGACAACATACTAGTACAGTAGTTCTTGTTCTATGTAGATTGCATTAAATGTGCCCTCTAGCACATCATTGCTAAACTGCAAAACACATGACATCAACACTGCATGGCAAACTCTGGCAAAAGTACAATGTACTTGGTGGAGCCATGGCATTGCTTGTTTCTTGATACAGTACAATAAATTGAACAATACATAAATACAGAGTCTGAGACTACTGTCACTTGGATAAAAGTTTGATAACAATCAATTAGTGCTCATGCTAATTAATATTCATGCTAATTACCATTTACTTAAGTCACATGGTACTGGTAGAAAAACAAAAGGTGATGTAAAATAACCAAATGGATGTCCAAAATTTAAAAAAAAGGAAGGGATGATCAGTCAGCTATGAGCTGAAATATGAAAGATTTAGATTTACCTCCACATTTGCCTGATGATCTACACTATAGTGCATCACCAGCTCCCTCACGCAGCGGTAGCTGGCACTGCAGCCCGGCACAGCACACTTGGAGGGGAAGGGGCCCGTCTCCACCCCGTGTAGCACCCTCAGGTGTCTGAGCATGCTCTGTGAGCTACAGAACTCCTTGTTGCACACGTGGCAACGTTTCTTCGCCTCTTCTCTCTGTATTTTGGCTGCGTCGCTTGCAGACGCTTCCTTTCCAACCGACTGTCCAACTTCGCTGACGACTACGCTTGTCTCGAGGTTGTTCACTCCTGTCTCCACGATAGATGTTATAACGGTTTGGTTACCGGCATCGTCGGCATTGACAACGAACTGACTGCTTGGGGGGACCGTAGCAAGACTAGATGTCATCCTGGGTAGACTTGGAGCTGGAGCGATGGGGGTGTACGTACGGACCGAAGACAAGGCTTGGTTGGTGACAACTCCAGAGGTTGATACAGTACTACTAGCAGAGGCAAGAGTACTTGTCAGCAGTGAAGTCAGTGCAGTTGACAACGTCCCACTCTGGGCAGAAACCATACTCGACGCTGGGACGGATGCTTTACCACTGTTTGATGCTGGGGCGATGCAGCTAATTGGAACCTGCACCATTCCCGCCTCCGGTATCGTAATCAGCCCGTCTCCCGAACCAGACAGTACACCAGCTCCTGAGCCTGTAACGTATGCGACGGAGGCTCCGTTGAGCTGCGTAGCGGCTATGTTGGCTCCGAGAGGGACCAGACCAGCTTGCTGGGTGATGGCGCTCGGGGTGGCATTCTGTAACACTGTTGTCGTAGAGATTGGGACGGCGATGTTGACGTTTTGCACCTGTATCGTCGGGAGCGTCTGGATCTGAGTGGTAGGGATGGTTGAGACCTGTGACACGGGGATGCCCTGCTCAACACCCTGGAGGAGCTCACCATCAGGACCGGTGTAGTAGATGACACACGGCCCCTGGTTGGTCGCACCGTCAGGTTTGGGCTGCTGACTGCTCACAATGTTAGACAGGAAGGAGTTCTGCAAGCTGATGAGGGTCTCCAACGCCTGTCTGTAAGAGTTGGAAGAAATGTTAATCTTTGCAGTGTTTTACAAAACTTAAAATACCCCTTGGCAAAACATGCTGGCTTTGTATACGTCTTTTTATTCTTCTTCACTCACATTATAAAAAGGAATGGTATTTCCCTTGATAAATACGTTTCTTGCAAATTCTTGCCTTTTTGAGGCCGTAAGGGCAGTAGGTTGTTGCCCACTTTGTCTAGGGCACGGTATTGGATGGTGGAGCCCAACCTTCTCCTTTCACCGCCTTTTACCTCCCCTCCCCAGCTGTGTCATGTAGAAAGTTGTGTTTGCCTTTCCAAAGGGCACAACATCAGTGCTATGTCATTGTCAGGGGACTCAAACCCAGGACCTTTGGGTTCTGGGCCAAACACCCTAACCATTATGCCAACACGAGGCCACTTCCTTAGTACTGGACTTACTTTCAAAGAAGTACATGTGTGTTATTATCTGTACCTGTTCTCAGTCTGCTGGTTTGTTGTCTCCTGTGTGTTGACGCTGGTGAGGGTAGAGTACTGGGGAGCATCTCCTTCTCCATCCATTCTGAGACCTCAGTGATCTGTTGAAGTGACTTAATTGTTAACAAACTTATAACACGGAAAACTTGAATAACCATGTATATCAAATGCACTGAGGTCTTTATTCCATTGCCAAAAAACATCTGTATAGTCTAGCAAAATTAAAAGTTCAAAAAATGAAATACAGAATTTAATGAAATTGCATTATCATCAAATGGATTACGAAGTTTAAAATTTATGGTCCATTTTTAAAAATCAATCTGTACTGCCTTGTGTTGCTGTTATGGTAGATGGGATGTCAAGTCTTGTTGACTTCTTTTAAAATCCTAGCCCAAACGTTGTTGTTCTTTTTAACATTTTCAACATTGTTGTTGTGTAGTTTTACAATCGACTTGTCCACACATCCGTGGATCGCAAAAACTGCTTGCATAATTACGTTAATTCCGTCAACATTCAAACATGTTTGAACAACGTCTGTGCACACATTCAAACTCATCAAACGTACATCTACTCAAACAGTACAGTACATTCCGCATATCTGTATAGCCCATTTGTCAGCGCAAATTATACAACTCCCCGAACTATACAACTGTCCGAACTAGCGATATTGACGTCCCGAAGGTTCAAACAAGTTTCGATGTTGGTGGAAATAATGTATTAAAGGTAATGTCCGCCCGTTTGATGCAAGCAGTTTTGTGATCCAAGGAAGTGTGAACTGGTCTATCAATATAATTATTGGAACGCTTAGATGGATGTATTAAATGGTTAAAGGGCTCTCTCTATTAATAGGGCTAGATATGTTATCTTCTGTAACCACAAAACAAAAGTATTTTGCTTTGACTCACTTAGTGAGTCATTTCAGCCTCATCCCACATGCCTTCATTTGTTTACATTTTTCCCACTCATTTCTTGTTACAGGAATGATCTTACCTATCATTCTATAGTGGGTTTTGAATACCCAATCCTTTGGCTAAACCCCTGAAATATTAAAACTTGGTGTTTTCAACACAAGCAAGGGTAGTAGACTATTCATAAATGTATAATTCATGATTCTGGATCAAATATTTTAGCGATTATAAGAGCATGAAAGTCAACAGGGGACCAAAAGAACGACAATTCTACAGGAAAGATCCCGGATGTTGACATCGAGTCCTCAAACACGGGGCATAAATTATTGACGCAATTATCCTTAATGTACGTCATATACGTAGCACAAAACGACATTATTTAGACAAAGAAGTCATATTTGTACTTCCTAATGTGTTAGTCTTCCCAAATCTGTGGAAAAACAGACGAATTCCGGACCTTACCGCCTTGGACGGACACACTGATGTAGACTGCGCGCCCCTGGGAGTGACGGGAGAGGTCATTACAAGACCGCATAGGTTTAAAAATATTGTCCTGATGTTTCTACAAACTAAATATTTTTCAATCTCCGTCATTTATCGTTTATTTCTTTTCGGCGAATTATACAAATTTTTAAGTGTGTCATCTTTGAATACTGAAAATGAGCATTTAATGCTATTTGTATTGATGTGGCACAACGAATATTGCTCGTTAATTTATGTAACCAGTTTATTGCTTCGGAAATCCGTTGAAAAGTAAATATTGACAAAATTCTACGATGAATGAATCAATCTATGTGAACATAACGTAAATGAGATATTGATTTGTTCTTCCGAAAAAAAAAACGTTGTCAGGAATCAGGAATGTCTGCTTGATTACGATAGTAAACAGGTAATTAAGTGGGGAGGTGTGTGGTCGTGGGTGACCCAATCGAGCCGTTGACGTCCATTTCCTGCTGGGTCAGTGCAGGCCTCGATAGCGCCACTGTGGGCACGCTTTACACGGACTTCCCGGGGAAAATACTCCATCCCCAACTTAACTCGGACTTTCACCAGGACTTTTGGGTCCTCAGGGCCTGCAGAAGGATAACATGGCGGCTCTAAACAGGGAACAGGAGCGCCAGCGCCTGACTAACATCATCCGACAGTGGAATGCCAACAGACTCGACCTCTTCGAGCTCAGCGAGCCCAACGAGGTACGTCGGCTAGATTTGTGGAATTTTGCCCTAAAAATCCCACAAACTTTTGCTCAGGATAACTTCTCTGTGATTTGTGGTATCCATTCCTGTCTGTCGTTGGAAACCGTTACTGTGAAACCCCTTGAAGTGGTTTGATAATTGTGTCAGTTGGAGGTGTTTGGATTTGTGTTCTTGCGTCGCGAGTTGTCTCGTGTGGCGCCAACCCTTCTCTTGATTCATAATTTTGAACTCTAACCATCATCAGATGCTGTAATTTCTAAAAACTACCAGCATAGACGAAAGAAAAATTCCACTTAGTTAATAAAATAACGGAGGCATGCCTTTATTTCAAAACCAGAACGTATTTTCAAGGTTCTAGTCTGTTTAAATTTCCATTTTTATCGTCCGCTTGTGGTGGGAGCAGTTTTGAATTCTTACTCATCCGAGACCAGATAAGAATCTACAACCCTAACGATTTCCACTCTTTCCAGTTGTCAGAGAGGCACAAGATAAGTTACAGATGTTACCAAAAGTCAGAAATATACCCTGATGTTCTGAATGAATGTCTAAACATTGTGTATTCAGGATAAATGTCATAGTATTTTGTTGTGAACGTAGGGATAGTCGGTTTAAATTTTGTAGGGCGAGACCATTGGGAATATTATGGGTGGGTCACTTCCCAATTCCATGCCAAAAACTTCCGGATAGACCGGTGTAAAGGAAGCAATGCATATGCATATATATAGGGGAAGGGGATTTTGAGAGCCTGTGGGCTTGTTTGGTACATGTATCATATGTTTACAAACTAAAGACCCTTGTATTTAGGTCTTAATTTGAATCTGCCATCCCTGCCCAAACCTGACTGTTTATGGATTCCAGTAGAAGAGGAAGAAAAGGTCATCTGAGGCATTTTCAAATTTGAACTGTGGTAGCTTACATGTTTTGGGCGGATATTTACGTACCCTGCTTCCATGAAAAGGAATGCCGATGCCCTCTTGTTTTTGCACAATGAATGTTTGACACATGATCTGTCCTAGCCTTATGCTGGAGGCATACTTGCCAAGCGGCCAATTATTTCACCCTAATGCCTGTTGACCTAGGAATAGCTTATGACAAGGGCGGAACTCATAATTATGCATGGGCCTGTTTTATAAATCTACCATTGCAGATTTGCTACTTATGTAACATTATGATTATGACCCAGAAAAGCAAGAATATATCACGAAACACAAGTTTGGAGCTATCAGTTATGTTGGTAACAATGCATGACACATTTAGAATTAAGGGGGCATAAAAGCAAGTACATGTAGTAAACTAAACTGTTTACATTGGTTGGAAGTGTGTAAGTTTATAGCAAAGTGGTTGTGATTTGCATTATCAGCCCCAAAAGCAGCCTAACAAAAACATTCTAGAAACAGATTCATTGATTATACATGGACCAAACAGTATGTTGGTAGATTTCCAGAGTGTTGCCATGCTTTTGTGATGTTGGCAGTGACAAATGGATATATTGATGATAAAACCATTCATGCTCTGGAGACGCTCTCCAGTGCTCTGGGTACTGATTAGTGTTTTTATGCTTTACTGGAGACATTCAAATGGTTTCTAGTTGAAGTGGCTTCATTTCCAAGCTGTTAGTATTATAATCCTATCCATATTCTAATTGTATAAAGCCAAGATTAATGAGAGTCATTCTGAAATGACTCACAGCATGGTTAGAACTATATCATGGCTATGATACAAGGATGTTGTACTCATACTGTGATGAATCATGTTACCAAAGTGCTAGAACATGCACAAGCAGACACAACCCTTGCCTCTTCCCAATCTTGTGCCATCTACCTGAAAGCAATCCCTGGTCAGAGGTGCTAAACACATCTTTAATGGTCTAGACAGGGTGCCCCTTACATTCTCATACTGGTCTTGCCTCCGTTGACCAGGTTGCCCATAAAATCAGGCTTTCAATTGCTCCTGTTTATTGATCCCTGCGGTCTTCAGAACGGTGCGGAAAGGGCGACCTAAGTGTTTCTGGTGGTGTAGGTTTGATTTGGAAGCAAGTTTGGTCGATGTGGCCGTGTGCTGAGCCTTTCACTGGACAGCAGTACAGCGGGACTGGGCTAATGGTATTAGGGCCGTCAGTATCGATTATGGGGTAATGGAATTAGAGCACAACCTGGACTGAACTTTGTTTGGAAAAATTCTGATGTCATAAAATTAACAGTTTCATAGTTCATACTATGTTCTGCAGTCACTGTTGTGTTGTGGGAGTGTATTCTTGTTTTATTAAAATTTATGATTTCAGTTTCACAAGAGGAGGTTGGAAAATGTTTGTGTTGGGGAGGTTTGGAGAAGATACAACTGTTTGTATAATCAAAACAATCAACAGAAAGATATGAATGAAGATAGGATGAATATTAATTTAAAAGCAGTAAAAAGTATTGGATGAGTTCATGAGGGTGTTATTATCTTATGCCACCCCACCCCTTACACATTATACAAGCAACTTTTATTGTTAGGTTTATCAACTGTAAAGCTTTTTTTTTATTGGGTCCAGTTTTATTGAACCTTTTTATTGCAGTCAATGATTAATTGATGATGTCAGTCGCTGGTATTGACAGTAAGGATCCTAGACTATAGTAGATATTCATTGATTCAAAAGCAGGATAGTCGAATTACCCATGACATTTGACTCTTTCTGTATACTGCATGCATATATTGATCAACTGACACATGTATGACTATGAATACCCTGGTCATATTGCAGCCAAGAACATATTACAGTAGTACACCTTAGCCCTGCACAGAGAATTGTAAAATCTGTTTCAAGCTCATGTTGTCTCATTTTATTTAAAAAAAATGATGATATATATTGATTATTTCTTGTTCTTTTCTGGACTGGTGTAACAATATTCATTGGTTAGAAACAAGTTTATCATTTTGTACATTACAGACAGTCTGGTCTTTTTCTCTCGTCCCTTTGTCTTGATGCACATATGTATGCATGGTGGCACAAACATATAAAGGTTACAAGTTGACATCTGGAGGGGCGTAGACTATATATGGGGGGCGTGATAGGTTGGCATGTTTTCTTCATTGCAGTGGCGCATACATACTTCTGAAATTTCTCTCAAGGTCTTGAATACCTGCCAAGATTTTGTGTTCAATTAAAAGTACAGCTGTATGGGTTGTGCCCAATCTACCTCTATGTCACGTCTCTGCGCAGATGGAAATGATTCGTATCTGGAATTGATCATAAAACTCTTATATGGAACGTTGGAAGCTAAGTAATTGGTAGGAATGGATTATTTCAACTATACGGTTGTTTTGATATCAAATAGAATGTCTTCTTGTTGCTATTTCATACAAAGTTAGGAAGACTCATAGACTTATTGTAAAGCAGATATCTTCATCATTAGCCTGTAAGCATTTATTATACATGTACTTATGACACAATGTGACATGAAGCTCAGGAACTTCCGAAGCAAGTTTCTGTCCCAGGACAGAGGGATGCGTCTTGGAGACAGCCCTTTGATACAAGCAGATACATGTAGGCCCTCAGGCCGAGGGACATCTGTAGCGGTAGGACAAGGTTTAAGGGGATGAGCGGATCAAAACCTAATCCTGCGTGAGACCTTCTGCGTTCAGGGGAAACTGCCCAAGGATTGTTTATGCTGGCTCATTCACTCACTCTGTGGAGCTTGCTTGAAACCATTTCATGCAAGCCAGAGTGTTTTGAACATCCTAGAAAAGGTGAAAATAGTATGCCTGATAGTCACAATAGGATTTCATTGTTCAAAACTTCCTCCCTCTTCTGTACAAACAAAGCCCCTTGTTTCTTCTCCTGTTCAGTAATGTTGACTTTGGGCAAGGAGGTTAAATATAACCTCCTTGCTTTGGGTGAGGAAAACACTTTCTGACAAAACTGAAGCTCTTGTTCCGAATGACAATGAATGTACACCATTGTCAAAGTAAAAGGAAAAACACAATAGTCAAAGTGAAGTATAAGGCTTGCCATTGTTCTGTACAAATGAGAATCACAGGTGACGTTTTAGACACAAGTGTTGTGTATTGTCCTTGTTCACAGGCATGAAGCTCCAGGTCAAGTTCAATTTCATCATCGCTCTAATTGCATCTGTCAAACAAAGGGATAGCAGCCAACACCAATACCATGGTTACTCCATTGAGCTTGCTTGGATTCGAACTCTTGACTCTGTGATCCAGGGGTAGCATTGCTACCCACAAGATCATCGCAAGCTCATATCCTAAAAGTTTTTTCCCAGGCTGACACCAGATATTATTAGCAGCATGTCCAATAGGGGTGGGTACCGGTACATAAAATTCAGGTCCGGTCCAGGTCCAGGTCCAGAGGGTCAGGTCCAGGTCCGGACCTGTACCTGTACCTGATTATGGTAGTGTCGCAGTACATCATATTTTGGAGAGCGAGACACACGTAAAAGTCTCCAAACGTCATGTCTGGAACGATATAATTTCTTAGATTTACACTTTGTCTCAAAATTATAACTATACTCTTCTCGCCGTCTGTTTACTCATCCTTTAAGTGTTTCTAGATATGATTCACAGCTAACGTCTTCGAAAACGACTCGTTAAATCTGCTGTTTTGTATTTTCTTAGACCAGTTATGTGGCCGCCTGCTGGTAGCCTGGTACTATGAATTTTCTAATCGGTCCATAGGCCGGTCCACTGATTTTTTACGGACCGGTTTTTTTGGACCGGTCCATTAAGAAATACCGGTTTTGTACAAGTGTGTGCTGGTCTGATGCTAGTGTTTGGTGCTCTTACTAGGTCAGGGGATTTATTTACATGTGGGTAATGCCAAACTGTTGTTTGTTAATCCAGACTGATGTTTATATGGTTTGTTTACTCAACTCACAGTTTGGTACATAATAGATAGTGAAGAGACAACATGTCATCCGATGGAACCAAGTTATTTTATTTGAAAAGTAGAAAGTAGAAGAGGTGAACTAGAAAAGTTTGATTCATGAGTGAAATGTATGGGTCACTGATGTTTTAGCCCTTCCAAGCAGATGTTAGTTTCTTTATCTTACTAAGTCAGCCCTTCTAAACCAGTCAGAGAGGGACAGTCAGGAAACATTTGTCCCTACTGACGTCTGCTTGGAGATGAGGGTGCGTTTGTCCCAGTAGGGTGGGGCTGTCTGTGACATCACACATTCCTGTGGATAGGGACAGGGTCAGGCATGTACACCAGAAATAACCCTGACTTCAACCCCTGTTTGTTGATAGCTAGCATTTCATTACCTTTGTCTGCTTTTCCAGTGTGACTTCACAAGAATCAGTTATGAATGGGTTGTTATAATTTTAGGGAAAAAGGCGATATACTTGTAGGAAAGTGCTGAATTCGAAAAAAATCCAAAACGTTTCAAGGCTTCATAAGTTTTCAAGACAGGAGAAACTTGGAAAGGAGAAAAGCACTATTGGCAGAGTTTTGTGCTCTTGGAGAAAGCATCGTCATCTGGAAGCAGTTCAAAGTAAGCCTCTCGATAATCATGTAAGGAAGTGAAATGCTTGAAGAGAGTTGTAATTTCTTGGTCTGAAAGTCCCAAATTACACATAACATCACCATGACTGATCGTTTGGCCATTCAGATACATCCTGCCCCGCTATGTCAATCACAGGGGTCCCCACAGGAAGTACATTCCTTACTACTGACAATAAGCAAACAACACAAGTACTGTACCAGTCAGACCTTGTTACTGTATTACAGAAGGTTTCACCAACTTATTACCGTTGAAAAGTCACCCCATGCATGTCAGTATGATAATGATATGATGTAATAGAATGAGGTAAAGCCATAAAATGTTCATCAGTGATTCATGTAGTATGTTTATAAACATTAGATGACAAATGATGGCAAACATGTCAGGAGCTCTTGACTTGTGTGTGTTGTGGGTGTATTCTTGTTTTCAGTGAAGAAAGTAGTTATACATGTAGAATGCTTTTTGTTTGTATCAAGGACTTTTTGGTCGGTCACTTGGTGTCGTTCTGTTTACAAGGACAAAGACGTCATTACCTTGAGTTCTGTGGGAGGTACAAGGTATTCGTCCTTGTGGTGACATCTGTTCTGCTGATTGAATTATATACATGTTTGTGAGCAGTAGTGAAAGAAGGTGTAATTAAACCTTTTGAAATGTTAACAGTAAAGACTCTAGAATTTCATTCAATGCTTTTTCATATTCTGAGAGATGTAGACAAATGAATAAAACGGATGTTTACAAGACATCCAAATACCGATTTGAAAAAATACCATGTAAGCAGAGGGCATGACAGAAACCCAACAAAAATGAATTTCGCATCCCTCTTACTCATTTTTCATTGTAAGACCTTTGAGTTTGAGAAATTTATGTGTTTAAAAGACTATGAGCTTGAGCCTGTGTCTCATTCAAGGACATGTACTTCCTGTGCAGACCTGTGTGGAAATCAGTCAATAGGAAACATGCTGTTTGCTCTGAGCCTATAATGAAGGGTTAGGAGAGAGGAATCCAGTCAGAGTTAAAGCACAACATCCTACAACAGGTGAAGAACTGACCTCTGAGTCATTGTGACTTTGTAGGGGAAACCAGGCATGCAAAATGCCATGATTTATGGGGTCTTGTAAGGTCAAGGGAGGGAAGTTTGGATTAGTTTGGGTGGTTAGTCTTTGTTGGTAGGATTGAATGAATCTTTGTCCCATTATTTGAACCATCTAAGCAGATAATTTGTTACATGCTAGCTTCAGGAAGAGCACAAGTTTGAAATCAGGATTGACAGTTTCTGAATATGTTTCATGGCTGTTTAACTAAATGCCAGACACATGTATCATTCATTCATTGGACTCTTTCTATACTGTAAGGTAAAACTAAACCTATCACCAGTTTTGCAAAAGGACATGAAATACCAGTTACGAACAAAAGCTTGAAGTAACAAAAATAAGGTAAAATGATTTGATGGTGTGTGTTTATTCAAGCTTGTTGGTATTTAACAAGGTTCTAATGAAACCTACCTAGAAAATGGTTTGACATACTGCCACATTGCAAAGTTCTTCCGAAAGAAGGATGTTTTTGCTGTGAAGTTGTTATCTTTTGCTGTGAAGTTGTAACACTAAAGATGACATGAAACTTTTTGAAAGTTTGGCCTTTGCTGCAGGAGCAGTGTCTGTGACAGTCAGGTTACCAGAATAGCCTGGGGCAGGATGTGGTATGGATTATATACTAAATATCTGTGCCAGCTTTAATCGTGTGAGGAGAAAGAATGAACTGGACAAATCTATGCCAACTGGTCACCTGAAAGAAAATCAGCTCAATCATTTTCCATACCCCCTACCATCATGCCTATAGTGGATTATCCCTGAAAGTGTCATCTGAAGGAGGGCAGAGTTTCTAGCTGAAGAATCACTTGTCCAGCTGTGCTACCCTGTGGGAAAACAGAAGGTTCCCTCCTGGGAAATATGAGGAAACCTTCAACCACACAGTAGGCCTGATCCTTCTTCAAGTTCCTGCTCCTGTGTTCCTTCTGGATTGAATGCTCCTGCAGACTGTACTGTAGAACATAACTTAAGGCACAACAATCTTTATTGACACAACAAAAGTGCAGCGACTTTCGTAAGGTCTTTTAAAACTTTACCTAGTATTAGTAACATACAAAACAACTGGATACAAATGGCTTAACTTACGTACAAGTACATGTATATGAATAAATCAACATGTCGAGTTTGATGTATCACTTATACTATTAGTTCTAAGGTCTAAACATTCTTTAGGTTCTTCTAGAACATATAACCAAGCCAAGCAACTACAATTCATAGAATTCAATAATACAACGGTATGCATCAATTCATCCTCATACCAATATAGGCAATAGTACATTTGAAGCGACTTCTGTAAAAATGTACAGGAGTAAAATGCAGTATCCGCATAATGGATATCACGTGGTGCAACCTGTAGTAATTAACTTGTCTCCAATAAAGGCAGTGTGGGAAATCTTCTCACACCCCTGCCTGCAGCTATGTGCTTTCTAAATTCTTTTGTTCTTAAGGTGTTTCCAACTTGCTTTGTCCTATTGTCTCTGGTTGTTCGACTGGTAGAAAAGTGTGGTTTCGTCACATGTGCCCGTCTAGATGATAGCTTTGAAAACTACCAATTTATGAACCAATTTATAACTTACAAGCTCTGGAACATTTTACGCTAAATACTTGGACATCTATCACACAGTACTTAGATTTGTAAGATGTTTTCATATCAGAGAGACATTCCTCTATACCAAAGTAATTTCCAGCTCAAAGGGTTAATTTCTTGTACAAAGGGTTGGAAAGACAGAAACAATGGCCTTATACCAACTGGTAGACATGTGAACAAAAAGATTAGATAGCTCATTCATCAAGTAGGATAATAGGCTATTGACAGCTACAATGTAGACTTGCCTAACATGTTCACTAGTGTATGGGGACAACTCAAATGCAAAGCAGCTATCAGAAATAAAAGGACAATAGCATTGAATGTTTTCCAATCAAATTGTTGTTGTAAACATCTTGTTTCTTGTGAGGGGTCAGGCTTTGGGAAAAAGACGATGGAGTAAGAGTTTGGACTCTAAAGAAAGCTTTTAGAATTTAAACTTAATTTGTTTGGAAATGTATCTAGAAAATGAATTCAGATCTAGGCAATCGTGTTCAATGATTTAAAAAGTAGGTTTTACTTTTAGTTTTTTCTTTCTACAGACAGTTCTTCCTAGGTTTGTAGAAGTAGGTCGTTAACGGTAATTAGGTGAGAACAATTAGTTTATTCAGGGGTGAAATAGGGGAATTATCACTGTCTTAGGGCCTCTTTACACCTACGACATTTTAGAGTCGTGCGATCATCGTCGTGGACGACGTCGCCGGCGACGGTATTTTTTGGCCGTCTAAAGACGATCAAAACAATCGTACGACGGCAATAAACGGGAAATCCTCGAAATGTCGTGCGACTACCTCGGACCCAGTCGCACGACGTTCAGCGGGGGGGCCTGTGGCTGTGTTTTTCTCGTCTAAAGAAGAATCGTCGCCGGCGACGGAAGTGGGTGATATGCTAATAAGCCTACAGCGTGCTGTTTCCTGTCCGGGAAGGAAAGTTTCTATCGTTTTCTTTGTAAATATGCATGCAGTTAGCAATGGAAACCTATTTTTCTCATCCGAAACTGGTTATTCCGGCGCGACGCCCTGCTACCAGTGGCTACTTCTCTAGTATGCCCCTATTCCTCGATCCCCGGGACATCCCCGGCGGCGGCCACGAACTCGGGTTAAATCCCGTCCGTCTCTGTACCAGCCTCAATCTCTTTCTTTGTTGAGCACCGTTTTCAACGTCTCATCTGCAGGGCAACAGTTGTTGCAAAGTCAGTAAAAGCTTCATCTTTTGACGAAAACAAGCGGTTCCCCCGCCATTTTGAATTTGAGCGCAAGAGTTCACTTTGAGTCACACGCGCATATCAATGGAATTCTGCGCCGGGGGGTCCCATGATATTTCCTGACCGTGTGTCTAAAGAAAACCGTCGCCTACGACGATGATCGTACGACCTTATAACATTGTAGGTCTAAAGTGCGCCTAAGGTGCTGAAAATGAGGGGAAAGAAGCCAGAAAAGAATTGCTTATTCTGTTACAGTTGGAAACAAAAAAAAGCAATATCAAGTTCACTGTCTATGAAAATTTACATGTAATGTGTTGATTATTAGCTGAGTTGCAGTTGGAATTCGGGTCACAACCATGTAATTTGTAACAAAATGTCTAAATCAGAAGTCTCGGGTTGTCTGTTGTGTCCAGACATCTGCAGTAAGCCTTGTCACACCTGTTTCACCTCCCATCAGCCCAGGTAACCACAGGGTTACACCAGAGGTCAGGAGGTCATGACCTCTTCAGCCCTGCCTACTGCCTCTGTGGGTCAAAAACCAGTCAACCTCCATGATCCATCCTATTTTTACCTCAGGCAAAATGACCCCTTGTCTATACAGGTTATGTTTTCCCTAACATTTGGTTGTCGGTTCGTTCACCTGAAGTGCAAACAGGATAACTTAACTTAAATCAGTGCTCGAGGAATTATTTTCATTTCATCAATTAAATCAAAATTGCAACCCTGAGAAATTGACTTACTACACATGTTCTTTCAAATGTTTTATGTAGAATTTACAGTATTAAGTTTGTGAATATGTTTTTGTTTAGTCAACAGGAAAGAATCTGAAAACTGCAGCTGTTGGTAGTGTTAGAAAAGACTGAATGAGCTCCCTGTGTGATGCATTGCACAGGGGTTCCAACCTTTTGAATCAGGGGCATTCTTAATTGTAATCTCAGGCTGTGTTTACAGTGCTTTGGGTCAGGAGCCAAGGGCAAGGCAAACCACAGAGCTGAGAAATCCTGTTGTTAGTTGACCTTGGGAAGGTGTGTGTCTTGAAGTTGAAGTCACAAATCTCTTCTTACAGTTTTAGGCAGCAATTTGTTTTGTGGTTATTCATTTGACTTATATAATCTGCAACATAATAATATATCAGCCGGTGATTGATGGGTAAGTTACTCATAATGACAACATAATTAATCACGTCACCTGCCCCATTTTCTATACAGTCAAACCTGCCTAGGCAACCACCTTTTCAACGCGACCACCTGGCCATGGCGACCGCTTTTTCTCTGTCCCGAAAATTTTCCCCATAGGCACAAGCATTAAGCTGCCTGCCCAACGCGACGGCGACCGCCACGAATTGGGACCGCACAGAGCACAATCCCTGCTCATGGCGACCACATTTTTCCGGCGTGTGGTGACATAGAATTTTGCTGTCGGATTTCGCGGAAATGTTTTTAAGACCTTGACGGACAAAAATGTATCAAAAACATTGATTCCTCCATGAAGTGTTTTAATGAAACGATCCCACTATAAACATTGTAAATACAAAGGATTGTGAATACTTAGATATCGATGTTGTTGTGCCCATCGTCATCTTATAGTTTACCGCAAGCTTGGTTCGGTTTGAACTCAATTTTCAAAACGATCACGTAGTGCATGGCGTCAAAAAGTCAGATTTCACAGAAATTACTATCTATTTCTTGTATTTTCAACAAAAATGTGTCTCTGTCTTACTAAATTCCGCCGGAAAATGACTCTGCGGTGGAGGGCAAAACGTTGGTCGAGACATGTTGTTTCTTGGTCCGCGACGCCATCTTGTTTCAGCGCAGCATAACGCTGACTTTTCTAAAACACAGCGCTTCTGTGTATGAATATTTAGAATACTCTCCTTATTGATGAAAATTAATATTCTTATATTCTTGTTATTTCCATGACTCTCACAAACCTTTATTGGGCGCTGCTTGCTTGTAATCGCCGACGCTGTGCGTTCTGCTCCACTGTTACCTTTCGATGTAGTCGCGTGCTCGGCGGCGGTATCACAACTTTCCGTGTTCATCCTTCAGTTGTCAGATCGAAAACTTTTTGCCGCTTGAATCCCCAAAAGAAGGCTGGGATTTTCTAGGGATTTGTCTCAGGCCTTAAAACCTGGATTTTATACGCGCGTGTGTGTGTGTTCTCTTACTTTAACGTAACGTGTGAATGCGGGAGGGCGCTGCAAGGTCATCGAGGCAGACATTGTTTTTAGTCAAAATTACGACGAACATTTGTTCACAATGTAACGGTATACAAATATTACAACGATAACAGAAACGTTCGCCAACTAGTGAACATACAGCTGATGTACTGTATGTAAGAGAATACCAGCACAGGTGGATTTCAGAATGTAAATGTACACTTTTATGTAGCGCTTTTTCATACTTGGAGACATTTCGGTATTCAGCTCCCTCTGAGTTGTAGTAAACATATAAGTTATTTTCATAAGTTACCCCCCCACCTTTTGAATGGATTGGCTCTGTTGGCAATTATAGCTTTATGAGCCAGTAGTCAAATATCATATGATCTACATGTAACCAGAAATGAAGGGCTATATGTGTGATGAGGTAATGCAAAATTTAATTTGTTCCTTCCCATCTATCTTGATAAGCAATGCCAAGTTTGAAGTAAGTGCACACAGGTAACATGTTGCTTCAAATGAGAAATGTACTCTTTGCCCCAAAGAGAGCTGCTAGAAATGGGAGAATATGTACTAACTGTCATCATCAGTCATGCGATAATCGGATTGAACTGTTGAAAAAGGAGCAGATATATTGCATAATTTTATATCGCAAATTAAACCTATTTCATTTTTTTCTAATTTTTGGGTGCCACCTGGAGGTTGTTCACAAAGTCAAGTTTATCTGGCCTTGTGAACATAGTGGTAAGGTATTGTGTGTAAATATGCTACCTCCTTTCAGTACCACCTGCATTGTATGTTCAGATCTGGGTCAGAGACCCCCTACAGGATTATTCCTCTTGCTTTATGAACTCTGTTGGGGATCAATACCAATCTGGGGTCATGTTCTCAGGTCATAAATCACGAGATACAAAACAGAGTAACTGTAGAACTACTGGATTTTGATAGTGGCACCATTGTTTTTTCCTTAGACCTTCTGATATGGTTTGTTTCATTTTTATATTTCTTAGATGATATTAAAGGCCCCAAAACACCGCTATCATGTAATGCTATTAGCATGAATATTTTAAGTGGAATGTATTATTGATGATCTTGCAGAAGACCTTGGTCAAATTAATGGCCCATACTTCCCAAGTTCCCATTCAACACGAACCCAAGATATCCAGGTGCTTTTCTTTGCTACTTAGATGAATCTCAGTCCTTGGTTTAGAAAAAAGAGAAAATTGTACTGTTTTGTTTTTAACTTTCAAAAGCTTTGAAAGAAATTTCTTCATGAACTTTGTTGAACTAGTTTGCAAATAACAAGGGATATTTTTGTTGTCAGTTCTGGAGGAACGTGTATGCTATTACGCGTGATGTTTGTTTGGTGTGACTTCTGCTACAGTAGAGGTCCAGACTCATAATTACATCAATGTTGGGAGTAGACTTTGATGAATTGTCAATTCAATTTGGTGGCAGTGGCAGGATGTAAGCCAGCCAGTCATGAACTGCACACATCTGTCATGGCAGGGGAGGGCACACATTGTGAAATAACTGGGGACTGTACAGTAGTCATTGCAGGGGAGTACGCACATTGCGAAATAACTAGGGACTGTACAGTATTCATGGCAAGGGAGGGCATACATTGTGAAATAACTTGGGACTGTACAGTATCTATGGCAGGGGAATCGAGGGGATTGCACACATTGTGAAATAATTTGGGACTGTACAGTACTGTAAGTCTACTTAGATCCGCGGGGCCTAAAATCCGCGGTTTCGAAAAAATGGGGAATCCGCGGTGGTTTTCAATCCGCGCTAGGCGATATGTAGAAAAAAATAGTAACTTTTTAGGTAATGTTACAACCTCAAACTACGCACGGTAACCATGAAAATGAGACGTTTAGAAGCGCTTCGGCAGACAATCTGTCGGATCCTTTCATCTGTTCCCCTTGCGAGGACACGCTTGGGGTACAACTGTAATGGAAATACGTGCAAAATGTCGGCATCTTTTGGGAGAAATTGACAAGCAACTTCAATCAGTTTGCCGGGTACGCGCGGTAATCAAAAAATAGCGACCTGTTGAAGCGCTTTGACAGACACCGGTCGGATCCCCTTTATCATTTCCCCGGCGTGCTAGGGTACGCGCGGTAAAACAATGCAGCACTCAGAAATAAAGAAACGTTTTGTCTAGCAGTCGGTGTGTTCATTTATCAGACAACTATGCGATACAGTATAAAACACGAGCCAAATTTGCGAACTTCATTCGTACTGCGAACTCATTCCGTGCGTCACCATGTTGAACTGGCTGAAGACCGTGAACCCGACCATGCAGCGCCCCACTACGCCTGGACTGCCGAACCCCGAGGACACCACGAACCCCCGGGCAACCGCCGCAGCAAACAGGGAGGTAGCGAGGGTGATTGCAGAGTCTGCAGAGGCAGGAAGTCGGAAGAGAAAGCGTGGCAACTATGGATGCTACACGCCAGAACAGCGGGCGAAAATCGCCAAAATGTGTATCGACATCGGGCCCCAGAAAACTGCCGACCGCATGTCAGCTGAAGTCGGCCGCAAGCTCAACGAGAGTAGTGTACGCTACATCAAGAACTGTTTCAACAAAGAGGTTCAACGCCTCGGGACGAACACTGTGGAAAGCCTTCCACGGATTCGGAATGGGCGTCCGCTCAAGCTGGGCGACCTGGATGGTGAGCTACAACTCTATCTGCGAAACCTGAGATGTGCGGGGGGCGTGGTCAACCGCTACATGGTCATGGGTGCCGCCCGGGGACTGGTGATGGATAAAGACAGGAGTCTACTGGCCGAGAACGGGGGGCACATCCACATCAGGAAGCAGTGGGCAAACTCCCTTCTTCGCAGAATGAAGTTTGTGAAACGTAAGGGCACCAAGGCGGCAAGGAAAATCCCCGCCGACTTCGAGAAAACACGAGACAATTTCTACCAGCGGATCGAGGAAGCCGTTCGCAAGGATGACATTCCTGATGAAATGATCATGAACTGGGATCAGACCGGCGTGAACATTGTTCCTGTGGGGAGCTGGACCTTGGAGGAAGAAGGGGCGAAGCAGGTACCGGTGACTGGCCTGGAGGACAAGCGTCAGATCACGCTCCTGCTTACAACGACCCTGTCCGGGAAACTCCTCCCACCGCAGGTGTTGTACCAGGGCAAGACTGACGCTTGTCACCCCAAGTTCCAGTTTCCTGAGGAGTGGGACATCTTCCACACCGAGTCCCACTGGTCGAACGGTTCCAGCATGTTGCGCTATGCTGACAAGGTCCTGATCCCCTACGTGGAGAGCCAGCGGGAGCAGCTCGGGCTCGACCCCGACCACCCCGGCCTTGCCATCTTTGATGTGTTCAAAGCCCACCGTAACCCAGATCTGCTGGAAAAACTGCGGGAAGCGAACATCCGTGCCGTCTTCGTCCCCGCAAGCTGCACCGGGGAGCTGCAACCCCTCGACGCAGATGGCGGCATCAACGATCTGCTGAAGAGGGACCTACAACAGTGCTTCATGAACCACTACGCAGATTGTTTTGCAAAGGAGAGGAGGGCCGGCCGTGACATCAGCCAGGTGAAGGTGGACCTCAAACTGTCCACACTGAAGCCCCTCCATGCCGGCTGGCTGCTTGGGGCGTTCGACAGAACGAGCAACAACACAGCATCCATCGAGAGGGGATGGGAGCGGACCGGCATCATGACAGTGGTAGAGAACGCACGCGAGTAAGTTTCAATGAACTCTTGGTTGTGTAAACAAACTTACAAATGCCGCCATTTTCCCTTTGTCCGACACCGAACATTCAGTCATTGCAAATTTCTCGTAAATCTATCGTGAATTCCTCGTGAATGTAGATATTTGTAGATTGTTGTTTGGATTTGTAGATTTTAAGCTTTAAACACTGTATTAGAAATTGCACAATTTAGTGATTGTAAAGGGAAAAGTACTCGTACTACGTTACTAAGCTTTACTTTAACTGTAAACAAAGGGACGCCATTTTGTTTTTCAAAAATGGACGCCAAACATTTTCTATTCTTATCACAGAACGAGCTTGCTATGATTGATCTGTATGATGTAGCGAACTTTTAGTACCAGAAGTAGTGCATGCTATAGTTTTAATATTAATAGTGTACGTTGTATAGATTTTAACTACAGCGTTAATACATGTACAAACATTGCAAGTGTAAAAATTACAAGTGTAGAACGCCGCCATCTTTTGTTCGTCGTCACAATGACGTTGTTGACAAATCGGTTACTGAACTTTACTACCGAAGCGCTTCTAGTTCTAGTACTGCAATATCATTAACTTGTACTCAATTTGAAACTTTTAATACGATACTATCACTTGTATATTCGTATGTACTGTATACAAGTTTGGATGAAAGTGAAAGATGTTACACGCGGCAGCGTTGGTTCATAACGTTTGTTTTTATTTCGTAACTGTTGAACACATGTAAGGCCTGAAACTGTCTTCTTCCTGTGGACAAAAAAGAAGAAAATATGTTATAACTTACTTGGGATAAGAATATGGAAAAGTGTGTATATATCAGTACTTAGTCATGAATAAAATCGTAATGTTTTTTACAATCGCTTTGTTTATGTGTCGTTTTTCCCTGAAGTCGCGCTCACTCGTAAATGTGGGGAGGGGGGCACAAGTACGATAAACATATCCGCGGGGAAATTGATTCGCGGCACGAAGGTCTCCGCGGATTCCGCGGATCTAAATATACCGCGGATCTAAGTAGACTTACAGTATTCAAGGCAGGAGAGGGTAGACATAGGACTGTCCAGTATTTGTAACAAGGAATGGCACATATACAAGTAGAATTTTGGTTACTGTACAATTTTGGTACCAGGAGATGGCACAAGTTGTGCAAGAAGTGGGGATTGTCTGGAGCATTTTCATCATGGGATGACAGACTTAGGGACTGCTCAGTATTCTTGGTAGGGGATGGCACACAAAGCAGTACAACTTCGATCAGTCCAGTAGATCTACCCTTGAGATGAACCCTACACAGCTATGTTTGAACCTTAGTCCCGATAAATGTTGTGGCGAATACAAAATTTGCAGAGATAAGTCCTTATGAGGAAGAGGTTAAGTGCTCTTCCGGGTAGTTTGGTAAAATATTAAAAGCTGTTCTCTGCAGCTGTTTATTAGATTGTACTGAAGAGTTATGGGTTCTTTTGTGTATTGGTAATAAGGTGAAAAGCATGTGTCTTTGTGGGAGATTGTACAGTAATCCCCTGTAGTAAATTTAGACAGTATTTCACAGGTAAACTTGGTAAGGACACTAAGTCAATACCTTTGTGTCCTTGAAAATGGCATGACCATGTAGATTTGCATTGCTATACCATATGAAAGTGAATAGAAAGTCTTGTCTTCTAAGCTGGAACAAAGTCAAAAAGAAATTCCCTCTGAAACTGTCATGGAATGGTAACGGGATGAAGGGAATGTTATGAACATGTGTGTGTGTAGGTGTGTGTGTGTGTGTGTGTGTGTGTGTGTGTGTGTGTGTGTGTGTGTGAAGAATCGTAAAATGAAAATGTTGAAGAGTGACTTTGAAACTAAAGCTACATACAATGTACTTGCACTGTATGGTATTGCATGATATTTTTTCATTGTTACTTGTTGATTGTAATATAGAGTTTAGGTCCCCCTTTTGGTACAATCTCGTAGATGGGTAAAGCCTCCAAGGTGCAAATCAGGTGTTGCATAACCAAGACCTTGAGAGCACTGCCATTTTTGCAGAGATTGACTTTACGTCCAAAGTTTTACACTTATACTCACTCAAAGGATTATCTACTGATCCTAGTAATATAGCAAAGTGCTGTGTTCCATTAGTTGTGTAATTTTATGTTCCGTTACAAATTGTGTAAAGCAATATATTTTTGCATGTTCATAAAACATTAAAAGTAGAAATTTTGGCAAGCATGTATGCACAGTTTCAATATAGCCATACTGCTGCAGAGAGCAAACAATTGGAGATCATAATTCATACCATACCTTTTTATTGTACTTGTAGCGAGCTGTACTGTAGCCAGATGTACCGGTACATGAACATTTTATTTCTTCACAACTCAGCAATCGCTAGTATTAGGTTTTGGAGAAGCTATAGAAGTTTTCACTTGCAATTTCTGTTTTTGTTTACAAGTTGCCTGTGGTAATTTCTTGCCCAGGTTAGAGAAAGCAGAAAGATATCTGTGTCATGCAGATCTGGACATTCCAGCTCATCTCCCATGACTGCTGACTGTATCACTTTTGTTTACTCCAACCCTGAAATGTAAACAAGCATGGTTACCTCCTAGGGGGTGGGGCAATGCATTGTACATATTCATAGTTCATTAGGCATGGGGAGAAACCATTGTGTTAGGGGGTCGTTATGTGAACTTGCACTCAATTATTTAACTATTAGCAGTTTGTAAAACAATTAACAAGACACTTCTCTGTTTTTCATTCCATTCCAGGCATGTTTCCTGTGATTTTGTTTTTGTAAAGCATTCTCACAGTGGTTGAGTGGCAACCATTAACCCGCAAGTCAATGACTTTCTTTGAAAAGAGATCTGTATATGGGAAGAATTTCGGAAGGAATGCAAGATGGAAGTTCCATGGATGCCTGTTCATTTGGGTCAGAGAAGAAGGCTATTTGAGAGTTTGAAAAGTTCCAAATTGGGAGGAAAACTTTTGGAAAGGAAAATGCATTTATTAAACAATGTAGCAATGTTAGGGGTTATGTTATCCATGTTAAAAATATAAGCAGACAGTGAAACATCAAGATTTGGGATTGGAACTGAATGAAATAGAATGGTATAGATGGCTACACAAATCTAGATGACATTTTCTAATATCTCCAGCTATCTACTGTATTCTGTCACATGTCTCGGAAATGCCCCTTCTTTTGTTTTTGGTACCAATTAGCACCATACTATCCTGGCAGGTGTAAGGGTCTAACAGGGCCAGGTCTGTCCACTGAACCAAGTTTGTACCAAGCAAGGCCGGAACAAAAGGGGGAAATTCCTTTGTAGGCTTGTCCACATCAAGTTTCTGCTTGGCTTTTACAGTGACATTGGAGCATTCAAGCATGGGCAATCCTGTATCGGGGCCACTGAATGGCATGCACTTAGAGCCCATATGTTTTCTGGGTCTAATGGGAGAGATAGCCTTTCCCACAATACAGGTTCACTGCTAGGTCTAAAGTTTACATTTAACATGTAACACATATACCATATACTAGAAGTTTTAAGATAAGTCATTTTTGTTACTGTTCTTTATGTCAACGATAGAAATAAAAGATTAATCCAAGTAGAAATTGTAAAGACTGTAGCTAAATTAGTGATAATCAGAATTGATCAAGTTGTCATGGCTACAGAAATGACGTAATTTACCATGATAGCTAAGAGTCAATAGTTAGGAGATTCTACTTATTTCTGTTCTCTTTTGCAAGGGTAGTGTCTATACACTACTTTTTTGTGAGGCCCCTGTTATGAAATTTTTGTTGCATATAATTGTGCCTGATTATGTGGTGAAATATTGGTGTGCCTTGTGGCCAAACAGGTGCCTGTTTTATGGCGGCATATATTACATGGCAATTGTCACCATGGGACAGTAATCAAATCAAGGATATTGGATGGCAGCCAAGAGAGATATGTATTCAATTATTTCTCTAATCCAGAGGACGTGATATTTTTAATTAGATTTGAAAGATAGGTGATATCCAAAGAAATCTTTTGAATGTATCTGCATAAAATGATTTCTCTAGAGAATATACATGTACATTGTATATGGTGTTGTTCTGATGATAACGCTATTGTATAACTCTTTGGAGCTATTGAAAAATTTCCCTCACTCATCTCAAATGTTGTTTCAAAGGTTTGCAAAATATTCAATGATCAATGATTTATCATATCCCTTTTCCTCCTACTTTGAAATCGAGTTCCAGACTCAAATGGACTTGATATTTCAAACTATATACATTATGATTATACAATAGCATGCAATTGAATATATTATGTCCTCCAACATGTCTGATGAGGTTTGTTTCTTATTTTACAGGACCTGGAGTTCCATGGAGTCATGCGGTTTTTCCACCAAGACACAGACTCCAAGGAGAGGGTCACCACCAAGTGTATCCGTGTATCCAGTACAGCAACGACTGCTGCCGTCATCGAGACGTTGGTGGAAAAGTTCCGACCAGACATGCGGATGTTGACTACGCCTGTGTATGGCCTGTATGAAGTTCATGCAAATGGAGGTGAGGTTTTTAGTTAATGTTGTTTTGTTGTTTTCACTCAAATCAATTGTATGTATCTTCCCAGCGGGATGGTACATAACATATGGCCTAAAAGGCGCTTTTCAATGTGCCCTTAGCTTTACATCAACTCAAAGTTACAACAAAAGTAACAAAAAAAAGTTAAGCAAGTCACTAAATGCTACGAAAATGGCTTATACTGTACATAAAATCATACTAATGTATATTTTGTAATTACCATTGACAGTAATAGGTTAGAATATACTTACTAAACATGGACATGCAGCAGAGGCCTATAGTCTTTCTTTTGGTGCTTTCAGTCACTTTGAAAATATTTGTGAATTTTGAAAACCTGTTGAGACTTGTAATCACCCTTTCCATCAAACCTTGTGCTTGTCAATCATCAGTGAGGGCTGGAATGTTGTTGGTTATGGGGAGATGTGATCGGAATAAATAATCAAGCACGTTCTTTGATGTCAACTGTTGGGAGAGTGCAAGTCTTTTTATCAAGGCATCATTGTTTTGTCCATAGGATTGGTATTCTTGCAATCTGCAGTTTGGAGGAGAGCTGCTAGGGGGCTCAATGCTTAGTTGTTTCTTGAGTCAAGGCATGTCCTAAAAAAAGTTGTGGAAATTTCTTTCTGACTTTTTAGCTGTTCATAGATTAACATTGTTAACCAGTCTGGTCTCAACCAACCAACCATCCAACCAACCAACCAGCCAACCAACCAACCAACAAACCAACCAACCAACCAACCAACCAACCAACCAACCAACCAACCAACCAACCAACCAGTGAATGCTATTGAAAACATGCCCTATTTGGCAAATGAGCCCTGTACAGGCCCTGAATGGGGTGCTGACTGAAGACACATGTCCCATGTCACTGCCCACACACTGCCCCTAACACAAACTCCTTTTCACAGAGGAAAATCACATTCTTCACGCTGCATACCTTTCCCTACACTACAACCTTGGCCTGTCAGTGGGGCATACTTAAAAACATGCCTTGTTCTCTTTCACCTAAACAGGAAGTTTTTCATTTGGAGTTCATATGAAATATTTCCTTATGCATCTGTCAAACACTTGTCTTCCTGCTAGTTACTCAGAAAAGGTGCTGCTATTGCTGCATTTTATAAATAAAAAGATAAACCACTGTTATTCATTTAAAGCATAACAAATTGAGGTATTAGGCTAATTTTCTGGTCTAATTTCCTGCTTCCACTCCATACCAAACATAAGTTATCTGTCTAAAAGATAAATGTGTCAGGGGAATTTGACTCTTACCAATTACATTGTAGCCTTTCTGTGCCCTGTATATATATATACAACAGTAGGAGGAAATCCTCCTTCTAAATAAGTTATGAGACCTGTTTTCTTTTCTGTGATTGTAACAAGAAAGATAAGAAAACCAATTGTCACAGTTTCTCAAATATCACCATAGCAAAGTGTGTTATGACAAAAATGAATAAGATATGAGATAGAGAAAAGCATGTACTTTCAAACAACATGTAAATCTTTACTCATATACTTTGAAATATGGTAGCTTTGAAATGTAAAAAAAAAAAGAACAACATGTTCAAATATGAAAACAATTGAAAGTGACCAGTGGTTGAAATGCCCCCCTCTTGAAGTCAAGGTTAGCCCTACCATGCCTCCTGATGGTCTGGCTTCCGCAGGATTGTTTTGAAAGCTCAGTGTCCAGTGTTCAGAATGACAGGAATGTTGTGTCAGGGTGAGGTAAAGGACATATGCTGAGGGCTCATAGATATATGGGCTGGCCCCTGCCTAATTGAGTAGAGTGTAAACGATGCAAAGTCATGTTGGAAGTGGAAAGCTATCCATGTCCCTTCCTCCATTACAGTGTTAGGTTTGATTCTATGTTTGCCACCAATTTTGGCCTGTGTAGCCAAGAAAAAACAATACGAGAAATAACAGTGTTATACTATCAGTCTTTAGCAGTGACACTTGATGACAGAGATTCAGAGGTTTATAAAGTTGAAACAAGGTCATTGCACATCATGTGAACTTCACCTATGCTGTCTCAACAGCTGTCAAAATTAAACTAGATGACCTTGTGATTCTACAATTAGGTCATGCAATCTCAATTTTACAGATGGCATTCTCTAGACATTCTGAATCTTGTTTTTAGGGTATAGCTCATATCTTGGTAGGATATATCATATGCTAGGATTTTTATTGGTTATTAAAAGTTGTTTTTTTCAGCATAAATTTTCTTCTCCTACCTACCGTAGATTCATCTATTTTTACGGGGACTTAATTTCGTGATAGAAGGGGAAAGGGGGTTTTTGCAACTTGTTTGAAGTTTGTGGTTGAAACAATTCTGTAGTAGATCTACAGAAGAAATACAAAACACATATTCAGTAATTCTCAATGTCATGATTTTGCAGGAAGATGTCTCCGCCAAAAATAAGGCCACCACAAACATTAAAAAATTTATAATACTTTTCTTCCTTTTAGCTTCTCAATACTGCTGACTCTTCTTTCTTCCTTGTTGTAGAAAGCTTTACCCAGTAGCACATCACTGACAGATCCTTCCCTAAAAAGTGTGGCATGTTTATAGTTGTTGTCCCTCTGTGGGCAGGTAACCTTGTCCCATATGGTCTAACAAGGCTCCCCTGACTCCCACTCCCTAAATGGCATAATCCTACCTCTCCTAACATGGCCACCATAGCCAGCAAACAACCACACATGTAGCTCTTTCTACCAGACAGCAAGTATCTCAGTTATTTGCAAGAAAGTGCAATTCAGCATCTTGTAGTTTGAGATGTAGCAAGAATGCTGAATGTGAGAAATAGGGCTCTCGTCTTGAAAAGTTTCATTGTCTGGAATGAACAGTAAACATGCCTCCTGGTGTAAGTAAATAAATCACTACCCTTTCCTTGATGGAAACCAGGTTGAGAATGGAAAACCCAAGGCTTAGCTCTAAGCAACTGTTTAGGGTTCAAAGGAAAGTTACAACACTGGTTTTGATCAATCATCCGTTTCTGTAACAGTTACATTGTGCTAAATGGTAAATTTGAGGATGAAAAGTAAATACACCTGTAAAACTAAAAGTCCAATTCATCTTTTCTCTGATGAAGTTTTTGCTTTTCACTAGATACGATATTGGTTGCTAATTTGGAATGTACTGAAAAAGTAAAATTGATATAATTCAGTGGTGTTGACGACCCAAATCTGTTCTAGTGATTTCTTCATTTTCTGACATAATCAAGGATATGTATGGTCGAGCTACATTAATGTGAATATACAAAAAAATAAATATGTTATACTCTATATCAGTAAATGCAAATTCAGGTATCTGGTATATGTCACTATCACACGTAAAACAGTAACTGTAGAACAAATAAGTTGTCTATTTCTGCAGCCATCTTCCCTAGAATCAAGTCAAGAGTCTCTGTTTGTCTGTAGTAGATTGATAGCTGTTGAAAGGGACAGCATGTGCCAGGTTGTTCCCTGTTACAAACCAGACTTCTCTGAGTTCTCTGTTATCACTGGTCATGTGTGTGTGGCAAACATCATGTTCAAAAGTGGGGCTTTAACTTGATGCAGGACAAGGGGATGGTTTGTATCAGTGTCTCTGGAGAAGCAGTTGCTTTTCATCTAGTGTACAACCAAAGCTATAACTCACATCAAGCAGTTTAGTAGTAGTAGTATCCACTATCCAGTATTATATTATACTGCTGCTGGGTTCCCTGACGCAGGGGTAGGCAGCAAAGTTTGTGTACTTAAAAAAGAAATCCAACAAGCAGATTTATGATTAAAATGTAATAATTATTTTTAGAAGAATAAATGAAGGAAGGAATTATACAAAGACTTTATCAAACACGGACTTAGCAAATTTATAAAAAGAAGATGAATTTGTTTTTCTTTTCCCAACATAGCATCAAGGTTGAATAGACTAAACTTATAAAGGGATACACGTACAAGTACAAGTACATGTATAACTTTCAGCAATACAGATTCCTTTCCATCCTCACAAATTGAGATGTTATTTTGACCAACCTTACAAGTGATCTTAGCCAAGTCCCAAATGTCTAAAAGGTTGACTTTGCAAAGTTTATGTGCAGTTAGGTCTTCATGTGGTGTTAACATTAGACATTGTCACACATGTGGGGTACAAATCGCCCCCACGGACTTGGAGCCAAAAATCCAGGGAGGCTTGGCTTTATCAGGACTGTTGTTGGAGTACAGTCTGGCTTATCTAAGAAAAAATGGATTTCTCATCATCAAAATGGTCGACGGCATGATGTAGGGAGGGAAAATATGTCTCTTCTCACCACATTACTTAATAACTTAACAAGTTTGAAAAGAATATATACTACTCTCTGTGTATATCATTTTTAGACTTTTGTGGTTTAGATTGTTAGACCCCCTTCCAATGTTTATATTGTCGAGAGCCCCCCTCCCCCCTGTCTTTATATTTGGAATGTTCCCCAAGATGTGAGCTCCTAACCCCTTGCAGACAGCCTGTGGTGTGAGTGTAGAAACACAGGTGTGAGACAGGGTGCAGCTGCTACTGTCCATATCCAGTACTCAGGGGAGAGGGGTTTGTTAGGGATAGACCAGAAAATATAGAGAGGGGTCCATGTACATGTATTTATGTATGATGATGAGTGAAAATGTGCACTGCAAAATGTTTTACCAAAGATATCATAGTTAATCTCTAAGCTAGGCAGTATCAAAAGGGACAACTAGTACCAAAAGGTGACTTTTGATACTGGTTGGCCCTTTTGATACTGCTTTGCCACAGATAGATCTGCTTGGAGATTAGTCAAAGTGCTTATTGTGCTGAAAAGACATGTTGAAGTTTAAGTGTTATCCCTAAGACCTTTCCTGATCTACCCCAAGGGGATGCTAATTTCTCTTTATCAGCCACCAGTGATCAGTTCAGTGTCATGTAATGCTGAACCTTGTAAGAAAATGTCTGTATAATGTAATACTTCCTTCCTGAGGGAAGCTAGGGCAGCATTGCATAGTCTTAACTGTGGTACTTCAGATATTACAGAGCTTACCAGGTGATAAGCAAGAGCAGTGACTTATCAAACTATGCAGACTTTGCCATAATGATCCTAAAGATAGTAAAGTTAAAGTACTTAAACTTCTCACTGCCATGAATGTAGCCAGATAGGAAATCTGTATTGGTATACTGATAGGAAGAAGGTTGATTATAACTGTCAATGTAGACATCTTAAAAGATCCAAGAAATTTAGAGGCGGCAAGTGTTATAAGCTCAGTCTAAGATGTTGCTTTTTTGCCCAAGGGTGCCTCGAGTGCCCAAGTTTAACTGTTTCCATTCTGGGGGTGGATCTAAATGAATAGCAGAAGTTGTATGCGCCAGAGGCTAAAAGTTGTCACGCTACATCACCGCTCATTTATGTACTGGCACTTTAAGGTCTGCAGCCCTGGGGACAAAAGTTCTTTATCTGTGACTTTGTGAAGTCTGACAGAAAAAAGTGTGACCCTTTGGATACCCTTTAGGCTGAGAAGCTAGATAAAGGTAAGAAAAAAAAAGTACTTCTTAGATAAAACCCTTTACCCCTATTCCTGTTTGGAAGCTCCAAGGATCCAAAGAAACTAAGGGCAGTTGTAGGTTGCCTGTTTTAGGATTTGGACAATGTTCAAAAGTGTTACCAAGAGGTTAAACAGGAAATATGGAAGTTATCTGAAACAGCAGGGTAGGTACTGTGTGTGGGCGGTTGGTTTGAACATATGCCAATTCCAGAGTTAAAGCAAAGGGTGGTGTAATTATAGTTCAACGTACTTGGAGATCTTTACATTTGTTTCAAGATACCAGTGTCTACATTTTGAGTGAAAGGAGCAGATAACTGTGTTCAGTTGTCTTGTTAAGGTCAGGACAATAAATAACCATAACAGCTAGCTCCTACATATCTCAGTTAACTTGACAGTAAATGTTTTCAAATCCAAAACGCTTGAAGGTGGCAATGGAGTCTGTATTAACAAACCTTACTTTTATAATGATATACATATGTAGGTATTAAAACACAAGTAAATGTATGAATAAACAAAAAGGTTTAGGAGATTACTTCCGGATGTTTTGAGTGACATCCATCACTCTTCTTTAGTTCAAGTTCATTCTAGTGACGCTGAAGAAGAGTGATGGATGTCACTCGAAACATCAGGAAGTAATCTCCGAATCTTATCCAGTTTAGAGATGGGATTGCATTTAGATTTCTCCAAGTTTGATTTGACTTTTCATGTATTGTGTCATGTGCTGTATGACTTTGACTCGAGTAACAAATTATGCCTTTGTGTTTCCAGAGGAGCGCCGATTAGACGACAACGAGAAGCCACTGTTGGTGCAGCTGAACTGGAACAAGGACGACCGGGAAGGGCGCTTCCTGCTCAAGAGGGAGGACAACCTCAACGTTTCCGTATGTCTCCTGATCACTGCTGATTACACCCTGTCTGTGTTGTAGATGCAAACATGGGATATCCTAGCACTAGGGTGTAGTAAGGGAGATACGATGGCTATGAAAACTAGCTTGGAAATAGTACAGAAGAGTACTGTATTGCTCATAGTCTTTGACTTTGTTTGTTTGTTACAAACAAAGGGAGAAGTCAGGAAAGAACAAACAAACAAAGGGAGAAGTCAGGAAAGGAGAGAGTCAGAGAGGATACTGTTGAACTTAGTCACATCTTACTTTTTTAATTGATTTAAAATTTTTATGTAATTGTATATAAAGGCTTGTGAATAACAGTGTGAATGTTTAACCAGATCAGCATAAGGTGCTATACATCTAGATATCAGAGTAGATCAGTTGTTTTTGATCAGATTTAGACGGTGTTGTTGTCAAATTTTAGGGATTAATATCTTTTATCATAAAGCCATCCTTTGAATGTCCAGTTATTGTCCAAGTTATGATATCGGAATTTGTAATTATCCAAATTCCCACTCTGTTGGCCTCGTCATTGCTAGGAAAAACAGCAGCAATGTCTCACAAGCAAAGTTCAAAGGATGTTGCCCTACTAGTGTGTTGTAATTCAAGACAGGCCTCAAAATGTGCCAATAAGTGACCCAGTGGGAAACATGGAAACTGTACCCAATGTTTGCTTTATCTTCGCTTGAATCAGCTAAGAAATACATGTCACAACTGAAAGTAATTATGGTTTGAAACCCAGGGCTGCATCCCTTGTGTTTCATTTGACAATCACTAATGCTATGATTTTGAAGAAAAAGCAAGAAGACATCATAGAAATATATTGAATTGCAAGATAGTCATGTTTTGTACAGTTGATTGGAAACTATTTGACGAAATAACCTACATGTACTGATAAGATGAATGTTTGCTATGACTTCAGGGCACTGGCGACTACTTTGAAGACAAGTCCGTCATGCAGAACTTCAAGAGGAAACCCTCCAAGAAAGAGAAGAAAGAGGAGAAGAAGAAGAAAAAGAAAGAGGCTCTGGCTCTGAAGGGCAAGGAGAATTCTCCTAAGGTAGTCCTTCCCAAGGATGATGTAGGTTTCGAACTTTTCACCACTATCTCACATTTCACTCCATGTTCTGGAAGCACCCTGTCTCCCCCAAATCCAGTCTTCTTCATTTATTCCAGTTCTATCATCAGTGATTCACCTAAAAACTTTGTAGAATACTTCTACTAAGTTCTAGTCGTCATATTTTCTGAGAGCTATGATTCCTATGGCTTTGTAGTTTGAGACATGTTGACAATGATTAAGCAAACTATGCAGTGAAAAACTTCATTTGCACTGGCAGAGGCATGTGTTGTCAATTCACAAATTGTGAATAATGTTCTTTTTAAAAAGCATAACTTGCCAATCAGAATCTTTTTATGTGTATTTATTCAGAATTGATTGACAGGTAGCCAATTCCAAATCAGTAAACTTGAAACAAAATGTCCCGTTTTTAGCTTGACAAATTCTTGAAAGTAAACAATGGATTCTGGGTACAGAGTGATTTCAGGTTTCATACGCATGTGAAATCCAGTCATTGCATGTGAAACTTGCATGATCATGATGAAATAAGGGATGGTGACTTTTTTAATGGTGTTTTGGCAAAATTAATTCTTAAGTCTGCCTTTGCATGCTCCGTGCATGACAATTTCACAACATAAAGCATAAGCATTGCATGGACATAAAACCATAATATGAAATTGCATGACAGATCAGATTATTTGTCAGTTTTCACTTTGAATTGACCGATCCTAAGCAGTCAATAACTGATTTATGTTTTAACACGGTTATTTAATATCTGCTACAGTTGGATAGAACAGCTATAAGGTAAAGAAACTGTTTTTATAACTTATAAGACAACTAATTTTCGTATTTCCTCTCCCAGACCCCTACCTCTCCTCAAGGCGAGGAAAATGCAGCGGAGAAACTGTACCAGGAGCTGCCAGAATCTGGTTTCACACGCTCCATCTCCAACCCCGAGGCTGTCATGAGGCGGCGACGCCAGCAGAAACTGGAGAAGAAACTGCAGCAGTTTATGAGTGGGCCAAGTTCAGGTAGGGTCAAGGTCAAATAGGGTTATGGTCAGCGAAAGCTGTAAACATGTAAACATTTGTTTGTTTGAACCTTTGTTTATTCATGATAAGCATGAATCGGCATGGAGGCCGCTTTTCATTGAGGTCATGAGGGAACAGGTAGGGGTCAGATGAAATATAACAGAGGAACAAATGACATACAAGCAATTTTCTTTCACGATGATGAGGTCATGAAAATAAACAGCTGGTAATTGATTTTGAACTTAGTAATGTAGCATATGTGCAACTTCCTGAATTACCTCTGTTGTCTTTGAGGTCTGGGTCATACACATTGCCTCAATCATGAGTAAATAGAATAATTTTCCCCCCACTCAGGTGGCACCCTGAAGGTGTACGCTGAAACTATCAAACCAGAGGTGCCCTACAAAACCCTCCTGCTCTCCACCAATGACACGGCAGCGTTCGTCGTGAAGGAATCCTTGGAGAAGTACGGTCTAGACAAGGAGGATCCCCTGGACTACTGCCTCGTACAGGTAAGAACGAAAAATAGCCCTACACATAACTTGTAAGGGATTTGATTGTTCTCATTCTGAGACTACCAGTGTCAATGTAATGTATGTATCCACAGGATACAGCGAATACCTTGCATTGTTCAACGTAAGTGATTGCCACCGCCGACATAGCTCAACATGACTTATGTGGGAAAGAGGGCTTGTATCCAAATGAAAGTTCGTCTGTGATACTAATTAACATTGTGACGATTTTAAACCCTATTTCCAAACACAAATTAAAGCGCCTACCAACAAGCTTTGATCGCTCCTCTGGTCCTACTCAAGTTAAAATGGCCCAAAGCTTAATTAAGTCATGTGACCTAAACGGAAGTGTGGCGTCTGCAATGGGTCATTTCAAGTTGAGAAGGATCTAAGGGCTGACTGAAAGTGCTTTACGTTGGGCACGAAAATAGCAGTTAAGTCCCTGCAAGTAGGTCTTATTATTCCATGTTTTTGCTGTCTATGTCATGTGTCTGTTTACTGGGAACAGGGTCACTGTGTCACTTGTCACTATTCGTATGGCTCTGTCGAGTACCTGTAGATCACAGGCAATGGCTCTTTTTCAAATTATTTGCAAACAATTTATAACATATTGAAGTTTAATAAGGAAGTGCTGTATTTATTACAGTACTGGTATAGAATCTATAAAATTGGACGTACCAAAACTTAAAAGTTGACTTTATGAAAAAATGAAACAGAATGCTTCGAGATTTTAGATAAGCTCAGCTCTGTGTTGCTACTTGCCATATGAAATATTAGAGTAAGAGAACTTCAAGCCATGTTATTTCACTTTTCCGTTCCCCTTCTTAGCTATCTACCTCCAGGCTTAGGAATGTATGTATAACTTTTGCTAACAATGTTTCAAAGTAGTACCTTTACTGTTGTTTATAGATGCACCCACACAAGCACTTCTCTAATGCTTAGGGATGGATCAGAAGAGTCTAGGAAGGCATTATTTAGAAATTGGACCAAAAATGAATGAAAAGTGAAAAATATGTAGTTATATTTTCATACTGACCCATCCTTGATACTTTCCGATCCATCCCTGAACCTAGAAATACCCAAAACCCTTGAGTTTGCAACTTTTAAAGTAATGAAATGATAAGACATTATGCTCCGTTTCCCATTTGTCTGCATTGTTTTGCATGACTTGTACATGTACTTCCAACCTTACTAGTTCACATATGCAGCAGCACTAGTAACATGTGTGCCCATGTTGTGTCTTTGCTAATCAATAACAAAACACTGTGTCTTAATGTGATAATTTCACTCCCTCCAACAAAGAGCATTTGGTCAGAAAACATAAAATGTACGAAAGCAAGATCAGGAAAGATATCTCCCTAAGTATTCAATGTCAAAAGTGTCAAGCATTTTGTAATATACATTTGAACTAGGGGTGGAAACCGGTTTGCTGGACCTGATTCGGACCTTTATAACATCCAAGAACCGAGTCCAAAAAACCTGAAAGCCAAAAACATGAGTCCAAAAAAACCTGAACATGTACTAACAAAGTACAAATATATTTTTCTATTTTGTTTGATAAAAAGTGTTTTGAGTCTCCCCTCTGACAAAAAGGCATGTAGAATAAGTGCAACATTCAAATATCAAAGACTGGTTTGTCTTGAAAGTCTTCTTACCAAGAAACTTTTATAGTCGTGCGTGTCAGTATAAATTCTCTATGCTTCATACTGGTCTAATAAAACAAAACATCAGCTGGACAGGATCAGGTCCAGGGTCAGGTCCGGACCTGAACTTAAATCTCTGGACCTAAACTTGGACTTGGACCTTATTAAGCCGAACCGGTATCCACCCCTAACTTGAACGCAGCAGAACTTGATAGGTTGTGATGACTGGCCATATACCACTGTTTATAAGACGTTGCTGACCAAGCTCTGTGATGGAAGGAATGAAATAACCACTTGCATATTCCCGTAGAAAACTCTCCGTAGCCCCTCAAAACTATTGGCCTCATCCTTGTCCTGTTCCACGGACGATTTGCAAGGAAACCTTGCATGTTGTCTCTGGAAGCTGTTTGCTGGGGAACACAGTTCCTTCAGAAGTAGCGCAGGACAAGGGTTCTGAGGCCGGCGTAAGCTCCATGTTCTTGCGTGTTCTCTTCTCTCTGTGTCTCCTGGCCTGTAGGTCCAGCTTCCCCCTGGAACCTCCACCTGGAGAAGGATAGGCAACAACCTCAGCCCCATCAGGGAGGTAATCCCTGCTGATCCTGCTACTGCCGGCACCTTGCTTTGACCCCTCCCCTCCCACCTTGCTTTGACCCTCACCACAGTAGCCCTCCCCCCTCCCACCTTGCTTTGACCCTTCCCCCTACACCACAGTAGCCCTCCCCCTCCCACTTTTGTACTGGCTTCCCCTATAGTGTCTGCCACAATCCAATCTTGAATTTGCTGCTCTTTGCTGCTCTTGCCTACTTTGTGTGACCTTGCTTTGACCCTCACCACAGTAGCCCCCTCTCCCTCCCTCCCTCCCTCCCTCTCTTGTACTTGCTGCTCATATAGTCTGCCACTCTGTGCATGCAATGTTCCCAAAGAGGACAATCCAATCTTGAATTTGCTGCTCTTTGATGTTCCTGCTACGTGCTATGACCTTGCTTTGACCTGCCCCCTTCACCACAGTAGCCCCCCTCCCCTCCCACCTTGCTTTGACCCTCAGCATAGTAGCCCTCCCCCTACCTTCCCTCCCACTGGCTTCTCCTGTAGTGTCTGCCACTCTGCGCATGCAATGATCCCAAAGATGACAATCCAATCTTGGATTTGCTGCTCTTTGCTGTTCCTGCTATGTGCTGTGACCTTGCTTTAACCTTCCCCTTCACCACAGTAGCCCCTTTTCCCTTCCTCCCATGGGAGTTTGTAGCAGCCCTCTTTGCTTTTTCCTCCAGGTGTTGTCCCACTCTTTCCCTCTAGTTGTGCTTTGTCCTTGCTGTTCCTAAGATTTAACTTTACCTGGTAGTCCCTGCTTGGCTGCTGTGTTGTACCCCTACAGTGTAGAATCCCCCCACCCGCCTCCCAAACAACCACCTGCCTGATGTCAAACAACCTTGTATCACCAATAATCACTGGCTTTTATTACAACTTGCTCCTCCCCTCTGTTGGTACCCTATCCCTGCTTTGTCTGCCATGTATTTGCTGTGGTTGTATTTGTATTATTTTAAAGATCCTTGTGATTGTTAGTCAAAGAATTATACAACTTCCCCCTTTTTCTTTTTGGCCTGATTTGGCAATATAGATTGCTTAAGTTGTATCGTAGCACCCCTACACATGCTAAATGTCTGTATTTACACTCCCTATCACTATCCCTATGATAACGCCTTTGGACAATTATAACATATCACATAGAATCAATATACATGAATTAGTTTGTTTGCGAAAGTTTCCTGTTGATAGTTGATGCATGCATCAGAATACATACTGTGTACTCATATTACTCTCCTAATTTAAATTCTTTTGTTAGCCATTTTCTTATTTCTCACCTTTCATGACTTATTTCCTGCATTCTTTAGTGTCTTTTTCGTTTTTGTCATGCATGTTATTTCCTGAAGCAAGACCGTTACTAAACCATACAGTTGAGTTGACATACCACAAAGGACAGTCAGTTCGACCAAGTTTCTTTTCTTTAAACCAGTCATTTCTTTCAGACACTGAAGATCACTAAGTTTCCCTATCATTTAGTTTCAGATTGTGTTATGTTGTATCTCAAGTTAACCCTCCCAATCTCGTGAAAAGTGATACTGGGAGGTTTAAGAATCGATCTTCAAAGACATTGCCTTTTTTGGAATGAGGGTATCTTTGGTCCTTTGATATGCAGGACAGTAGGAAGCTGGAAGATACATGATTTGTGTTTTACTTAAGTAAATTCTGTTGTATACTATAATGTTGGGTTTCTAGTTCTCTTATTCTTAATCTTCCAAGTGTCATAGCCAATTAGAAGTAGGCATTGTAATTGGCCCATGACATTTGGAGGGTTAAATCTGCTAATGCGTGTTGTATCAAATTCAAATTTGTCACACAGGTATACCTATACCAGGAGAGGGTTAATTCATTTGAGAATTTCGTGTATACAAAAAACTGAGTATTGCACATTTTCCTCAGGTTCAGCTACCACCAGGCAGTACCACTGTGACGGAGACTGGGGGGTGGGGCAGGGAGCTGATTCTAGATGATGACGATTGCCCCCTCCAGATCCTAATGGACTGGCCTGCACAGAAAGGTATGTTTTACTCTTAAAACAACCCTGTTCAGATGTAAGAGTGATATGACTTGCTGTAGAAGGTAACAAAGAATTTAGATAGGTCTTGTCCACTTGTACACTCCCCCTTGCATCTTCCTTGGAACTGTAGATTACAAATATGTTAATCCTATGGATACAACTGTTTACCTCGGTGAAAGATTGCCGAGTCATATCTACGTGAATCTTTCAAATCTTCTTTTAAATTTTCAAACCATCATGAATGTGGTACTAGTGAAAGACGGGTCCAGACCCAAGCAAGATGCCCTTCCCAGGATTTGAACCAGTGTCTCCCAGTTACCAACTAATTAGAACCAGAAGCTCAACTTAGAGGCTACAGTTGAGCTACCAGTTGAACTATGTTGTGCAACTGTCATGATGATTTTTTCTGTCTCTGTAGGTACGCTTGCGTTCCAGCTGAAGAGACGTCCCTCAGACGCTCGCGGACAGAAACGGAAGCCGAAGAAGTCTAAGAGCAGCAGCAAGTCCAGCGAGAGCGACAGTTACCAGGACATGGGACCTGTACCGCAGGACAGGCTGCCCTTCATGGTGGAACTCAACCCTGGTGGGTTTTCTAGTCTAACCAAAAACTTCTGCAGTTTGTTTGTTTGTTTTATTGGGATCTCTATTAGTGTTCAATTATTACAATCTTACACTATTCTTCCTGGAGTCCAGTAAAAGTCATAGACTGTTTTCTACAGTGTGGGTGGACATCAGTTATTTGTGGTAGATGGTATTTGTATCTCCTTTCGTTTATAGAAAGTATGAGAAGTGTTTTTTAGGTATTGTTTCCTCATGCAATTAGAAATAAGTACAGTAGTAAGTGATAGAGAAATACACAAATTTTTCTGGGTGTTTGATGTGTTGAAATTACAAACATTTATTCTCCTTGTTAAAACTGGTATTTATTGTATTTACAAGACTTAAGATATTACGTCTATCATCTTCATCGACTTGAGATTTTTCTCTGGCCTGAGTTTTTCTCTCTCACTCATTCCTTCCCCACTCATCCCTACTTTTCTCTCTGCCTCATTCTGCCGTCTTCAGGCAAGTTGGTTAACAAGAGTAAGTTGGCCCTTCATCTAGGTCACATTGTCATGATTATATGGATGTCATTCTCTGGAAACAAACAAGCAAACAAACAAACTAATAAAACAAACTCATTTTGCTTTAACAATATGTTTTTTTATTCTTTAAAATATGTGATCACTTATTGAAAAGTTCCTAGAATTACAGTATTTTGTTACTTGGATATCAGCATTGTCTGTTATTGCTGTGCATCTCTCAAAAGGATTGAAGTTTCTTTTTGTTGGAAAAAATAATGTTGGAATCTTTGTTTGTGTATTATATGTACATGTATGACGTCCATATAATCAGGCAGGTGTGGCTCTATTAGTAACCCATGCATGCAACATGAAATAACAGTATCAAACTAAAATCTTCTGTCCTTACTCAAGTTAAGAAAATGTTGCAATGCACACTATTGACTGGTTTGATTTCCATTTTTCTAATTTCTGTGATTTGTTTTCTTCATCTCAGATGGTTCGGAAATGCTGAAGCCCCGTCTCCACCGCCTGCAGCCGAACGTGACTGAAGTTGGCAGTGAGAGATCGTCAGCCACGAGTGGCCAGTACCTTCAGGTAGGCTTACAAATGTCCATGCTTCTGTCTTGGTTATACCTAACGTAGACTAGTCCATAAGTTGTCATACATAGACTATGTCACACTACAGACTTCCTTCAGCTTTGGCATTCCCATTGAAGGTGAAGGGTATCTGTGGTGAAATTATGTATGGTGCTTTGAGGGCTAATCTACTTAACTCCCAACAGGTTTGGAACAGTATAAAACATTACAAGAATGTTTGAATGCAAAATAACATTTTTGCCAGGTGGACAACCAACATTGATTATTTTATTGAGAAACTTTGACTTTAAAAATGGGCAGAGCAATGGAAGAAACATTTACGCAAATTACTTTCTCGATGATCTAAAAAAGAACTTCCATTAAAATTTTGACGTCCCTTCCCTCCCCCCATTCTTCTTGGTTCATAACTAAGTGCTGGTATTCTTGATCTTTTGCAGATGTAGTTTTGATTCTATTCTGCTGAGTTTGTAATGTGGTTTATTGTTACTTGTACTTGTTAGTCATGCTACAGTGTAGTCTCTGCTTTCTTTCACCATTCTATCTTACACTATTAACTCTACTAAGACCTTCCTTACATATGCTAAGCCCCCGTCACTCTGACCATGGCCTCCAAACCTTCTCCAGACCATTGTTGGGAGTTGGTTGTGAGGTTGGCATCTGTGGTTGGGAGTTTGTTGGCAAGGTTGCCACTAGTCTTTAAAAATTGTCTGTGCCGGCAGACTATGAATTTTTAAAAAGTGAAGTCAAATTCTGCGTGGATCCGATTAGAGGAGCAAACTGGAGCTATAGTAGGATGGATTCCAGGATACTTCCAACACTTCCTTGGTTTGGGAGTGGCCGTGAGCAAAGTCGTGACAGGGGCTTTAGTCATGACATTTCTCACACTACTTCATGTAGAAGCAAATCTCTCCTCTGACCCACTAACCTGAGCTGAGCACTTCTCCCATTGGCACAGCTGAATGTGGCGGAGACAGACTCCGGGTACCACTCCTCCTCCAAAGGGGAGGTAGGTGGGAACCTTCTAGTGCTATGTGGGTGGTAAACATCTCCCCTGCATAGAGAGGCATGGGCTGCTGCAATTCTATTGCTTTTCAGAATACAGAAAAAGAGTTGGTAGTTCATAAACGTAACTGATACAAATACACAAATTGGTTCTATATTCATGAGCAAGGATAAAAGAAATGTAAAAAGCAATAAGATTGTTTTTGCCCAAAACCCTGGAAGCAAAAAAAAGTTGTGTCTGTAAGTGCTTGGCACCCAATTCCTTACTTGAATGCTAACCATCCCTTCTTGTTTTTGCTGGTGGCAGTGCTGGCTGGTCTATAGTATTTCATTGTTATTTTCCTCGGTAATTAACAAATGCTAAGGAGGTAAAGATGACAATGGCTGTGCATGGAGGACCCTGTGCTCAGCTTAATGCATTGTTATCTTTTTTTTTTACATCTAATTTTATGCAGTGCAAGCATGAAAGCCAGCATGCTATGTGCTGTGTGCCCAATTTCTTATTACAGTTGATATTAACTTTGCTCCTTTCAAAAGGTTTGGGAATTAACCGGAAGTAAAAGTCATGTTTATTCACCTTTTTTCTGATCTTGTACGGTTTCACCCGAGTTTGCAGATAATAGAAGCCCTTTTTAGTTTAACATTTTCTTTATGCCATTTCTTCCTCGTCATTGTCATAATCACAAGAACAAGAAGCAGCTTTCTTAATTGTGACATATCCTTCCAAAGTAGCCAAATGTTTCAAATAAAGAAATGAAAGAATCATGTTGATTGAAATATTTTCTTTTTTTTTCCTCAGTTGTTCTCTCCCAATGTGAAACCACGCCACTGTGTCCTTGCCAACATGGAGGGGGTCGTCACGGTGACGCCGACCAATCACGAGGCGGAGACGTATGTCAACGGGCAGCGGATCTACGAGACCACCATGCTGCAGCACAATGCGGTCGTCCGCTTCGGCAAGATGCACACCTTCCGCTTCTGTGAGCCTGTACCAGTCACTGAGGTAGGGCTAATGTCCTGGATTACTGTTTGTGACATACTGTAGATTTGGAGATGTATTCAGTGGTTTTGTACAGGGCTCGAAATTCTTATTTGGGAATAGGTGCACTGATGCACCCAACCTAAAAAATTTGGTGCACAGAAAGAATTTTGGGTGCGCAAGATAGAATAAAGTAGAATGTCAGCAAAACGTAGTCACAGTGGTATAGCTAACTTCATGTATTGGTGACACACTGCAAGTATACTAAATGCCATGTTACTATTATGTAGTTGCAAGTATTGTCTCAGTACCTTTTTATTCTGTTTTAATTGTCTTTAAAAACTACTTAACCTTGGCCAGCTTCTTATTTCGCTTGATGATGTACATGCGTTAACATTTCCTTAAATTGTTCCTTACAGAGTCAGAAGTCTCAAGGAGGAAGACCAGACGTGACCCAGTCCTCCCCAAGAAGGGGACCAACAGAACAGTCTAGGTAAGGGAGGCACTTCCTTTTCATCTGTAAGGAAAGCCTTGTTGTGTACATCATCAGGTTTCCAAGAAAGGGCCCTCCAAACATATTAGTAATTAGTCCAGAGTAGTTTCCGTGTTTATGTTTATGTTTGCATTTGCTTTGCCAACAGCTTGTCAGACCAATACGACAAGTGTTTTGTTGGTCTGCAAATTGGTGTACAGTACTTAGCGTGTGCACATGTTTTGTTGACTCATCCCAAATTGGTGTACAGTGGCTTGTGCACATGTTTCGTTGACTCAACTCAAATTGGTGCATACAGTACTTAGTAAGTGCACATGTTTTGTTGACTAATCCCAAATTGGTGCACATGTTTTGTTGACTCATCCCACATCTGTGTCACAACAACATCCATACCATGTCAACACAGCATCAGTATGATTGCTAAGTGTTGTGAAGTGGGGTTGTACAAGCCGGCTACTCACATAAACTAAACCATTAACACAAGGGGATGAAACTGTGTTAGTAGTCCAAACTGCCTGCTTCCTCATCTCAGTTCATTTCCTCCCTTCCTTACCATTTTCTTCATCTCCTGAGAAGTTCTGTAAGACACGGGCGTCACCACTTCACTTCCTTGGTTCCCATACTGTGGCCTGAAAAATAAGTGAAAGGAAGAACAGTCCCAGTTTCAACTTCAGACACAAAATACATTCAACATTGAATATTCTTGTAATTCTGAGTTGATATAGGCTTTTCTTTGCAAGTGTAAATTAGAATGAAGGGATCCTTTGCTAGGTGTAAGGTTTTCTATTGTCATCCAAACCAACATTTCTTAGCAAAACATGTATAGTGATATTAGTGGAAGTTGTGCATCTCAAAATGTAAGATTTTTCTGTACCAACCATTTTTCTGATGAATATACATGACAACCAAGGAATTCAGGTGATGTGGCCCTATTGCACTAACACGTCCCCAGGGAGCATGCTCTTTCCCATCTACTCTTCTAACTTGCGTTGATTTCCCTGTCAATTTTCGGCCTGCGTTGGACCTATCCTCCCAGAATGCTGAACGCTCTGGTTCGCGACTATGTCCGAAGGTTGGTTCTTCCCAGGCTGTTGTTTAGTTCTTGTCTTTAACTCCTATTCTTCAGTTCTGCACCCTTTCCTCAAGATTCGAGACAGGTGTGTTTACCAGGTGTTGTGAGATGAAAGCTTAACTTGCACATTGCTGAGAAGGAACATGTTCCTTCTTGAAGAAAGCTTCTTGGAAAAAACTCATCAGTTTGTTGAATTTTGTGAATCTTGATGCAATAATGCGGGCACTCAGCTCAAGCAAAAAAGAAAGAAAAATCTTTCATTAATTTTGTTTATTAAAAATTAAGATTTTAGAATTCAGTATGAGACTGGATAAAGAAGTTTTGGTTAGCCTTTGATTATTACTATGTACAAAAATAGATGTCAGAACCATAAATAAGGGAGATTTGTGAAGCTGAACAAAAAATGATTGCAAAACTTGCCTCCTATTATAATTAAGCAATTGTCATCTGTATTCATTGTACACACGTCTTTGCAAGATTTGTTTTTATCTCACAATACACCTCGTACATGCTCCAAGTCTCCTGTTTCTTACTGCCTAGTTTGCAGAGGATAGTCGTAAAATCTCCCAATTTTTTTCTGTCCCTTTCTTTGCCTCTTGGACCCAGGTGCTCTAGAAGGTTTGTAGGAAGGCTTACTAACCTGTGTGTTGTTGACTGCATGTTTGGATTAGTCCTATAACACATGCACAATGGCATTGAGGGATTGCATGCTGTTTCTAACTGTGGCTGTATGTGTTAATTATGTGCCCAATATGTGTCTTTTTTTTCTTTTTATGAAGTTAAATCCCCTCTCTTACTAATGGAAATAACATCTCATCTAGGTATCAAATGTTCACACACGAAAATTGACAAAGTGTTTTGTTGTTGTTGTCAGAGAGCCTTGCTTATGTTATAATGTTATATTCTTGTGACTATTTTGGATGTATTTTACAGGGACCATCTTGTTGGGAACTAGAATATGTTCTTTAGGAAACACTGTGTATACTCATTGATATTCTACTCAGGTTCCCACCTAACCACCCTGATGACAGCATTAGCTTCCATGATGAAGGCATTACTTCTGTGACGATGTTTGTCCTCCACGACCCCAATCTTACAGCTTGTAGTTTGTAATACTTGTATGTAACTGTAAATATTCCACCCACCCACCCACAGCCCCAGCTCAGGGCAGTTTGAGACGACATTTGACGTAGACGGCCACATCGAGACTGTCTCTAGTCCTGTTAACAAGGTGAGGATTGGATTGTCACCGAGTTATAGTTACTGTAGTTCTCTTTCTCTCTGGCAGTCCAGTCTCAGGACACCATCTGTGCGCCTCTGGAAGGTTACTGCAGTAAATCTATAGCATTGTACAGTTTATATGTTTTATAAAAATCTCCATTAGCGTTCAATGCTAACAAATTTCACACTATTCTACCTGGAGTCCGCTTACACATTAGATACCTTAAATACAATTGAATTTAACGTAAAAGAACAAAAATTTATGCAGTGGACAGAAAGTTAAAATCAAATCTGGTGAACTTGAAAGTGTTGAGTAATCAAAGGAAATTCATTAGATCTTTCTGCAAATCATTACTCACATCTGTACTCTCATGAGTGCCATCAGCAGTAAGCACTGTATGATACTATTTCAGAAACAGAACTGTTCGACTCTAAGTGTAAAGACATTTTCCTTGTCCCTTCAGACGCCTCCGAGAGGCTTGCAGGAGAGGCCAGTTGATGTCCCACCTGAACACATGCCTCCAGTCAGGTTAGTACACTCACCTACAATGTATCTGTGTTTACGTAAATGGTGTTGCCATGACTTTGTAGCATGGGCAAGACTACCTTGAAGCTTAGATAAATGATACTCACTACAATAGTGCTTTTTCAGGAAGAAAACGACTAGAATTTACATACATAGACTGTACTGAAATTGTTACAATTTTAGTGGCAAAAATTTTTGCTTCCATTACTGTACAGTATGTGATTATAGCCCTATTGCAAATTTAGAACGACCACAAACTTAACTGCATTTACAGTATATTGACAGACTGTTGTACATGTACTGAGAGCACTGCAGACAATTTGTATGTAGATTTCTGACAGGAAAATTAAGGTCATTGAGATCATAGTCATTTGTCTTCTCTAGGTACGAATGTACCGCAATTGTGGTTAAGTCATTAGATCCTCCTTAGAAAACAGCTTTTATTCAAACAGTGCTTTTAATTAGAATCTTTCTTATATAGTATGATAGTGCCCTTGACAAGTCTTGTTTTACAAAACACCTCTGTCTTCATGGCTATTGCTGAATTATTGTATACAATTATAGACTGGGCTGTTTGTGTATTCAGACTGTGCACAGGCCTACTGTCTGGACTGGGCTTAAATTGCCTTGACTTTGGCCTACTCCTACTTCCTAGCCTATTTGAAAGTACTGCCGGTTGGATGAGACATTCTTCATGTCTAAGTTTAACCTTGTTGCCGTGTAGCAGCCATAATTTTGGCAATGTCAACGGATATTTTAGTCCAATGTTGTGAGTCTTTCTGAAGTCTGTTATTGTGATATTTACTTAAAGATAGAGTCATGATCATGACATAACAATCAAACAATATGTTGACGTTGCTGCTCTTCCTCCTCAGGTCCAACATCCCCTTTGAGACTGTACTGCCAGCATCAATAGAGTACAGAGACAGCAGTAAGTGGTTTTACTCTAAAGCGCCCCCTAGTGGTCGATGTAGGATTTTCAGATGCCTCTTAGCAATTGAAGTCTTCCCATGATTGTATGTGTAACTTGAAAAGATGTCTTCTGGTTTATGTGCAGCCAGTTTTGATTTGATGGCTATTGTGGAACAATAAAAAGAACTCTCATTGAAATTTGGCTGTAAATTTGGGTATGAGTTAATCATTTTTGTTGTACCTCATTTCGTTTCATTTTTTATGTGATTCAGCTCCAGTGTGTACAATGTATTTTGCTGTTCCTTTTAACAGCTGAAGAACAGCTGCTGTCGCAGGTGATCAGTGAAGTCAATGGAGCTGCTGTCCAGTTCAAGCTGGCCCCGACCTACACCCTGTACATGGCTGCCAGGCATCGCATCGCCTCGGACGCCAGGAACGTCCAGACGGCCGCGGAGAGGCTGCACAGGCTGAACTCCATGACCATCAGAGTGGCCAGTATGATCAGCAGGACGATTCAGGTACTGGTACCCCCTTGCAGTTACGTTTTTGGTGTGTCTGTTTGCTTGTGTGTCCTCAGTAATTTAATACAGTAGAGTGGCAGGAAGTGAAGAAGAAAATGGTGTAACTGCAGTGTGACAGGAAGTTGAGCTCGAATTTGAGATAAAAATTGTCCCCAGCTGTGGCATGTTTCTACATCGGGAACACTGACAGGAATGAGGTGAAGGTCCTTGAATAGGTTATCTCATTTCCCATATTCAATTCTTTGCCATATGCATGTTTGTTGCCTTATGAAATTCAAAAAAATTTGTGATTTGAGATTCTTTTTTGTTTTTCCAATGTCACAAAAGGATGATTAACTTATGTATTAACTTGCCTATAGATACAATAGAGACAATTCTACAGCATTCATTGTTGTACTTCTTGTTTTGCTCAGGAGGGCAGTGCTATTGCGGGAGTCCTGGCCTTCTGGATGGCCAACGCCTCCGAGTTGCTCCACTTCCTCAAGATGGACCGGGACACGTCTCGCCAGACACAGGAAGCACAGGGAATTCTGGGGGATGCTGTGCAGATGGCATTCAGGTCTGCATCTTTGTTAATCACTTTTCATCTCTTTGAGAAGATGGACTGCCTCAGACATCAGTCGTCCTGCATATCTTAAGAACCTTTTGCATACTATAAATTTGGTATATTTTGATGGGACTTAATTTTACGTTAGAATAGAAGGGCAAAAAAGGTTTTCTTTTCAGTGTTTTGAGTTTACATTTGAAACAGTTCTATAGTACGGTAGCAATGCAATGGAAATACACATTCTCGGCGTCAAGACTTTGTGGTGGAGAGGTCACCACGAAAATAGAACCACTGCAAACATTTCAAGATTTACAGTAACGCACCTGGCTCACAGATATCTATTTGAGGCTGGTTACGTTACATCAAAGGACTTTTCATACTGTATACAAAATTATCCACCATATTTTGTGATAAAGATTTTAAATCTCCTTTATTTTGAGTATACAGCACTGAAAGATTGTTGTAGCTGTGTCTAGTTTGTTTCTGAGCTGGTATAACTATTAACTCCTTATCTGTATGTGCAGGTATCTTGTGCAGTGTATGACCCGTGAGCTGAGGGCGTCCATGCCATCCTTCCTGGACGAGTCTTCAGAGGCTGACCAGGAGGACGAGGAGTCCCTTACAGGTAAGAAACTCACCTGGATCTACAGCAAATTCCAGGAAAAACACTCACCATCTAGGTGAAAAGAAGTTCCAGGAAGAATTTGCACCTAATGGAGCAATCAGAATGATTGAAATTTTGATTGTTTTCATGATCGGGTCTGTTACATGTAGATCAAATTTGTGTGACTGCTTCATCAACACACTCTACGTTTCCACATTGCATTGTTTTTACTACATGTACCAACATTACTTGCTTTCATTTTGTGGTCTGGGTAGATCATGTCTTTGCACAGACTTCACTGTAGTTTGCATTTTGTCTCTTGCCTTGTCATTCTTCACACATTGCTTAGATTCTATTTTATGTGGTCACTATCATGAGTCATGATGTCTCACATCTTGTTGTTCTTCACCTCTTTATTTTCTTTTTTCATCCCTACTTTAAACTGTCCTCATTCTGTGATGGATCTCCTACCTACGTCACACTCCTTTCCGTTCTCATTTCTTCTGTTTCTTTCCATGACGTCTGTTCTCTTTCATTGTGACTCTCTTATTCTGTCTTGCCACAAAAATCACTTCCCACCCACCCCACCACCACCTTCTTCCTGTTACCCTGTTCTGTGATGTGTCCATGTGTGCTGCTTCTCCCATGGTTCCTTGAGCCAGTGAAACCGAGCGATGCGGACCAGGGGCGTTTCTGGATGCTGGAGGCGGGCTGGAAACTGGGCAGCTTTCTAGACATGCGTGACCTGCCCATCTTTCTGAACTATCACGCCTATCACCCTAGCAACAGCCCCGGCTACCTCCCTATAGGTTGGTCAGCAGCGTATCTGTCAAGTACACGGAATTTCCTACAATTCAAAACCCATGGCTAATGCTAGCGTCACATTTCCAAACCAGGACCCAGCCAGGCTATTTGCAGAAATGAAAAATAAATGTGTTCAACAATAAATATAATTACACAAATTATGCTCATGACTATTTTTTTACGTTCTGTGTTGTGTTGTCTGTTATATCAAAGTTTTGCTTTCCACAAATTACCCGACCAGGCTCTGGTTTGGAAAATGTAACCCTATGTGGGAGCCCAACTCTTCCTACCGTGAAGTCTTCTATGGCACAAATTTGACAGATATGCAGCTGGGTTGCACAGTGTAGCATGCAGGCCTTTTCAAGCTGTCTCTAAGCACCACATAGACAACGTCTAACCCTCCCATTGTCATGGGTCAACTACAAAGCCTTGTTTAGCTGAACCCTGGCAGTGGGAGGGTTAGAATTGACACCAAGTTGCAGTTATGACAAAAACTTCCCTGTGGCTTTTGCTGAACCGTGCAATTGAGGCCATGGCTGTCATAGTTGGGAAGACATTGCATTTGGAAGTAAGATTTTGTATGAAGGCTTCAACTTACAGTGAAACTGTAGATAAAGCAGCTGGGCAGGTTTGAATAAGGATTGAGCCTTGATTTAGCACCCTCTTTCATTATAAAACATGTAATAAACAAGATAATAGAAATCCCATAAGATTCTTGGCTTTTTTCTGCACTATAGAGCGACTTTGGCACCCTCAATGGACATTGGCACTTGCCAGGTTGGCTTGAACATAATAAAGCTAAGGCTGAGTTTTGGATTGCTCTTATAGGGCTGAAACTGTACAGTTGTTTGGCTTGGAAAATTTCTAAATTTGCCAACCTCTTGCTTTGGTACTCAGATATCTGTTCAACTTGGAGTCAAATATGCAAGAAGAAGAAGACATGATTTCAAATTCAGACATCAACATGTGATATTATTTAAGCAGATTGTGCTACCAAGTAGGATTTACAAAGTCAAGACATTGGCAAATTTTGGCAAGATTGTTCACTTTCTGTGACATAATCAACAAAAAAATTCCTCCAAAGCCCGTTCGGCCAGTTGTAGCCCAACCGTCCCGGTCTTCTGCTGTCTCGGACGAAAGAAACTACGCTCCAAATCTCGCGCCAAGTCAGAGCCCGTCCTGTCAGTTCCACCCGAACCGATCCGCGCCGGCACTAAGAGCTGCGAACAACTTACCTTAGAGACAGGTTGAAGCTTGTGACAACTCTCTCTTCAGAGCTTAGCCATTCCTCTGCTCTATCCTAACCCCTGCATGTTTTAGTCAGAGCTACGTTACACTTACATTCATCTCTACTTGTTCATTGTCATGCTTCATTCCATCTCTCATTCACAACTTGCATCAACTTTGAAGTTTAAAATATTCCCTGTTGTACGGAATATTTATCATTACTGCATGAATTTTTATCATCTAAGTTTCTCTGTCTTGAGTTTGGTTACCAAAAAAAGCATGGTGTATTGTTTTGAATTTGAACAGAAGCTTATTCAATGTGTACTTACATGTATGGGCATGTCAGTAAGATGTTATCATCATTACATGGCAACAAATGCAACAAGGAACTTGAAAAGAGTGATTAGCATTCTTGTATGATTCAACACCTTTCTTTTAACATTTATGGTAGCTGCTGTGTATGTATATTTGACAATCTTTGGGCCTTTGGGTGGTAAGTGCTATGGGAATGTGCATGTGCTGTAAACTGTACGTTTCTGTCCTTCTGCTAGCTGACTCCATGCTTACCAGGATACCAGCTGATATACAAATACACAGTTAGTGCCATGTCTCTACCTGTCTACACATACATGTACACATGTACTGCTGTCTGTGTCATCTGTCTGTTCTAAAAGTCACTCCACTCATACATTTACATGTACATGTAGCTCCATCTTATGTGTGTAGAATGTACTTAACTAACATGCTTAGTTGCTGTCACTCTCTTTTCTGGTAGTTTTCTGAGCTTAGCCAAGAAGTCGTATCATACCAAATATATGTTACTGAGAACTGTTGTTATGTTAACTTTTAAGCAGTCTTACTCGATTATAGGATTGTCATTTCTTGCTTACACTGTTTTTTGTTTTGTTTATTTCTTTCATTTAATTTAAATGAAATTAAAGATATTCTGACTGGAAGGAATTTGTCTATGACAGACTCAAATACTTGTCTTACCATTCTGTACAAATACTAACAGATATACATTTAGATCTCCCCCAACCTTGTGTCTCTGTTCTTTGGATGGATAGATTCGGACTACTCACTCCACTGTTCAATATAAGTCTGTGGTCTCTTTTAACCTTCTCCCTGCTGCTTAACCCCATAACCAATGTAGAAAGGTTACTCTAGTAGGGAGAAGGTTAAGCGTTGACATTTACACTACTCTAATGTCCTTCCTCGTGTTTTTCAAACAGACGACGGTGACCACAGCGCCCACTCGTCAGAGCGCTCATTCCGTACCAGCGCCAAGGAGAACCCAGCTCGGATCAGTGGGCGCTGGCTCTCCCCCAACTCCGGTATGAAGGGGGGCAAACCCAACATAGGTAGGAACTGGTCGTGTACATCTGTAAAAGTTACCAAGACTTTTGTCTCTGAGTAAGCTTTGCTCCTTATTCTTGAGTTTTAGAATTATGAATTATGAATGTCAGTGTAGTACATGTGCATGTATTAGTTCCAAATGTTGGTACACTTTTCAATACTGCTTGCTTTTTCAGGTGATGTGTTGAACACCCTGTCATCGGCCATGTCCCTCCTGCGACGTTGCCGAGTTAACGCAGCTCTAACTATCCAGCTCTTCTCACAACTCTTCCACTTCATCAACATGTGGCTCTTCAACAAGGTAAGTACAGTGACTATCATTTGTAAGGTTTTACATCTATGGCGGCCTGCATGCCCCTTTTTTGTGAAGCGTAAGCAAGCTATTTTGATTACCGTTCTTCAATCATAGGGAAAGCCTTTTTTCTCCTTTCGTAGCAAGGGGGCCACATTTTTGATAATTGACTTTCTGAATAGACCCCTTTCCAAATACCGCGGCCATTTTGAATCCAGGCCGAGAGCACGTGGTTCGAGCGCGGGAAAAGTCAACACCCGGTAAGACCAAGCCAGCGGTAAGGCGTCCCCAATAGAAACCAGCGTTGAGTCATCTTCGGCGGCGAGATGTTCTCCTCCTCGGTGAAATCCATCCATATATTTGCATGGCACAAGTAGATGATATTGTAGTGGACACTTGGACTCGATATCGGCCAGTAAAATTGTGAATTTCTGCTCCTTTTCCACAGTTCCTGCCGGGATGTTGAACGCGCGCTACGGTGATCGAATGCTAATATGTTTACACCGCGTGCTTGTAGTTTCCCTAATAACGTTAGCTAAAGTCGAGAAAAATCCTACAAAACATACACTTTTCGGGCTGGGATCCTTATAGCTACTTAGATAGACATATACAGAATTTTACCGGTTGTGACCGTAATTTTGGTCCATGCCAACTTCGCCTGGGAAAACACGCGTTGAGAGGGGGTCGTGTGTTCTGTCTAGCCTTTCTTTCTTTTCTGTCTAACTTTTCCTTTCTTTCTTGTTACATCGCCCCGCATGGCGATATTTGACATTTCCGCTGAATGCAATCCCACAAAGAAAGACGTGTAGGCTTGATCTGAAGGTCATTTTTGTTTAGTCTCTACCAGACTAACCGCGCCGGCTACGGGGAGAACATTTGCCGGGGGACTTTGGCCATGGAGGGTTGCAATATTGGACCCCATCTCCATAGCCGACCCCCTTCATACATTTGACTCTATTTGGCCAATTGCTACTATTTTCCCAGCAACCCGTGGAGACTGGTAGAGTCTAATTCTTGTTAGGAATTTAGCAGAATTTCAGCGACTTCTTTTGACGAGTTTTCTGAAATATCAAAACCTAAAGTACGTGAGTGAAGATGGAGTGTTTTCACTTTGCGCCGTAATATCTTAATTTCCGTCGGATGATATTACAGAAACGTGAAAATATAGGCTTGAGGGCTTTGCAAGTATAGAAATTTGACGAAACTTCGGTGGCTCCTTTGACTTTGACGATATTTTAGTGCCAAGATTAGTTTGATGAAGTTCGTGAGTCACGACAACCAAAAGGCTCAAGAGTCATACCTAAACTTAGCTACAAGGATCCCAGCCCGAAAAGTGTTTGTTTTGTGGGATTTTTCTCGACTTAAGCTAACATTATTAGGGAAACTACAAGCACGCGGTGTAAACATATAAGCATTCGATCACTGTAGCGCGCGTTCAACATCCCGGCAGGAACTGTGGAAAAGGAGCAGAAATTCACAATTTTACTGGCCGATATCGAGTCCAAGTGTCCACAACAATATCATCTACTTGTGCCATGCAAATATATGGATGGATTTCACCGAGAAGGAGAACATCTCGCCGCCGAAGATGACTCAACGCTGGTTTCTATTGGGGACGCCTTACCGCTGGCTTGGTCTTACCGGGTGTTGACTTTTCCCGCGCTCGAACCGCGTGCGCTCGGCCTGGATTCAAAATGGCCGCGGTATTTGGAAAGGGGTCTATTCAGCGTACATGTTATTTGTAGCCAGTCCTACTGAATTTAGCATTGAGCATTGTTAGGACCATCTATACAAACCCTTATCTATAGCCACAGTTTCTTTGCTTTAACTGTTCAATGCAACTTTGACGGTATTGTTGAATTTTTGTGTAAATTGCTTGTGCATATACTTTTTCAAAAGGTAAGAATATGATCCCAAATGTATTGTGCCTCCAACTTTTGAAAATGCTCAGTTTATTGGCCAACTATGGAAGCTACATGACTTTGTACAACTACATGCACTTATTTCAGATTTCATGATTTAAATGTGATGCCCACTGCCCTGTTGTTGTTCAGGTTGTGATGGAACCCCACCTGGGCCTGTGTACCCCGATGTGGGGCCTGCGACTGAAGAGGCGCCTAGGTCGGGTGGAACTGTGGGCTGAGAAACAGGGTCTGGAGCTGGCCGCAGACTGCCACCTCTGTAGGGTCATCCAGGTAATGTATACTACTGTAGCATCATTTTCATCCAAAGGTTTTGGGTTCTATTCCCTATGACAGTATACTGTACTCAAACGTTTTGATCAAATGCTAATCAGAGCTGTATTACGATTACTGTATATGCAGTAGAGTTAGGATTATGTTTCTTTTTTATGTCTTAACACAACTCAAACCTTACGAACTAGCTTCTTGCTTACTGTAAATTCATACATTTTTGTGGTAGAGGGAGAAAGGAGTCATTCACAGTGTTGTTCTTTCATGGTTGAAACTCATATTGGTGGTACTATGATTTCGCAGTAGAGCATTCACTGAGAAAATGCTAAAAAAAAGCCACCAGAAAAATTTCAAGATGTGATTGTGAAAAAAAAAATATTTTTCTTAGGGACCACAGCATCTTTTATATTTGCTCCCTCCTTCATTCTTTGACCCCCCAAAAATAGTGTTAAACCAAGATATTAGATATGTATGTTGATGAAGGTGTGACATCCAGGTAATAAGACATGCCAAAAACACAGTTACTCAAGCAACTGGATATGATTTTAGAAACATTTTATGATTCTTTCCAAAATCATATCCAGTTACTTGAGTAACTGTTTTTTTAGCATATATTTATAAAGGCCGGGGGGTTGTGTTTGTTTGGGTTGACAAGGCAACACTTGAACCCCCAAGTGGAAGAGAAGTGTGTTTTCTTCTGGGTACAAGAGGCCTCTCATCTCTAGTGGTCACTATAGAAATCTGAGATGTCAGAGTCCAGTTTATAAGTGACGCACCTATCAGGACCGTTGTGTCCCTCACCTAGTGGGAGGTGGCTCGAAGCCTTAAGTCGACGTTAATCTCGTTAAGATCCTCTCCAAACAAATAGAGCAAACAATAGGAAACATAACACAGCATGTGGGAGGAAACAGAGCATAGAGTCCGGCATTGTGCAAGATGATAACGACTGTTTTCTTTAAAAGGTGTTTACGTCATTCTCGGGAGGGCACATGTGATGGATCACAGGAAACTTTTGACATGTCAAGAATCACATTGCATTGTTCTCCTCAGGTTGCAAGGACGGCAATGCAAAAGGGCCCTCTTGTTATCGTATTTCCTGAAAAAAGTTGGTGTAACGTACATTGTGCTGCCCTAGTGAAAGTTTTGCTGGACCATTCTGACAGAAGCACTTTTTTTAACCACATATAGAAAGGAAACAATATGAAAGTCACTACATGTGTCAATGTTACCGTATTGGTTAAATAAAGTTGCTGTACTAAGCCTACTTCATTCTGTCCAAGTGAAAGTTTTGCTAGACCATTCCAACAAAATTACTTTTTTCAACCACAAAGTGTAAAAGTCTTTACATGTTAATGTTATTCTGTATAAACAGTGATTTGTTAAATGTTAGATACCTGTAGTTTTTTCTAGCAGTTGATTTTGTAGTTGTTCACTATCCTTTTTATTTGGAAGTTTAGAGAAGCACAAAATTGCATGAATGCAGATTTGTATGAATGACATCATCAATGTGAACTTAATAAAGTGAAAGTAGACTAAATGTTGCATTTAGATCCAGTTTCCAACAAAAATCCAAACATATAAAAATTATGCAGCCTTTGTTCAGAACACTTGTGTTGCTAACCACCCCTCTCCAGGCGGCACACCTACTACAGGCTCCCAAGCACTCAGCAGAGGACATTGCCTCCATCAGCAGCACCTGCTTCAAGCTCAACTCCATGCAGCTGCGAGCACTGCTGGAACAGTACAGGCCTGACCCCAACGAACCCAGAATACCACAGGTTAGTACAGACAGGAAACTCATAAACCCAAATCATTTAGTCAAGGATCAACCACATGATCTGTAATGTTCGCAAAAGCTGTCATTAGAATGATTGTGGTTTCAGAATATGCTGCTTACTGAAAATTCATTTATCTTCGTGGGGACTTCATTTTGCTGTAGGAGGAGAAATGACTTTCTTGTGGTGTTTTAAGTTCACGGTCGAAACAGTTCTGTCCTACAGTTGTAATACATGGGAAAACGCATACTCACAAAGTCATGATTTTGTGGTGGGCTGGTTACTGAAAATAAAACCGCAGCAAGCATTGCAAGTTTCAAGGTTTATAGTGTCATGGCTAAAAGTTGTTTCCAGTTTCTAATTAATTTCTTACACTTTACGTTCCCCAGGACCTGATAGAGAGCGTGGTGTCGGTTGCTGAGAACACGGCAGACGAGCTGACGCGGAGCGATGGCGGCGACGTTCGTCTGGAGGAGGACTCTGACCTGCAGCTGCCGTTCCTCCTGCCCGAGGACGGGTACTCCTGCGACATCGTGCGCGGCGTGCCCACAGGACTGCAGGAGTTCCTGGACCCTCTGATTTCAGCCGGTTAGGACTTTGTGGCAGTTATTTCATTCATATTATTGTAATTCAAATAATGCTGGTCATTTTGAGTTCTTGCCTGAAGCCTTTTCCAAGTAACAGAACTAAAGGAAAAGAATGATAATTTTCAAAAAGTTTCCAAACTTCAATTAGGTGTTTTTCCACATGCTAGGTATTTCTCTGACAGGAAGTTAGGTCCAAGGTCCTCATTTCCTGTCTTTAACTTCCTGCAATATGCACATGATTTGCCCTATGGGAGCCAGTGGGAAAATGCACAGACAGAATCAACATGAAATTCACAATAATGAATAAAACAATGAGTTTACAAAACTCTTTCTCAGAGGTATTAGATCTTTGATTTCTTGTTCTAGGTCTTCTGCGTATGAACATCCACCCGAACGCCCCCGGGGTGTGGACCATCTACTTCACACCGGAGGCCCAGGAGGCGGCGAGGACCATGGGCTCCCCGGGAGAGCAGATCCCCAAGGAGAAATTACGCAGTGTTTCTCAACAGGTACATCCCGAGGGACACCCTTCTTTTCAAGGCTCAGAACAGGTGCACTTCTCACACATTTTCTGCATGTAGGGCAGAGCTGTCATCATGCACATGTCAATGGCGCCCTCTGTGGGGAGGGGAGAGGGGGATGAGGACACAACTTTAATCACATCTCAAAATTTGGTCAAAAATATTGGCTACTATTAATTTTTTTGTTGTGAATGCCTAAGGTTCCCTCTCTTGAGGGAAATGGATGCAACCTCGAAAATGGATGAAGGAAAGTTTTTTAGAAAATGTTCTGCAAATCTGTAAAGTCATTGCAGAACAGACGTTTCTTTCACTCCCCGATCCACTAACCACTGGGGTCTGACATGTGCATTAGTTGTGTTTTTGTGACAAGAGAAAGAAAAGTACAAAACAAAAAAAATTCTTAGTCATAGCAAACCACTTTGCATCAAGTTTCTTCTTATGTTTTTAAGAGGAAAGAAAAAAAATTTCGTAATTTTGGCAATCCCATAATGCAAAGTGGGAATCGATGGCAGCTCTGCAGGGGTCACCCGAGGTCAAACAGGTGCGAAAATTTTCCTTTTACTTCCACACAGCAGCCACAAGCTAATCGTAATGCTTTGTGCTGGAGTATTTTACTCGGATTAATTTCCATTTTTGCTAGCAGCTCAACTGCAAGATGTAATGTTTTACACTGTTATATAACAAGTTACAGTATCAGGTAGATGGTAAATATTTGTTTATTTAGCTTTAGGACTTTTGTTTTCCTTTGTTTTTTTCTTTATTCACAACATCAGCAACACACCAGCCAAGCAGCTTGCTCAGATGCGACACCACACATTCCAAAGTTGCTTAAGCCGGCGTCACATTGTCAACGATCTTCGCACAAATTTGTTGATCACCGGAATTTCAAAATTGCTGGATTCTCTTTACAAAATTTATGGCAAACCCAAGGATTTATAAGTAGTTCATAGATTGAACTGTTTGTTTTGTAAATTTGTCTTTTCGTAGTGTTTGACAGAGGGAAAAAGAAGATTTTACATGTGGCAAAAGCAGAGACAAAATTGTGCAATTTTACCTCTCTAAGCCTAGAGTAGAGCATATTTTGGGCCTGAAATCTACGACTAAAATGGAGAGTGCTTGATGACCTGTCAACATTTGGCGATCTCCTAAACATCATGCAGTGATGGAAAGGACACTGGCCGTATTCCAGCCGAAATGTCCTCTTGATCTCTCAGACTCGTCGAGTGAGCGACATGTATTTTTCTGCTGTGTGACGCTGGTTTCGCAGAAATAACATTCACTAACAATCGTAGCAAGCCCCCTCTAGTACTTCTCTCCCTGCCTACTGTCATTTCTCTTGCTGAACTGAGCACACTGCACTGTGGAGATATGGAAGATTGCGGTCAAGCATCTTGCCCTGCATGTTCACTCCTTCTTGCATGATGCATGCTTAACACACATTGTTGCACTGCATCTCATCTCTGCCACACATACATACAGTTGCATGTGCGATATTCGTCTAATTTAAGAAAAAGTAAAGGTAAAACCCAATTTGGCACTTTCAAAGGCCACACCAAGAATGCCACTTGAATTTAAGTTCTTTCATTGTCTTCCATAACCATATTTTTGATTGTCGCTGAAGATTTTGTCTCAAGAGACTTTTTGTCTCGAGAGATTTTTTTTATCTTCTTCACACAATTTCTTCACATATTGTGATTCTTTGTGCTTGAAGAAAGTGATTAAAGAAGTGTCTTAAACAGTTTCCCCTCACCGAAAAGGAATATATCATTTAGCCTGAAAAACTACCTCGCTAAAACATATTCCAGAAATTCTTACTTGCGACGTCCTGAAATGTTTGTAGAGAAAATAAGATTTCTTTTTCAGTAAGTTAGTTTTTTTGATTTTCAATGTTTTTAAAATACAAACGAACGTACATGTACAACGTAAGCATGACCTACAACAAATGGAATAAAAATTCATTAGTCAAAAGGTATGCTGCTGATCTTGTATTGGTGTGGCCTAGGAAGTGTCCTAGCATGGTAAGAACCACCGAGCATGTTTTGTGAGCTTGTTGGGCGTTGACTCCTTTCAGAGTCTGCATACCCCTGAAAGCCGCTACCCTACCACACCCAAGGGTGAGGCCGAGGTCATCGATGTGTCCTTTGGCAAGAACAGCTCCGGGATGGGACTCAGCATTGTCGCAGCAAAGGTGAGGAAGTAGACCACTAGTGTCAACATGTATTTAGGGATGTTCCTGTAGCTCAATTGGTAGCAGCTTCACAGTTGAGCTCCTGGTTCCAATTAGTTGGTAACTGGGAAATCCCTGGTATAATCCGGGGAAGGGCATTATGGTTGGTGCTGCATTTTGTCTTTTGGAAGGGACGTAAAATTAGGGGGACCCGTGATCAAAGGCACTACAACAGCCTCATTACTCAGATTGGTACCTGCTGGCTGTGCTTCAGATAGATATATAATGTACTTGAGGAGCTCAATGTTGTCCAATGTTTGTGGTGAGAAACTTTCTACATATATTGATGCTTTGGCCACTGTTCTTTCTGCTTTCAAAGAGGGTTTGAGTAAAATACATTATGTACATTGTACAAAATGTTAGTAAAGTCAAAGCCACAAACAAAACATGCCTGCACTTCTGCAAGACAGTTGCAAGGGGGCCCAATTTCTGTCACTTCCTGAAGGTCTTCCTCTACCAGGATGATTTGTTCACTGCATAGTGGTTCACTGTACCATTTTGAAAGATAACTAGAATGGAATGAATATATTGCTATATTGATTTAGTAGTAGTCAGATATCTGGTCTAACAGGTGTAGCTTTCGTCCATGTTGTTTACTTCAGTTGGGCATAGATATGGACTGGTATTCAAGGATGGTCAAAATGTGAAGAATTTCTACACTTTTCTGTTTGCATCACAATATGTGTATTTCAACCAAGCTTGCAGTCCAAGCATAGCAACACACATTGTAATACGGTTGCAGCTATGATAGTTTTGAATGGTTGACATACTTTTGCAAGAAATAACATTTTCAAGTCACTGGTTGTGAATGGATTGCACCCGTCAGGCCTTAGTTATTGTCTGTGGAGGTTTCTGCATTCCTTTCTTAAATATTTGACTCTAAAGCATCATCTCCACAAACAATAAATGATTATGTTTTGTTGCCCCTCGAGCTTTCTGGCTTTGTTCACATACAATAGCAAGATTGGATCTCATGTTGAAATTTATGGGATGGGTAATAGTAATACAATCATACACCTTTGAAAAATTAGATTGATTTTATTTTGTCAGTTGTTGGATTGACTTCAACCTCTGTTTTCAGTCATCATTACTTATTCATCAAGCAATGTTCTTGTATTTATAACCTGGATTTTGGGAAAAGAAGCTCAGTATGTTTTGTTGTGTTCTTAGACAAACTGTTGTATTACTTCCAGTTGTGATTGAGTAATCGCTGTTATTCTAGCAGTGTCACTTTAATCAACATAAACATCTCCCACAAAACAGCTAATATAGAATGTATAACTTTATGCATCTAGCACATGGAAAGCAACGACTACGACAATATTGTTGTTGAAGACTGGACCTTTGTTGTGCAATATCCAGAGCATGTAACAAAAGAATAGACTGCACCTGTTGAAAAAAGGTGGTATAGCTAGTGTGTTAGGTTTGATAAGAATCAAGTAGAATTGCTATAGAATGCACCAAATAGCAGTTACTCTTAGATAGGCAACTGGATATGATTTTGGAAACGGTCAGACGTTTCAAATAGCATCCACCAGGACACTGAGCAAGATTTCAAATAGCAGGTTTTTAACCTGCTATAGAATGGTTGTCTTGCATTAGTTTTCACATTTATGTATTCTTTCAGCATGTTCAATTAACTCTTTGGGTGGTCTGTAGTTTGAAGATGTAATTGCATGAAGGATATACAATACAAATACAGGTTCTTGGAAATGACAACTATGTATTTTGGAATCTTTGGAGATTGTCGGTAATTTTCTCCAAACATGTGGTGAGACCACAAACAGGAAGTAAGGGGAAGTTGACAACAGGATAAGGCAGAGGAGATACTGGTGATTGACACATGGTGTTAATGTCAGTGTAAATATTGTTGTTTGGGGGTTAACCACTCTCTATTTGATGTGTCAATGATCACATCAAGCACAGCAAATAAGGAAAAGCCTCATTCTGAAGACAGTCATTCTCTTTAAGAACCTTTTGGCAAACCCAATGATTTCTAAGTAACTTATGCTGTATACATGTATAGATGAATTGTTTTGTAAATTTTGAAATTCATTTTTTCATTGTCCAGACAGAACTTTTGACATGGAAAAGAAGATTTTACATGTAACAAAAACTGATAAGACATTTTTTTGGAATTTTACCTCTCTAAGTCAGTTGTTATGAATTTCAAAATAGTGTCAACTTCTGCCTATCTACTAGCGACCCCTCCCCTTCCTTACACATTCCATGGTGAAATTTGTCAACCTGCATATACTTCTGTTGTTTCAGCTTCCTCGTTGGCTGTCATTTTAGAACTAGGATATAGGCTGATCTCCCCTTTAAGTCCCCTACCCACCCTTCTCTCCCATGATACCCAATCCAGTTGTTTGGGGATGGAAGAAGAAAAGCCATTGAGGTGGTGGCAACAGTTGTTTCAGTTCAGACAGGTGCCTGTCCACTCCCACTTTAGTCTGTTGAACATCGGCCATTGAGTCGTGACAGAAACTCTTCAGTCAATGATCGTACCAGTCTGTATGTTCAGGACAGAACCGACCAGTGGTCAAAGTTTACAGAGTACCTCCGTGGGAAAAACGCAGCCGTTCTAATTTCCCATTTGCACAGGGTAACCAGGTAGCTCGTAACAGCGCTATAATAAACTGCCATCATTCACTCGCCGGTATACTGTCAAACACGCTGTTAAGGATGTAACAATACGGCGTAATTTCATTTACAGAGCAAGCTAGCTCAGTTCTGGGCGGCTTCACACGGCTTCTGCCCCTGCCATGTCCGTATTTGGCATGTAAGCCAATACCTGGCCCCGCCATTCTTTGAAGTGTTTTCTGTTGCCCTGGCGACCACAATTAGGCATGAATGGGTGAGCTTACATTTCGTGTGCACAATGTGCCGCCGACATTGAGCCACCTCGTGGAGTGGAGCCTGCCTTGTTTTCCCCTCTCTGCACAAAGCTGTGCATTCCGCGGGTTAGATTTTTGCACGTTTTTCGGCCACTGCTGTTGGTGTTGAGGTATAACTTGGTGCCACTTCCCCCTCCAGACTGGTCTCACCAGGGACTAGGTAAGGCAGAAATTCTTCTACACTTGTTTGAGGTGACGGTGGGCTTGTCTGTGCAAGTTTTCGAAGCACAGGTGCGCTTGAAGAGGCTGTAACCCTACCCCTAGCATTTGGCTGTGGGGCGATAGCGTAGCGTCGGTTGTCCACACACGGTTCCAAATGGTTCCAACCACCGCTATCTTTCTATCTGTGCATGTGAAGTGGATTGTATTTTATTGCCATTCAGTTGAAAAGGGTAAACTGTCAATCCTCCTTAAGAAAATGTCCTTGTTTCTTTCTTTGATGACAGGAAGATTTCTTTTGATGCCACCCATGATGATTGCCTAATAAGTGTCAACTTCCCATGCAACATTTATGATTGTTGTAGGTTCAGAGGTTATCTTCATAGATGGTACATCAAACGTAATTACGTTAATGTTTACAGTTCACTGACCATATATTCAGTTCATCTCTGAGCGACCGCCATGTGTTTTGGTTGCAGGCTTGTTCTTGTAGATTCAGACCAGGCTTCCTGCATTCATTCTCGGCCTAATGATCACAAATTAGATTTAAATTCTTCTCTCACAACATTTCCTCACGCTGACTGTGAGAGCTTAGTCTGTAAGGTGTTTGTCTCAGAGGGAGGAAAAAGGAGCAGATCAAAGACATTTTTCACAGGCAATAGCTTCAGTCCCTTCCCTCCATGTTAGTAAAGAACTATTGTGCCAACCTGGGACTAAAGACTGTAGATCACTTCAAAAACTCAAGCTGACCCAGACTAACAAAGACGGCTTTAACAGGGTGAAAAAACGATCGATAAATGCCTGTATTGTCCAGTAGGGTCGGCCTTAAGTCAACCATACCCGATAACCCGTGTTTACATGTACCTAGGAGCAATGTCAATCGTTTTGTCTTTTATCCCAGGAAACATTTGTAGATCGGAAAGACTTACAGAAATAGGAAAGCCAGGTGCTCAGAAAAGAGCATGCTAACATGGTTTCTTTCTTTTCCTTTGACATGCCCAGTTAGCAGGCTCAAAATACCTCCTTAGCATAGCTAGCAAAAGAGTTATCCAGGCCAGCGTCCGGACTGAAACCAAGTAGTGTTCTCCCTTCTGTTCTTGTCGTCACGTTCTGAAATGTAGAATTCTGCGAGATGACAAGTATTCACTTACGGCCCTAGAACCATAACAGCTCAGCAACGCTTGGTAAAAGTATGTGGCCTAATTCTCATACTCCAGTGACAACACACTACGAGACATACATCACAAAAGGCATAGATCGTACTTTGCAAAAGACAGGAATCACGTTTTGCAAGGAAGAATTCAGGCTGAATGACAAGTTATTATTGGTTTGTGATGTGGTATTTTCCTCCAGTAAATGTTTTTGTGATCTATATGCATTTGCAGCCAGGCCTGAAAGTTTGGCTGTGGGAAGTGCACATTCTATTGCCCGCATCATGTTGCTGTCACTATTGTATTGAACTGTTTTATTCAAGATGAAGAATAGTCTATTGACGAGTTCTTTGCCAACCTTTCTGAACTGCCAAATTCAGAAGTACTTGTTATAGTTACTGAATCATGTATGTTTGCACGTACATGTAAACAGGTTACAAACATAGCCACCTCCTACCGGTGTGTTCAGTTCATGTGAGAGTCAGGAACAGAAAAGAGAGCCAGCTGTATGATTCAAGAGATGTTTACCATCCAAACGCTACCGGAAAGACATGTAAAGGAATCCGAATTTAGGTAGGGCTGTGTTGTTCTCTCTCATTCATAACCACTATAATCTAGCAACATATATGTTTGTTTTTGGTTACTCTACCATGTTTTCATTTGGTACTGCGGTTGGTGAAGGTCGGATTAAGGAGAGTTTTATCAAGCATAATGAAGGTCATGTCTGCGCCAAATTGCACAGATTGTTATTATAACTCCATAGCAACTGTTCATACCAGTAGATATTCAATAACAAGCGCATTTCCCATTCTACGCACACAGGCAAAACTAGGTCTCCCGGCTATTGTATGGCCGTACAGGTATGGCATGTTGCTTTTGGCATCGTTGGAATGCAGTGTCAAATTCTACCTCTTTGTTGTCTCCACATACAATATGTTTTGTGTCCGCGTGCGTGTGCTGTATTCACTTTCATCACACAATACGGGCAGGCCACCCCCGGGAGTGAAATAAGCTAGTCCATCTTCTCCCAGACTGAATGGAGAAACTGGTGAATAGCTGATGAACATTTCTTTACTTTGAAGAATTCATGCAATAAACATCTACTGGACATCTTTATTGACTTTAAAATCTTCTTGTAGGTCAGCTTCTTAAAAGTTTGAGCTGTGAAGGACAATATCAATAATAGCTGTCACAAGTTAATTGACTGTTATTAATTGGATAACATGGAGTAACTTGTGTATTCGCGTGAGTAGCTCTTGAGAGGTGTCTTAAAAAAGCCGTAAAACAAAGTTCTTGACAGACTTCCGACCATTCTTTGTGAAAGTTCAGCCAGTGAAGGTGGACATAAAAGAATGACCGACCTTGCCCCTTGGTTAATTAGCTGTAATTAATTGATAACGAGAGGTGACTGCAGGCATACATGTACAAAAGACTCTTACACAAGAGCGGGGATTAACATACCCCACCCATTAGCCTCTCCCATACTCCGCGAACCTTCACGCGCGGCTTGTTGTCTCAGGCATTCTTAGGGCTTGTGGCCCAAATTCCTCCCCTGTGTACGTCAGTCCAAGTGTCTATAGACCTGACCGTCTGGTCCTAAGTCATCCTGAGATCAGTCCCAAGGAATCTCTGCTCCAGGTAACGCTTCAGTTACAATCTCGGATGTCTATCTAAGAGGCTCAAGACAATAGCTGAGGGTGAGTAAGAGCTATTCTTAGTAGGTCGTCAAGTGGTCTTTAGGTGGAGGCGGTTAATTAGCGAGAGTGAAGAGGTTTATCAAAGAATTATTGGAGGTGTGAATTTGAGCCCCCCTACTGTGCCTTACAAATGGCTGGATTTAGAATGTTACAGTCAGTTTAAGTGAGGAATTAGATATTTGTCTTGCCTGTCTCTAAGTTAACTGTAAGTCTAACTGCAGAATTTGTAGGGAAGCATTCAAGAGTGCTCTCGGAAGGATGATCTTATGGGTTGCCCTTGCAAGAAAAGTTAGAATCTTAAATTCTGTAGTGACAAAATGTCCAGACATTTCGGTATAGATTGATATTGAATAGCACAGCCTGAGGCTATGAAAATGCAAGTTGAAACTCATACTGTACATGTAGGTGTAGGTGTATAAAATTATACTGTAGGTCAGTGCAGAAAGCGACTACACAGGTCATATTTCTTACCTTTGTTATTTCAGCAGGCTAGTAGCTATGCTCTGGATGTTATTGTATCAGACATTATGAGATCTGTTGTAATACTTTGTCAGATGTCTCTCTTATACTAGTTATAGACTCTTGCAATTGATGCAGTTACTGGTCTATATATGGTGTGTTTTGTAGTCTCAAGGAAGTAATGATAAATGTGTTGTTGTTTTTCTATCCAATGTCAAATCTTTGTGAATAAGACAGCCTCTGTATTTTGACATGAAAATCTCATAGATTCTCATTGAGAAACAAAAGTAAAAGGCATGTTTGTCAAAGATGTTCTCAAAGGCAGTGTGGTATTGGATTATAAACATATCATTGAATCCTCCATCATATGTTACTGACCGAGGGTGATATCAGGTTTTGTCAACAGTTTGTACTGGTAATCATATCCACAGGACAAGGAAAGACCATTACGGTTTTACCCCATAGCGTCCTACTTTAAATCAACACATTAGTCGACATTCTTGTCTGTGCTTTAGCGCTGTGTTGTTTTGAACTGATTACGGTTCTCTTCGACAGTGCGAGATTCCACATCAGAGATACAGTTGTCACTGTGAAGCCATCAGTTTTTGTTCTGTAAGCGGATCTCTTTGTATCGCCATGTATCTCTGTTCGGTCTGTTGTTTGGCTGTCTTTTGTGAGAACGGCATCTTGTGTGGTTTTCCCAGTGATTTACCCGATGAGGCGGGTCCCACTCGGGCGGCTATTTGGTCAGTGGCCGCTCAACACGGCCTGAGCAAAGTTTGCCTGTTTGCTCTGCACTTCGCGTGGAAAAACCCTGTCCAAACGCAGTTCTCCCCTCTCTTCAACATACCACAAGTGGGCTCCCTTTGTGGACTTATCCTTAACCTGCTTCGGTGTTTCAGAGAAGAGTTTTATATTTACCTGCTCTACTTTCATTAACTCCATGTAGCTTTGACAACCAGAAGAAAAAAATGTAGGACTGTTTTGTGCCATTTCAAAGAACCTTTTGTTCAAATCTTCTTCTTTGATTTAACTTCCATGCAGCAATGTTTACTGAATGGAGAAGGGTACTGATTTATTGCCATTTCGTTGTCTCTGTTAACATGGAACTGACAGATCCAACCTTTATGCGACAAGTCTAGAAGTCAGCGTTGCCAAGGAAGAAGTCAGTACACAATCAATCGTCAGTCTGCAGTAAACAAATAACTTGTCACAGGTGACCTTAATTCTACCTTGTAGAAGGGAATTGATTTGTGTATGTTATCTTAATTGTTCTTCAATATATTGATCGTTCTAGTTCAATTGATGCTGTAGAGGTGGTTCATATCTAACCTAAGGTAGGATGTGGTGTTTACTTTGTCAAGCCATCATCGCATAAACTTTTTATAGCAAAAGTCCACCCTTGCTTTATTCGTATTTCAGGAAAAGGCCATCAAGATTCATCTGTATTTTGTCCATGTTGTTTGTTGACTACAAGTCTTTGAGCGTTGATCATTAAAGGCCCTTTATTGCTCGTTAAGTAGCTCCAATTAAGGTTGTTGAAGTGATGATGTTGATTAGGTGCTAATTATGTTTGCAGTGCAGTGTCATTGATGAATGGTGCCAGGTTACAAGCTGCAGGTGTGTGTGCAATGTTGGACTGACAACGGTATTGTACTCAGCCCTCATAAATGCCGTGGTCGTCAGGATCCATGGGGCAAATGCTACGCAATCAATAATTGGTAAATGGATTAAAAGTTGGGATGATTTCCTAAAAGTTGCATATAAAACAGAAGGACTTTTCAACTTAACTTTAGGTATTTCCAACATAACGACATGACTGTAAGTTGTTTCCTGTGCGATAAAACAACAAATGTCGGTCCTGTCAAATCAGTGACAGGGAAGGATTGAGCTGGAATGTCGACCAAAAGGGAGAAAATAACTGTTTGACACGTCGTGCCCCGCCACTACGTTTTGTACACACAGGTTCAATCACCCACAAATCTCTCCAGTGTAACGGGCCTTCCTGTCCCCCGCGTGTGTCAATAGCAGGCGGAAGTCGGAAAGACGCCGCAGGAATGTGGCATCAAACCATCTCTCCAGCCATCCTGGAAAAACATCAGAAGTCCTTCGACTCGAGTAGCCAGTTTTCTGTTTGCCCAGCGCGTGTCTTCACGTTCTGTGGTGCAGGAGGTATTCATCTCAGCGGGGTTTATGACCAGATTTGGTGTCTTTGTGGCTAGCCTGAAACTGAAGTGGCGTTGGGTCTTCCTCCCACAGCTGGCACACAAGTGGTCTACAGTTTCAGAACAAAGTTCAAGTTCAGAGCTAGACTTGAACCCCACCCACTGCTCTACAGTTTCAGAGGAAAGTTCAAGTTCAGAGATAGCCTTGATCCCCACTAACTACTCCAGTCTTTGGGTCACATAATTCAGTTCACTTAAGTTCAGGAAAGGCTAGCTTCTCCTTTAAGTATTTTATTATGGAATCTTTCTCGGTGTGTCTTCTTCCCCCAGCTGGCAGACAAGTGCTCTAGTTTCAGAAGAAAGTTCAAGTTCAGAGTTAGGCTTGAACCCCACCCACTGCTCTTGTCTTTGGGTTACATAGTTCAGTTCACTTAAGTTCACTAAAGGCTAGTTTCTCCTTTAAATTAGTTTAAGTATTATATTACTGAATCTTTCTCCGGTTGTCTTCTTCCCCCTAGCTGGCAGACAAGTGCTCTACAGTTTCAGAAGAAAGTTCAAGTTCAGAGCCAGGCTTGAACCCCACCCACTGCTCTTGCTGTTGGGTCACATAGCTCAGTTCACTTAAGTTCACTTAAGGCTATCATCTAGTATTAAATCACTGAATCTTTATGACTTTTGTCTTCAGCAGTAACTGATTAGAGAAGTAGTTTTCCATGGACAGTGTCTGCCATTTTATACCCCATCCACTGCTAGATTGTCTGTGGGTCACGTAGCTTAGTCAGTGTACTTTCAAGGCTAACTTCTCCCCTATTTGTGTTATATTACTTCTTCCTGACTTTTCTCTTCATGCAGCAGTAACTGATTAGAGAAGTAGTTTTCCCATGGACAGTGATACCATTTTTTAATTCAAGATCATGCAGTATCAAAGCCCTGAAGACAATCTTTAATTGCTAACATGTGTGTTCCTTATAGTAAGGTTATAGGGCCTAGTATGGAAGAAAGAACCTTAACAATTTTTCAAAAGTCACATTAGACTGTCCCTACAGGACGCCCTTAATATATGTAGGACAGAAGGAAGTAAGGTGACGTATTGAAAATGGATGAAATCATCATGTTAAGTGACAATTTATATATACAAAGAAAGAGTTTATTTATTTTCCTTGCAAGGTGTGCTGACAAAACAAGCAAAACCAAACTTACAAGTATGAAAAAGAAAAAAGAATCAACTTAAAGATCGTATACATAAAAAGTTTTGTTGTTTCAAAGTTTTTGAATTTATACTAGAATACGCTATGCTGAAAGTATGCTAATGACTCCACCTGGAGGTGGTAAAATAGAGTTGTTGAGTCCTTATCTTAGCTATCAGCAGACAGTATAGGTTACTGTCTGTTTGCTGAGCCCAGGGATCATCTCTTCCCTTGTCTGTCAACATCCCAGTCACTTCCTCACGCCCCTGCTACGCTGTGATTCGGTCCAATTCCCCGGCTAAAAGGCCTCAACCACCAGAGCTCTATTCCTGTCCCTCTGAGATCATGTTGTGCTTGACCTGGCTGTAGCGTGCATGTAATGTCCGTCATCGCTTAAGCAGCGTTTCACTTCACCCCAAACATTCCACGCTTCTTACCAAAACACTCTCGTCATCCGAAGAGTCGGATTTAGCGTGCCTTACTTTCTTTCTATTTTTTCAAATACTTCTGCAAAGTGGTGGAGAAATATTCCAAAAACGTACATGGTAAGAGTAGGGAAAGAATGTATTGTATAACAAAGTACTGTATGGGAAAAGCCCCTCCTTGTAAAATTGCTTCATAATGATTTGTCCTGTAATCCCAGAAAGTATGTGCAGTACTGAGCCAAGTCCTTACCATAAATGGTCAAGCCAAGTGCCAAGTGTATGATGAAGTGGTTTTTCAACAGGCGTCCCTCTCTACATGAGGAATGCTTTGGTCCACCTGCCCATACAATAGTCCTCTCCACACACAAATATTCCCAACAAACAGATCAGGCGCTTTGAAACGGTAGGGGTCGAGCCCTTGTCTACAGAGCGTGAAAAAATATGTTCGAAAGATTGGCATGTCAATATTTCCTGATCAAATTTTATCACAAAAGAAGTGTTTTGATGAATGCAATTGGCAGTTCAGTCATTTGGTGTAGAAAAAAGCTTTTCTGTACTATGTTTTTATTGCATAAATTTCTCTTTGTGATTTTTCGCCAAGTTTAAGAAATTGATTGTTGTGTAATTTGATCTCAAGCATCAATGTCACACCTGTCGCTCAAGCATCAAAGGCAGATATTATTGTCTACAAAAATCAATAAGACCTGAATAAAATGGGTCAGGAATGCTATCTTTGGTTTTCTAAACTTGCCAACTGGTATCCCTTGTCTTTCTTTATGCTGTATATCTACCGAATACCAACATGTAAGCTCTGTCAAAGACTGAACCATGGAGACCTTTAGGGTTAATTCTTCCCTGATGACTAGAAGCAGGTAATTAGTGCAGATGAGAACCAGTTTTAGCCTTAGCTTTGTGGCCGGGTTGTAGGTGTCAAAAGGTGGAGATTGTCTAGACTTTACTCTGTCTGTCTGTGGGAGTCAAGAAAGGTACATTTCCTCTACAAGTTAAGTACATTTATTAAGCTATAATTAGAAATTGAATTTCGGAATAGATGTCAATTTAGACCGAGATTTAGTATTTTCCACTATTAAGATACCTTCTGACATGTATGCTGCCTTTGTCGGGTTTACACTTTTGAGTGCTCTCCAGTCTTTGGTGTAAGATCATAAAGCTTCTTAGAGATACACACGGATTTGTCTTGTCGCTCTGTATCTTTCTTGGAAAAGCGAGAGAAGTGCTGTTGGCCTTAAACTGATCTGACTAGCTTTTGCTCGCCATTATTACAGCTAATACGCCCCTGCCAGAGGCGAGCGTGGCTTTGTCCCGCCCATCGGGACCCAGGTTGAAGGTTCCCTTTCAACTTGAAAGCGGCTGAAAGCATTTTGGTTCTGGTCACATGATGTGGAGTGGTCTGGTAATGAGGATCTCTAGCCAGTATTTCTATGTTGTCACGGCCTGGCTTCGTCTGAGAGCAACTCTCACACAGGAGGGAAAACAAATACTAGGCATTGACCTTGACGCCAAAGAACACAGAAGCCTCTTGCTTCTCTGTCTCCTTGGGACGGGCGTGTCTGTCTAAGAGGAGGGAAAGCACTTAGAGATAAGGAGAATCCAGGTATCTTAGCTGATGTTTTTCTACCTTTGACTTGGCTGTGTGTGTCTGTTGGTACAGCAGTGTTATCTGAAAAGCGACATGAAAACAGAAGTTCCACTGTTGGTTATTTTGGTAATACTTAAAGGTTGTTAAGGAGATTTCAATGCCTGACGACAATTGTAGTGATTTAGAAGAAATAATCGCGTCATGGCGTTATCATTTAGTACAGGTAAAGTGATGGCTTTTTGATTGTTGATTTGTCAAGACCTGAAATAGTGTAAGATTTCTTAGTTGTAGGGTTCTGTGAAAATATCGGTGAAAATCAGGTATGATATCCTGTGGATTTTTGTTATTAGAACAGAAAACAAAGGAAGGCTTGTTGGAGGGTTCTGTTGGTGTAAGTAGAGAACACAAGAAGTGCTCTGTGAGACTTCCATGTCTGTTTTCATTAGCATAGGTGGAGTGAGGGGGATTCAGGTAATCCTATCATCATGTGCACGGAAGGTAAACTTGTTTTGCCTCAAGATATAAGTGGAAACAGTTAAGATGTATTTGAGATGTTTGAATACCACCCTCCCCAAGTACTTTAAAAAAATCTCAGACTACTGCAGACATAGACAAGTTTGTTATCAGGTATTTTATGGTTGGTAGACAGGAGTTTCATTTAGATCAATCAGTCTTATCAACATCGTTAAGCTTTATAAGTTAGCACAGCCTTGTTCTGCTTTATAATGATGTAACGTTTAAGCCCCCAGCATTGTTTTACCCACTTGACCGTTGGTAGTCTAGAGAGGCGCTTTCACTGATAACGTTATCAATAATCTGATAACTGTAATGACTTTACACTGAAAAGTGCAAACATCGAAAATGAAGGTTTGAATCGTGTGACCTTGTTATCCGCAAGGAGGATGTTTGAACAGACCGTGAATATTTCTCACTCTCGGCCGTGTCTGCAGAAGAACGCTTTCCTAACAGATAAAACAGGCAGGTAAATTCACAATCAACAAACTGTATCGCAGCATTCCTCACATGCCTCACCTGAATGGGGTCTCCATTGTACCATACCGCAAAGCAATGTGGGAAGTGAACTTGCCTCTCAGCACATGAACTAACCCCTAACACTTGGGTCAACATTGGAATGAAGCATGAAAAAACAGGAACAGATTCTTTTTGTGAAGTTTTTCTGGCCGTATCTTTTCTGTCTCTCTTTTACTAGGACTTTCATGTCTCGGAGTATGTTATCACACATGGAAACCTTATGGTGTACTGTCATGTCTTTCCAGAATATATCACAAAATGTTTGTTGATACTTTTCAACTGCAACATATGGGGATGAAACACAATATCCACTATTTCTAAAGCTGTGGCTGCTGTTATAGCTGCGGTCACACATGTCCGTCATCCCTGTCTGACATTGAAAAGGAACCCTGGGGCATTGAAAAGGCTATTCGCTGACAGTCAGCAGACTGTTTTCCCCTCAGAACTTTTGTTTAATGTCTTTTCGAATACCTGCCAAAGCTGTCGTTGATTGTCGGAACATGAATTCAAATATTCCTCCTCATTTCGTGTTCCTGACTCATCTTTTTTTTTTTGAAGAAAAATACACTTGCATTGTGCTAAAATAGCCAAAGTTAATAGCTAGCCAACAACTTTGGCTATGATACTGGTATACACCTCAGCATTAATCTTACTTATGCACTTCACCTGCTGTTTAACGTGCCTGAAATTCCTCCCTAATCTCCACTATTGTCTCAGAGGCACAACCATGCAAAGGGCAACCAACTTGAGAACGGACGTGTTTGAAAACTGATGTCACCCCCGTTACCCGCATAGCACAGTCGTGAAGGAATTTCTGAAGCACATGAAGTGTCGGGACGCCACATGTGAAAACACCACGGTCACATGCACTGTAGTGACAAGTTCAGCCTGAGTGCCTGACATAGGAAATCATTATCACCTGTAGTCTTGTAGTGGTTGCCAGGATAGATTCTAGCATCTCACACCACCAGTATTGCGCACACAGTCGCAAACAACAACAACAGTTGACCTCTGCCAAGACAACATGGCGCCTTGGTGTTTTGTCGGTTGATTTGTGTGTTGCTTGGTTGGTGTCCAGGATGTATCGTTTTGTTAACAAAAAGGAAAAATGTCCTGTTTCTATTTTACGTACAGTCATTCCCCCCCGCTGTAATTTCATTGTGAATACCTTTTTATGTAAGCCATTTCCCATTCAATTACCAAAGTGCTTCATATGCACTTAGCGGTATTGATTTTGTAGCTACGTGCGGTTGCATCATTTCTATTCATAGCAATGTCAAATCTGTAATGACTTTTATTAAAACTCTATCCACACACAAAACTCCTTGCTGCTAATGCTCACAAAGGGCTATGTTTGCACGGGCATATTTCCAACTATGCCTAAGAGCAATAATAAAAGTCACCTTTTGTATACTTGGCAATCATGATTTTACCTGCTCTAAGAACAGGGCTCGAAATACTGGGTGCATGTGCACCTCTGTGCACCCAAAATTGAAGCAGTGCACCTAAGTTTTGACTGTGGGTGCACTGGTGCACCTAGATATTTTTGCAGACTATAGGCTTAGGGTAACTATAATATATATTCTTGAAATCTAAGTATGAGAAAAGGTAATTTATTTGATGTGATGCTTGTTTTAACGTTTTGACGTTTATAGAATAACAGATTGAAGTTTGTAAGAGAGGCAGTTGGCTGAAACTTTGCAATTGAGTTTTGCTGACACTCTACTGTATTTTAAGTTGTGCACCCAAAATTCTTTCTGTGCACCTAAATTATTGGGTTGGGTGCACCAGTGCACCTATTCCCAAATGTGAATTTCAAGCCCTGTAAGATCTGAAATAGTTCTTCTGCATGTAGGAAACTATGCCTACCATTTCCTCTCATAAACTGGGGCTCTAACATGAAGTCGAAGCGACGCGGCCCGAGTCAGAAAGCGTCTGACTAATTGCAAGGTAGCAGGCGGTAAGCAAACAGCAGCAAGTCCAAATTCAACAAGTGCAAATCAGGCCATTGAATGCTGGCACCACTTGGCACAATGGCGCCCATTGAGAGGCCCACCTGATGTGAGGATTCTGTGCCAGGTAACCCGGCGACCTTTTCTGAGTGAGTCATTGTTGCCAGGGCACGTCCTGGTTCAAGTTCACTTCCATCCTGAGCTAGCGGGATCTGTTGCATCCAATTTGAGGCATTATCTGGCAGGTTTTTGATAGTGATACTGCTTTGACTTTGGTAGGAGTGAAGGTAAGAAATGCATTCGTTAGAACTGTTTGTATGATCTGAAACTAGTCCTGTGTTCTCTGTAGTTGCGCGTTCTTAGATGCCAACATTTGATGCTGACCTTCAAGAAAAGGTAGCATTGTGTCGAAATTAGAATTGCTTCTCAGTCGCTTCCATCGTGGGAGGGTTTCGAAATGAATAGTGAATAGCCACTTCTTGTATCTGAACGTAACACATACAATACAATCAAGTAATGGATTGCTTTATTGCATCAATTATGTGGACTGCAGAAACCGGTTTACAAAGGAGGGTACGGAACTGAGGTTTCATATTAAACGTGCGACTGCAATAGACCTGCTGAGGTAGCAAAATCGTGCCTTCTGTGGCTTCGCCTTGCAATTGATTAGATTTTGTATCAAAACTGGTCAAGATCTTAAACTAAAGTACCTGTAATAGCCTTTTGTCACTTATGGAACTTCATATACTCACAAAAGGTCAACTTTTGTTGTTTTATGTGCCTTAAGCTCCATCTGAAGATGTAGATTGTATTTTTATTTGGAGTTTTTTAAGGTCAAGTGTTGTGTCACTGTTCTATACCTGGTACCTGGATGATGTGATTGGTGCTAGCTGAACTCTCAACTTGTTTGCTACACAAAAATACATTATGATGTCATACATTACCCACACATTGCAGCATTTACATCGTTTGTTCTCCTTTGCTTTCTTTCAAGTATGATGGTTTCGTTCGATGTTCTACTACTTGAATTCGATTCATAACTTCACACACAAAAGACACACCATATACATAATAGAACTTTAAGTCATCAAAGGTAAAATGTCCTATCATTTATCAGTGAGATGACTCATACCGGTGGCTATTTTCACTCCTGCCTTCTAGTACTACTAGTTCTAAGGATCTTAAGGTGTTTCTCAGAAGCATCTTAAGTGCCTACAAGGTTGCCTCGTCTTGGTAAGGATTGGGTCACTGTTGTATTGTGTTGAAAGGACCTCCTACACAGAAACTGTGACTGTGATCATTGCTGCATTGAGTCATGTTTGAGATCCCCCCAGAAAAGAATACTTGGACTTAACCAGGGTCAACTCCCCCCTGAAAAATGAGGTCATGTTTTAAGCTAGAAAAACCACCGACTGTAACCCTTAAACACATCAAAAGACTGCTTGGATACATTTGTATCTCATTGTAGATCCCTAAAGCGTTGACCAAGTGGAAAGAAAAAAAACACTGCCTGTTTTCACACCTTCCTTTGTATCATTGTGTGATTGTCTATAAATAGAAGAAGGTGCAACAATGTGTGGATGGGGGTTCCGTATGATTGGTCCGTACTGACTGACTGGATTATCAGCCAAGGGAGGTTGTGTGTAATGGTGATCAAAGTGAGCATATCTGATAGGGCGAGGGGTGTGTCCAGGTAATCCAGGTGGTGTGGGGATTGTTTTCAGGTGTTTGTGTAAGCCTCACCTGCAGTGTTTACAGGGGGGTTGAAGAAAAGTAGGCCAGATCTTAAAATGATGATGTTGGGGATTTAGTGAAAGTGGTAAAAACTTTGAAGCCAAATCTTAAACCTTTTATGAATACTGTATGCTGCTCCTATGAATTAAGCAGGTTTTGGATGTTTAAAAGAAAGGTTTCAGAGTTTGATTACAAACGAGTTTCTGATGCAAATGATAGTGACCAGGTATCAAGTTATGACATTATTGAATTGCTTAAGATTAGTATGCTCTGCTTCATTACATTATACATATTGTATTCCTAACAAGCTGTTGATAGATAGATTACAATCATTTGACTACTAGCTAGTTCAAAGACCTATTTACAGTAGTAGTAAAGGTTGTATTATCAGAAACTGGAAATGGTCAGCTCTGTGAAAATAATGGCTATTGATACACAATGTTGTGAGGTTGACAATTCGGGTCTTCTCTCTGTTACAAAAAGATCAAAGAGGGTTGAAAGAGATGCAACAGCTGACTGGATCTCTTTGATGATGTGACGCAGGCTTTGTTTATTTCTGTCCAAACACCTGTGTGTCTGTTTGCAAGCTAATCTGCTATTGGATTATGGTTTGTTGGGTGTCAAATCGACCGTTGCATCACGCATGAAGTGAATGTTTTGGTTTTCAATGCCAGTAAGGGGTACTTGGCTGCCTCTTTGCATCTACAGGAGCGAAACTTTATATTTCTTGTACGGCAGCTGTTTTGTTCAGATTTCATTGATTCACATGGTTGACATATTTTTTTACTTCTAGACTAAGTAAGGAATTAAAAGTTTAAGATGACATTGCTTGGAGAGGAATATTTTGTCACGAAAATCTGGTGAAAATGTAAACACAATGAAAAGCATATTACTAACTCACATTTTTTGTAAAGAGTTCAACCTTCCTCTAAAGATTTTTATTGTATTAACCATCCAATCTGTTCTGGAGAGTAAACTTTGCTTGCTACACCTCATAATGAGGAGGACTGATGATGATGATCATGTATTAACCCTCAATGTACAATGAATATGTCAAAAAGTTTTTTTCTTAACATATCAAAATTGTTGTTGTTAATCTATAGGGTGCTGGACAGGATCAACTTGGTATCTACGTGAAGTCGGTAGTTAAGGGCGGCGCGGCGGACTTGGACGGACGTTTGGCGGCTGGAGACCAGCTGCTGGAGGTCGACGGGCATAACCTCGTGGGGCTTTCTCAAGAAAGGTATGCAGGATTGTCATAAACCTTCTTTGTGCCAACTTTTTCATTGTTTTGGTAAGTGACATCTGTCTCCAGGACCCGTCCCAAGACGGAAATTTTCTTGTTGGGACGGACAAGAATTTCACAATGTCCAATGTTTTTTCGTAAGCTTAGAATGACATATTTAACAACGAAAAGTATTAAACATCGGCTCCCAAAGTGTCCAAAGCTGGAGACAGCCCTGGTTACCTAGTGCTGAAGATAAGAAATGGATACTTTCCCAGGGTGGACATTGCAACCACCTTATTCTTCTTTTCTGTTTTGTCCCTCTCTGCAGGGTGGACTATGTAGGCTTAGTGATAGATGATACAAAATAGTTAATATGCTTTTCCATTTTGTACTTCTGCAGGGCTGCAGCGTTGATGACACAGACTGGGCAGACTGTAAATCTCAAGGTCGCTAAACAAGGAGCAATTTACCACGGTCTTGCCACTCTGCTCAGTCAGCCTTCTCCAGTCATGCAAAGTAGAGGTAAGCCATCAAGACTGGGGTAAACTCAGATCACAATCTTCTTCTTCACTTCTTCTCTTTCTTGTTTCTTCTTCCTTTCCTTGGTACTCTTTTCTTGACAACCACCTCCACCTTCATCTGTCTGCTCTCTACACTGTTCAACGCTGTAAAAGAATGAACCCAAACCAGCAAGTAACCACTCGCTAACCAGGAGAAAAGGAAACTCTTTACCCTTCCCAAGCTCACTTTTGGATAGTCATTGCACGGACGTTCATGTAAGTACAAACCAGCGAACCATGGTTTTAACACACCGTGAATTCTACAGTCAAGAAAGAGGCTTCAAAAGTGCAGAAGTAAGACCTTTCCAGCTTGTTCCTGTCAGTGGATCAAGACTTCAAGAGAGGCAACGAGCACACATACATGTACCGCGGTGATTCCATCAGACAAGGACATGTGCCGCTCTTCATCCATCTCTCCATTTCATCTGTCTTGTCCATCCTTTCTTCTGTCTTTCAACATTCTTTCATCTATTGTGGAGACAATGCTGTGAAGTGGGACACCTCCTTAAGGATGCTCTCGTCATCCTGGTCCATTGTGTCGTGGAAGACTTTCTTGTAAAAAAACTGTGCTGTGTGGCCATTACTGGACTTTTCTGGAAACCCCTTTGAGCCTCCCATAACGCGGTAACCCCCAAGCTTTGCTGCGGTGCTTTGGGATGCTTTGGATGATGGTCAAGTAACAACTGCTGCCTTTCTTTTTCTGTAATGTGCCACTGGATAACAAAACTAACAAATGCAATCTTACAAGGCCTCCTGCAACTACATAGAAATAGAGAGCAAAATAACAATACTTTTTTTATCTAACATCACATCAGAAGAGTTGTTTTTGTGGCCTTACTGTGTTATGTTTGTGACAACATTACATTAACCCATTATATGTGTACGGATTGTTGACATTTGCTGTACTCTGAAGTAAACTTGACCATGACTGTCCTGTTCCAGTGTCACGTCGCAGCCTCGGTCCCACTGCCCTCAGTCCGTCACAGGGGGGTGATACCACCCCTTCCAAGACGCGCCCTAAGAGCGAAGATATTCTCGCACGCCATACAAACCAAGTCAGCACCCCACCCTGGCGAGAAAAAATGGCACCCGAGGGGGAAGGTTCCGGCACAGTACAGAGGAGGGAGGAGTACCGCTCCTCCCCCCACCTCCACAACACCAATAGTAAGTCTAAATCTGTATCAGACATTGTCAGCGATGCCGAGGCCAGGGGGAGGAGAGCTCGCAACGAGATAGAGTCCGTCCGTGAGCAGATTAAAGTCCGTAGAATCATTCGCAGGTCCCACTCGGCTTCCCAGAGTCGTAGCCGCTCGTCCTCCCTTTCCCGTCTCGTTAACGATTTAGAGAGTCGCGATTGGAAGGCGAAAGAGGAGGCCGGTGTCTTGAAGGGCGCTCGTAGCCCGAGAAGCCCCCTCAGTCCCAGAAGCCCTAAAAGCCCCAGTCCTCGGGGGAGTAGGTCTTTTAACTGGCCACCTCCAAGTCCAAAACAGGAAGATATCCGTAAGTCTGACAAATTATCCAACGGTGTGCCTCACATTGGGAAAGAGAATGTCAAGACACGATATTCGAATGAAATTGTAATGAATGGGGATTTATCCAACGGTGTAGTTCACCACATAAAGAGGTCGGCCATCACTCACAACGTGCGGCCCTTTGGAAAGGAAATCAAACGGTCCCGCTCTTGCTCCGAGCTTAAGGAAGAGTTCGAAAAGAAGGAGCAAGAAGCAAAGGAAGGGTTAGATACTCTAAGGCTTAGTCTGAAAACCCAGGCCTCCCTTAGCACAAGCGAGTTAGGCAGGATTAGGAAGGCTGTGTCAATCTCTGACTATCAGAGCAAGGCAGAGGAGAGGGATAAGCAAGCCAAGAGGGACGAGGAAACCCTTAGCCAGAAAAGCCGCCGTCATTCGGAAGGGTCGACTAAGTACTACGTGTCAGGTATGGGACATCGATGTTGGGACTTCTACCAGTGTGCCTCTCTGGGACATGCTTCATGCTGGGACTCTGACTTCTGCAGGCATATCCAAACAGTCTTGCCACTGGCAGTGCTAGCAATGCTAATTTACTCATTTACAAACAAAGAATTCTTCAAGATCTATTACCATGGCTACTCTGTTGCATCATTCGGCCATAGTGCAAAAGCGTTGGTTATTGTTATCTGAAAAAGTTGCAAAAATATTAGTGGCTTTTTTGTTTGTTTCGTGCATTGGTGTTCTTGCTACAGTTAAAGTTAAACCATGCATGTTTAAAATAACTGCATTTGGCATGATGTAAGGATGCCAGCTTGAACCAAGTATCAGCATGAAGCATGGCCAGTGTTGTAGTGACTGACAGGCCCATGGGATAGGGGAGGGTTAGTAGGGAGTATGAATACTGACCTTGATTTGAATGTAATGTACTAACCGTGTCCAAACTATCCATGCATGTTCACCCAATATAGAACCTCATAAGTCCGGCAAGCTTGGGGTGCATTGGGCTAACACACTGTCAGCCCCCTCCCTCAGTAAGTATGATAGCCCGTTCACAGCTGGCTGTCCAAGCTGTATCGTGCTGTGTAGTGCTGTACAAGGCTGTGCGCATCAGTGCTGTCGTAAGCTGTTCCTAACCTTTTTGTTGTTGCCATGTTGTGAACATACAGTTGTACTAAATGTAGTTGCATGCATAGATGTAGCATGCAGTGTGTGATGTGTTATTATCATTTCACTAACCAGTGTTTTTGCCAAGTGTTTTCGATTTTGTGTTGACTTAGTAGATCGTATGACCATGGCAAACATGACTTGTTCTGTTTACAAATTAATGCAATTCATGCTTAATAATATATTGTTGGCTGTTGAACATTAACACAAGTGCATCAGAATTACTGATATCAGTAGTGTCATCTGAAAGTGAACATGCTTTGGGTAGGTGTATGTTGAAGACGTGAATTTAGATACCAAAACAATTCTTCTCCTGTCAGGCTAACAGATGTAGAAAATTCATTATTCCTCTTACGCATCAACTCATCTAAGAGCAACACTACAGAAAAGGTGTCCTGGTCAAGAGTTAGCAAATGCAGTTTTTACTTGCTCACTCAACAAAGACTGACATAGTACAGCCAACAATGGATCACTTCAAGGAGCATGGCTTCACAGCGGTTGAATCTGAAGGGAGATCTTTCAAACCATTCAGCAAGTCGCAAGAAGCCTACTTTATAGATTGGACAACAGATTACCCAATATCTACTACCTTGACTGTGTGGAATCCACCTAGGGATTTACCATGGACTTACCAAGGCTTTCACTTGTGGTCATGACCCTATTTTCCCTTGGATGAAGATGTCAGCTTCCAGGACGGCTGTCTGCAACTTGTTGAATCAACAGACAAGACTGACACAATGATTCGCAATGTCAAGACATTTACTGGCGACTACTTCAATACTGACTGGAGAAAATGGAATTGTCTTCATCAGGAGAATCCTTCAAATAATTTAGAATGTTAAAAGCATTCTGTATTTGTATTTTTGTTTTGTATCATTACTGGACCCACATCTTGTTTATTAGGTCAATTTTTTGTCATTTCTATTTTCCAGCCATATTGTTTGATTTGGAAACTTTTGTCATCGGCATTGAAATTCCCAAACATCTAAGTGTACAGAAAACCTTCAGGTACCTTGATTGTCACCTGTGTTTAGCTACAGTTCTGTTATTAATCCCGTGATGTTGTCTTTCCCCTGCAGCGTACAGCCAGATGTACGGCCAGGGCCGTCCTTCGCCCCAGCAGCAGGGTGGTGGCTACCGGCCGGCGGCGTCCAACCCCAACATCCAGGCCCAGCTGAAGCAGCCGCCACGCGACGCACCGCGCTCCCAGTCCACCTCCAACCTGGGCTACCCCCAGCAGGCCGAGCCCCGCAGGGTGGGGGAGATGCGCCGGGGGCCGCCCCCTCCCCAGAGGAGCCCCAACACCACCAGCAACTACGCCGACCCGCGCGGGGACAGATACGGAGCCCCCGACCATCGTAGAGACTATATGAACGTAGACCCTAGAGATAGGCACCCTGCTAATGATCAGGACAGGAATTATGTGGACCAGAGGTACTTGCCCCCAGAGGCTAGGGATAGGTACGCCCCCGTAGGGCACGCTAAGGAGAGGCACCCCCCTCAAGACCAGCAGGCTCCGAGGTACAATGTCACCTATAGGGCTGAGCCCTATGGCTCCAAGCCAGGCTACTCTGACTCCCCACCCCCTCCTCCACCTCCCCCACCCCCAGAGAATTACGATGGTGTCCCACCTGATCTGCCACCCCCTCCACCCGACCCTCGCTATAACGACAGCCCCCCTCCGCCACCACCACCCCCTGCTGAGATGATCGGCCGGTACCCAGGTGGCCGACAGCAGAGCGATTCTCCGCGAGCCAAGCTGGCAGAGACGATGCGCTCGGCACCATACAACCCAGAACAGGCCAGCCAGCACAGGCTGCGCCACACCGACGGCCCGCAACAGTACGGCTCTGAAGAAGAGCGGAGGTTCATGGAGATACAGGAGATCGAAGTTGACGCAGAGAAGCGGAAGCAGCGGATGAACGGCAACAAAAACTACACGTCCGAGGTGACCTACGTCCTCGAGAAGAGTGACACTCTCTCCCCGTCTCCGTGGGAGAGAGAGAAGAGGGTCTACATCGAAAGGCAGATCAACGAGCAGCTGAAGCAGATGAGGGAGCAGGAGATCCAGGAGCTTGAAGGGAAGAACTACAGACGACCTGAGGAAGAGGAGAGGCTCCGAAAGCTGCGAATGGAAGACGAGTTCCAGCGCAGGGCAGAAGACGCAAGAAGGCGAAGTGAAGAAGACGAAGAAGCCGCTTCTGAAAGCGACGAGGAGCCTCACCCCAAGCAGCTTGTCCGTGTTGTTGCTGAAGAGGCGGAGGCAGCAAAGCAGCGGATCATCGAGAAGGACCACCAGCGCATGTACGAAGAGGAACGTCGCGAGATGGAGAGGATCAAGGAGCAGGAGCACCGTCTCCAGCAGCTGCAGGCCGAGCGCGACGAGCAGAGGCAGAGGATGGGACAGAAGATGGACAAACGTGAGCGCGAGCAGGAGGAGTGGCTGGAGAAGCAGCGACAGCTCCGCGAGCAGCAGCGCATCGAACAGGACGAATCCAGGAGACTCCAGGAGCAGGAAGAGGAGCAGATGCGCCACAGGAAACAGGAGGAGATTCGCATCAAGCGCGAGCAAGACCAGCAAGCTCTGCGCCAGATCCAGGCACAGCGAGAGTCCGAGGAGAAGGCATACCGCGAGGCAGAGAGGAAACGAAGAGAAGCAGAATACCTCACGAAACGCCAGAGGGAGCGGGAAAGGGAGCGCCTGAGGCAGGAACGACAGGAACGGGAGCGGCTACTTCTCGAGAGAAAGCTCACGTCCGAGACCCTGATCTACAAGAAGAGGGACTCAGCGTCCGACTCTGATGCATCCTCCCCCACTGCCAGGGAGCACCCTGGTGTCCAGTCCACCCGAGTCAACGCCTACCAAATCCCACCACCAGAGAAGACCTTCATCGCTCCACCTGCTCCCCCGCAGCGAAAGTCTTCGTACGAGTCCCTGCGTGACTCCGACAGGTACAACGACGACAACTCTCGAGCGTACAACAACTACAACGACTACGACCAGGAGAGGAAACCGTCGCCCCCATCCAAACCATCGTACGACGCTCTCCATCCCACTTCCTCCACCGCCTCGTACCATTCCAGTGCCTCTTCCTCCTCCTCCCCCTCCCATAAACCTGACGAGTTTGCATCTCCAGCTAACTCCCAAGGTCTAAACACGTACAATAACCAGCAGATGGCTGGTACTACCCCTTGCATCATTGGCGCGCAGGAGGTTTATCGGGATCCGGTCATGCGGCGAAAGGCGGAAAAGAAAGCGCAGGCCTCGGAGGCCGCAAAGAAAAAGCCGGGTCCCGAGAAACTTTCCTTCAAAGATCGCATGAAAATGTTTGACCAGGGGCAGACCATTGAGAAGCCACGTACATCAAAATGGCTGAAAGAACACGCACCAGAAACAGTGGGTTAGCGGGAGTAACATTAGGACCAGTGTAGTGGACAAAAGCCTTTCTTGTAGCGATGGAAATGAATGATAACTAACAGCAAATTTAGATGAGAAGTCATACTGTGGAATAGTGATGGGAAACTTGTTTCTCCCACAATGATTAAATAGTCTACAAACACTTATATTATAATAGCCTGGAAACTACATACTCTGACTCACCTATTGCATAACCAGATGTTTTGCTTAGTAGAAGAAATACAAAATTGAGCTGAAATTTAAAGACATCTCTAATCATGCTCCAGGACATTTCCTGAATGTGGATGTTCATAATAGATTGAATGTTTTTTGAATGGAGTTAATTTTTCTATCACAGTGAAGATTTAGCTGTAGATTAAAAAAAGAAACGGAAAAATTTGCAGAATTTTTGTACTTTTTACTCCCTGTACAGAATTTTATACCTTAAGAGTTGACTGGAGTTGCAGAGTCCTGAATTTTCGGTGCTCAGAAAGAGAGTAAAAGAAACAAGCAGGCACTGTTCACACCGAGACTGTGACGAAATAAGGCATGGTGGTGGCAAAAGCAGAGTACCTCAGACTGTCCCAAGTGTGCCAAAAGTCTTGCCTGCTCTAAACTTGGTCTTGCGGAGGTTGCCTCGGGGGATGGCGGTATCATGAGTGGAGCTTTGTACATGTGCGCAATGATAGACGGTTTGTCGTAGCCGGCGACCATTTGGATATTGAGACAAACGTTAGGGCTATAGGTACATGTATGTGTGTATCACAATGTATTTCATGCTAGGATGCTATTTTTTGCCATTTCAAAAGAACATACTGTTATTGAGGATAATTAGTAGTAAGGAGTTACGAGATGAATTGTACGGATTGCATGGAGATACTTATTTTACTGTGAAATGCTAAAAGGTCCAAGTTTCCTAGCCTGTAGTTTGTAGCCTTAACACGTCATAATCCTAAGACTTCTGCAACTGTATTATTGTAGACAAGACATGGAGGCTTGGTACCATTCTCTTCAGTAAGTTTGAATCTAACACTAGACATTAAGATGTTAATTTTGGATTGACTACAGATTTGTGGTAGATGAAATTGTGAACTTTCATGTATTGGAAGCATAGAAGGTGTGATCATAAGGATGAAGTACAAAGGTCAATAGTAGTGAACTAATTAATGCTCCTGCTGTGGTATAAGATCTTTGTTAGATCTTGAAGAAAGTACCCCGCTCACTGGGGACAGCAGTGAAGTTTTGAGCTCCTTGATGGCTTTTAAAGATTTTTTTGTTGTTTCTTTTTAGAGTTTTTGAACGTACGCAACAGAAGATTTTTCTCTGTACAGTGTTAGTTGCTATTGTGGTGAACAAGCCACTGAATGTGTCTTGGATGCCACCGGCAGCGTTTCTTTCTCTGTATCATGTATATATCACTTCAGCATTTGCTTGTATGTACACATTACTGCGTAACTACCACCAACAGGTTAGCCTTTGGTTTTGCAAAATGTATTTCACTTTTCCTATTCAGATATGTCTAACAACCATGCAGAATGTACCCATATACATGTATGTAAGCAGACTTGTTTTACTTGTATCATCTTGTAGCAAAACCTTCTTTTTTTTCTGGATATTCATAACAACCTTTCTCTCATGTAATAAATCCATTGACATAACACAGGAGGCTGTTTGTTTTGTATTCTGTTGCGGTAGATTCAATTCTATTTTGAAATCAACTGGCAGAAGTACAGTCATCATCATATCTGTACAGTACAATACATAGACATCAATGAAGGTTAGACATCCAGATAATATAGCCTCAGTTGCAGGCTCTGAACCGGGTTTTTGGGGGGCTAAATAATACACTTTTTGCAGCCAACCCATAACTATCAGCCAACCCTGTAACTATCAGTCGGCTAGATGGGTTGGCTGCAAAAAGTGTATTATTTAGCCCCCCAAAAACCTGGTTCAGAGCCTGCAACTGAGGCTACAGATAATAAGAATTACACCAAAAAACAGCCACTCAAGCAACTTGACTGTTTCCAAATTTTATCCAGTTGCTTTTCGTGTAACAATACATCTACACCTGGATTGTGTTGGATCTAAGATAGATGAAGACAATTAGCTTTGTGTGCTAAATTCTATACTATAAAGTTCCATACATTGCTATCTCATGATAGAGGCATTCATACACAAAGCATGCACCTTCATAACAGGAAGATGATAGGATCAGACCAACTGTATCTTAAAACCTATAGTAGAAGGTAAAAGTAGACAGTACTTGGATAGAGCAAATCTCTACCAAAGACAGTATAGTTTTTCTTATGATTATGCCTGTCATTACTTTCCTGTACAATGTTACCACTAGTAGTCTGGCTTCTACCTGCTAGGGGGATCCTACTACATTTATTTTACACTGATCAGAACCCTTTATTCAGTGTTGCCTGAAGTCAAACTATGCCAATAAAAAATCTTAAAGCCCACAATTTATGCAGGCAGTCTTGGGTGTCATTATACAGTTTGTCAACATAATTCATGGGCACTGTAATGGTAGTCTGGTATCCAAACCTATTACAGCTCCTGAGTCTCCTCTCCGCAAATAGCAGTGACGAGACTTGGGATCTATAATACAAAATGTAGGTTTGGAAACCAGTAATGGAGTACTTTGTTGATAAAGATGTCTTTAGAAATGATGACACAGGTTTAAAAAACATCAAGATTAGCCAAAATTAGTCTGAACACAATTGGCAATGTTAGTATAATTGTGATTTGGAAACTGTCCTTTATCATTATTTTTCAATAGAAATAGACTGTTCTTTATAACTTTCAAGAACAAGTGGACAGACTACAAAGCTACTTAATTGTGGAAAAACTGTGACATGCAAAAAGCTGCTGAAATCGATGTAAAAAAAAATTGAGACTGAAATACCAAAAAGGTTGCATCTACGAAGCTCTCCGGTTCTAATCTCTATTTGGAGATCATCCCAAAATGGTCATTTGTTTGTACAAAGTTGCAAATTGTTCTCTAACCTTAGTAATGTCATGTATGTATTTAAGACTTGTAGAAAAAGGGTAAAGAGTATGATAAAGCCGCTCTAAAAGTAAATTTGAGGGGAGATCTTCGATAGATAAAAGATAGGTGACGTTAAAAGCATCAACTGATTCCAAATTGCAAGAAAAAGACGGGGCAAAAAGATATGTCAGAAGTGGGATTCGAACCCACGCCCCCATTCGGGGACCAGAACCCTCGCTTTGGATGCCGGGAAGGGACTTCCACCCTTGAGTCTGGCGCCTTAGACCACTCGGCCATCCTGACATTCATGCAGAAAGGTTTCAATAAATGGAATATGAAACGTAAACTAGCACAAAGGAACACTTAGAAGGGGTTATTTTCCTTCAGAATCATCTAGTAATACATTTTATCTAATTTAAACGCATTATAAAGGTGTATGTGAGTAGCGAATGTGAAATGTACAGAGCCATACGCAGCTTACCTCGATGTTGCATCACATATGACGTTACTGCAGTCATGTCACAAAATCAGGGACATTTCTAGTCTACAAACCGCCAATTAGTCCAAGAATGAAAGTCAGAAATATCCACAAATGCATGTGTTCATTCCAAACAGTCCTTAATCCTAAATCATGCTTTGGTCACGTATGTAACAGTGGGGGCGAGGTGTGTGGCATTAGCGACACGCGGCGGTTTTAAAAATTATTGCAACCAACGTGCACAATCTAGCTGCGTAACTTTTACGAACTGCTAGAGGTCGCTTTTGACACGTGAGGCTGAGGGTGCAGTAATTTCTCTGACCTGTAGGCGTCGCTTCAGTGTTATTGATACCATAGAGACAGCCGCTTAGAATGACGGGAAGAGAAATACCTAGCTTCGAAAAGTTTGTGTGAAGACTGTCATCTCTGATCAGGGGACCGGTTTTCTGGCAATAAGTCGGTAAGTTGGAGTTAGATATCGACATGCATGATACATCGTGATCTCACCACCTAGATCATCGTATTAGAGTAGAGATTTGGGGACACAATATAAAATTTGAACCGTAAAAACGCCGAGAAATTGTAAGGTTGACAGGTGGGGAGGGGGGCGAGCAGACTTCACAGAAAATCTTTATGATCATCGCTTTATTTTGTACGTTTCTTGCGGTTTCCTGTCTGAAAATTATTGATTTTACTTGTTGTAAATACCATCCACGACCAGTTAACGAGAAATAGCAGCCCAAACTGGAATTCTATACTTGCAGGCTTATTTTGACTGTCCGAAGATTCCACTTTACTCTATGTTTGTACATTTTTAGAGATAAACTTCAGGGTTCCAAGATGATGCGGAATGTGCACCTTGTGCCGGAGGACGAGGATGACATCTACACCGGTTATAACGACTACAACCCGCAGTTTGATGAAGACATCGACAATGACGAAGGTTTCCAACAGGCGGTCAAAACCAGCCATGGACGCAGGCCACCCGTAGGGACAGTTTTCAACTGAGAGTTATGTTACTCGAGCAACTGTTTAGATTTTGGAAACGGTTAGACGTTCCTGGTAGTATTTGCTATCTTTCGTCAGTGACACATTAATGATTTTAATTTCATTGTAATAATAATTGATATCTTGCTTACAACTCAAGGTAGAGACTTGGAATTCTAACATTGAAATGAAAAATAAATTTGATACAGATTATTCCTGAATGGGATTCTCATAGCAGGAATAGTGTCTGACCCATAATTGTATAAGTTACCTGTATTAGAGAAGCATGAATTTTTCTTTATCACAAAGACAAGAGGGTGTTAAGACTTTTGATTACAATTTTGATGTCTGTCTCAGCCGACCGCGTCAGTGAAGCCCGTGCTTGGTGCAGGGCCGCGACCGTTAGGGACGGCAGCGCAGCGTATGAAGACCGGCATGGTGTCGTCCATGGGACGTCCAACCACAGGAGCCCAGGTCAGTAGTACAGTACTACGCACAGTTTGTTTAAAGGATTGTCATTCAATCTAATAAAAAGTTCTCTTCCATCAAGGAATATAGTGGAAAAGACTTCTGAAGTTCTTTTTGAATGTTAGATTATATTTTTTAAAGCAAAGTTCCCAGCTGTTATACTTATAGTCTTTACGTGATATCTAAACTTATGTTTTTTGTTCTGACGCTTTTCCCTCCCCAGGAGGGAGTGGCACGTCCCATGACAGCAGTGCGAGCAGCTGGTTACTCGTCCGCGCCAAGAGGTAAAGAGGGGTGGTCAGCTTTATTTAAAATGAATTCAAGTTCTCTTTATATCAGAATAATTCCCTTCCTACCTAAAATTGGTCTCAGAGTTTTATTGTCTTAGATAGGTAAAAGCACTGTGTATGACAGTTGAAGATTTTCAGTTACCTAATATCTTAAGTAGCCATTTGGCACCCTATTCCCTAATTAGTTACAGAGTTAGGCAGCAGGGAGAAGGTTAATAAATGTGCTTGTGTTTATTGCAGGTATGCAGTTCGACCCCCTGAACCAAGCCAAGGGCCCGGCACCGCCGCTGGAGGCGAAGGCTGAGGACAGGTGGGTCTGGAAACAGTTCTGTAAGAATTGAAAGAAAGAGAAGTTAAAAAAGGGAATAATGACAGAACAATGTATATCATGAAATTAGTTTCAACTGAGAAGTTGGTTTATTTTTAAGTTTATACTGTTGGATACTACTAATAATGGATACTACTACCACTGGTGACAAAATAGCCTCCAATACCAAGGTGGAAGTAAGGAAAAACTAGAAACATTTGTGAGCAAATGCAGGATATTTCCCTCCATCCCTACCCTTTACAAACTTAGGGAGTGAAATATAGATACTGTTGTCCCAGGCAATGCCTTTCTGTTGTATTGGAATCTGGATGTGTCACTTGTATCTAAATTGCAGTCAGTTACGAATCTTACAATGCAATTCAGTGCAGGCACTATGAATCTGTACAGATTGAAAAAAAATAAAGCACTGACGATGAAGAGTTCACTGATTTGTTTGCCCCCCTCCCTCCCCAGCCCTGAGGAGAAAGTGAAACAGTTGGAGAAGAAAGTGATGGAGTTGGTGGAGGAGAGCTGCATGGCCAACAGTCGAGCTGAGTTCAGTCTGGTAAGTACATGTACACACATCAGGCCTCAAAATAGTGGGTGCATGTGCACCTGTGTGCACCCAAAAGTGGAGCTGTGCACCTAATTTTTGACTGTTGGTGCACTGGTGCACCTAGATATTTTTGTAGGCTATAAGGTAAGGGTACTATTGTACACTAGTATACAGAAAATACTCTTGAAATGTAAGTATCTTGACTTACTTGACTTGCTTGACTTTTAGACAGAATAGCTAAAATTACCCTTCGTTGTATTCTACTTGATGTATCTAGTTAGCTATAGAATTACAGATTGTAGTTCTTAAGAGCGTTAAACTTGGTAATTTTGTTTTGCTGACATTCAACTTTAGTTTGTGCGGTGCACCCAATTTTTTTCTGTGCACCTAATTTTTTTGTCGGGTGTACCAGTACACCTATGTCCAAAAATGAATTTTGAGCCCTGCACATGTATGGACATGGTACACACATTTGATACTGCCTTGCTACCAATAGATCTGCTTGGAGAAGATTACACACATGGTACATACATGGTACATTCATGGTTTACTCATGGCCACATTCAATAGTTAAGTTCAGTCTGGTCTGTGTATACTGGTTGCTTTATGACTGGTGCAATATTCTAGTGGGCAGAGTGCTGACCATTAGAGCTGTGTACCTAACAAAATTTTAGGTACAGGTACAGGTACGGGTACACGGGTTTAGGTACTTGACCTGAACCTGTACCTAAACTACTTGTTCAGAAAATGGTAGATTTTCAATAAGGACAAAAGCATGTTTGAGCTGGTAAAAACATAATACTTGATTGTGCTAGGTATTATTTTTATAAAAACAATTTGATTCCAGCCATGCAAATGTGTTTTCTGTGCTTTAGAGTGGCTTTAGAGCACTGCCATGGTAATTTCATAGTAATTTTATCTGTCAAAGTTGCCATCCCATGAGTCAGGTCCAGTACCCATACAGCAGGGTTCAGGTATTTTGGACCTGTACCTAATTGATTGTACCTGGTACTGTATCAGTACAGTGTACTGGTACACAGCTCTACTGACCATATGCATTTGGTAGGTCGCAGGTACAAACCCAGCGGGGTACTCATACGACAGATTTAATGAATGGCACACTGTCAGAATTTAACACTGTTCAAACTACTCTTGACCAATCAGGCGCTGGAGAAGGCGAAGGAAGCGGGGCGTCAGGAGAGACAGCTGGTCCGACAGCGTGAACAGCTGGCGTCCGGCGAACAGATCAACCTGGATCTCACCTACTCCGTAAGACATCTCTCTTTCTTTCTTTCAACTTTGTTTATACCCCAGATAACCCCATCAGGGGCAAAGTAGACGGGGGAGAAGGCCCAGGGCTAGGGTGAGATAACTGTGATACATTGTACTGTGGTAGCGTACATGGAAAAAATCTAGAACATCTGGAACATTGTTGCTGTCAAGTTCTTATTATAGGGTAGCATACATGTACGACTTGTACGTACATTGTAGTCTTTCGGTTAGTGACCCTGTCTCTGGATCTAGAGCTCGGGAGTTCGAATCCCGGCTGTTGTTGCTTACTCGACGTGCATACTACTGGAAATGGGCAATCCAAGGATGGGACGATAAGCCGTGGTCCACTATTTGTTGTGCTTGTTGAAAAGAGCCAACTTTTCTTCAGCTCTTTATTGCTTTTTCTTCTAAAAATAGCCAGAGCGCCTTTACTTATAGGCGCCTTTAGTAACGTTTCAAAAAGTGTACTAGACTTTTAAATTCTATACTAAAAAAAAATAGTAGTTTCAATCATAATCTTTTGCTTTTCCAGGTTCTCTTCAACCTGGCCAATCAGTACGCAGCTAACGAGATGTTTAACGAGGCTCTGAACACGTACACAGTCATCGTGAAGAACAAGATGTTCAGTAACGCGGGCCGTCTGCGCGTCAACATGGGCAACATCTACTTCAAGCAGCGCAACTACGCCAAGTCCATTAAGTTCTACCGCATGGCGTTGGACCAGGTTCCAACTGCACACAAGGAGATGAGGTCAGAATTCTTCTTTTGTGATGCAATGTGCAAATGCCAAATTGTATCCGTTCATCAAAATTTACCAGAATTCTGAATTTGTGATAAAACTTGATCAAACTTTTAATCTTTTAATTGATAATAAGGAGTGGGGTTACAAAACAGATTGAAACTTTATATAGAAAACATGAAAACAGAGGACTAGATGACAGAATTTCCTGTAAACTTCATCCAGACTTTGTGTTTATGTCAACAATTCCAGAGTATACACAATGCAGTTGGTGTTCAGTAACCAGTAGTCCATTGTTAAAGTGTACATTGTGTTCCATATTGTTCAGGGCGCGTATCATGCAGAACATCGCGCTGGTGTTTATCCGTATGGGGCAGTACTCCGACGCTGTGACTACCCTGGAGCATGTCATGAACGAGAAACCTGACTTCAAGTCTGGTACGGCACTTTTCTTACTGCTTGTGTGTTGGTGATGCTATAGATTGTTCATAGATAACAAAGTTCTCAAACCAGTCAGTATTGCCTGGAGGAAGGTGATAGATGTCACCAAAATGTCAGCTAGGTAAAACACTTAGATTGTGTACAAAAAACTTTGTTATCCAGTGACCAACCTGATGAAACTATTTATAGAGATTGCATACATAGAAAGAAACTAATAATCAGTCAGAATTGTCATTAATGAAAAAAAAATATTGATTGTAGTCATACTAGTTTGAGAATTAGTCTGTAATTCTTACATAATGTTCACCAACAATGTATCTATTAATTTTTTTAGTATTCTCCAATGATTTATTTACAGCTTCAATCCTGGACTAGTAAACACAACTGTGCTAATTGTGCCTCTCCCCTCCAGGGTTTAACCTCATCCTGTGTTACTTTGCGCTTGGGGACCGTGAGAAGATGAAGAAGACATTCCAACGGCTGCTCAACTGCGCGCTCAACATTGATGATGAGGACAAATATCTGCCTCATCCTGTAAGTACTCCACAAGACAACACCACACAATGTTATATCATGATGGCAAGCTTTCCTCTATTTCATTGGATCTTTATTTTTGTAAAACATCATGAGTCTAGATTTTATGTTTGATAATCTTGAATTTGTATGATTGTCTTCCTAAATTCAAATCAACCAGTATGAGATTTACAGGGATACAAGTACTAGTATGTGTATGACTACCAGTAGACAAAAGGGAAGGGATAGTACTAGTAGTCTAAGAATAGAGTTGTCTGACCCCCCTATCTTTCCTGACCCCCTCCATCTCTCCCCCCCCAGGATGACAAGCACTACAACATGATCCTAGAGGTGATAAGGAACGACACCCTAAGACAGATGGAGAGAGAAAAGTAAGTGCTTCTTTATTTCTTTCATCCATACATTTGTACCTGATGTGTTTCAGCAAAATATTGACAATGCCCTCTAGTGACTATGTGGAAAACTGCAGCAATAAATACACTCAGTCTCGTGTGTCATATCCCTTTTTCAGTGTATTTGTACACATAGTTATGAAGTTCATATTTCAGTTAGTTGCTTATTCTTGCACGATGGTCTAAACACTAGCTGTTTGTTCTCAGAGCCTATTGTTCTGTACTCCACCCACCCGCTGGGCGACAGAGCCCACGCGGCAGCGGATAAAAATTATATAAATACCCCTCAGTTTAATGCTAGATCCGATGGTTACAATATAAAACAAAAATAAACAGTTAAAACTAATATCTATTGGCTTTAAGAATGTGTAGAGAGTAGGATATGACCAAGAAAAATTCCCGCGTCCCTGGACGCATTACGAGTCACCTCCGGTTAATAAACTTTGACCTTTAACACAGTCAACTTTCTTAGATATATGTATCAAACATCGATTGAAGCCTATATTAATTCAATGTTGGTCCTTGAATTTGGTCAGAATGGAATATTTTTGATGTCATTGCAATTTTAACTCATATGGACAATTTTGCGGTACGTTTTCTCCCATAGTTCCAAATCGCCGAATCCAGACGACATGCAAATAAGCCAAGATGGCGGCGATGGGCTGTTCTTTTGGGTGGTGGTGTTTTAAAAAAAAGTTTACTGTAAATTCTGAAGATATAGACCAATAAGTATTACCCTTATGTTATAGTTTCCACGCGGGGCTGAGAACATGTTGTCGAGTTATAATGAGTTCTGTCGGCCTGGATCACAGAACCTTATTAGCGCCCCATTGTTTTCGATGCCGCTTTCATGCAAATCGCCCTTTTGTTACCTGCGCTTTGGGCGCGATTTTCAAGTTGTGAACTCGTCCAGCGTGTGTACTCAGTATTCTTGTCCCGCAAGTTACAGCTTAATTTTTTATCGCTCAGTGATTCATTTTTGGTTAGGTAACGATTGTGGAGGTTAGATTATATTATATACGTGCTGAGCTTGTGTTTTTATCCTACATTACTAGGCATGTTTCATTTCGCCTTCGTTGTTCTCTTACAATACCTTGTATTATTGTGAGACAGTTAAACAGAACACAATTTGTTAGTACAGTCAAACTTCGGTTAACGACCGGGCCTACAAGACACCTCTTGGCTCATGATAGCCGCTTTCTTTCGATCCCGATTTTCCCCCCGTTGCGAATTGGCACAAGAATGTTAGCGTTTTGCCGGAGCAAGGAGCCGTCGCAGTTTGCCTTTCGCGACCGTGACGAACTTGATTTGCGACAGTTCTAAACGACCCAAATGTTGCCGATGACGAGGCTGTGGGGATGTTCATCTTTTTATTGATAACTGGTGGGAAATCATGGAAAAGTCGGTCTGTTTGGTTTGGGTTCGGACGGCCGGGCAGAATACCGAGCATTCAAGATGGCGCCCACGACGCCATATTTAGTTATTGGGACAGTCTACTGTAATGCGGGTGGAAATCTTAAGAGCTGTGTGTTTGTACTCTACATTTTAACAATATATCTTGTCAATTCATTCCTCACAGAAGGATGCTTTGATAAATGGAACATACATCAAATAATGTATGGTGTGGTAACATATATGTCCTGAAAATAAAAGGTGTTTGTGTTTCTTGTTCACCATGCTGCGACGAAATGACGTTTTCCATGTCAACAACTTCAGGCGTCGGCAATTTGTTACAAAGAACTTTTTCCGAAAAGTACAAACGCCAGCTCGTCATTATCTCTACTTGAAAGAAAGGTCGATCGACAAATTGAGCACCGATGGAAAAATCCGTCCAAACTGTCTCTGTATACAAGGAGGTTGCTGTATATTAGCATTTGATTTTTACTTTGTGTCTTGATTTTACCCATGCTCCGGAAGAACAAAAGAAATGGCTAGCGACTATTTTTGAACGGGAACGTTTTCAAACGGCGGTTAAATATTTCAGTACAAACACGACTGAGAGCATATTTTCCAGTACACAGGTTATTCTTGGAAGGTGCCGGATAAGTTTAACAGAAATATACAAGTATGTTACTTACAGACAAAAGGCTTTACACGCGGCTTGGGTTCAATCAAGGTTCAATCCAGAACATTTACATTTTGTATCACACAAATTTTTCGAGTTTAAATTTCTGATTTTTAGTTAAACGTTATGTTTAGTTCTGGTCATGTATTCCCTGATTTGTGCTCTTTTTGTAATGGAGCCGAGAAATTGGTTCCATGTGTACTTGGCTTGAGTAGAGAGTCTAGAGACTGTCACTATGGAAGCAAGTAAGTGCTCTTCGAATGTCGGACGACTCGGCCCATTACCAACTCGGCCCAGTCAACTCGGCCCATTTCCCTAGTCAACTCGGCCCATCTCCCTAGTCAACTCGGCCCCAAAACCTTAAAGTCAACAGTTTGAAGTTCTCTGACAAAAAGACGTGGTCTGAATTAAATCAAGTTGATTGCCTATAAGCGACGGTGGTATGGGTCTCCAAAAACCTCAAATTAAGTCAACAGTTCGAAGTTTTCTGACAAAAAACATGGTCTCTATGAAAATTATGTTGATTGCCTATCAAAAGCACCGGCGGTATGGAGCTCCAAAAACCTCAACAAGTCGAAGTTGTCTAACAATTAGGCAAGGAGACATTGTTACTTAACATGTACATGTATGTTACTACCCATGATACGGCGGGTAAACATTAAAAATTGCAGTCATGAGGTTGTGGTTTAGAAGGTGTTTTTTTGTTTTTGTTTTTTTTGTGTGGAAATTTGGCGATGGGCCGAGTTGACCACGGCAATGGGCCGAGTTGACCACCGCGATGGGCCGAGTTGACCAGATTTGCGATGGGCCGAGTTGGAAATGGACCGAGTTGTCCTGATACCGTGCTCTTTGTTGTTTCTGAATTTGTGAACGAAAACAAGTAAAAATTGTGGGATTTTGAATCGTCTCTCCTGCCTTGAATATTTTCCGTCTCTGTGTAAAAGATATTCGGCAAGTCTTAAGAAATATTTAGCCTTTCCAAGGAGGTTATATAACCTCCTTGGCCTTTCGGGCCGTTTTCTATGAAGAGTTTGTCACCCCCAAACGGCTAGGTAGAGTTGTTTACAAATAGGCAAACTTCCGCTTGGGATATTTCATTCGTAGGATGGGCAACTAGTTTCTTCGGGAAAGAAACACATACGCCTCAGTTTGGGTTCGTTATGGAGTCAAATGTTTTGAAATTATTAATACATTTATTCAAAAAATTCTGTAACAGCAAATACGTGGGCATGTTTACTATTTCATGAAGAAAACAATCATGCTAACAGGAAAACTTCGACCCCTAATACAGTAGTCTGTTCCCACTGGCGCCATCTTTAATCATCATTTTGCCGCCTGGCCGTCAAAACCACAAACGATTTTGTCAGCCACGCGCCAGCTTTGTATCACTTGTATATGGGCATTTTGACCACTCTCTCTCAACAACAGTATTCTGGAAATAATCATGCCCACACTTGGCATTGTTAAAATGTGCTATGTACGGACAATTGAGACTGACTACAGGTACGCATATGAATAGGACGGTTCGCGGCAAAAGCCACAGGGGGGAGATAAAAAGGTAAACATTACTGCGGTCCGCCTGTAAAAGCGTCAACCAATCACGGACAGTTGCCGGTGGTGATAAGCGTGATTGACATGTTATAATCATCAATATTCATGCCCCACGAGTGGGAATTTTTGGACTAGTTTTTGACCATCGTGTTGCTTTCCATTTAGTATGTATAGGTTAACTGTTATGACTAAGTCTTGTTCAACTGCATTGATTTCTTATTGACACTTTGATAATCAAATGCTATTTTTTATGTTCACAAGTGATCAAGTAGCCCACATGATTAAAACAGTGCACACACGAATGTATTGATGTACAGCAAATCAACATGTGAACTGCTGATAGTTCTAGTTTGATGTTTGTCTCTTTCTCTAGTGCTGACTGTGATATTCCATCATGTTGTCGTTTTCAGGAAAACGTACGCAGAGAAGTGCATCATGGCGGCAGCCAAAGTGATTGCGCCCGCCATCGAGGGTTCCTTCGCAGCTGGTTACGACTGGTAAATATCGTCTCTGTATGAGGCATTTTCGATATTGCTTCTATTAACTGTAATATTAATGAAAATTCTTGAGCTGCATCCTAGATTAAGGCTTTTCTGTACTGTGAGTAAATAATTGTCATAATGGTGATTACTATTGTAAGGGAAGCAATATGTAAAAATCATAGATTTTATATCTTTCGTGTATTTTCTTGCCGTAAACATTGCATTGTAGCTCAAAACTCTGTGTACCATTAGTGCAATCACCGCTTATGTACCATTGCCAAAAGATGCGAACAGCAAATGCAACATATGCTAAATGTCAAAATAAATTTGTAATATACCAGCATATTTTGAGGTTAGTTACAATGAAATTGCACTGTCCATTCAATTTTAACACATGACATCTGATTTTTCAAATCTTTATAAATCACGAAGCAAGAAGCTAAACGTATGTTTTTTATAGTTTGTGTGTGAAACAGGAAAGAATGTATATTTCCGTTGCAGGTGCGTAGACCACGTGAAACACTCGATGGTTTGTGAGCTCGCGCAGGAGCTGGAAATGTACAAGGCCATGTGCTTCCTCCGCAAGAAGAACGTGGAAGAGGTTTGCGCACCGGAGCTCTCTGCTCGTTCGTTCTCGTTCGGGCTAGGTGACGGTGGGGTGTTGTGACTAACACAGCGCACGCGTTCTGACACGGTTACCGCCATTGCTTTTTGCGTCACCGCAATGTACGGGCACGCTACACCCACAAACCATCAGATGTTCCCGCGAACTGATGATGAGAATTTTTGCCCTTTCTTATTCAGGAAAAAGGTGAAGATCATGCAGATTTCCTGGAGATGAACAGTGATTTTGAGATGCCCAACGACCTTGAGATGTTAACCTTATGTCACAATGGTTCTCACCTGTGTCCCCAGGTGTGTAGAGCAGGTGAAGACGTCCACTTTCCTGGACATGGCCAACGACCTTGAGATCAACAAAGCCATCATGTACCTGAAGCAGAAGGACTTCAACCAGGTGTGGTGGTGGTTGACCTTTCACCCCGACCCTTACCGACCTTTCATTGACAGGCCTGATGACCCTTCAATTCTGTTTCAGCCTGACGTCTTTCTTTTTCCAACTTCTTCCAAAAACTGTTCTACAGCAACTTTTAGAATGACAATAGGAATCATATTTTCTGTCATCATTTACATCAAGAACTTTATTGTCAGGATTTCTTATTTTCTTAAAAGCATGAATTAGCACTATGACAGACATACTAGTATATATAATGTATAAGAATAGATTCATGCATGTCCAAGAATAGACCCTACAGATAGAATCAAATATATTGTTCAGGGGAGGCAAATAAGTAGTCTGTGTGATATCTGTCTTTCCCACTATGTCTAATGACTTCATCTTGTATCCTTTAGGTTTTGTTAATCAAGAAAAGAACCTTTTATTTCATGAGGCCTTCTGTGCATCATCTATAGCCTTGACCTTCTATGATTTTGCCAATGGATGCAAATATGGCATCTAGATTAAGGTCCAAACACTAACAAACAGTATACAAAGTAAGGCGTTGGTTATGCCATGATCAAAGCTACAACTGGCCACATGATTGTATAGTCACACTCACAATAGAGCGTATGTTCATTTTGAACAACCCTCAGTTTCATCTAGTTCCCCACCCACCTAGTTCTCTCACTCGTTCACTTCAGTCTAACTTGTTTCTTCATCTTGACCGGTTTCTTGTTATATCTTATATCAATTTGACAAAGAAGACAGAATTCACAACATGTTGACAGCACTTAATTTGATTATACGTGAAATTGACAGTTTACTATTTTTTAAACAGTCACTAGTTTAAATCACATGGTTTTTTGCTAGTGATTCTGTGTTGATTTTTACCGTAGAAACTGAAAGTGTTTGTGCTGGTATGTTGATGAAAACTTTCTCCTGTTTTAGGCTGTTGAGACGCTGAAGTCGTTTGAGAAGAAGGACTCCAAGGTGGCATCCACGGCTGCCACTAACCTGTCCTTCCTGTACTTCTTGGTAAGTCTGAGGATAGTGTCTTGAGGTGTGCCAAGACTTTGTGTTGTAATCCTTAAGCAAAGGTAGTTAGTTTACAGCATATTCTTGACATTTAGAAGTTAGAAGCTTGTTATATGATTCCAGATTCATCCAGTGGCATCAAGGTTTATGAGTAGGTTTTGCTGACATGCTACTTAAGTTTATGTTGTACAGCCAAAAGATGTTTTTGTGTGCACCTAAATTTTACGATGTTGTTATATTTACAGGAGAATGAGGTCGGCCAGGCGGACAAGTACGCTGAGGTTGCCATGACAGCGGACAGGTACAACCCCTCAGGTGAGACTGAATCACAGATGTTTTGCTCCATGATAATTATTATCCACACTATGAATATTTGATACAGTCAAAACTTGTCAAAGAAGACCACTTAGGGCACTGTTAAGATATTGTCTATGTGAACAGGTGGTCAATACAGACAGGATTCAATTGTGTCAGTAGGAAAAATTATCCAAGAGATCCCCCAAAAGTGGTGACAACTTTAATTTATCTACTTTATGTAGCAAGTGGCAGGACAGCTGGAGAGGCTGGTCCCCATATCTATGAATGTGTTTGGGTAAGAATAAACAGAGCAGTAGTTTGTTAGGCTAGATCATGTGAAGGTAAACATCATGTATTTGCTTGCAAATGTTACCTTTCTAGTGTTAAACATTGTCTTCACATTTTCTCCATTTGTCGCCCTCCCAGCCCTAGTCAACAAGGGAAACTGTGTGTTCATGCAAGGGGAATACGAACGTGCTCGAGAGTTCTACCAGGAGGCGCTGAGGAACGACTCCACGTGTACCGAGGCTCTCTACAACTTAGGTCAGTTTGTCCTTGTGCTGTAAATTCATCTATTTTCAGGGGGACTTAATTACACTGTTGAAGGGGAAAGGAGGTTTTTGCTGTGTTTTAAGATCGTGATTGAAAGAACTCTATAGTACATTTGAAAAGCATATTTGTATTGTTAAAAGATTGATAAGTCCTAACTTGGCAGTTATGTCTGTAAATGTAGTCTTAGTTTAATCCAGAAAGCAGATTCAATTGATCTTGTTTGTATTTCTAATCTCCCAGGTCTGACCTACAAGAAGATTTACATTATTGTCTGTCTTTGTCAGACTATTTTAGATTCTAACGCTAACTGGTTATCAAAACATTAATAAGCCCTAACTAGGCATATTTGTATGTCTGTTGTTGTAATCTCTGTTCTATCCAGGAAGGAGATTTGATAATAGATCTTGTTTTCCTAATCTCCCAGGTCTGACCTACAAGAAGGTACAACGTCTTGAAGACTCCCTGGACTGCTTTCTTAAGCTTCACGCCATCCTGAGGAACAGTGCCCAGGTTATCTACCAGATAGCTGACCTGTATCCTTCCAGACTTACTCATGGCTTAAGATTAATATCAACATACTGCTTATCTTAAGAGAGTTTGTACTTCAATGTATCTTGTACTACATATCTTAAACTTAGTACTTCAACTTAAAGGACATGAAACTGATTTAGAAATTGAAGGAGTGGTTGACCTTCTTTGACACATAAGAAGGTAATTGAAGAGGATGTGGATCTATAAGATGATGAACTTCGCTCTGTTATGCTCAACAGGGGCTTGTAAAAATAATGGTGTCAACCACAGAGGATGAACTGAAGTTAGATACTTGTATTATGCAAAGTTTTGCAGTTTCTGTATCATTTTATTATTCAATGTAACATAGCTAAAATTTGTGAGACTAGTTCAGTTGTACAAAATGTGCCTCTAGAAGAGAGATGGAATTTGACCTTGACCGCTGCCAGATACGACCAACTGGAGGACACGGCGCAGGCCACGGAATGGTTCATGCAGCTGATAGGGGTGGTCCCCACCGACGCCTTCGTACTGGCCCGACTGGGAGAGATCTATGACAACGAGGGGGACAAAACACAGGCCTTCCAGTATCACTATGAGGTAGGCATTGGTAAAGTAATGGTAGAGTTTTTGGCCCAGAACCCAGGGGTCCTTGGTGTGAATCCCGACATGCTCTGATGTTGTGCCCTTTGGAAAGGCACTTAATACGACTTTCCTCACTTCACCCAGGTGTAAATGAGTACCTAGCTTCAGTTCATAACCATACAGTTGAATGGCCGCACCTGGGGCAATTGTGGTATTTAGGTCACCTTGTCAGCACATAGCAGCCTCCAGGCCCTTGCGATTCAGCCTTGTTCACCCAATAACGCATTATTAGGAGATTAATTATGAATAACGTAAAATTATACAACAACATAGATATAACATTCCTCCAACAGTGTGCGCTAAAATGAATCTATGGTTCGTCCACAATTTTTTAATGTTTGTGTTTTCCTTTTCAGTCCTTCCGATATTTCCCCTCCAACATTGAGATAATCGAGTGGCTAGGTGCCTACTATATAGACTCCAAGTTCTGTGAGAAAGCCATCCACTACTTCGAACGAGCTGCTGTCATACAGTAAGTACTGTCTTTATTCTTCAATGTTAAGCCGTCATAAAAGCATATCTGTTGCCCAGTTGCATTAGTGCTAATCTAGATCTGTTATTAAGTTAGGATCCAGAGCTACGGTTGATATAATTATGGTATACATGGGCCTGCTTTGTGAGACAGGTTTGAATAATTCAAGTTAAATTTTCAAGATGTATAAAGATGATGTGTAATGTAGAAGATCAATAATACAGGTTGACTAATATATACAGTACCTGATTCAGATGTAAACTTGTTGTTTATTGTTTGTCTGCAGACCTAGCCAGGTGAAATGGCAGTTGATGGTGGCCAGTTGTCACAGGAGAAGTGGTAAGGAACTTGGCTTTTACTCTGTGAAAAGTGGCTCAAAAAGTCCTGTTTGTTTTGTAATCTATGATTGCCATATGAAATGTATGTTGTGATAATTATCAATTTTTGAAATTTTACAATGGGTAAGAAAAGTTATGAATATTTATTATCATTTTCCCTCGCCAGGTAACTACCAGCAAGCACTTGAGACTTACAAGGATATTCACAGTAAATTCCCAGAGAATCCGGAATGTAAGTAGTATTTACTATCACACTAACTTTTCATGAATTGCATTACATTACAATCATATTAAGAAAGACCTTTGTCTAGAGCTTTTCAGTATTTTTTTATGTGGATGATTTTGTGATTGGCTTTGAGAAGACAAGCTAATATTTTTGTAGTTTGATGAGAATTGAAATATAGTGCAGTAGAGAAATATTACATTTGATTTGCTCACTAGTCACTACATTGTAGCTATAGGCATTTTGAGCAATGAATGGTTAAGTCATGTTTCCACATAAGGCCACAAAAATTTAACTTCTTGGTTAACAGATTTTTATTTTCCCCCACAAAAAATGTTTAAAAAAATTTCTAACATTTTTTTTTTTTGGAAAACAAAAATCTGTTAACCAAGAAATTAAATTGGTGTGGCCTAAGCACCGTTTTGTCCTTTTTTTCCAATAGGTATGATAACAGAGATAAAATTATAAGTGCATACAAGGTAGTACATAACACTTACTTGTACAACCAGTAGATCAGTAAACCAGTAATCTAAGATAATCTGCTTGCTTCTCCAGGTCTGCGGTTCTTGGTGCGGATTTGTAACGACCTTGGGCTGAAGGAGGCCCAAGATTACGCCACCAAACTGAAGAAGGCAGAAAAGGCACGAGAACTGAGAGAACAGGTAACAGTACAGAACACTGTGACAGGCCGCTAATCAACAAGACAGCACGTGTTTGTGTAGAGCTCACGTCTGTGTTAAACACAATTCCACCAGGGTACATAATTTTGCCACCCTGAAAAGATATGTCGAAACAGATCTCCAACCCAACATCCCCCAGTATAATGCACTCCTGTACATCTAAACTGTGCAAATCTGGGAGGCGCTTCACTAGAGTTATCTCAAACCCACACTTTCAAAGTGGAGGATTTATGTAACCCGGCGAATTAACGTTAATGGAGACTGTATTTTGAGATAAATATATTCAATTTGGAATTATTGTCAATGAACAAGAAAATTATTCACTTCTTTAGAAGTATAACAGAGCTTACTAAGGTTTGATTCATTTTCAAATCCATGTGTAACACAAACCTAACATACCAACTTAACAACATTGTGTAACCCATTATGTGTCCATACACACATTTTACACCTATTTTTCTCCCGCATTTTGAATCCTGGATCACCCCTGTTCCAACACCCCTACATGTATGTTCCAATGTTCCGACACCCCAATGGTCCGACAGCCCTGTGTTTTGACACTCCTATTTACCGACACCCCTATGTTCCGACACCCCTATGTTCCAACATGCACCCCTATGTTCCGACACCCTTCTGTTAGAGTTTTACTGGTTGTGTGGGAACATAGGGGTGCCCCCCTCCCCACCCTGTGTGTTAGTGTTGTCTGCCCCCCTCCCCACCCTGTGTGTTAAGTGTTGTCTGCCCCCCTCCCCACCCCATGTGGTGTGTGTTAAGTGTTGTCTGTCTGTTTCCAGCAGGACGGCTCTCACCGGGGAGATGTGAGTCGATCGGCTTTTCTCACTAATCACCCAGGGGATCATGGGAAGTCGGGTGCACTGCATGATGGGTACTAACACATGCATGTCCCCAGCGTAACATGTAATTACTAATCATTAGATAATACAAAATGGAAGTACGGTCTCTAGTTCTTTGGGTGGAATGATTGGTAAGAAAGATATGAGTTAACACTTATATCAACCTGGAAATTGTTTGGCATAGACTTACAGTTTTGTTTGTTTCTTTCTTGGTTGTGTTTATTCCAGCGTGCCAGTAGTGGCTCTCGTCGTGGCAGTGGGCGAGGTATACGGGAACACAGTGCTGGGAGTGGTGCGTATATCTTTTCATAACTACATCATTCTAGAATTTGATTTGAGAAAATCTTGCAATAGAAAAGAAGAATATAAAAGACGGAAAAAATTTATATGGTCTAAGGACAAGTAAGATCTGCTTTAAGTTTAACTTAGTGTACTGCTTGCTGGAGTGTTAGTTCTTCAATATTAAGTATGTTCTATAAACCTCTTTAGTTTTCCTTTTCTTAATATTGCCAACTAAATGTCAATGCTAGTGTTCTTTTGTAAGGGTCATGGCTTGTTTCTTGCAAAGATAGGACTATATTCAACACTTCTATTTCTTAACAACACTATCATAGTTTAACATGGATAACATTTAGAAGCAAGACAAAACTTTGTAGAACTCTTGAACTCAATTTATCCGTCTTGACCTGGACACTCTGCATTTGTATTCATGCTTTTCTCCTTTCTGCATGGTCTGCTTGTAGGATTGAATCATAAAGGTAGTTTTCTCTTTATGCTTCACAATATTGATAATCATATTAATTTGTTGGGTTTTTTAAGGGCCCACATTGTAAGATAATTTTTTTCTGCTAAATTGGACATCCAGTATCTTCTACTTGAAAACTTTTGGCTCTCACTATAATGTGATAGATATATAATAATCTTTTTGACAGAAAGATTGAATTGAGACGTGCAAAAAGAAATGTACGAACAGTTTGTTTACCTTTAAGGAGAAATGTCTGCTTTGTTTTATTGGCAATGTAAACAAAACTGCTCAGAGCAGCTAGATGTATATGTCTCAATCACAACTATGATATTCAAATGAACTAAAAGTATTTTGGGTTTACTTTGATTGGCTTTGCAATATGTCCGTCCAAAAGAATGGAAAGATGTCATTTAGATTTTTGCTGATCTTACAATAGGGGCCTTTAAGTTTCACCAAGCAGCTATAATATATGCAGTGTTCTGCTTGCCTCGTGCTAACATGGGTGTTTTTCTGCCCGTAACATTGCAGACAGGGCCAGTTCTGCAGGTAACTATAGCAACCATCCTGCTAGGCCAGAACATCATAATTGACTGTTTCTGGTCCCATCGTTAATCAATGATAATTCAATCATTTGCTGTGATCACAAAATCATTTTTTGCTGAATGATTCATCAATCGTCATCATGCATGCCAAGTTCATCCATTTTCATGTAAAGCAGCTTATTAGATTACACTCATTATGTACTAGATTTATATTTGTACATGTCTAAGTTACAGCAGAAGTTGATAGGGAAATGTTGAGGGTTTAAGCCTGTGCCCTGTTATGGTATCTGTTAGAAATTTAATGAAAGTAGCATTTGCACGACACTACAAAAGGTATCAGCCACTGTGCTGAACCAGCTTGAGAAATACAAAATGAGTGAAATGTTTCTTTTTTCTTGGAACCATTTCCAACCAACTCCTCGTCAAAAGTCCTAAGTAGACTCCTGATTCATATTCTTTTTACCTATACAGTAAAACAAGTTTTGTGTAAGAAAACATACACAGCCTTTTATCCTGCATATAATGGTCCGATTATGATATGTTTTGTGTCTTCACTCCTCAAAAGTTCTATGTAACAGTCTCCTGATTAACATTATGTTTTTTCACCTATATAGACTGATAGTAGAATTTGCTGAGATTTCTGTAAGAAAACATACATTGTCTTGCATATAACGGTATTTTGCATACTGGTACAGACTCTGGTCGAGGCGGCAGCGGGGGTAGCAGGGGAGGCAGTGCTCGTGCTGGGAGCGCGTCACGCGGTGGCAGCGCCCGTAGTGGCAGTGGACGGATGAGACTTCCTGATTCCAACGAACCGTACGAAGCCACCAAGAAGGAAGTCGGTATGTGCAGTTCAGTGTCAGCTGCATGTATTCATTACCACACAAGACTTCTAGCATTTCAAGCATTCAAACAGGTTTTATGAAAAACCAACCAACCAACCAACCAACCATATATTCATAGATTACCAAACTAGAATAGTGCCTACATGTATCAAAAATGTGGGGCTATTCATTAGCCACTGCCTCCAAAGAAAAAGTCTTGTGGGCATGAGTTTTGCAAATGAAGATTATTGTTATAAGAATTATTAATAATTATTCCCCACAGATGCCTCCTACGTTGACCCGCTCGGCGCGGCTGCAGAGCGACCAAAGACCGCGGCACGACAGCGCGGCCAGCAGCCAGAGGACGAGTTTGGCGATGAAGAGCTGGGAGATGACCTCCTGCCAGACTAGGTCCTCGCTGTACCGGGCCACTTCAGCAATTATATGACATAGATATATCTGTGTATCTCTAGTTTTTAAATGTTCACAAAGTTTGATAGATTAACGTTCTTCCTGCTGCCTAACCTCTTCAACAATGTATCCGTAACCTCCATTAACATTAATCCGCCAGGTTACATAGATCCGCCACTTTGAAAAACAGTGGGTTTGAGAGAGATCTCTAGTGCAGCACCCCCCAGGTATGCACAGTTTAGATACACCGGACTGACAGGAGTGCATTATACTGGGAACGTTGGGTTGGAGATCTGTTTGGACGTATCTTTTCAGGGTGGTGGAGTTATGTGCCCTGGTGGAACCATGTTAGTAGATGTTATATCTCTAGTTATGAAATGTGCACAAAGTTCAATAGATTAACCTCTTTCCTGCTGCCTAACCCCGTCACCAATAGAGAATTGGTAGCTGAGTGGCTACTTCATTGTTCTAAAGGTTAATAAAAAAAGCATGTATGTCTAAGCCTGCACAAGATTATGTGTCATTTATACAAGCTTTCATTTTAGGCAGCAAAGTGTGTAAACCTCTTTATGTTGGCCCATGCACTATTCTTATAGCCCAATTACCATCCTCTGTAGCGAAAAAACTGAGCCAGCAGCTACTACAGAGGATAGTACTCAGGCTGCCTTATATAGTCAGGTACAATGGAAGATTGCACATTATAGAGGCTAAGTTTTTCTTGTTCTGTTCTACTTGTGGTCGGTGAGTGTCAGCAGTTGTTGAAGCAGACTGAAGGACAGATTTGTGACATCATTTGTTCACCTTTCAAGGAACTTGAATGAAATGTTCTCAGCGGACAGGTGGCCACAATAGACAGGATTCTTAATGCTTGGGTCAAAGGGAAAATAGTCTAAGGACCAATGGAAAGGGGCCACAATAGCCAAGTGGTCCTCATGCAGAGGTGGTCACTAGAACAGGTTTGACTTTGTTCAAAAATCTATATCGACCACAACAGTGCAGTTTACAAGCCTTGTCACTTACTAATACAGTAGTTAAGATAACTGTTTAATAATGACTGGTTTTATTTGCAAACAATTACATACACATACCATTGCAGCCTTACCGGCTGAATTGGGGTATGGGATAAAACATTCAATTGCTCATACAAGTTTTACCATAACTTAACATTTTTAAAAACTATACACTTGAGTCAAAAATTACAATTCATTCAATAACTCTACGGTAAAAGGTAATGTGGTGTTCTTAAATCTGGAAGTTCTGCAGCTGAATTTAAGTGTGTACTTCACCCCCACAGACTTAAACCATTTGATCAGTCTCTTATGCATTAACTTAATTGGCAGACCCTTAATGGTGAACTTTCTTAGCACCATTCAATGTTGCACATACATGTATACACATCTCTATGGTTAAGAAAATTCTGATCCATTGTACACTAATGAGCAAGAAACTATATTAAGTTGATAAGGTATTATCAGTTTCCAATATGCTAGATATTAAGTTGTGGACATGCACCTATATATTACCAAAAGTATTGAGCATATTACTCTCCTGTATAGGCATTGTAGTATAACCTGCAAATATATACCCAAATTAAAGTAAGTTTATCTGATGTATCATGTCTGTTGGTTGCTTATCTGTTTTATATTGTAAACAGATATCGGTCCCCCGAAAGTGCGAAATGGAACGAAATGGAACGAAATGGAACGAAATGGAACGAAATAAAACATATGTAACATTATGAAATGTAATACCAGTAGATAGCGAAATATAAGGAACGTTGTAACATTCACAGTAGACGGGAACAGGAAGCAAATACATAATATAACGTGTGTTATTTCTTGAATCTGTTTGGTAATATTAAATACAACGTTTTTGCCGCGTTTGTGTGGCTAGATTCTTCCCTGAAAATGGGAGAGCCGCGTGCAAAGCGCTCGGCTGCTCTTCCTTGATTTTGCCAACTATCTGCAAATGAACTGCTGCAAATAGCAGCGAAAACCAGCAAATGGAACTGAGTATCGAAGTAAGGACTAGATTATACATAAGTTGGTGGTAATATTGCATCTCGTAATTCACCAAGAGGGCATGAGGCAAGCGTAATTTCATTATTCATACAGCGTGTTTGCGTGTTGTGTGAACTGTGAAATACACATCCTGCTCGTTCACACCCTCCCTTTGTTTTGTCGTGAACAAGTAAGCAGAAATGTCTCCAGACGTCCGTGGTTGAATTGAGTGTAAAATTTTACATTGGTGACGCAGCGCAGAGCTGCATTTGCATATCATTAGCGAAGGGGTCCATTCTCCGACAGCCGACCAGCCGAACAATTAGTTGTATAAAAATCGTTGTTGCGGAGATATGCATATGATACATACTAGTTATGGACTAAAACCGTATGTAAATAAAACTTGGAAGTCGGAGTTTGATTCAACCTGTCGGTAGCACACCCACGTACACAGTTCCGATGCGCTGGCAACATTGGCGGTCATTTGCATGTGGCCCGGGGCTCCATTTGCAACACGCAAACACACTTTATAAATACAAAAAATTACGCTTGCCTCATGCCCTCTTGTTGAATTATGAGATGCAGTGTTACCACCAACTTCTGTATAATCTAGTCCTTACTTTGATACTCAGTTCCGTTTACCCTGCTATTTTCAGCAGTTCATTTGCAGATCGTTGGTAAACACAAATATGAAGAGCGGTGGATCTCTTTGCACGTGGCGCTCCCATTTCCAAGGAAGAATCTAGCCACACAAACGTGGCAAAAACGTTGTATTTAATATCATCAAACAGATTCAAGAAATAACGCACGTTATATTATGTATTTGCTTCCTGTTCCCGTCTACTGTGAATGTTACAACGTTCCTTATATTTTGCTATCTACTGGTATTACATTTCATAATATTACACATGTTTTAGTTCGTTCCATTTCGTTCCATTTCGTTCCATTTCGTTCCATTTCGTTCCATTTCGTTCCATTTCGCACTTTCGGGGGACCCACAGATATGCCTGTCCTTGGTGCTGAACACTATCCACACACATGCAAACAAACCTGTCCCTAGTGCTGAACACCAAGCGTACATACACGTACAGGCAAATAGACCAGCAATACACAAGCGATGACGCCTTTCACGCTTTGAGTAGTCAGTCGAGATTATAAACAAAGCCTATCGAACGCCGTTGCTAGTCTAGAACACAGGGAGTTGCTGTTCCAGAACAACTTGTCGAATAATGGGTCGTTGCAGAATAAAGGCAGGTAGGATGAGCTGCCATAGACGAAGATGTGCGACGAAACACTTATGGAAGCAGTCAATACAGAACCAGTCTTTCAATTTTCGGTCGTCAACTAGCTAATCAAAATCGTCGCGATTTGACTGTGACCTGATAGGTGGAGGTTGTTTTACTTTTTTCGTGCTGTTTGCTAAGCGTACAGGACACATCTTAAATTTGTAACAGTCTATAAGAAGAGGTGGTTTCGTACACCGAAACATTCGGAAAGTCTCCCTGTGGATCGAAGTGGGGATTTATGACGAAGATAAACATATGCCATTGTTCAGAGACCATTGCCGGGGCGACTGTTTGACGTCATTAGTTCTTTGTAAATAAATGTTGCTTGGTTCTCCGTGCACCGTGCGTATCAAACATTGGTATACGACGACATGGCGAAGGTATGTTCGTCGACATTTTTCGGCTTACTTCTATCGCAAGTTGTACTTCTTTGTAGCTGTAATCATCATCCAAGTGATCGAAACTTAGCCATGCATCTCGCCTACCCTGGACACGATGCTCCACAGCGAGTTTTGTCCAGTATAACTTAAGACTTAGACTAACCTAGTTATACATATTCCCCTCCACAAAAGATTGGAGCGACTATTTGTCCTTCTTACTGTAACGGTTTTGCTTGTTATTGCTCATTTATGTGGTTTGATATGACTGGTGGGAATAAGCAGCGATAGATGTTTAGTTCGGTCAATTCTAAAGTAGTGAGTGATCAAATGTTGCATGCGGTTACATTTTTTTTTAATGTTTGGGAAAATTTCAGGTTGCATATCGGGTTGGCACTATTTCAACGACATGCCAACACAAATTATGCAGGGCAAATAACTTGGTGTCAAGTTTCATCGTTTCTGTCAGCGACAAACATTTTTATGTCGTGGAATTGGAAATAAAGAGCTAGCAGGTTAGATTTCAGTGATTATACAGGGGGTGGGATGACTAGGCCCCACTCTTGCCCGAGCTAAAATAATAACACAATTATCGTGCTGGGAAATGTGGACTCCTATAGCAGGCCAAGTTCCCTGGCTGATCATATTCTCTGATCCGATTGTCCCGTTTCTACTAATTACATGTATTTAGAAGTCTGTTGGAGACAACTGAGTTTGTTTTACAAACATCAAGAGTTAACCAGTTTGTTAGCAAGCTATGCAGATATAAATTTATAGTGTGTAGCGTAGTTCTTCAGGAGACACCCTTTCATCTCAATTTTCAAACATCTATTCTTCTCCAGTTCTTGAAGACAGGATCATCCAAAGTCCCCGCAAAGAAGTATCAGTTACTGCTCATCTCGACAGAAGATTTTCAAGAGTTGGTCCATCCCGTACTTGGAGGTAGGGGTTCTCAATGTCCTGCAATAACGTGTTAAGTCAAATAATGAATGAATTGTCTCTCTTAAGATCAAGTATGAATATGATGTAACGGTTATATGTATAGATATCTGAGCACTTAATATGTTTGGTAAGTGTCTCGGTGCTTCGTTGGCTGCATTTTGGTCTCCTCTCCGTGATGAACGTTTATTCTAAAGTTCTGAAGTACATGTGAATGATTTCAATTACATTACGATACACCAATACACGCACTGCTTCCCGTATATGCAGGTCACGACATGGAAGGCGTAACAACAGACCTGACACAGGAGCTCCAAACTGTGGCAGACAATATCGGGTCCAAAGACTGGAGACCCCTTCTCCGCCGACTTGGTCTGAAAGACAACGACCTGGACGGAATTTACCACGACTACAGTCATCTTGGCATAACTGAGATGGTCTACCAGGGTCTCCGCAAGTGGACGCAACAAAAAGGGGAAAAGGCAACTCTGCAGCAGCTGCTAGTCGGTCTGGAGAAGATTCGTCGCTGTGACCTGGTCGACATGTTGTGCTGTGGTCGTCCTGTTGTCACAAATACTGGACAAAGTGTGCTCAGTCATATTCAGTATGATGTGACGGAGCACACGGTGCCTAAGCAGCCGGTGTCAGAGTACATTCCACGCTCTGCACGCTTAGATAAACATAAAAGCATTTCAAGGTTTCTGAAGACGCTGTTCAAGTCAGCCTAAAAGTCGAGCTAAATACCGTGAAAGGTCTCCCAATGTTGACGTCATTGTACGCCACATACAAGGAAAGATAGAAAAGAAAGAAACGCCTTTTGTATCATAGTAGGCTCATTTTTGTATGAAATTAGTTGAAAATTGACAAAAATGTACATGAACGTCTCTGCTCAAGACTGAAGTGTGTCAAATTGTTGTTCATATCTTTACGAGCGACTGAAATGTTTTCAAGTTGACCACACCCTTGGAAACTTGTCAGAACCAAAGATAAGTAAAACAAATGACCCGTTTACAATTACTTTAGGAAGCTTTTGCATCTGTATGATAATGCATGTCTTACAACTTACATGACAAATTTGATTTCGGAACAAGAAAAAAAGAAAAAAGAAAACTGATTGGAGTTCAGAGATGCAAATAAGTATATGACTTATAGAGATATGCAGGTCGACACATGTGCAGCTTCAGTCTCCTAAAATAATTGTTAGTGGGTCATACTTTACTGCTAATTGAAATTCCCCTTTAAAGCTGTTTCCCTCCGACAAGCTTCCAAATGGTGTGGTCATTCTGAAATAAACTCAGCCGCTGGTAAAAATTTACACAAGACATTGAGATACTTCATTCTCAAGAGGAGATGATCCTTTACATTTGTACCACATTTCAACTCATTTAATACAAAAATCAACATGTTTTGATACAAAAAGCGATTCTTTCTGAACGGTCCTCGTATATACAGCGACGACGCACCGCTGTATTATGATGACGCGTCACTAGGACAACGCACGGCAACCCGGCGTCTTGGCCCGCTTTATGGACAGCGACGACTTACCCGGTTACCGCGCTGCACCATGATGACGCGCCACTGGGATAGCGACCGGCAACCCGACGTTCGGCCCGTATTGTGGACAGCGACGACTAACGGCTCGCGCTGCACCATGATGACGCGCCACTGGGATAGCGACCGGCAACCCGACGTCTCGGCCCGTATTGTGGACAGCGACGACTAACGGCTCGCGCTGCACCATGACGACACGCCACTGCGATAGCGACCGGCAACCCGACGTTCGGCCCGTATTGTGGACAGCGACGACAAACGGCTCGCGCTGCACCATGACGACGCGCCACTGCGATAGCGACCGGCAACCCGACGTCTCGGCCCGTATTGTGGACAGCGACGACTAACGGCTCGCGCTGCACCATGACGACGCGCCACTGGGATAGCGACCGGCAACCCGACGTCTCGGCCCGTATTGTGGACAGCGACGACTAACGGCTCGCGCTGCACCATGACGACACGCCACTGCGATAGCGACCGGCAACCCGACGTTCGACCCGTATTGTGGACAGCGACGACTAACGGCTCGCGCTGCACCATGACGACGCGCCACTGCGATAGCGACCGGCAACCCGACGTCTCGGCCCGTATTGTGGACAGCGACGACTAACGGCTCGCGCTGCACCATGATGACGCGCCACTGGGATAGCGACCGGCAACCCGACGTCTCGGCCCGTATTGTGGACAGCGACGACTAACGGCTCGCGCTGCACCATGACGACGCGCCACTGGGATAGCGACCGGCAACCCGACGTTCGGCCCGTATTGTGGACAGCGACGACTAACGGCTCGCGCTGCACCATGACGACGCGCCACTGGGATAGCGACCGGCAACCCGACGTCTCGGCCCGTATTGTGGACAGCGACGACTAACGGCTCGCGCTGCAAAATGATGACGCGCCACTGGGATAGCGACCGGCAACCCGACGTTCGGCCCGTATTGTGGACAGCGACGACTAACGGCTCGCGCTGCACCATGACGACGCGCCACTGGGATAGCGACCGGCAACCCGACGTCTCGGCCCGTATTGTGGACAGCGACGACTAACGGCTCGCGCTGCACCATGATGACGCGCCACTGGGATAGCGACCGGCAACCCGACGTTCGGCCCGTATTGTGGACAGCGACGACTAACGGCTCGCGCTGCACCATGACGACGCGCCACTGGGATAGCGACCGGCAACCCGACGTCTCGGCCCGTATTGTGGACAGCGACGACTAACGGCTCGCGCTGCACCATGATGACGCGTCACTAGGACAACGCACGGCAACCCGGCGTCTTGGCCCGCTTTATGGACAGCGACGACTTACCCGGTTACCGCGCTGCACCATGATGACGCGCCACTGGGATAGCGACCGGCAACCCGACGTTCGGCCCGTATTGTGGACAGCGACGACTAACGGCTCGCGCTGCACCATGATGACGCGCCACTGCGATAGCGATCGGCAACCCGACGTTCGGCCCGTATTGTGGACAGCGACGACTAACGGCTCGCGCTGCACCATGATGACGCGCCACTGGGATAGCGACCGGCAACCCGACGTCTCGGCCCGTATTGTGGAAAGCGTCGACTAACGGCTCGCGCTGCACCATGATGACGCGCCACTGGGATAGCGATCGGCAACCCGACGTTCGGCCCGTATTGTGGACAGCGACGACTAACGGCTCGCGCTGCACCATGATGACGCGCCACTGGGATAGCGACCGGCAACCCGACGTCTCGGCCCGTATTGTGGACAGCGACGACTAACGGCTCGCGCTGCACCATGATGACGCGCCACTGCGATAGCGACCGGCAACCCGACGTCTCGGCCCGTATTGTGGACAGCGACGACTAACGGCTCGCGCTGCACCATGACGACGCGCCACTGCGATAGCGACCGGCAACCCGACGTCTCGGCCCGTATTGTGGACAGCGACGACTAACGGCTCGCGCTGCACCATGATGACGCGCCACTGGGATAGCGACCGGCAACCCGACGTCTCGGCCCGTATTGTGGACAGCGACGACTAACGGCTCGCGCTGCACCATGATGACGCGCCACTGCGATAGCGACCGGCAACCCGACGTTCGGCCCGTATTGTGGACAGCGACGACTAACGGCTCGCGCTGCACCATGATGACGCGCCACTGGGATAGCGACCGGCAACCCGACGTCTCGGCCCGTATTGTGGACAGCGACGACTAACGGCTCGCGCTGCACCATGATGACGCGCCACTGCGATAGCGACCGGCAACCTGGCAACCCGACGTCATCCCCTCATAATGTCCACGCCTTGTAGCGGTGTGAGGGCTTGCGTGCCTCAGTGACCCCGAGAGCTATGCCAGCCGGAGTGCAGTGTACTCCTGACAAGGTTTGACCCATGCTGGACAGGTCAAGGGGTAGAGGCCAGACAAAATGTGGACCACCTCGCCCCTGAGGGACCTGAGGTACTGAGACGAAAACTTAGAGTAGGGTGTAAGGCCATTACTACCTTACATAAAACATTAGTTACAGAAGCACTGATGATACAGGTTCGATTATGCTCAATCTCTGTATATTCTATCACGACAGTATGGTTAACAAATGTTGATATCTAAGGATAGGTGTTTAGCTGTGCATTTGAAATGGTGGCTTCACCAGTGCGAACAATGCAGCCTCCCTGTCATAAATGGCAAGAAAATAGACATTGAAAAGTCCTATGGCATCTTCAATGTTGCACATATCCACTTTTCAATGGTAAACGAAACCTAGAACGTAGTTTTATAAACCTTAGGTGAGTAAGAAATTATGTCGATAACTTTTGTTTCCAATATGCCAAGTAAATGGTTGATTTGCACAATGTCATATATATTCAATATCTAATGTATTGATTATGGACTACACCCTTGAATCGACGAAGCCAAGTCGATAAAGGGATGACTCTCCTGAATAGGCATTGTAGTGTAACATGCGCATGTGTACCCAAATCAAAGGAGATGTTCTTTTGATGACACGGCAATAAAATGTGGTATGTGGCAGATGAATCTACAAGGTTGTCAATTTTGTCATTTGTCAAAATAGTTGTCTTATGTATCATATGTCTGCTGATATTAGGTGCTTATTCGAATCTACATACAGAAACAATTCCTTGATACTGAGCAACACCATCCACAATCAGGCAAACACACACCTGTAACTGAAGTTGCGTCTGTCGCTTGGAGTAGTCAGTAAACAAACCACATCAAACGCCGTTGCTAGTCTAGAACACGAGGAGTTTGCGGTTCCAGAACAACTTATCGAACAATGCATGGGTTGTTGCGGAATAAAGGCGGCTAGTATGAGAAGTCATAAAGTTTGTGACGGCATATTTCATGGAGACCATCAATACAGAATCGTAGAGTTTCCCCATAAACGCTATTTACATTTTTCCAGAGGGTGACGTGAACCATGCTTATGCATTGAAAGTGCGTGGAGCCAGCCAGCTCCATGGAGGTAGAAAAAATCTGCCGCAGGGCTGCACTAATCGCCTCCATGGAGCTGGCTCCATGGAGGCTATTAGTACAGACCCTTCTCACTGTTGTCCAGGTGACGTCATCTGTTTACAAAATTCTGGGTGAACCTGGGCTAGCGCCATCTTGTTCTACCGTACCCAGACGTGGTCACATATCGAAGGTGAGACATCATTTTCCGTGGTTTCTATTACAGATGGGGCATATTTGTGCATTTCTAACCGTCCTAACAATATCCCTGTACACGTCTTAAGCTTTCAATACCCGTTCCTGACACAAAGTTCGATCAGGGGCGCGGCAGTAGGAGTAAAACTCAACTTGTTTCCTCTCTCGACACTACGTGTTTCATGCCCGTAGCCAGGATTTTGAATGGGGGGGTTCTTTTTAATTTTTAAGGGACCAGCGAGCACCGTAGGCGCGAGACGAGCGCCGCAGGCGCGAGCTTTCTAGGGAGGTCCGGGGGTATGCCCCCCCGGAAAATTTTAAAAATTGAACCTTCTGATATGGCATTTCCCACGTTTTTGAGAGGATTTCAAAGAAAAAAATCAGAGAATTAGCAGTTTTTCTAGGATTCCAGCCCCGCTGGTGATACAAATAAGTCCTCCTTGAAAAAAAACAACCTTGGACGTTAAAAAGTGGACCCTGGAGCGTTTCAAATTCTAAGAATTGAACCTTCTGAAAGGGCATTTCCTGTGTTTTTGAGAGAATTTGAGAGGAAAAATCAGAGACAAAGTCAAAGTGAGCAGTTTTTTCTAGTATTCTAACCTGTGTGGCCTTGCTGTTGATGCAAATACAAATAAGTCCGCCTTGAAAAAAAAATCTTGAACATTGAAAAGTGGACCTTCAATCCTGTGGGGGGGTTCGTCCGAACCCCCCGAACCCCCCGAACCCCCCCTGGCTACGGGCATGCTGTTTCGTCCCTTTTCCTGTAATTGTACGGACGATCGTAGCTCGAACGCCTCTAGGCCCTGTACTGAAACGCGTAACGTTGTCCCCGTATAACAAATACGGGTGTATTTGTTACAGAAATCAAGGGTGATCCGATATGACTTTAAGTCATCCAGATATTATACGCATGTGTGTAGCGCTAGCGTTCTGTTATGTGTTTGGCACTATTTCCTCCTGATTTGACTACGTACACCATCTACCCCCGTTACAGTTGTGAACGATAAGATCACAGAGAGTCATTAGCAGTTCCAGTGCCATTCGCCTCACTTCGGCTGTGGCGGCTGAAGATTTTCCACAGCTGTATCAGCCCTCACCCGGGAGGTAAGGTGTTCAACGTCTATGGTGAAATTTGTCATAGGACATGTTATGATAGCGACATTGTTGTATCTCTGAAGACCAAAGTATATCTTTTGCACACGCAAGCTTTTCGGTTCGGAATTTAAAGTGAGTCGGCAAAAGGGTCCGTGAAAATAACACGCAAATCGTAGGTTTTCTCGGTCGTTTTTGGTTCCAGATTTTCGGCTATCGCTATACCTATGTATAATCTTTTACAATTCCTTTATATTTCCTGAAAAGCCTGTTCCTCGTAGCTTTTGATAGTCCGGCGAATACTTCCTGGTATCAGTGGGCGATTATGCGGCATTGTCGCCTGATCATGAGTGCGTTGGTTGGATGGTTTGGGGAAAACATACCCTCTAGATCTTTTTATTGCTTTGTTACACAGACAAAACGATGACTTTTATTCACGGGACAGTCGTTATACTATCAAATTGGTCTTTTACGTGCAGCGGCTTGTGAAAAATACCCCAAAAGTAGCAGTTTTGGGGTGAAAAGTTTCTTTTAACAATGTTGTTGTTTTCTTCTTCCAAAAATATAGTTTCCAAATGTCAACTGAGTCTGTCAGCAGTGGCAAAGAACTCATTCCCACCAGAAACACTGACTTGTCAGGAAAACGATATAACGAGAAGTGCTAGTCCATGTTTTTGAGAAATAAGATCGGCCCCGAATCGTAACATTAGTATTGCACCTATGCAGGTTACACAATGGAAGCAGAGAAGACACGGCTGACACCGCAGGAGCTCCAAACTGTGGCTGACAACATCGGAAAGGAAGATTGGAAACGCCTCCTCCGCCGGCTTGGTCTGAACGACAACGACCTGGACCAGATTCACCATGATAACATGGCTGATGGCCTTGTCGAGATGGCCTACCAGGGCCTCCGTAAGTGGAAACAGCAGGAAGGCAATGAGGCGACCCTGCAGAAGCTCCAAGTCGGGCTGGAGATGATTCGTCGGCGAGACCTGGTCGACATGCTGTCCGCTGGTCGTCCCCCTGACACCAACACAGGCGCTAATGTGATCAATCATATTCAATATGACCTGGCAGAACATACTGTGCCTAAGCAGCCGATCGCGATGTCAGAGGGCATTCCATCCTCTGCACGTTCCAAGAAACGCAAGAATCGTCAAGGGTTCCTGAGGACCCTTGTCAAGTTGATCAAATAGTAGGACTGAATGCCGGGCATTGCAGTCATTGAAATCACGTATTGCTACCCTTCCCCTGTCCTGCTATCCTTCGCCTAGACTATAACTCTTCCCCTGTGCTACTACCATACTCCTGGGCTGTTGCTATACCCCCGAGCTCCTACCTACCCCTGAGTTCCTACCTTCCCCTTTTCTTCTACCTTCCCCTGTGCTGCTACCTTGACGTGGTGGGGAGGCATGAGTGCCTCAAGGATCCTGTGGGCTATACCGGCGGGGGCTAACCATGCCGGGTAGGTCGCAGGTGAGAGGCCAGACAAAAGGCAGCACTGTTAGGCGTGGAGTCAACCCCACCCTAGAAAACCAATCTTGACTTTTCTGTCCCCGGTGTAGTCCTGTCCTTCGAGGTAAACACCATCCACACAAAGGGAAACACACCTGTCCCTAAACGCCATCCACACATAGGCATGCACACCTTTCCCTGAAAACATCCACGCACAGGGAAACTCACCTCTCATTTCTCCTTGGTGCTTGCTGGACATCATCAACACAAATAGACACACCTGTCCTTGGTGCTGAACACCATCCACACACACTGACTAAAACCCTTACAATCAATTCGAAATTGTGTTTAATCAAGGGAAAAATGATATTGCGGAAGAAAAAACACTAAACAACACAGACCGGTCATGATTTACAAATACGTGATAATAGATTAGGCAAAACAACTCTCCTGAAGGTTTTGCTATCGAATCGATCAGAGATTATGAGACGGGTTCCGTAGAAACGCATGATGCTCGTGCTTCCTTTCGAGACTATGGTATTCAGCTGTAATAAGTTCAGATTCATGAACAGATGGTGCCTGTATTAATGATACAGTGAAAAGAACCCTTCAACATACATGTACATCTTGAAACAGGATAAGCCAAGAAGGGATGAACGCATTTTCATGAGTTTTGACTTGCAGGTAACTTTGATGACGACCAACGTAAATGGATTTTTTTTTAATCGCATAACAAATGTGGGAAACATTATTCATCAGTTGTGCCAGGAACCTCAAACTACATGTAGTACATATGTAGCTTGGTCCGAGAGGAGCATTAAATGAAATGGACATGAATAATGCAAATCATGGCCTAATCAGCATAATTAATGAGAAAACTAGTGGTGAATAATGAAACATTTGTATTAGCTTATCTCGGGATAAACCACGTATAAATCTCGGCATAGATTTATACGTGTTTGCTAGTGAGCGTGTAAAACAGGCAGCGAGACCTGCCTCAAAGAGTAAATAAAGAAGTGATGACGTCAATCGATCACCCAGGTAACGCCCAGGACACCTGTTTATACCTGTTCGGTGAACCTGAGTCAGACCTTCGCCATCTTGGTCTCCTACCCAGACGTGCGTATTTGGTCCCATAACGAAGGTGAGTGGGTAGAGACTATCTAGCTTAGTTTCGACCATAAGTTTGGCTTCTTTTTGCAGCTCTGGTTGTCCTAGCTGTGTTGACGTACAACTCGTGAGACGTTGTCACCTATTTCCTCCATAAACGTTGAATTTGGGCGGGACGTGCGCCGAGCACGGTTGAAACTTGCGTCATACTGTATTTAACGTTAGCACTTCCTCTTTTCTAACTAACAAGCCCAACGTGTGCTTTTCACACGCTTGAAGTAAAAGGCTAAGGGCATCGGTGAAGTAGGCAACCTCTCTGGGTGAAACAGGGTGCTGTTACATGCAGATATGATATTAGAACTTAGTAGCACACGCCGATATGTGCTTTTGCTAACCGACTCCTAGTGGTTGAGGCGTGTCCGTCATGTCTGCATTTCTTCAGCCGAAACTGGTAAACAGTTGAGGACCTTTTTCTCCAGATCTTAACATTGCAGATATCACTCTATCCTTCTGTATTATCACGTCCGTTCGTGGTTTGCATATGGAACATACCGTTAATCATTTGCCCCTTTTGTGAAGAATTTGTCTACCAGGATGGATTGTTGTCATTTAGGTGCTCGTGTGTATTTATAGCTATACATAACAGGACGCTAACCTGTTGACTGTAAACGCTAGACGAGCGCTGTTTTGACAAACACATGATTCATATGTCATTATCCGTTCTCCAGAATATTTCTTCATCCCTAGATGACTACATTTAAATGTCACAAGTAACCATGGTTAGCTACGTAGGGGCCATAGTTTTAACTTAAAAGTTCCTCTTTTGCAATGAAGGTCATAAATTATTCATTTCACGTGTGTACAAAGCATTTTACAAACACAGTTCTGCAAATTTGCCTAAGACTACGTCACCCACAAAAGCTTTCCAAAGCCACAACCAATCTACCCCTTCTTATAAGTTCCCAGCCTTGGATGTCATTCCATCATACCTTCTGTTGGACATAAAGGAATCAAGAAACTCCTGACTATTTAAGGTGTACACCCCAGCGACGTGGTAGTGCACGGCAAAAAAAATAAAATAACAGAAGGGTTTCGAGGGCATAGTTTTAAGTTAGTAGAATTTGCTTTATTCACGATTTTACGTGAGGTTTTCCTCTTTACTAATTAACAACAGCGGTCTAATTTGCCGAAATTTTTTTCAATGGGTTTTAAATGCCACATTTTGCACGTCATTGTCAATTTACCAAAGATTAGATAGGTTGAAGACATAAAAGTCAGTTGGTCTTGTAGCGGAAGGGATACAAATTTATCCCATAGGTGCAGTCTCCAATCAAAACCCAATACAAACTCACAGGGGGGGGGGGCTGTGCCCCCTTAATCATTACCTCTATAAAAGTTGAGGTATTGTTTCCGCGTGTCTGTGTCTGAAAATCTTGAAGTAATCAAACTCTTAACTTGTTGCTTTTGGGGCTGATAAGATATACGAAATAACTGATCAGAATATGGAAAAACGATCTTTTTTCAACTTACACATTGCTTTGATTTGTACATGTAGGTAAAACTATGGCAGGAGTGACAGAAGATCTGACGCAAGAGCTCCAAACTGTGGCAGACAACATCGGAAAAGACTGGAAACGCCTCCTTCGCCGGCTTGGTCTGAAAGAAAACGACCTGTACGAGATTCGCCACGACTTCAAGGATGAGGGCCTTGTTGAGATAGTCGTCCAAGGTCTTCTAAAGTGGAAACAACAGGAAGGCGATGAGGCGACCCTGCAAAAGCTCCAAGCCGGCCTGGAGAAGATTCGTCGACGCGACCTGGTCGACATGCTTTCCGCTGGTCGTCCTCCTGACAACGATTCAGGCCCAAGTGTGGTCAGTCACAGCTCTCATGATCCTGTGACTGAGCATAGTGTGCCTAAGCAGCCGATGTCAGAGGGCATCCCATTGCCAGCACGCTCAAAGAAACGCAACCTCGTTCCAGGGTTCCTAAAGACCCTGGTCAAGTCGGTCTAGAAACCGGCCCGCATGCCGGGCATAGCATCCACTGAAACCACGTGATGCCGAAAAAGTTGGGCATTTTCAATCCTTTCATCATTGCTGCGCCAACTGGACAGCGCAAGTTCTTCATTGATGATGCACCACTGGATAGTACACGTGCGGCCTACCCAACGTTGATCTTATGATGCGCTCATAGAAAATAACGCAAGGCCTATATGCGCCAACAAGATAGTGCAAGGTCTACCCAACGTTGACTCCGCATGCACCTGTGGTCTCCGGACAGGTAAGGCCCAAGAAGCTGGGACAACGCACGGTCTACCCAGCGTGAACGTCACGACGCAACCACGGGACAGTACGCAGTGCAAGGCCCACAAAAATGGGATAGTGCACGGTCTACCCAGCGTGAACGTCACGACGTAACCACGGGACAGTACGCAGTGCAAGGCCCAAGAAACTGGGATAGTGCACGGTCTACCCAGCGTGAACGTCACGGCGTAACCACGGGACAGTACGCAGTGCAAGGCCCAAGAAACTGGGATAGTGCACAGTCTACCCAGCGTGAACGTCACGGCGTAACCACGGGACAGTACGCAGTGCAAGGCCCAAGAAACTGGGATAGTGCACAGTCTACCCAGCATGAACGTCGCGACGTAACCACGGGACAGTACGCAGTGCAAGGCCCAAGAAACTGGGATAGTGCACAGTCTACCCAGCATGAACGTCGCGACGTAACCACGGGACAGTACGCAGTGCAAGGCCCAAGAAACTGGGATAGTGCACGGTCTACCCAGCGTGAACGTCACGGCGTAACCACGGGACAGTACGCAGTGCAAGGCCCAAGAAACTGGGATAGTGCACAGTCTACCCAGCATGAACGTCACGGCGTAACCACGGGACAGTACGCAGTGCAAGGCCCAAGAAACTGGGATAGTGCACGGTCTACCCAGCATGAACGTCACGACGTAACCACGGGACATGTACAGTACGCAGTGCAAGGCCCAAGAAACTGGGATAGTGCACAGTCTACCCAGCATGAACGTCACGACGTAACCACGGGACAGTACGCAGTGCAAGGCCCAAGAAACTGGGATAGTGCACAGTCTACCCAGCATGAACGTCGCGACGTAACCACGGGACAGTACGCAGTGCAAGGCCCAAGAAACTGGGATAGTGCACAGTCTACCCAGCATGAACGTCACGACGTAACCACGGGACATGTACAGTACGCAGTGCAAGGCCCAAGAAACTGGGATAGTGCACGTTCTACCCAGCGTGAACGTAACGACGTAACCACGGGACAGTACGCAGTGCAAGGCCCAAGAAACTGGGATAACGCACGGTCTACCCAGCGTGAACGTCACGACGTAACCACGGGACAGGACGCAGTGCAAGGCCCAAGAAACTGGGATAGTGCACAGTCTACCCAGCATGAACGTCGCGACGTAACCACGGGACATGTACAGTACGCAGTGCAAGGCCTAGAAACTGGGATAGTACACAGTCTACCCAGCATGAACGTCGCGACGTAACCACGGGACAGTACGCAGTGCAAGGCCCAAGAAACTGGGATAGTGCACAGTCTACCCAGCATGAACGTCACGACGTAACCACGGGACATGTACAGTACGCAGTGCAAGGCCCAAGAAACTGGGATAGTGCACGTTCTACCCAGCGTGAACGTAACGACGTAACCACGGGACAGTACGCAGTGCAAGGCCCAAGAAACTGGGATAACGCACGGTCTACCCAGCGTGAACGTCACGACGTAACCACGGGACAGGACGCAGTGCAAGGCCCAAGAAACTGGGATAGTGCACAGTCTACCCAGCATGAACGTCGCGACGTAACCACGGGACATGTACAGTACGCAGTGCAAGGCCTAGAAACTGGGATAGTACACAGTCTACCCAGCATGAACGTCACGACGTAACCACGGGACAGTACGCAGTGCAAGGCCCAAGAAACTGGGATAGTGCACGGTCTACATCGGCGGATCCAGGATTTTGGGAACGGGGGGGCGCAATATCAGTCGTGGCCGAAGGCCACGAAGGCGCGCAGCGTAAGCTGCGCGGGGGGAGAGCACGAGAGGGGGTTCCACCCCCTCTCGTTGGGGGGGTCTGGGGGGCCTCCCCCGGAAACTTTTAAAAATCTAGATGCTCTCTGGTGCATTTTAGAACCATTTCTGAGCAAAATTAGCCCCGGCGGGATAAAGATTTTTTTTACGTAGAATCTGCCAGAGGGGCGTCCGCCCGTCAAATGAGGCCAAATCTCACTTTGGACGGCCTGGACTCTGACACATGCACTGGCCGTCCGATCCATTTTTGACATTTCGGCACACATTTTGCTGTGAAGTCGGTAGAAAAAAACGGTGAACTTCCAGAGTTCTCTGTTACGCATTCTTAGCAGTCCATGACCGGGGGCGCGGCACACCTCAAAAACATCAAACTCACGCCGGGCCACTGTGCGGCACGCCCCCCGTAATCTCTAAGAAAATTTTCGTGGCAAAAAAGTGCCGACGGCCCTTAGTACGTCCGCGGGGAATTTTCACTCGAAACGTAATTTTCACTCGCATCGCAACGTAACAAAGCACAAAAGAAACACATCGATGCATAGAAAAATTAATATGTTTTCCAGAAATCAATACAAATCACTTAAATCTCACCCAATCGTCTTATAATCCTAGGATTTTATATTGGCAAGTATTACAAGGTGTATCAACATGCAATGTGATCGTGATCGCCCTCGTTTATGTTTGGATGCGGTGAGTACACCGAGTACAGCTGAGTACAGCCATCTTGTCCGAAGTTGTGTCGCGATTTTGCTCAATTTGACACAAATACTAGCTCATATTTGGCAAGTATCACGACTGCACGACGCATACGCAGGAAACGGGAATACATGTAGTACGTACCGGGTGAAACCAAACTGAGAGCCGAAGCACGCGGCTGTTACGTAGCCTGAGACATAACTTTCTTAGTCTCCATGGCTGTCTTGGCTAGCGGTTACGATTTTGCCACCGGACTTGAATTTTCTAGCATCGACCCTACATTGAACCGGCATTGATGTCATGTGGACTCTTTTGACGGTAATTTACTTGCCCTGCTCATCTTTGACCCACAAATGGATCTATTTCATCGTAACTTACTATAACTAGTTTCATACTTGTCCACGCTGGTTGTCAGTGGTAACGTTATGTTTGTAAATAAACTACAGTCTGTGAATTTTACTTGTAAGTTCATGTTTACTTACCTTTCCATGCTAGTAACGTTCACGGGGAACCGCCGGTGTTAGCGACATAAAATCGAACTCTTTGGTCGAGAACAAACGAATGAACATAAAATTAAGCCAATGGGAACATAACTGATGTGGTAGCCGGTTTTATCAAAGGTTTTACGGTTACCGTAATAGTATTTTCCATGTCCAATGTAAAACTTGGTCGACGTTACTTTCGTACCTGAAAACACGAGTATATCGGAGTGTGATAAGTGTACAGCAACGTGTGTGACAGCCTATTCTACTGATTTCCAGCGTTTTGAAAAGCAATTTTTTGGGGAGTCGTTCCTATTTAAAGCACCGCCATCGACGATAACATCAATGACGGCGATACAAGATTTGCCTCTAAAAATGCGGGGAATTGCGTTTATGAATGAATGAACTTTATTGCTGGACACTAGTTGTTAAGCTGTATAGCAACAATGACAAAGCAAGCAATATAATAAAACTAGTGTATTCTAAAAACTATGACAACCAGAATATATTTTTGATGGCTTGGAAATCCTAACTAAATTTCCCGGGAGAGGATGACCCCGCCCCGGACCTCGATTGCCAGCGCCGCTTTCTGGGCTGGCGGGAAGGTAAGTCCTGTATCGTTGCAGCGCATAAACCTAATCAATCTCTAAACTAGTTTAGTAATATCTATACTGAAGTCAAGAACTCTGTAGAATTAACAGTCTTTTCATTTGAGCGGATTGATAATATAAGGTTGATCCTCGGCCCCTAGCCTTGCCCTCAACAAAAGTTTTGGCCGGTTGGCTTGTGTATTTTTTTTTTGGACGGCGCGAACGGGGGGGCGCGCGCCGGGTGCGCCCCCCTCTGGATCCGCGCATGGTCTACCCAGCGTGAACGTAACGACGTAACCACGGGACAGTACGCAGTGCAAGGCCCAAGAAACTGGGATAACGCACGGTCTACCCAGCGTGAACGTCACGACGTAACCACGGGACAGGACGCAGTGCAAGGCCCAAGAAACTGGGATAGTGCACGGTCTATAAAACGTACGATGACTTCATGATGCACCCACTGGACAGCGTAAGGCCTACGTACGTATCTAATGATGATGTGCTAATGGGATCATGCGAATCCTATTGGCGCAATATCTAATTAATAAATATGGATATGAAAAAAAAAATTTGATCGTTTAGCACAAAGCCCTTCTAAATTAAATATTGTGAACCAATGAACAAATAAAAATATTTGATCGTTTAGCACAAAGCCCTTCTACATTCGATACGCGCGATGACGAGAGTGCAATGCCCGTGCATACTTCGCTTCCTTTGCTCTATCATAGACTGCTCCCCCTTAATAGTTAACCCAGTCACATTTGAGAGGAAAATATGGTGTTTTGAATTTTTATCTAAGTACTTTTTTATCTAAGATATTGCTTTGAGTGCGTTTGATTTTTGTTGTTTTCGCATATCCTGATCAACATAACTCACGAAGCCACGGATGAGTTTGTAATGTAATGTCCTTTCCACGACCTGAAATTCTGATTTGAGTAACCTACTTTGGTAACAACTATACCAAATTTCGTATCATTTGGCCCCAAAATTAAGGTGTCACATTAACTACTGTTCTTTGAAGTTAGTCCAAGGTACATGAAAAGGCGTAGAAGTGAAGATGTCAAGATTTTGAAAGCATTTGGAAATGGAATGTCTCTTATAACTGCACAATATTTGTAGCCCAGAATTTCGTACTGTCTGCACTATCTTTAGAATAAACTTGGCTGCAGGACATTGTTGTGGCAGTGTATTCTTTGTGTAGATCAACATTTTTTTGTACAAAATAGCTGCCAAACTAGTCATGCATGACTTACACACAGACATGTACACACAAACAAACACACTCATGTACAAACAGTCGCACACACACAACTACCACACACCTACCAACATTTCCCCAACATCTTAACCCTATCTTGTTGTCTTTGTGAAAGGTTTTAGATTCTTGTAAGCAATGCACTTCCAAACAAAAACTGTTAGGGGGATTGCCTTGTTTGTCCTTTCCAAAATAGAGAATATCTTTTATTTCATTCCCACGGCCAGTGACTTATTACTTAAATGTTACAAATCAGCAAGACATCTTTAGTTACCCTGGTAGCAAACATCACAACCAGGCAGCAAACAGACAAATGCTAGTGGAAACAAATCTCTTTAGCAAAGGTAATAATTCCATAATAATATGCACTAAATGTATATAAAAATTCAAAAGAGTCCATACAAATGATCAACATACATGTATGCACATGTTAAATGAAGGATCAATGGGTTTGATTAAATTCTATTCATATAAATTCATTTTATGATTCTATAATGACCGATATTATAATTTCCATCTGTTACAGTTGCAACTAAGTGGCTTTAAATTGGAATATAGTCAATGTATCTTTAGGATACTTCAGTTTTCAATAACCTACTTCTAATAAGTAGCTTAATCAACATGAACATACATCACATGCATCACTAATAGTGGTCCGCATAACCATGCACTTTACCATACATTTCATAATTTCATTTTTCTCATTCTTACCAATTTTATCCATTATCAAAAATATGGGATGCATTAATTAATTTTTTGACACTCAGATCAGAGTTTTGCAATTTTTCAATCTCAAATTTCACAGACCTAAAATGTCAGCTGATGCAAAAATGGAGCATTTCATAAACCTGTACAGATGACTATCTCTATATAAAGGCCACCTGCACAAGCTATACACCTCTATGCTCTACATTAGGACCACCTGGACAATGGTCCCTTAGATAATTTTTTTTACTGACACAAGCATTAGAAATCCTGTCTTTAGTGTCCACTTGTCTACATAGACCAGATTGTTTTATCTGGGCAGTTTTGACTATAATAAAATTGCAGTAAAATCCTCTAGTCCTGTTTTAGTTCTTTTGGGTGGACCTTGGGTTTACCCAACAACAGGCCAAGAATGAAGTCTCCCAAGTCAGATAATCTTTTCCCATTGACACCAGCATTAGTAATCCTGTCTATATCATAGTGTCCACCTGTCTACGTATACGTAGACCTAATGCTATAAAAGACCCTCTAGTCCTGTTTTAGTCCTTTGGGGTGGACCTTAGGTTTACCCAACAACAGGCCAAGAATGAAATCTCCCACGTCGGTCGGCAGCCAGGACAAGGGGATCATCAGCAGACGGGCGTCCCAGCCGCACACGTACCGGCTGTGGGGGCGGACAGCTGTCAGGCAGTGGGCCACTGCGTCAACCACGTGGTCGTAGTTGGTGGAGCCAAAGTCTGCCGCTATCTTTTTAGCCATGGCTTTTGCTGTAAGTGTAAGTATTAAGATGAAAATAGAATTATACAAAACTGTCTTAAAACTCATATTACAGCAATCTAATAAAGATATTTTTTTCATCTGATACATACATAAATACATACATACAAACGATACCATTGAGGAGGGGGTGTTAAAGACTGGGTCACCCTACTCTTATCTGCAGGGTTTAGTGCCAGGAGCTTCCCCAGTCATGGGACTGAAGGCTTAACACCCCCCCTGCAAGGGCAAATCTGATTGCTAAACTGCAGTCCCTTTCAGTAGCGTCCAAATCGTAGGTCCGGGCATTCAATCATGTTACTTTAATTCTGATGCCAAGTTGTAGGTCCTGGGATTCAAACCTGCAACCCCTGAGGTGGAACAACTAGCTAACCCCACCCTACAGATCAAGAGACACCATGAAAACGTTCATTCATTTGCTATCTGTTTAAAATTGAATATTTTGAAACCAACCCCAATACAATACAGAAGGCTCTGCCCCTGAAGTATTGCCAAAAAGGGAACCATCAGTGTGATGGTGTACTTTACCGTGGTTCAGGTACTCCTCTCCGTACCACTCCTGGATGTCGGGTTCAAGTTTGTCGTACGACTGCTGCATCATGCGCTCAAACGCCTCGGGAGACGTCAGGTCAGTCTTGAAGACTCCAGGCTCCATGATGTGCACTGAGACCCCATAGTGATGCATCATCCTCCTGTACAAATTCAAATGGCTCAATTGAAATGCAAAGTTTATTGGACAAGAAATGTAGTAGGCACAATATATGGCCAGTTCTTAAGCAGTACTAAATATTAAGACATATATGCCTTTGCCTATAACAATTAGCCTGAGTACCAGTCTTTTTAGCTTCCGTTTGTACCCAAGCTCAGCTACCTTTTTGGCCGGCAGCGGAGCTTGGGTAGCGCAGCGGTGCTTGGGTAGCGGACGGAAGCTAAAAAGGCTGGCACTCAGGCTATATAACAATTAACTTAAGACTTAACACTACGTCATACAATATGAGTGTACAAGTATTAGTAGTTATGTGAGTGAGTGAGTGAGTGAGTGAGTGAGTGAGTGAGTGAGTGAGTGAGTGAGTGATGAGTGAGTGAGTGATGAGTGAGTGGTGAGTGAGTGAATGAGTGAGTGAGTTTGTGAGAGTGAGTGAGTGAGTGATGAGTGAGTGATGAGTGAGAGTGAGTGAGTGAGTGTGAGTGTGAGTGAGTGATGAGTGAGTGAGTGATGAGTGAGTGAGTGATGAGTGAGTGAGTGAATGAGAGAATGAGTGAGTGAGTGAGTGAGTGATTAGTAGCATCAGCATAACAAACTAACTGTAGAAGCTGCATATCACACAACTAAAGAGGCTACAGACCTGAGACAATCGGAGTACCCCTCCACGGCAAACTTCGATGCGCCATACGCGCCTGAGCCAGGGTCCATCCTGCCGTAGATGCTGGAAATGTTGACGACGCGGCCGCGCGCGTTCTTCAGCAGTGGTAGGAAGGTACGAGTCACGTCCACCAGGCCGAACAGGTTCACGTTAAAAGTGCGGTAGTAGTCCTCTCTGGTCTGCCACTCAATCTGACCCAAGGTGCCAAATATCCCAGCATTGTTCACAAGCCCCCACAGTCCTGCAAACATTCAAGAATGAACTATTACACCTAAGTCAAGAAAATGTATTATCAGCCGGCCATACTGTGTGTGTTTATTCATTTGTCTACCCTTCATGAACAATTAGATTCTATAATGACTTTAACTTTGCATCAGTTTTGGGGTTCACAGTGGATGTCATCCATATAATCAAATCGACATGGCCTTACAAACAAAAAAGTTTGTATGAGCTGAAAAATACCAGTTGCGGATACAGTGGACGCAAAATACACTCACAGTCTCCACATTAGTATTACTTTTGTATTCTGACCTCCATTCTCCCCAACATGGGTCCTGACGACATCACGTGCCTTCAGGATGCTGTCGTGACTGGTGACGTCCATCGCCACGGTAACGACACGGTCTGAACACAGCTGCTTCAGGTCCTGCTGTCCCTTTTCTGTCAGGCAGGCTGCAAACACGTGGAATCCCAGCTGGGGAGAGGGGGGGATTACGTTAGACAAGTATAGAACTCTAAGTAGCCTCTACCAGGCTCTACTCCTATATCTGAAACACAAGAGGCAAGTAGCACTGTCTCCTAGTTCCTGGGGATCAAACCGGGCCCGCCAGCGCACAGACCATACGTCATAACCGCTAGGCTATAACGTCCGGACCAGTTAGACTGGTCAGTTGGTAGCGCTTGAACCCCATTGTTACATAGCCATGCAGCTAACTTCTTCGACATATTATCCGTCTATTTGGCCAATTTCTACTCTTTCCAGCCACTTCCAGAGCCTGGTAGAGGCTAAACTCTAAGACCTTTCAAGGAATACTGTATCATTATACAGTAACCTTGACACTGTGAGGGTAAACTTACACAAGCCTTACTTTACCAGAGCTGTGTCTTGAGTCTTGACACACTGAAGGTTAATACACAGATTTAAACATACCTTATCCACACATGTGCATGCAGCTTGCCGAAGCCTGTGATCAACGTTAACACTGTGAGGGTTAAGAAACAAACCTATCTTATCCAGACCTGTGATGAGTCTTTACACTGTGAGGGTTAATAAACAAACCTTACTTTTTCAGATCTGACATTAGTCTTGACACTATGATGTTTGACAAACAAACCTACTTTATCCAGACGTTGTGCGTGCAGCTTGCCGAAGCCCGTGTCACATCCCGTGATGAGTACATACTTGTCAGCAGTACTGGTGATACGGGGAAGGCCTCGCACCCACTTGTACAGCTTGTAGGCCAAAATGGCCAGCAGGACTGGGAGAATGGTCCCCAACATTTCACATGTACCTGAAACACAGCAGTTATCAACAGGTTTTGGTCAGAAAACTGTTAAAATATACATCTAGGATGTTTGTGACTGTGGCGTCGGTACATATGTTGAGTGGCTAAACATGGAAGTTACATGTTACTGCAATATATGTTTGTAAATTGTTTGTATTGCAACCAGCGTAAACTGCCTCATGACATAAAACATCTGGTTTGTACAGAACAGTACAAGCTGCATATCTGGAGAGATTTATTTGATCCACTCACACCGGGAAGGTCACCCCTTACTCTTTTCGATAAGTGTGGTGGGTTCTTCTACATGCTCATTTTCTTTTATGTTACTCATTTTCAGACAATTCAGTATTTAAAACCAGTCAACTTCCTTTCTGCCTTTCCATGACCATCCCCTCGATTCCGCCCCCCCCCCATAAATGCATAATATCCAAAGTCGGGTAAGGGGAAAACCCTGTATAGGTACCCGTACCCGTATAGGTCCCTGTATAGGTATACCGGTATACTCCATTTGGGGCCCCAACAAGCCAGGAAACACGCTATGACGGCCGCCATGTGGGGCACCCAGAACGGCTGTTTTTTTACGGTCTCCACATTGATATAAGACACAGACAGTTGACTATACTCGGTCAGAAAATAGCTGAACAATCATATTTTACGATCTTTTGATTTCTATAAAGGACAGAGTTTTGGAATATACGGAATTTGCGAAGTTCGTACGGAGCTCCTGTCAGAACGTGCGAGCACCGATCTCGGAGACCTTTCAACTGAACCCATTCTGAAAAGGTTTAATACGGAAAACCTACAGGAAACGCCTCACGCTAAAGACAGAGACCAAGCACGGCATATTCAGACAAATCACGCCGAATGACCGTAATGTTTGTGTCGCAATATATAAAGTATTTTCGTCTATTAAAGCGGCTAGTTCGCACATGTGTCATGGCGGACCTTCCGTGCATCGAGAACCGGGCGTTTCCTGTAGGTTTTACGCAGGTTAACTGGCAGCTCCAGCCAAACAGATCATGAGTAGTTTTTCTATTTCTTTTCAGAACAGGTTTAGTTGAAAGGTCTCCGAGATCGGTGCTCGCACGTTCTGACAGGCGCTCCGTACGAACTTCGCAAATTCCGTATTTTCGAAAACTCCGTCCTTCATAGAAATCAAAAGATCGTACAATATGATTGTTCAGCTATTTTCTGTTTAGTCAACTGTTTGTGTCTTATATCAATGTGGAGACCGTAAAGGAAAATACAGCCGTTCTGGGTGCCCCATATGGCGGCCGTCATAGACGGTGTTTCCTGGCTTGTTGGGGCCCCAAATGGGGTATACCGGTATACCTATACAGGTATACGGGTACGGGTACCTATACAGGGTTTTCCCCTTACCCTCCAAAGTCCAATCGAAGTTATCTTATATGCACGCGCACTAACGTCTTTATATATAGTTCATAACAAACTGGACAGTTTCCGAAGGATTTACAGTCACCTTTTAACCCGTGTGATGTAACAAAATGGATGTTTTCTAAGCTAGTACAAGTACAACGCCTACCTTATAACTTTGTTGCGCGAACGACCGCGACCGATGACCCAAGATTGAACTTCGGTGAGACTTCCGCGTTGGTATCACACCAGTGTTTGTCTCCAGGCGAAGTTCCGAGCGAAGACACAAGCTTCCAAAGTTGTCCTTACGGTTGGGTTTCTTTAAATACGAGATTCGATAAGGCCTGTCACGATAGATTCATTAGCTCCGTAAGTTGATCAAATGATTGCATTATCTAATCACTAACGGTTTTATTAAATGCTATTGAATATATCCCTTTCATACAACGTCACTGAATGGCGTAACAAAAATATCTGTTTTCCCGAAAAGATAAAGATGATAATGTTTTAATGATTTGTTTGGAAAGGAATACATCTGCTAATATGTTTTTATTATATCAATACCATATGACATGATAAAGATGATAAGGTATATAGGGTGCAACACGACATTCAATCAATCAATTGATTGATTGATTGGTTGATCAATTGATATCAATTGATCAATTCTGTATATCACTACTGGTATGCCTTACATGAGCACACTTCTGTGACAGGGGAAACCACTGTCTCGCCCAGAGATAACTAGATTTAAACCTCAAACCACAGACTGAATCTCGACACATTCAATTTTTGACGAGTCCTTGAAATATTGAAGAACCGTCGTGACGTCAGAGCATTTGCGAGCCTTTTCATCTTACAGATTATAATCTATGCGCTGTATTATTCATAACGTTAACGTTAGTAAATAAATGTAGCGTTACAGACTCATGAGCAATCCTCCCTGACAAGCAAACGAAGCAAGTCATTGCACCACAGTGTCATTGCACAAAACGTAATTAAATACAATGTACGAAGCGGCTTGAAAAATTGGTGGCGCAGCGTATTTTTTGCAGTTTGAGAGCTATTTCATGGCTTTCGGCAGAGTTGGCCTTTTAACTATCCGACACTTTCTTCACCATTTTATCCATTTCGATACTTCATTGATCGCATTTTCCTCCCCACTCATCGCTTTGTTTTCATCTTTCATTTTTCCTTACCACAAGCCTTCTTTCCCCTCACATTTTGAAAGTTCTACCAGTTTCTAGTCTTCAATTTTTATTCCAACCTGTCCTTATGTTTTAAACTCCGTGAAAACGGAGGTTTTGTAGTCGGTTGATGTGTTTGTTTTGTTTGTTTGTTTGTTTCGTTTTGTTTGGTGTGCGTCTATAGGAAGAGGCAAGTGGTGTGTGGTGTTACAATTCCGCTTTCGACATTTGAATGCTAGTCACGTCGACACTAATATAAGTTTGGTCAAAAGTGCTGGAAATGTCCCAGAAAGGTTTATTGTTTATTGTATAAACAAGTGAACTTTTGACTATTCTTCCTGGAGTCTTTACATATAACATACACATTACATTACAACTTGTGAAATACGCATTACATTACATAATATATACATATTTACATACATCAATAGCAGGAAATGAATTTTGGCCAAAGTCCCCAGGCGCCTCATGCAGTGTTTTATCCATAGTCTGATTATTAAGACAGCTCAGAGATTATTGAACTTAAGCAAGGAAAGTGGCCTTTGAAGCAAAACAAGAAATTCGCAAAATTTCTATCTATTTATTTTTTTATGTTTGAAGTTCATCAATAAGCCATCCATTGATTCCTCTGGTCGCTCTTCATTTATTTCAGTCACTCTTCATTTAAACTTTCCACCTTACCAAACCGCCCCCCTTCCACAAACATCCGTACATTGCCTCATGATCATCAAATCGCCCTGGACGTTCGCCCAGTCGAGCACATAATCCATACCAGCTTCCCGGGGGACATATGTCCGCCGTCCGGTATGCTGTGCGTCAGCACCTAATGCTATATGCACAGACCCCTCCTCAAAAACACGTCCCAATTTCCGTCTGTCCACTCACGGTTAACCCATCCCTTTCAATTTCAATTTCCCGAGTTCGTGCGTTGTCCTTGACCCATCCATTTTAATTCTCGGCAGTACCTGGCGCATCTTTGGCTAACGCTTTTGGATTTAGCAATCATCCGGACCGATATCAGTGGGTATTATGGCCTTACGAGCGGCTATATGTCAGAATAGAAGATTGGGTTCGGGTTCGTCAATATCGATTCTGATTGACGACAAATAACCCGTTTCGCTGGGTAAATTCTCAGGCAGACCGCAGCAAATTAAAAGCTTAATTCTGTCTCATTCTTGTCCAATTTCTATTTCTCAAGGACATTTCTTTTAAATCATTAGTTATGTTAGTCATTGCATAGGATCTTTCTGACATGTTATATTCGGTAAGACCAGCATTTGTCAAACAAGCTTTTATACCTGGATATTGAGCTGTTTTGTACTTCAATATCCTTCTTTCACTGTATCCAAGGACGAATATATAGAATGTCATCTCTCTATCGTAGGTTTTTGTGTTATATCGATTTTATGGTCAAGTTGGTTTCGTTGCGTATCGATTTACCGCGCAGTTTTGAGTGGCTATACTTATACTCAGTTGAAGCGTCCATGTATTGTACCTTATTATAGCCCTTACGTTTAGTACTGAGCTGTACTTCAACTTCATATGTTTTCATAAAAAATCTCCGAGTAGTAAGTGTCGAATATCATCATCGACCGGTTGACAAGATTTGGATTGTAACACAGAGTACAAACAATAATAAACTACCAGTGTCGCACTGATGACTGGTTCAGTATTTTTTAAATGAACACAGCATTTTTTAAAGAAATAAAAAATGTGGTTTATCAAGAAGTCTTTAGTCACTCTCCCGCAGTCATTGTCTTTGTTTTAACTTCACGTTAAGACGCACACTTTCCTTGAGTTATAAGTGATGTTTTGATTTATTGGCTCGTAAATATGGCCGTTCCTTTTTATGGTAAGTGTTATGCTTAACACTTTCCATTTCCAGATTTTGCTCAAATTATATCATATAGATCTATGAGTAAAAAATGCATTTATGAGAAACATGCAATAAAATATGGTTGCATCCTGTCAGGTATTGTTAAGTTCAAAGGAACGAGAAAAATATCGTCACTATCATATCATACCATTCATCTCTCTACACATCTCATTCTAAAACCTGCTTAGTTCTGTAATTCAGCCCGGTCACCGTTCGGGACAGACTGAGTCATCTGTTAGCCAAAGGAAGTGCGGTGGAACCGTGCTCATATCCTATAATAACGACAGGAGATTTGGACGGCTTCCTCGTCAAGCTAGCTTTAGTTCTCAAACAAGTCATCCTGGACACAATATCCGTTAAATATGCCCTGACATTAAAGGTCCCTATGTCAGAAACACAGAAAATGTTATGTCTCATATTCCATACCTGATAGAAAATGTACCAATAAGTGTGCGTGGTTTTCGGGTGTTAATTTATCAGCCATCAGTTAGCTCGCGCCTTGCATTACCCAAGCAAGGTGGAGGTGAATTCAGTCGATCCACCACAGAGCAAGCGCATCCTTTCCTTCTTCCTTCGTTTGTTCAGGCTTCACAGGTATCAGTATCGGGTTTGAAGAAGAGGAAAGTGTATGCAGTCCATCGATGTGCGGGCGGAAAGTCCACATAGCAACTGGAGCTGCACTGAAGCGGCGGCGCAGCTAGCGTATCCAGGTCTGCCGGGAGAGGGGCCCTGGCACAAGGGTTTTCCGTTCGGCCCAGCTCAGAGAAGGCGGCATTGCGCAGCGCCGCTAGATTGGACGTGGAATTGCAAGCGAGATTTCGGGGCTCATCCTGTGAGGTTCCGTAGAATCCCTACGGAAGAAGGAGACTTTTAACGAAGCCGTTGGAAGATTAGGGCATCCGTGAGCAGTCAACACTGAGAGGCTTGTCGCTTCGTGTGGAAAATTTATGCATACTCGCACGCCCCTCTTTCACCCTGAGCCAAGGTAAATCCTGAGACGCTGCGCGGGCTACACCTGCTAGTCTCAGACGTACCAACCAAGACGTTTCCCACAAGATCTGGGTATCTTCAAATCTTGAAGGTGAGTTATGTATATGTGATGGGTTGCCTGATGATGTTGGAATGGGAGGGGGGCGTGTCGTTTTCATTTCACCTTCACCTGAATCGGGGAACGTCCTTGGGGGGAACGTCATAATGCTCTTCCGTTAATCCTACCGCGAATACGGTTTCTTAAGTGCCTGTGTTTTTCATTTCAAGTAACAAAATGTCGTGATGAACACCTTTATACAAATGATGCTGCGTTTGAGCTAACCTCAGGGAACAAAATTCCGTGAATATTACGCCCCTTCTCCCTCACGAGAAGGGATATACATGTATGGATACTGTATGGTTATTTCAATGGATATCTCTAAATCCTAAATCGCAGTAAACGTTACATGACGCAGTGCTGTTATTTGAAGAACGGCCTAGTCATCGCCGTGAGTCAGTGCCGTGGCGGTATCACACGAAATCAATATAAATGGCGATCGGTGTACGTGGTTTTTCTAGACAATGCCGGCATTGTAAAAACGCTAGTGAGAACACGGTGTGAATACAAAATAAGGGACTGTAGTTTACTGTAGCTGCGGCGAGCTGCCAGCGGTGCGTTCAGCCGTTCCCCGGTCAGACTCCACGGTGCCGTGCGCTAAACCAAATCAAAACAGGTTAGTTTGCTCACTACCGCGCGACAGAGACTTAGCGGCACCCTTTGATCAATGTTCAACTCTTTGTTACGTCTTATTAATTTTCAATCATCCAGCAAGCCGTTTTATACCCCTACAAATGTCACAGCGTTATCTTAAACTCAAAATCGCCATAAAATCGTGATGTCCTTGGGTTCGATTTATGCGTCCTCGGTGAAGAAGGTTTGATGTTTGCTGCGAATTACAAATACAGAGCCGGGCCGAAATCTCGCTGAGATCAGATAGAGTCTTCTTGTTTTGTGTGAAAGTATTCAGTAGTGCACTCAGCGTTTCACAAGGGCCGCTCTTTGCGCCCGCTTCCTGTCCAAAATACGTGACTAGATTTCGCTTTCATCTCGCGTGGACATCTGAATCGTCTTCCTTTCTAATTTCAACATTCATCTTCTATCGTATATATCATCTATGGTCTCAGCGCAAGTGTGACGTGTAAAGTGGGAGAATCGCCTGTAGTGTGCACTTAATGCTATGTTTGAAAAGCTACTGCGATGTTGGATGCGTTGGGCATATATCTACTGGATCCAGTAGGGGGGGTATTGAGCATTGTGTGTGTTGAGGTTAATGCATTAGTGCCCTGACACACCGATATCTAACCGTCGCCTTGGACTAAAGGATGCGGGTAAACCAAACTAGGGGACCGCAGGGGGCGAAAACGGCAGTGGAAATAGCACATTATTAGTACAGAATTGTTGGTTTGAAAACATAAAAAAAAGTATACAATTTTGTGAATATCTATCGATAATCTATTAGCCGAAAAGATATATGCTACTGTTGTGATAACTAACCAACATTTTCTATTTGTATCCTTTTGGAAAAAGATTTGTAACTCTTTCAAATTGATTTTGTGCAAACATAAAATAAACTGCTTTGTCTCCACACCTCAGAAAAAAACGTAGTCCCGCAAATTGACCTGGCATGGCCTAAGAGTTGATTGGTTCTGTTCTTTCACCTTGGCAATAACCTACCCTACCCGAGCTGTACAATTCAATAACGCCGCTAGTTTCACCACCGCTGACGCCATATCCTTTATGGCTTGTAATAATCTCAAACCATTTCGCGCGATCCCGGGCGTTTTGGTTTATTGCTACCGAGACATTGACAGAGACGGTTATATTTTATTGATAGGTGGGGTACGCCAGGCACTATCTGTAATGATGAAATTCCATTAGATTAATTTGTTCGCTGTCAACGTCTAGATGTTGCTCGTTAGTTATATGGTGGACTGACGTGATTTTGATCGATCTATGAAGAACGCCCACTTGTGTCGCAAAAAGAGCACGTGGGCTATAAACAATGTTGTATCTGCCGCAGTACTAGCTGTATACGGTATTCTGAACTTGAAATTACACGGTCGACAAGGTTGCGATTTTCTTGTGGTGAGGGTTTAGACCAATTGTCTAGACCAATTACATTTCTGACTGGCACAAGGGCATCGTTGTAAATAGAAAAACTCTCGTGTATATACAATGAATATCATGTAAATATATTGCTAGTTATATTTCGTATCTTCCTGACATGTATGTGTTTTCTGTTCGTTGTTGTTGGATGGTGGCTTGCTGTAGTCATCAACCTGTCGAGTGAATGAATGAATTAATGAATAAGCTAGTGAGTGAAAAAAGCGAGTGAGTGAGCAAACGAGTGAGTGAGTGAGTAAGTGAGTGAGTGAGTGAATGAGAGTGAGTGAGTGAGTGAGTGAGTGAGTGAGTGAGTGGGTGGGTGGGTGAGTGAGTGAGTGAGTGAGTGAGTGAATGAGTAAGTGAAAGACCCAAATAGACGTGTTTACAATGTGTTTAATGGTCGTGTTCAACACCACCGGAATGAATGACATTAGAATTCTTTAGCGTGCGGTAAAAATATGTCTGAAATCAACTTTCTCACTACCAGTTGCCTATACTAGTATGTTGATTGTCAGTAATACCGAAAAAGTACAATGATCATTCAGTATTGATCTTGAAGAAGGCGACGGTGGCCGTTGGAAGATTTGATCCGTTTATACCTTTGTCTTGAAGAAAGTTTAGCGTTGTACAATGATCATTCATAGTCTAATGTATGATATGCAATTGTCTTCCCCCTGCAGGTAAGAGCGGCAACAAACCGCCCCATACCAGACACCACCCTAACCCTCCCGGCGGGGGTCGTGTTGTGAAGAAAGTGCAGAGACGATCCGACCAAAACAAACACTGACGTTCCACTTGACCTAAGATGGAGAATGTAACCCAAGGAGCTTCGGGCGAAGACAAGGAGTCTTCAGAACCTGCAGGGAGCGACGAAATCATCATAGTCATAACTGAAGCTGAGAAAAGAGTCGAGAGTGATGAAGAAGACGAAATGAATACAGAAGATGATAAAACGGAGGTGGAGAGCTCGGAGGTGAAGCGCGTTGACGAGAGCGCTGAAGAAAGGCAGACCGAGGACGATGACATTGATAAACCCAACAGAGACATGTCCACTGGACCTGAAACTGTTGAAGGATCAGCACAGGAAGCCAGTCTGGAGCAGACACAAGCAAACAGTGAACAAAACACCGACCGAACAGGGTTCATCTCCGAGCTAAATGAAGAAGAAAGCGATCCGGCGGACTGGGATACGAACGAAGAAACAATGGACATTCCTCGCGTCATCTGCGTGGATTATATTCGCGCCAAAGGTCAAGAGGAGACTCGTGACTATGGATACATCTTAGAGACAGTGGCGGAAGATACTTTTGAGGGAAGCGACAAAGATGACGACGATGACGATGAAATACCGGTCTCATTGGTGGACTGGGATGGACCGATTCAGGAAGAAATGGACGGGACTGAACTGGCCGACTCAGAGTTTGAGTTCACACGATGGAGCGGCGAAGAAGCCAATAATATAGAAGAAACGCTCAACTCAGAAACTGCAGCAGACGATACGGAACAAAACCAAGACGATTCTGACCAAGTAAAAGGCATCAATGAACAAGAATTAAAGATGGTTGACCGAGCAATAGCGGGACTAGAGACGGCAGAGGAGTACATCGAACAGGAAACAACCTTTGACCCAGAGAAGGGAAACGGAGTAGATCAGACACAAGCAGATGTGAGGGTGATTCTGACAACTGTTGATGCTGTTGTTGTTGTGGAAGAAGAAAACCTGGAAGAAGATAACACTGAAGAAAATCAAGAGGAGGAGATGTTTGGACAGTCTTATGGTACGTGGAAGCGAGTGGACGACCCAGACAAATGTAAGAAAAACGATACTGCTGGTCAAGTGGAGATAGAGAGTGAAGGGCTACAGGAGTACAGAGGGGAAGGAACGGTGTGTACACAAGAGGCGGGAAACGATGGGTCCAATCAGGCAGAGGTAAACCAGGAGGCATCATGGGAAGACGTGGTGATCATCGTCTCAACAGTTGAAGAGGTCGAACCGAGCCTGACGGTAAAAGAAGTGGATGTCGAGTGGAGCGAGACGACCTCAGATGAACCCCATGAGGGGTCGGGAGGGTTTCAAGAGGAAGACACGACAGGGTTTGACGAAAAAGAAGTAGAGTTAGATCTGGTAAAGGAAGAAGTCTCAATCCAAGAGAAAGCTGAAGAAACTTGCGACGTGGAAGTCGGTGTCCAGCAAAGAAAAACAGACTCAGAGAAAAGGGTTAAAGAAGAAATAGCAAATCAGATTGATACACGTGAGAGCACCGAAGAGGGAAATGCATTTTCACCGGTAGAGTTTAGTACAGCTAAGATGGATACAGACTTGGAGAAAACACGGATTGATCTGGAAACGCTCGTGTCCAGGGCTGAACGGGCTGTGCCGGACTTGGAGAAAGCGAGACAAGTTATGGACCAGGAGAAAGTGCGAGGAGACGAGTTGAATACAGAACTGAAGCTGATCAAAGAAGAGTTGGCGCGGGAAAAGACACGCGTACAGGAAGAGAAGAAGAGAGCCGACCGCGCAGAGGCCAAGTTTGAAGAAGCCAGGAAAAACATGGAGCAGGAAAAGGCGAAAGCCGACCTCTTGCGGCTGACCCTGGAACAACAGAAGAGTAAAGCCGAGCGCGTGGAAACTGAGATGAAGAAGATACAGAAAACCGTGGAAACGGAGAAAGCCCGTTCCCAGGGTAAAAAGCGTATCGAGACCGAGGCACTAGAGCAGGCACGCAGAGATATCGAGCATGAAAAACTCCGGGCGGAAAACGCGGAAGCCGAGCTGAAGAAAGTCCAGCGGGAGTTGGAGACGATAGAAGAGAGGTATCTGGAACAGAGGCGTGTTGAAGCCGAAATCGTTTTGAAGGCTCGCAGAGACGCGGAGTACGAAAAAGCCCGCGCAAACCGCTTGCGTTTGGATCTGAGGACTCTAAAAGAAAACAAGAGCGTGGGAAAGGAGAACGATAAAGACAGTCAGGTACAGCATCTCCAGTCTGAGCTAGAGAGTATGCGGACTGAGCGAGATCAAGAAAAGGCCAGAGCAGACCGTCTGGAGGCGGACGCAAGCCTAGTCAAGGAAAACACGGAAGGCGACGCCTCAAATACAACAAAGTTGGAGCAAGCTCTGAAAACAATGAAACAAGAGAAAGCTAGGGCGGACAGAGCCGAAACATACTTCCAACAGGCCAGGAGAGAGTGCGAGCAGGAAAAGGTTCGCGCGCAGCTGGAGAAGAGACGGGCTGATCACGCAGAGGCGAGTGTTGAACAAAAACAAAAGCACGTGGAACAGGAGAAGACGAGAGCCAACCGTGCCATAGCAGAGCTAAAAGAGACCAAAAAGCAGCTAAATCAGGAAAAACTCCGCTACCAGGAAGAGACAACGACACTCCATCGCTCAGACACAGACCTAAAGCAAGCACAACCCAATTATGAGGAAACGAATGCGAACGACACAACAGAGACAGAATTGCAGAAACTACGTGAACAACTTGAGCAAGAAAAGGCCAGAGCTGACAGAGCCGAAGAAGAAGCAAAAGAACTGAAAGAAGCGACCCTGGAAAACGTTTCTCTGACAGAAGCCGGCAAGTTTAGGTCATACGTAAGAGACGAAGAGACAGAGCTGGAGAGAACACGTCAGGAGGTGGAGCAGGAGCGGGCTCGAACCGAACTGATGAAGGAGGAACTCGAGAAGACAATCAAAGACTTTAAGATGGAGAAACTCCGCGTCCAGGAGGAGAAGATCAGGGCCGACCTGGCTGAGGCAGAACTGAGGAACATCCGGGAGAAGGAGTCGCGCGTGACGTTTCGCCAGGAGTTGGAGAAGGTTTGGGATGACACCAAAGCCAAAGCTAAAGTCGAGGCCAGACTGAGCCAGACAGACTTACATCTGGCGTTGGACTCCACCACATGGGACGGGTATAAGCTAGAGACAAGCTTCTAGTTTTAAATCCCCCTCCCCCTAAAAAAGTATTATGATAGCCTCCAAATGTATCAGATATCTTTCAGTAACAGTATGAAATAAAAAGTGATCGTAATGAGAATGACTTGAAAACAAATATATATAGAGAGAGGAAACGGAAGATACGTGAAAGTAACAAAAAGTTCACAGATAAAAAGTTGGCAATAAGAGGTGATATTTTGTCAGTATACCGTAAGTAGATTTAAAATATGCGATATACGTATTATACAGCAGTGCAGCCTCTATACTAACTTGCCATACTAGCTAAGACTCAAATGAAGTTATAAGACTTTGATAGTGTCAAAATGTTATCATCTTAGCAAGAATGTTCAACTAAACCAGTCAGTCGGAGGTGTCTGCCATTTTAGCTCTCTACACAACTGCAAAGTATCAATGGGACGAAAGAGTCTCTAGTAGGCTTCGTTGGGATGATATAACTTTCGTCAGAGATTTAGAGACATTCAAACGAACGGGGCTAATCTCTACTCAGGCCCTGTGAAGGTAACCATTACTGATAACGGAAACTAAGATTGTTACAGAACATCTAGTTGCCGTTACTAGCCTTCCTTTATGAAAATATGTTTAGATTGTTGGAAATGTATGTATATGATAGCACTAAATAATCTCTCTCTTTATACTACTGTACTTAACTGGGTAAGAGACTTTGTTTTCGTAGTAAAATGACAATCTTTCTTCATCTAAACAATGAGCAATAAGACGGTACAATACGTAACACATGAAAACTTATTTTGATGTGTTTTCTGTACCAGGCGCACATTCGGACAGCCTATATAAGGACAGGTTTACAGTTCATTGATAATACTGTTTTTGCTCGACAAGGAGTTTTGCTTATATTGTATATGGATGAAATAATAGTACTATGATAACCGATCCAGCTAAGGTTGATCTTAGAGAGATCAGTATTGTAGCCGTATGTGGTCGGACACTGTTGACATGTAGTAAATAGTTGCAACAATATTTGTAGTTCTATCATTACTACTATTACTACTACTACAATCGGTACTACTACGTCTAAAGGCCTATCAAAGTCTTTATGTCTACCATAGGATAAGATAGTAAGATAGATATGAAGAAATGCCAACTACCCCGCCTATAAAAAAACTAGCATGTGTTGCAAGATGTATCTATGGACTGTTTAGGTGCCAAGTATGAAAACTATTGCGATGTATTTGTCTATATATAGTCCGATATTTTATCTAGTACTGTAAGACCACTACAATATTAATGTGTCAAATTACTAGATATATGTATATTACCTTTGGTCTCTTCCAAATAGTATCAACTATGACGTCACATGCCTCTGTGTGTTGTTTTATCTTATGACTTATCCTATATTAGTATGTAGGCTAAAAATTATTGATCACAAATGCCATGCATGGTAGAAAACTTGTTAAACTAAGAACACAAAGTAACACAGAAAATAAGAGTTTTATCAAAGCTTTATCTGCATCTATTAATACTACGCACATATACATGTCGCACCAAACTACTAGTAAAGGATATCAAAAATGGGAAAAGATAGAGTTAACTTTTTATTTGTCAGATGCATCATTGTAGCATGAAAGTCTAACGTATGGACATGACAGCTTATTCTACTTTGCGCACAGTTGTGCTGGGAGATTATTGTAAATAGAGTATTTCAGAAGGTACTCTTGACGTAGAAGAATTCGTCTACATGTCGTAATTTGTTGTGCTATAGTAGAATACAAAACATAACTTGCTAAGAAACACTCAAAGCGTATCTTTACCGAACAACAAGGATAGAATAATCTAATAATGTGAATTATTGAGACAGTAATAATAGAATATATTACTTTAGGCAGTGTGAGGAGAGCTAAACTTTAGGCTAAAGTAATGCACAGTGGTGTCTTTCTTTCCAAACCGTAAAATGTAGGTAACCGTAGAAATATGACAGGGTTTTCGGAAATGAACTTCGTAAATACAAGAGATGCAAACTCGGCCATCTGAGCTTATATCAACTTATTTATTTGGACGTTTTACAAAACAGCTCCTAACAGCAATTATAGGTCATAACTCATTAACTGGATTGAGATGAACGACAAGCTATGATAACATGACTTTGAAATGAACATCCGTGTAGAGGCTGGTGTCGGATACCGGATAACAACAACCAAGTTATAACTAGAGGTGTTCAACATGACTAGAATAGAAATTACTGTCGAAAGTGGTGATATACAAGAGCAAATGAACACAAAATAGATTGTATCAAGACTAGAGCTCAGGCCATGCAGTTATAGATAGCTGAGGTCACTACCAAGATGCTAACCACGACCGTTACTGTCTGATACGGTTTTACTCCGCACGACTAGCTCATCGGTACACGGCAATTCTCGTCCTGGTCATTTGTTTTCTCTGACATTATCAAATTTAGGGAGAAATTTGAGCCTGTTTAGTTCTTTGATAGTACATCATAATCCCTGTATATGTTGTCAAGTTTTCAACGTTCTTCTTCATCGTCTAGATCTGTCACAGACCTCCTCATTACACCGACCATTTCCAACATCAATGAACTGCAAGTCCTACTACTTTTCCAACAGCCTGATTTGTAGAGACACCGTCAACTGCCGCCCCGAAATGCGCACCCCTGTTTGTAGTTCCTGTTTCACTCGTTGCCATGCCAGTTCCTGGGTGTTGTCTTCCCTGGCACGAGAACCATCGTACAGGAGAGCGCCGCCCCGGGAATTTGCCTACCTGTCCCGCAATCGTGTGGACGGCATCTCGTCACAGATTGTTCCGGGTACTGGACAGCATTCACAACTTTCCCCCTTGAACAGCATTCATAAAAAGAAACGGGTTGTTCTTGCCACTGAACAGCATTCGCACAATTAAACAGCTTGTCCTTGGAACTGAACAGCATCCATGTAATGAAACAGTCTTGCCCTTGGTACTGAACAGCATCCGCATAATGAAACAGCTTATACTTGGTAATGGGCAGCATCCGCATAATGAAACAGTTTTGTCCTTCAAACACATTACGGTAAATTGTATCAACTTGAAATGCACAAATTGTATCAGTTAAACAATATTCATCATCATTGGTCAAGTTTCCAGTTCTTTCTGTCAGCAGCAAGGTTTGCGATTACTACAATATCACTACAATTCCAACTTATATAGCCTACGTATGTCGAGCCTACACGTCTCTGAGACGTCATGATGAGGCTCTTTTTGGAGGTAGACAGCAACTTCCGCGTTACATAAATCTCCAAGCAGATGTTAGGTGAGGCTGTGTTAAACTGAGACCTCCAGTTGAGGAGGCATATATAGCGCACGATTGTGGTATTGTAGATGGGACATCCTAATAGCGGTATGTCGTGTAAGTTCAAGCACAGATGGAAGAAAAATCATCAAAACTTTAATTTATTTATTTATTCATTTATTTTTATTTATTTCGATTTACCACATTTGAGGAAGGATTGACATAACAGGTGAACTATCACCTTTTCAAAATGTCATCCCAGACCGGACTGTAAGGTTTGGACCAACGCACACCGGGGCATGCCCCTACTCTTTTTCGAAAGGTGTGGTGGATTCTTTAACGTGCGCGGGGTGTGGCTCTCCCCAAACACGGGACCTCCATTTAACGTCCTATCCGAGGGACGTTCCTAACCCTAGATGAGCTAGGTACTCATTTACACCTGAGTGAAGTGAGGAAAGTCGTGTTAAGTGCCTTTCCCAAGGGCACAACGTCGGGGCGCAAGTCCGGACATGTCTCTGAGCACACCGGGACACGAACCGGGGACCCATTGTTTGACAGCCGAGTGATCTACCACTGCGCCACACGGACGCCGCAAGATGGATCTTACTTGACGTTACATGCCTCGGTGTGTTATTTTTGGTATCCTATCTAACGCAGACTGTTCTGCATGCCAAATGTTAACGTTGAATGAGAGAAACGTGCCTCAAATAGTAATACTGATGTACTTGACAACTTATAGAAATATCAAATAACGAAGAAATTACTTTTATCAAAGCTTTATTAGCATCTACAAGCAGTACACAATACAATGAGATTAATTTCACAAAACCGTCATATGATACTAAAGAAAGCTACAGTTAGATTATTGTTCGTTAGATATACAAGGAAATTGGAGTACACACTCTAACTTTAAACACATTTTCCTTTCAGTATGGTTATCATAAACCATCTAAAGCTAAAATGTGCTGGGGAAAATATTTCAGAACGCAAATCGATGTACTTAAAAGTATTTCTCTTCATGTTATAATTGTTATGTCATGAACCAAGACTTACAAAGATTTCCAACACAGCACTGATTCACTGACAATACGGAGATTACAAATCAACTTCAAGATGCTCTCGTTGTACAGTACAAACATTATAGATCTTATACACACAGGTTAATATGTATTATGTAACCTATTGAGAAAATAGCAACAGAGTACAATCTACTTATTATGTATCAACACACATCGTATCAACCAAACTCTCTTATCGAACAAACTCTTGCAATCTATGTGTAATACAATATAATCACAGCTTACATACTTTTAGCTTTCTATTTTTCCATTATTGCATTCTTTAAACCTAAGATATATGAATACATACATATGTCGAGCCTGCAGCGTCTCTAGGACGTGAGGCTCTGTTAGGAGGCAAACAGCAGCTTCTGTATTATATACCTATTCCAATGTCCGCACCAAATCACATCCCTTCGTGCACTTCCAATGTTACTTTATGCATGTTGCTGGCATGTGCAATGTTCGTTTCTGGAGTAACGAACATGGAACATGCCAGTAACATGCATAACACCTAATCTGGTGTTATGTGTTAGCCTGAGATCCATCCTATTTTAGCTAGTTTGCTCCTATGATTGCTTCCTTGCCGAATATTCGACAGGGAAGCAATCAGAGGAGCTAACCGGGGCTAGAATGGAATGGATACCAGGCTAACCATACGTAACGCAGGACAGCCAAGCTGCTCCAAACGTTAATTTATTTACCAGATTAGGTGATATCATGATGAAATGCACCGTGGGACAATCATTGTTCAAATGCCGTGCTGCTGTCAATAGCAGAAGCGACGAATACTAGGAAAAAGTACTACAGAAGTACCCTCCAAGCAGAAATCAGGCTCCAGCTTTTTGAAGGTGTTTGTAGGCGTTTCGTCGTTATCTCTACTTTGTCAATCTTTTCCGGTATGTATTGGCCTTACACATACCTAAAAAAAAGGGCAAAAAAGAAATGCTGACAAAACGCCTAAAAACAAGTTTAAAAAGCCGGAGCCTAACCTCTGCTGGGAGAGTACTACAGAAGCCCTGCTGCCTCCTGAATCCTACCCAGCGCGATATCATCGACTTGACTTTCTGAATTGTCTGACAATGGAACCGATGCAGTTCTCTTAAGAAAACAATGCTTCTAATTCCTCCCAAATTCTACTCCTAGTACCATACATGCTGATACCAGTACATGCTACTATCTTGTATGAAGTATCCAAGGTTGTGCTACAAAAAACTTTGCATCAATGAAGCTCTGCCCCACATTTTGGCTAGGTCTTTTTCCAGTGGTATCCTCAAAAACTAGTTACTAGTACAAGATTTTGAGGAGATATGAAAGGAGCCTGAATGTGGAAAAGGGGCACATAGTCTTCCTAACATAATCAGCACATATAGCTTTTATCCAGTGAAAGGCTATATGTGCTGATTATGCAGACGCTCAATAAGTTTCAACAGCTCTACTAAATTCGTATTTGTTCTTTCGTAAAAAGCACCAGTATCCCTAACACTTTGACTGAATGTAGCTCCTCTGAACTTCTAGTCTTCTCCAGCAGCTATGATCAGATTGCAGATCGAGCCGCTGTCATTCCAGATCTCAGTTTACTTGGCGATGAACCATCACTACCAGATATTGAATCTGGCGTTTGGTGCTGCCTATCAATGCTAAGCTCGTCTCTTTTTTGTAAGATGTTTTTTGAGACGGGAGGTGACGTTATTATTTTCAGCGTGCGCCAGCTGATTTTTAGCGGCATGTTCCCATCTAGACAGTTACCCCAGTTACAATACAAAACTTCAAAGGAGCCATATTCAGTCAACAATGCTAGGGATACATGTATTATCATCAAACCTAAGATGTCAATGAGTTTGCAAACACAATAATCAGAACAGCCTTCACAAGAATAGTGTGTTGCCCTGATAAATACTCTCTTTGCAAGCATAGGGACATCAAAAGTATACTCACCACTGGCACATCCATGACAGTGGGATCTAGATACTCTCCAAGCATTGGTCGGATTTCGGTTCATTTTAGTACGTCTTTTCTCGAAAAGACGTACAAAAATGAGTTGAAGCCAGACCTCTGCCTGAAGAGCTAGGTTTAGGGAATGAGGGAACATTGCCTTAATGTTTTTGCATCTGTAAAAGAGAAACTTCTCGCTTGTGCTCTTGATCTAAATGATACCGGGTACTGCTCTCCAATCAGAAAAAAAAAGAATTCGGGTTGTTTATATGTTTAAGGCGTTTTTGTCGGCCTATTCATTTTGACAGCTTTTCTGTTAGGCCAGTAAGAAAAGCTGAAAAATAGAGAGGCCAACAAAAGAGCCTAACCTCTGCTTGGAGAGTAACGGGGTACCACTCAGAGCAAGAACAAAATCCAAAATCAATTCAGTCAGCCAGTCAGAAAACTGCACCCATGGCTGCACCTTCCATTTGGATACTGTGATCACAAATGGAAGGTGGTGGTCAGCCAATATATCATGCTGGATAGGGATCATCTTTGTTATTTCAAGATCTTATCTAAGATCTTGTTTAGAACTTCACCCCCACGTTTTCCCTTCCTCTTTTTTCTCAACTTTTTCTGAATGTCGGACTGAATTGACTGTGCATCCTCTTCGCTAGTGATGAAGGTTGTGATCACTTTGGACTTGGTCATCTCTGACTCTACAGTGATCTTAACCAGGCCCTTATTTTCTCCCGGGTGGAGATCTAACATTTCGGTCGTTAGATCTTCAGCCAGATCCGCCCTACCGATGTCATGGAGGGCTTTTGCAAGCTTACCAGAAGTGAAAGTACTTCCTATCTCTTCCTTACATTTGCGTAGACCTTGGTAGAGTTTTTCATGACTGCCGTAGGTCTCGAAGTCATGGAACACCTGGTCGATAGTCGCGTCAGGGAGTCCCAGTTCACGCAGTAAGGGCATCGACTCCCTTGGTGTGACGTGAGCAACCACGTACTTCAGTTGTTCTTTTGTGACTCCCATGAGGAATGCTAATGAAAAAAATTGATATTTCAATACTCGAAACAAGTCACAGCATTAATTGTTCGTATAGGGAAACCAGTTAAAAAGGCAAACAGATATACTCATGTTAAGAAATTAAGATATAGACGCAATCGGTCTTACCTTTTCTGTACTTGCACTTGACCCGTACACGTAGCTTCAGGGCAGTATCCAGGGCTGGTGCCGTTTTTACCTCCCTCACAAAAAGTAAGGGTCTCCTGTTGGCAATAACAGAGATGCTGAGGTCATTTGAAAAAAAATCTACAATGAATTTTCTTTACATAGATTCATTTCATTGATAGCGCATTTCGCATATTATCTATACATGGTATTGTTTATATTTGATTGACTTACATATGTCACAAGTATGAAATTCCCATCATTTACCACTAAGGAATCATATCATTTTCACATATGTTAATTAGGCCCTGATTTGCATAATTGGTATCTGCTAATGTTTCACCTGCCTAAACTAAAACACAACATGTATTGAAGTCTTATTAATAATAAAAAAAATATAAAAACCATAGCATGTCCAGAACAAACAATTAAGGTTTAGTGAACCACCCGAATTGTGTATGGTGTCATAAGGCCCAGCCGACTAGTCATTTGCTATGATAACCGAAAAAAAATCACCGAGTGAGCGAAGTTTCACTGCAGTACCTTGCTAAGCTGCTAGGGGGGCATTATCGAACTTGACCTTCGTTTTCCCGACCACTGTCAACCTTACCAAATATTCTAAAGATCCATCCACATCTTGTCGAGCTATGCTGTTCACAATTAAGCACATCCAGCCACAAACCCGGTCACAAATCCAACCACAAAAGGCACTGAAAACATAACCTTCCTAGCGAAAGGTAAACTTCCTAGCGAAGGTAATAAATGTATGGCACATGGTGCTTCTGGCAAAGGACTTCAGAGGCGCCGATGGACAGCAAACAAAATGCTTTTAGACATCCGGGGTGTTGCGCGCAAGGGTCGACTGGAGTATTTGCGCACTGGTCCGCGTGATCCGGTAACATTAATTGTTGTTTAACTACGTGCACTTAACGATTCACCTCGTGAAAAAAGGACTGACCACCGGCAGATGTACAATACTAGAAAGGTGTATTTAAAAGGATGCAAAAACAGGTGTGAACACTGTGACTTGTACAGGACCAGGTCCATGCATCTGCTTTGAGATTAAAAACTTTTAACCAAACTGGGACTACTGTAAGTACTCACCTGTTTTGTTCTGACTTCTGAGCCTTCACAGAACTTATGGGGATCAGTTGTATCTGGTGTGTTGGCTGGGGTTTGTGTGAAATAGTCCGGACTGTCGCCAGCGAAAACTGTGATATGGCACCCCCGTGTGCTGTAGATTCTCTCTAATGCAAGATATTCTCTCTTCCTGGAAATCAAACAGGTAAATGCATCAATAGACGATTAGACGGTGGCAAAAGACGAGATGGTTTAAAGATGGTATGACAAATAAGATGATTTTTAATACTGTTCAGTCTCTTACCGTGAGATCAACTAGGATCCGCCTCTTTCCCTGGATTTGAGAAAGTGATACGTTGGTATTGGTCGTTTCTAGCTGCTCAGCGCAGCATATGTATGACATCACTTACATTGTCCCCTATTGGTGACAATATGTCACCCGATCGGCTTGGGCCAACCATGATGTGACAAATAGAGAAGTTACATGTCGTCAGAAAAATTCCTCGGGAGGCTAACAATACCTTTGGACTTTTCGCAAGAGGCACAAACCGGGATGTATTGATTTTGGGCCAGGGGCTTTTAGTGACGGCATTTATGCCAAAGTCTCCTCTCATTTTTTGTGTGTGTGTTAGCGAATAATTAGTGTAACACTTTTTATTGTTTGATAGCACATACCAACCCTTAGTCCCACTAGCTCGATATAGCAATGTCACTGGGATACAATAAGTCACTTACATATGCCACAGTCTGTGGCATTTGTACACAAACAACAAGTTACGAAACCCTTGGACCCGGCCAAGAATCCGCGGCCGACGTGCAAGGTTCAACAAGTGTATGGATGGTCGATGTTGTTTTGTCATCATCGATCATGTAACATTGTAGATAAAACCTACGCATGTACATTAGTCCCCATATGCAGGTTTTACTCATGATTGGCAGATGTTGCTAGCGTTGTCTCTCCGCCTGAGTTTCACTGGGAGAGGGGCCGTTTGTTTGTTTGTTTGTTTGTTTGAGGACATGATCTTACCATTCATGTTGTTAGTATTTACCCCGGGTAAGCATTTCATTCTACTTTGCCCCATCCTAGTGGCTTGCAATTGTGTACTTGAAATACTCGTCCATTCACTGAGTTTTGCATGAGCACCATGCTAAATTTCTCACTGCGATGAAATCGATCAGTCGATGGTCCTCATCTATAGAAATCCTGCTCCCGAAGTACTGTGGTTTGCTACAGTGACCCCCAAGCCGTCTGCAAGAGGACATTTTATGTCAAAAATTGGTGACGGACCGAAAGGTGAAATGTTATATCGATGCAACCATCAGTCGCTGGATGGCGCTCCTAAACGACTTGCCTCCGCGGCAGCCTTGGGCAGTATGGCATACCAAACCTCCACCTGAAGATTCCTGTATGCATACATGTACTAGTAACTGAACTGATCCAGTATCCTGTCCTGTCCTTTCAGACGTGTGATTCATAGTCACCTGCCCGATTTATATCAGCAAAAATTCACAATTGTTAAGCTCAGAAAGATAATGAAAACGCATGTCTCTAACAGGTCCTAACAGGCTCCATATGTCGCTGCAAATTTAAGAATACATGTAACGTTAGTAGAAACTGGCCAAATAGACAAATATAACACGCCAGAATAATTAGCTGGACGAAGAATACAGTTAGGGGCAAACTGTATTCCTAGTTCAGCTAATTCCTCTGGCGTGTTATATTTGTCTATTTGGCCAATTTCTACTATTCTTAGATTTGCAGCGACCTCATAGTATGAAGACTGGTAGAGGGTAATTTATAGTCTTAAAGAAGAAAAGAAGCGCCATTTACATCCAGCGACCAATCGTGATATTGCAACTATGAACTCCAGAATGACACTCGGAAGTTTCTAAACTTCATCGTTCAAATTCATCAAAGTTTTCAAGAACAACATTTGCGCCCCCCTTATAATTGTGTAATGAGAAGCATTAACTGGAATTTCATTTTTCAGAATCATCTTAATCAATCATTCAGGATTTCAATGGATACGCACTTCAAAGTAATAAAACACATAACTTTACACTGGACATATACAGTTATTTCAGATGGTCTATTGTAGGAACTGATGATACAATCGATTAAAGTTGTAACAGTACCAACATGCACCAGACGTCACCTGACGTCCAACTGTGCACCTGTCTCACTCAGACAACACCTGTTGGTGACAGGTTGTTCTTCTCACCTGTGTGAAGCCCACCAGGTGAACTTGTGGGAGAATAGCGGGGAGGAGCAGCATCCAACCCGGCTGGCAACTCCCATTCACTGAGCGGGCCTCCTTGTGTGATGGCGCCTGGGTCACAGTAGGGGCATCAACTAGACATCTAATGGTCAATTGCCGTCCGGACGAGCATTTGAATTGTTTATAACATAATTCTTGAAAAATGTTACAAATTTTCAACATCCTTTTGTGGCGAACTAGATATTTTGAACGTAGTTATCGTATTGATAAATAGGTGTGAGGCTGGGTAAGATTAAAAGGAACGTTTTGTTTTATCAATCGTATTGGATTGGGACTGAATCGACTGAGCGAGTTTGTATTTGTACTTGGTCAAACCAAGGAGGTCAAAATTTATCTTTGTCAACCCAAAATATTTTGCACCCACAGGAATAGACCGATCCTGACTGTCCATCACGATCTACAATAAGCGGTTGGACAAATGGGAGAGTGACTGCATGTTCGTCAAATGTTGAATTATTATGTTTTATTTTGCACTTCTACGTTTTTGACGGAGGTGGGCGGGGCTATGGGGTTGGTCTGTTCAACGCCATCTTGTTCTGACCCAAGTTCACCTGACAGACGACTGTCTGGCGTAGACAACTCCTGTTTACGTCACGCCCTACTCACGTGTGCTCCATGCGGCAGGCGCACACCTGATAATGACACCTGTTGAGCAGGTACAATTCAAACCTGTCAACACCCACAGTCATGGACTCTTCTGGGTTAATGAGCCCTGCCGAGTCACAGATCATTTGTTAGTTTAACAACAAAAGACTCGATGCGACACCATAGGAGATCTTTTACTGTTCATTTGAACCTGGAAGAAGCCAAGATTATGAGAAATCTCAGAAACGTGTGCATGCGGATTCTTATTGCGTGAATCTTATCTTACATGTTTTAAGAAAATATAAAGATTCATCGAAACAAATATCTTCATCTAGAAAAAGTGTAAAATCTGGGAAAGTAGGAAAGAATATGACACTCAAAGCCCTGATGTCACTTGAATGACTTTGTACTTGAAGTTTACGCTGCATTTATTTTTGTGGCACTCCAACAAAACTCATTTTGCAAAGTATAATACTTGAAAAAAAAGTTAACCAATGTAACTGAATGTGCTACCTCGAGTGAATTACGTAATTTGTTTTGCCTGCCTTGTCAGAAATGACCTGTCTGGTTTGGACACAGGAGTTTGTAACAGGATTTCTCCCACCCGGGTGGAACACACCAGGTACTAGTGGAGGTACAATGTGGGGAGGGGGGCGGGTCCTGGCAGGCCCTGTCAGTTGAAAACCCCACCCGTGGTCACGGCGCCAAGTCACTGTAAGGTTGGTGTGAGTTTGTGACATGTGAGCCAATGGGGATCATTAAAGGTAATAAAGATAATTAACCTAAATTCTATTGAGGAGGTTCATTAGTTACTGTCGACTGCCTTGGGAAGAAATAAAAGTGCTCGTTGAGGTTTTTGTACACATGTTAGGTTATGAATTGTTTACAACGTTGAATTTAAATAACTTCTTTGCAAATTTCTGATGTCATGTTTTAAAAGGATGACCATCAATTTTAAGTTAAAAGATATTTTGTAGTAGAGATTATCTACAACAAGTACAAGTAGCGAAAAACTCCCAATTTTGAAAAATAGCCGATTTAAAAGATATTCGGACACAGTGCAGTTTCACAACTTCACCGTATTTCATTTTATGATATAGCGGACACCAAGCCTACCTAATGTATTCAGATATCAGAATGTATGCAATAAAATCACAATACTTAAAAACATTAACGTGAATGCACCACACAACCCCAGACGTTACCTGGCGTCCAACTGTGCACTTGTCTCGCTCAGACAACACCTGTTTGTGACAGGTTGTTCTTCTCACCTGTGTGAAGCTCACCAGGTGAACTTGTGGAGAATAGCGAGGAGGAGCAGCATCCAACCCGGCTGGCAACTCCCATTCACTGGGCGGGCCTCCTTGGGTGATGGCGCCTGGGTCTCAGTAGGGGAAACAACACAAATGGCCGTTTATTGAGAAAGAATTCCAACGAACTGAACTTTTTTTCTTTTCTGAAAGGCATAAACACAGTGAAATTTTTCCAACTAAATTCACAAAAGGCCCTTTCTCTTTCTCTCCCTCTCTCAGATTGAGTCTGACTCTCTCTCTCTCTTTCTGTGTGTGTGTGCAGATTGACTGTTTAACTATCATAATCTCAACTTGAGAAAATTCAGAAGTCCGAAAATGCAAAAGAAAGAAATGTTATGTACTTTATTCTCTTATGACATAGATTTCATTTACAATTACGTCACAAGTCAGCAACATCTTGGAGATCTTGACAAGCGAGACGAAACAGGCAGACGTTCCGTCCGGGAGTGGTGTGCTTCTGTTGTTTTTATGTTACCACGCCTCCCTATTTGACCTTTACCTGCTGTAGTTACATACGCCCTGTGTGGTGGTTGAGTGTCATAAATCAATGTCAAGCAAGATGGCGGACTTCCGATTGCTTATCAGCTATGACGTCAATTAAGTGGAAGCGAAGAATATAAATGTAATAGCGTAGATATTAAACTTATTCTTTAGAACTGTCTAATTAGCAATTTGCCATACATTGCCCAGCCTCCTTAGCAGGGTCTGCGAGTCGGGCTTTTTTTGGGTTATGATTCTTTTTTTTTTCTTTCGTTTTCATGTGAAAAACGCCTGTATGTGTAAGTCTAAAAAAGAGTCGCAAAGTCTGCAAATGGCTAATGTTGCACCCGTTAGAGTCCATTCCAAGTCACCACACGGTTTTTTTAGTGATATTTATAATATCTTCGAATATTTGTCATACAATTATAAACTGTTATAAATATTAACAAATGTTTAGAAAAAAAGTTAATATGAGAGTACCATCTTTTAGAAAATGTTTCAAGAATTTGCAAACATTTCGAAAGTTACTGTCAAAAGAGATCAATTTTCAAAACAAGTTTGAAATATGAATTGATTTGTTTCAAGTTTCGAAACATTTCGAAATAAAGATATGGGTCATTTGCCCCCCCGTAACGAGCGGCTAATCCTAACAAAGCCTGTTTTGGATCGGACGTGGACCGCTGACCAAGCGGGAAGTCACTGTGCCGTGACACCGTCTCCGAGTTCCTCTAGTCCAGATATTAGTAAAGCACAAGTCAACTGTAGTTTTGCCACTCAAAAAGGGCCAGCAAATGTTGCTAACGATCAGGAACCGACAGTGATCAAATGACAAGACGCAATGAGCAAAAACAAAAGGTTTATCCACGCCAAATTAGCCCTACGTATACATTCGGCATAACACAAAGGGATAGCCGGTAAGGCGGCCGCCACTTGGGAGAATCTATTCTTTGTGTAGGGGGACAAACTCCTTGTAAATACTTTAAACCAACGTAACATGATTACAGATACGAAATTTCACAGTAACAATGTAGCACTGAAATACTGTAATACTTAGGTTATTTACTTCAAATCTTAAACTCTGTCAACATATGTTGAAAGATAGATACATAATGATATTTCAGACAGCGTGTTCCCCTGCAAACAGCCCGCGTCATGCCGTCTACCGGGAATGCAACAACACGAGCACGAGCATGAAGTTTTGATAGCGAAACAAAATCCATGATCTGACGCTCTTCATCTCTGGAACAATAAAGCCTCTATGCTTTACCCTGTTGGCTGATTGACGTTTTTAATTTGCACTGGGACATGGAATTGCTGAAGGTCAGTTGTTTGGTCCCAGTTCAACTTCAGAGCATGTGCTGGCGTGCCCGTGGGGGAGGGCGACAGACTACTGTTACTGTAACGTTACAGCTTCCGTCAGTACTTTCTGTTGTTTCTATCGCATATTTGGGTCGTTTCTGCAAAAATTTTAGGTTTGATTGATAAGGAAGCCAAGGGATTAGGCACTGATAATGTTTCTTTTGAATTGTTGTGCTGCTAACTTACAGGTTTGTTTACTTTACTCCCGCGGCCAGCCGTGAGAGCACGGCGGGGTGTGAGCGCTGCCTTTCTTCGTCTATTTTTGGGTGTAATCTAACTAATTAACAGCAGACTGCAAATTTCATCTTTCGAAAAAAAGATAGGAAATTCGAAATAAAGGCAAGGGGGTGTAATCAATCTTTAGAAATTATCAAAAATATTGTTCTCAGTTCCATTAATATTTTGAATACTCCATGACAATGTGGGAACAATTAGAAAGTGTAAACATATTTCGAAAGGTTTGGAAACTATGAAATATGGATTACAAATACTTACAACTGTTTCAAATTGATTCTAAACAATGGCAAAAAACATCCGTGCGGTGACTTGGAATGGACTCTACTACTGTTTTGCAATAAAATGTCATTTTGTAAAAGAAAAAAAATCATTTTGTAAAAAGGAAAGAAAAGGTCAAAACGCTAGTCGCGAGACGACTGTCTGGTGAAGACAACTCTAGTTTCTGACACACCCAGCCCACAGGTACGGGTCACGGCAGGTGAGCACACCTGACAATGGCACCTGGTGCACGGATACAATTCTCCATTGTTCGGATCTGAATGACCCTTTCTGTGCACAGATGGTTTGTTGGTTTAATGACTAAAGCATCGGGGCCCGAGATAATGGGATCGATTGGTGCACTTGAATCACAAAGCCGCTCGTGGAAGCGTGAAAACCACTGCACGCGCTCTTGTCGCCTTGTACGTGATTTACTAGTATACAGTTGAGAGTAAGAAATACGAGTTTAGTCACATTCGTCACACGAACGTCGTACGATCTGGGGGAATCGTGAAAGTGTCGTTCACAATTCAACAGAGTTGTTATTTAAAAAAAGGCTGTCTTAGATCCTTGTTAGTGTAACCAGGTTTATACATTTGAGGAAAAGAAATACGAGTCAGGGGTTAGTCACGTTCGTCGCACGAACTCGTACGATCGCGAATTTGGGGCATTCGTGCGTGTGTCGTTTAAGATTAAACAGTCTTGTTATAAAAAAAGGGCGACCTTAGATCCTTGTCGGTGCAAATGATTGATACATTTGAGGGGAAGAAACACGAGGAAGAGTTTAGTCACTTTCGTCGCGCGAACGTCGTACGATCGCAAACTAGGATAGTCGTGCGTGTGTCGTATAAGATTAAACAGCCTTGTTATAAAAAAGGGCGGCCTTAGATCCCTGCCGGTGTAACATATTTATACATTTGAGGGAAAGAAATGCGAGGAAGGGTTTAATCACATAAGTCGCACAAACTTCGTACAATCGCAAATTGGGGGCATTCGTGTGACAGTTGTGCATGTGCCGTACAACATTCAACTGTCTTGTTACTGAAAAGGCTGTCTTTGGTAGATCATTTGACCTTATCGGACCTATATATGTGGAGAATAGGTGTGGTTGCCCATCTTTGACACTTGATCGAAGGGGACATTGGTCTTCAAGGCGATGAACTGCTCTGTCATGCTCGACAGGGACTTGTGGAAACATTTGTGTCACCTCACAGAGGATGAACTGAACTGAACTGAAAAATGACCTTGTCGGAATTACGGTTAGCTCTCATAATCACAGCCTGTTTGACGATGAAAAACGCACGACGGCCCAGGACGAATGTGGCCATGCCGTTATGCTAGGGTCACATTTCCAATCCGGGGCCCGACCAGGCAGTCTTTGGGAACGAAAAGTATGATATAAAAGACAACAAAAACACAAAACGTACCCAAAATTATTTAAGAGCGTAGCTTGCGCAAATTTATGGACAAACACTTTGATTTTTCGTTTCCGGAAACAGCCCGGCCGGGCCCCGGTTAGGAAATGTGACCCTAGCATTAGCTAGCCTGGCACCAGGACCGGGTCCAACAGAACAGAGTCAGCTTACAGATGTGACCTATGTGACAGAGACTGTCATTCTCGTATAGAACTGTTTAGCCATAGTCGATGCTGTAGGGCTGACGTGAATAGGATTTTACCATGGTCAATATTGACCGACGTAGGTCATATACTAGGGATCCCACGGTGACACAAAATTGATATTCTACAGTTTAAGACAGTGTCAGTATTATCTGGGTGGCCTCATGTGTATTGGGGGGGGGGGGAACTGCTATCTACTCTGTAGGAACATGGCTGACCATACGATTAGCCATAGATAAGCCAGTAAATCGCGCTCCTAGCGGCCGGCCCGACGGTTAGCGGGGATGAGGTCAGGCTAACCTTACAATGGCACATGTGCAGAAGAAGTTTCTGTCTAGTATCATGGTAAGTTACATATTGACACACAAAGCCCTTCGATGGGGGATCTTTTGTAAATTTTGAACGGAAATCACCCATCAGTTGCCGTCCAACGGCATTTTTGTGGGTAATAAATCAGAAATAATGCCTGTGATGACTCCGTAACCCGCGCCACCGTGTGACATTTTCATCGATGCATCATTCATCAATGTCATAATTAGACCACAGCAAGTTCTTATGGATGACATTCTTACCACATTCCAAATGTAATGCGAAAACAAGATGCCAAAGTTTTCAAAATAGAGATCATAGTCACATAGACGTTTTAACAAGAATTAAAGCGACAAAACATCAGCCTCCACCAGGCGTTCCTACGGGTGTATGGATCAATGCGCGCGCTGATGTCATCCAGAAGATTTACCTTCAGTGGCCTGACAGCAAAATTCTCTCCATTTTAATTCCAGATTTCCCCTTTTCCCTACATGGTGGATGGATGTGTGAGACTGAGATATGCGTCTGCTTCAAACATAGAAGTTTTATAACGAACTTTTCTCGCATCTGTATGGAGCTCAACGGGTAATGGGGGGCTTACCAGAAATAGGGTCGATGACCCGTGTTTGATATATGTAATTATGCCCTTTGGCTTAATTACCTAAAATCTGCATGGTTGGTTCACACGAACTTTCGGGCGCATTTTTTTAATTCACAAAACTCTTCTTACCATACTAGATTCCGGGAGCTGCGTCTTTCTGTTTCATACCATATCGTTTGTAGATAGATCCGACAAAAAGAATAATGTATGATATATTTTATGCTACAAACGTTCACATTTGCAATAGTGAGCAATGAATTTTTCACTTGTCAATTTTGATTGAGAAGAACAAAGAGTGAAACGACTTCTGTCGACCTACTAATATCTATTATAAGATAGAAAATTATAGGAACCGATTATAGATTACGTTTTAGCAGGACCAACTGAACGTTTAAACATTTTGACACAACAAAAGTACAGCGACTTTCGTAAAGTTTACTTCATCTATACATACAAATAGTCAAGTGGACATAAATGGACATGAATAGATATGAGTAAATCAACATGTATGGTCCATCATTTACACAATTGGTCCAGACATTCTTTGATATATTGACCTATTTGTAAATAGTAAGGGTTATCTCCCCCTAAAGTAAAGTTGAATCTGTCTATCGATGTATCAAATTCTTTTGAACAAACGGAGGGAAAGGTGAACAGCTTTGTGCGTTTATCATCATATCGTCAACATTCCATAATAAAGTGACGGTCATCCTCAATCTCATTTGGACAGAATGGACAAAACCTGCACCAGACGTCACCTGACGTCCAACTGTGCACCTGTCTCGCTCAGACGTCCCCTGACGTCCAACTGTGCACCTGTCTCACTCAGACAACACCTGTTTGTGACAGGTTCTTCTCACCTGTGTGAAGCTCACCAGGTGAACTTGTGGGAGAATAGCGGGGAGGAGCAGCATCCGACCCGGCTGGTAACTCCCATTCACTGGGCGGGCCTCCTCGGGCGATGGCGCCTGGGTCACAGTAGGGGAAACAACCAGACATCTAATGGCCATTTCTTGTCGTAATGATTGTGGAGGCGCCATGACGGAAAAAACTGACATAATTCTAACAACTTTTTCTTTCCTTTAAACTTTGCAAAGTTACCCAGTAATCGACTGACACGTCCTGTATACATTCACACAGCGGGATCATACCCTTTTAAAAGAAAATAGCTTATTCTATGTCTGGGTTTTTATCCCAGGAACCATTGAAAACAGCAAGTAGACGACATGCATATCCTAGTAGCCTGGATGCAAGACCCCCAATCTATAGAATATCTGTCACACGATAAACATTTTAGAGAATGGGGGTCTGGCATCCTGGAAAAATAAACAACTAAAAGAAATAAATAAAACTTATTTGAAGCGTTGGAGTACAACGCCGGAAGTGCATTTGTTTGTCCAAATCTTTATTCATTCACGAGAAGCTCAAATCGGTCTGCATGCCAAAGTTACATATTCATAATTAAAGCTTATTTATATATATATTATAGAGTCATAAACATACAGTGGAACCTTTACACATACATGGTATTACAAAAGCATAACAAACTGAAAGTGTACTTTTAAGTAAAAATAAAAAGTAAATAAAAAATGACAAAATGAAAGTGTACTTTTGATCAAAATTACTATCGGTCAGGAAACTGCAGAGGAAACAATTTAAATACATTATCAACAGAATGATTTTGTGGGGTACCTGTACAATTTTATAGCTCAAGTTTTTTTTTTCAGTTCTGCAAAGTAGTCTTGAAGTGCAAAACTCTCAAAGAAATTCCCTGCGAGACGCCTGTCTCGGTAAGACAACTTGAGTTTGCGGCACCTCCGCCCACCCTACACCTGACAATGGGAGTCACTCGACAGGTTCTATTCAAGCCACAATGCCGTGACCACCCCCGTAGTGAGAACTGTCACACAGAGTACTAGTATTACTCCCGATGGTTTGTTAGTTTTGATGACAAAAGGCCCGGGGCAAAAGCTAATGAGATCAATTACGTGCACTTGAATGAGAAAGGCGTCAATGTGGTGAGAAGACAACAACAAGTGCATGAGACTTGTGGCTTCTCCTTTTGTTTTATCTTCTTGCAGGGTTGTTTTCACCACCCCCCCCCCCGCACACACGCAGAAAATACTAGTAGTCTGATTTAAAAGAGTACTGGGTTGATTATCAAACCTAATAGCACATTCGAAAATTTGAAAAACGCAACATATGCGCTATTGCCAGATAAATAGCGAATGGATATTACTTGATTAACACACACATAGACTATATAATAGACGTATTGAATGTATATTTCCCAGGTTTAGCCCTTGGAAATAGCAATCCACTAGTTGGGCAACCCTGGCATGTTCATGCTAAACCAGTGAATACATAGATAGTGAATAAACACACATAGACTCTGTTGTATTCGAACAAATAAGTATCTGATGATTTTGGGTCTGGACTAAGATACTTCAAGTTGATTTGAATAAAAAAATCGCTTGCATGAGAAAAAAAATAAAGCTTTCCGTTTGAATTTTGTTTTCTTTTTGTTACCATTCAATGTAAGCTGTAACCCGTTGACGTACAAGTGCTAATGAAATGTTAGAAATTGTCTTGAAGAAAGTGAGAATTGGATATCACTGGTTGAAGACAACATGTTTTTTACGCCCTGAAGATTCGCCAAGACAACAAGAAACTTTGCCAGGGGCCAGGAAGACACTTTCGTCGGTTTTAAAATGCCTCTATTAAAAAGCGGTGATAGCAGTTGCCTACCTTAAAATGTAACCATAGTAAAAATAGGCTCTTGCCAATATCACTACTTCTTTTTTACCAGGTCTTCTCTGTGGAAAAAGAAAAGAAAGGACATTTTTTGAGAGATTTTGGGTAATTGATACGAGTAATATCACCTGTGAAGGTTAATTTTACAGCGCCAATTATGAAATATGAAATTTTGCATATTGGATATTTAAGAAAGACAAGCTGTATGTAGCGCAGATGCGCCCGCACCTTTTCCTATTTTGCAAATCATAAAGAGCAGAAATAAACCGATCAGAGAGAGCAGGCGGGCATTTTGATAAAGAGAAAGGTTCTTTAATCGCTTTTCACGGGAATATTGGATTAACAATCACCTATAACAAGTAAAAGAACAAAATCTCGGCTATCAGGACATATGCACGAAAATCATTCTTTTTTATCATCGAGGTTTGGAAAGAATACAGTCTTCACACATACCAATCCGTAGGTTTTCGACGATGTTACACATAACGTTACACATAACGTTACACATTGCAATTGGTAAGATATATAGATCAGACCGCGCTATATGTGTTACACTTTGTCTACAGATTTGCACGTGAGCGGGGTAAATATTCAAAGACAATTTGAGAAAAGGTTAGAGGCGATAATTTAAGACTACATAACGCGGTAACCCGTTATCAGCTGAAGGCTACTAAACAAAAAAGAACGAAACAGAATCATAGGGGAAAATTGCACAGTTATCTTTTTGTGGACTTATTGACGAGATGTTTAACTAAGAAGTTGTCCATTTTTTTACGTCTTACCGTCCTTCAAAAATATTGCTACTTATCGGGTTGTCTTTAATGTAACTAAGATTAACACATAATGTAAATTCGGGTTGTACATATGTTGCCCACGAGTTCCTTACCGAATAAAATAATCATCATCACCATGACAAGACAACAAAATGCAACATTCAAATTTACCGTTATGTCCACTTTTGTAGTATGTGTCGAGTGACCGTAATTTCAATTGACAAAGAAAAGACTTAAAGCAACTCTTGAATATTGTATCGACAAGACAACTTCAAAATCATTTCCTTTTTCTAAAGAATAAGTCCCAGCTGTGCTGTAAGATTTAACAGACAACAAAAAATTAAAAAGAAAGAAGCTGATGATAACGACAAGAAGTTATTGTAACGGCTGGACGCCGTCTCGGTAAGACTACAACGTCGATCTACATGCCATTATTCTTCCTCTTCTAGCTGATGAATTTGTATAAAACCTGCGGGGTATCTGCCTTTGGGGTATAGAAATAGTTGAAAGACAAATATTTCCAATTCTAATTTGTAAAATTATACAAAAATTATATCGTGTGACTAGACATTCTCATGCGCATACATTTAAGAACGAAAATCAAAGATAAAATGTCGAAAATACGACAAAGATGTGCTTTGGATGATGAGCTGATGATGGTTTAGTATCGCACCAGGATGTCGTCTGGCTAAGACAACATTTATAACAAGTTCTTTTGGCGCCTCTTTTACCTCACAAAAAATCTCTGTAGGTGACCGTGCATGACAAATACGGGAGGCGGGAAAGTTATACCAATGGCGGGCGCGTGAAAAACGCTATGCTGTGATGTCGTCTGAGGAAGACAACATCCGTGTCAAATTCTTTTCCCGCCTTTTTTTTCTATTTCATAAAAAGTCTTTGTCAGCAAGGACGTAACGTTCATTGAATGACAAATACGGAAAGCGAGAAAACATTGTAGTGTTTTGTCGTTTAAAATTTGTGTCAAACTCTTTTCCCTTTTTTTTTCTACCCCATAAAAAGTCTCTGTAGGCAATGAGGCTTAAACCATAGATGACATGTATGGGAATCGGGAGACGTTGTATTGGTATGTTGTCATGAAAATAACCAGAAACTAATGATTAGCCGATTGTAACACTATAAGACTTATGCTAGCCCTTCTTGTATTAGTAATTAGGATGCATCCGGATGTTACGTTTTATTCTATACCTCTATTTTGTACCATATTCAATAGTTGTTGCCATACATTGTACCGTGTACAATTGTCGTGCAATAAAGTTCTTCTGTAACAAGTTCATTTCTTGTATTTTTTTACCCAATAAAAAGCCGATGTAAGGATGACAAAAACGGAAGGCGGGAAAAACGTTGCGCTGGGATGTCGTCTGTGAAGACAACAAGTGTGTTCAACAGGTAGTCAAATGCCGATCAGATGAACTTGTACAATAGGGAAATTGATGCCCGCTCACTTAACAGGTTGTATTGAATTGGTCAAAGCCTGGCCCGAGGCGCCGGTCCGGGGGTTTGCCCCCTCCCCCATCTGAAGGAATTATCCACCCCATGAATTCTTGATTCGTATCACACAATTACCTGGGGAGAAATTGGGCCAACAATTAAATAGGCGGTGTCAAACAGCCCCATTGTTAATTGGTAAGGGGCAGAAATTGCAGGTATTTTGCATTTCCTTTGCTTTGTAAAAATAAATACAAAACAATATTCTGTTTACAGTTTCACAAATCTTAGGTCAAGTATCTATCGTTTTCTCAATATTTTCCCTCAGTTTATAACAGAACATAAAAATCAGTAAGACAGCTCTTAAGCGTAGTAACTGATAAGTGCTGAGAAGAAAAGAGGCCATCCTTATACACTTAAGCCCACCTCCTTGATTATATTTAGTACTCCTGAACACTTAAAAAAGCTGTACATGTCTTACTGGAAAACACTGACGATCCTTGACTCTTTCCAACAGGTGCAATGGTCTAAATTTTGGGCCTCAGCGAAGCATCCAGGCCGTGTAACACAGAGAATGGAGTGTTACTTTGTAACTACTTAGTAAAACTTTCATGGCCGTAAAACCTACTTACTTCCATGTACATTTGGTATCTTAAAAAGAAAATACTAAACTTCACTTCCACCAGAATATACAAGTTATGGTCGACATGTTTATCGTTTCTTGCAGAGAATTCCGGGTTGATTAATGTTCGGAGAATTTCTCCATTCTTTCCGCGAACCATTATCCAGCGGGGGTAAGCATGCCCTGCGGCAGGTGTTCAGCGGCGCTTTTCATGTGAAACCCCGTATTGTGAAGGGTTATCTTTACACTATCTCTCCCCCTAAAGGCACTGCCTCCGTACAGCTACTATATCTACCTGCTGACGGTCTGTGATATGGAAATCTGGTCATATTTGTATAATTAGCGAAATAAAACATAAAAAGCGGTTCATTCAAAGACGATCCACTCAAGCTTAAAGACGAAAATGACAATTATAAGCAGTTTTTAAATGTTTTCTAGATGTCACGTAACTTTACTCTTTGGAACAATAACTTATCTATAGTGGTAATATTCAACAACACAGAGGGATATCATCGCTTAAAATAATGATAGTTCTGTTTTCGCGACTTAGAACGTTAAAAAAAGAAACACCGAGAACTGAAACTATCACCTAAAACTTTCTAACTAAAGCAATATCTGGAAAGTCAGAAAAAGACAATGTGTACTTGCTTGTGATAACTATAGATCAATGCGGCTATTTCGCGATTTGTCATTTTTTCCTTGTTTTTCCATGAACTCAGTTGAAACATAAATGGATATCAATGTGGCTATAATTATAGTTCGAAAATTCCAACATGGCACATGAGTAGAAGATAATGAGACTGTAGCCTTATTTTCAACACCCTCTGGCTAAGTGACTAATTCGGGTGGCAGCAGATAGGGTCAGTGACCGTAGTGACCAACTAACAAAATCGCGGTTTCAGAATTCTACCAAGCACGTGGCAATATATGCTTGTATTTCGAAAATGCTATTGAAGGTCATTGCGTAGAAGTCAATGAGACTAATTTGTATTTGTTTCAATACTCTCTGGCTAGGTGACTGACTTCGGGTAGCGGCAGCAAAATTCTAGAGTCACTGACCGATGTGACCACTAAACAAAAACGCAATTCTAGCAAAGCACGTGGCAATACATGCTTGTAGTTCGAAAATGCTATTGAATAGACGCCAATTAGAGTAATTCAACTACTCTCCAAGCAGAGGAGTGGGTCCGGCAGGTTTTTGGCATGTTTTTAGGCGTTTTTGTCGGGCTATCTACTTTGTCATGGTTTCTTTATCATGAAACCATGACAAAGTAGATAGCCCGACAAAAACGCCTAAAAACATGCCAAAAACCTGCCGGACCCACCCCTCTGCTTGGAGAGTATAATTCAACATCCTCTAGGTGCCTGACTCCCGAAGGCCGCAGAAAGGGTCACTGACCGCAGTGACCACCTAACAAAATCGCGGTTTCATAATGCTACCATGCACGTGGCAATATCAAACCCAATTTCCAATATTTTAAAAGTAAACTAAATCAAATATACCAATAAATGACTATGACAATTATCCCTTCGAAGACAAACCATATGTATACATGTATCACTCTTTACCTCTCCTTAACATGTACTATTGAATAAATGCACTGTATGATTTACATGTATGTATTTATGTATATACCGAATAAAGTTTTTAAAAAATGTACGTGACAATATCTGATACTAGTTCAAAAATGCTATTGAATAAAAGTCAAAGAGATTTATCTTTTTTTTTCAATACTCTCTGGCTTGGTGCCTGACTTCGGATAGCAACAGCAAAATTCTAGAAAGGGTCACTGACCGCAGTGACCACCAAACAAAATCGCGAAGTTCAGAATTCTAGCAAAGCACGTGGCAATACATGCTTGTAGTTCGAAAATGCTATTGAATAAAAGTCAATGAGACTCAATCTTTTTTTTAGCAGAAAGGGTCACTGACCGAAGCGACCACCAATCAAAACCGCAGTTCCAAAATTGTACCATCTGCGTGCCCATGCACGTGGCAATATATAATACTACTTTGAATGCCTGACTTCGGATGACAGCAGAAAGAGTCACTGACCGAAGTGACCACCAATCAAAACTGCAGTTCCAAAACTGTGCCATGTGTGTGCTCATATGATAACTCGTATATGCTATTGAATAGGGGTCAAAGAACCTCGACCTTTCGTCAACACCCTCTGGCTATAGGTGACCGACTCTTAAAGGTAGAATAGAAGGGCACTGACCGCAGTGACCACAAATCAAAATCGCGGTTTCAAGCAAAATAAAAGTGAATCGTATACTTAGTACCGTTTAAAAAGTCGCTTTAAGATTACTCTCCAAGCAGAGCATAGGTTCCGGCTGGTTTTTGACGTGTTTTAGGCGTTTTTGTCGGGCTTTCTACTTTGTCATTTTTTTGGTCTCTTCAAACCCCAACCAGAACCCCTCCTCTGCTTGGAGAGTACTGTAAGATACCATGTTTACATCTATGTATGTATATATGTATGAATGTATGTATGTATGTATGTATGTATGTATGTATGTATGTATGTATGTATGTATGTAGGTATGTATTTATGTATGTCTGTATGTATCTATCGATCTATCTATCTATCTATCTATCTATCCATCTGTTTCTCTCTCTCTATCTATCCGTACATATTGGCTTGACAACGATTAACACCGCACGCCAAAGAACACACAGCAATCTAACTACATTATTCCGCCAGTTATCAAATTTTCTCCGCCATTTCTGCATTCCCTGTTTTTCTCCTCATTTGTTGTATGATGTATGGTATTATGAATCAGCTATCACCTATGAACGGTCATTGACCTAAGCAAGAACGGAGAAATTATGAAATGTGCATTTTTCTGACACTTGTTTGTCTGTGTGCAGTCCCACTTAAAGTTTGACGATCTCTGAGTAAGTGACTGGCTGCACGAACGTTCCAAAAATAGACAGAGAGAGAGAGCCTGTCCCATTTTCGATCGAAGCAACCGATCTCTCTCTTTTACAGCTATTGCCAATAGTTATGATTATTAATCATAATAATTCATACCCAAATGCCTCAGTTGTGTATTTAGCTCAAACTATTCCGCGTAGTAAACGTATACTAGCACGTAGTATATAGCACGTAGTACAGTACACAGTGACGTCAGTGTAGTACGTAGTACACATTATTACGCGGAATACTTCATTACAGAATGATTAACAACTACTGCATTTGGGTATGACTTCAGGTGGATTCTTTCTACTGTTTTCTCTCTATACTAGTACGTAGTACTTATGTCCAATGTGCGGTCAATGGGTCCAGTATTTTCGTTACGTGCGTTGGTTAGTGAAAATTTGTGAAGCGAAAAATTGTCTATTTTGGCGTTTAGGGAAACACCAACAAACATATGAGTCACTCTTTTGGGGTTATGAGCGGTCAAATATCAGTACTCGTCACGTGATTCTTCTCATCTATCTATTTTTCCACATCCACAGTTTTAACCTCCTTGCTTACAGAGGCTTTATATCTTTGAAGTTCTTTAAGTTCAACAGACAGACAGACAGACAAACAAACAAAACGAACCACTAGCACTACAGGTAGGTAACAGAGCATATCTGTATATGCCACTGAAAGAGTAACAATCTAGATAAAGAGTACGACTCAACATAACCGTGAGAAATACACCTAACATGACGCAAGTTAAGATTTTCCCCAAATCCTTCAACACTTCTTCTAGCTCTTCAACTACAGACGAACGCGAGAACATTTTCTGATGATGATTCACGAAGTCAATACAAAACTCTTCACCGTCAAAATGTGATAACTCTATTGTAAGTGTTAGTGTTAGTGGGTGTGTCCACCGTGCGTTGAGAAGAGGGTCAATCGTTGCCTGGAGTTAATGTCAGCAGTAGCTTCAGGACTGGGAGGGTGCCCGTCTCACCAAGACGGTGACTCACCGAGGCAAAAGTACCCTCCCAAGCCGGGAGCAGCATAAACGGACTTTAAGACTTTTCTTGATCCTCTGGGAAATATGATATTACAATAATGAAAAAAATGAGCGACAGGTAGGCAAACATACACAGACACGAAAGCAATTCCTTAGAGCTCTACGTGAAGCTAGCTCTACGTCTAGGGTTTATGGCAAAACAATCCTGTTAGAACTTTTGCATCGCGCGCACTACAAGAAAGAACATTATTATATCGTTTTTAACTATTTTTGGTAGTGAATTTCTTTATCTCATACTTTAAGCATAGTATGCTTTTTTCATGCTTCTCATAGAAGATCCAATAAACTAAATGAAAAACATTATCGACAATCACACTATATGAAGTTGGTTTCGATGACTGATGGCGTTAGCAGAAAGATAGTGAAGATTGGAAAACTAAGTTCGGGCTGCTTAATGTTCTTCTTAACTGACAGAAATGATGAAGAGGGTCACGTCACTGGAGGGGTTAATACTGGCGCCTATAATTATCACCCGGAGCGGAGCAATTATTTTACTCCAGCAGAAGTAACAAAAGTCCCGAAATACCTGACAAAAAAGAGCAACGTTTCTCACTAAATGTTGTTCTAGATATCTATACATTTTCCAACCAGCGAAGTATATTTTCCAACCAGCGAGGAGGATAAGTGAAACTGACACTCCTTTCAAAAAGTGCCAAGCATGTTTAAAGGAATACATGTATAAATAGGACAAGAGTTGTAGGTCAGTGAACCCTAGATTGGGCATCAAAAGAGCTGCTAACTCTGACTCTAATTTTGCGAGTGGCTTGAAGAAAGAGAAACGCCTGGGCCACGCAACATACGCTGCTAGATTCCGCGTCCTAAGCGTTTACAACTTTATATACTAGCACGTAGTATAGTACGTAGTATAATACACAGTGATTGTAAACATAGACTTTTTAATAGAGCTATGGTGGGTAGAGTTTGGATGACATTTGCATGGATCATACACGCTTACTTGGTATGGTGACACATTCAATCCACAGCTGTTTAGGAGGGATAACGTTAATATGTAAACGTTTTGTTAGCCTTACGGTTTGTGTTATGAAAGAATGTCCTCATTTTGGGACTATATCAGTGTAAGAAGACAAGATTTTAGATCTAATTTTTAGCCTCACCGAGGCTTGTTTTATGTAACGATGTCGTCATTTTGGAGCCATGTCAGTATAGGAAGACCAGGCCTACGAAAGGCACACAAAATAAGAATACTTCTCTAGGGTCGTCCGCACTAAGTTGAACGATTATACGCATTCACTGTGCAGGGGAATGTAGTTTTAACCGCAGATAGATAATTGTTCGTATAATTACTTTGTATGTAGATACATTTTTCGATTTCGCCTGGGGATAGGAAAAAAAAACATAGATCACAAGCATGGAGTTAGAAAAACGGTGGGCTTCGAACTTCACATGTGTTCAAGATATGAGGATAAACGCTCAAAGCTATTCACCTTTATTTCCGCTTGTTCAAGTGAATTCAATGCGCCCCGTTCTGTTGATAGATTTAATTACATACTACTACGGGAGGTGATAATCCTTACTGTGTACAGATAGGTATATACATCAAAGAATGTTTGGACATTAGAACAAGTAATGTATAAGTATACGACACGTGAAATTTCGATATGTTGCTCTATCCAATATGATTGTGTGTAATCAAAGTTATTTGTATGCACCTATTCGTTTGTATGTATGTGTAGACCTTACGAAAGTCGCTGTACTTTTGTTGTGTCAATAAAGATTGTCATTGTGTGTGTGTGGACACTTTTGTGGTTTCTGAAGTTCGGCGAAGTGGGTGGACAGGTGCGTTCCCACGCAGGTAAGGAACAAACAGCTTGTTCTCAGGGGACGCCAGGTAGCATCGGTGTCAATGATGGAACAATGGGAAGCCCGAAAACAATAAAGTCATATTTACAACACACTGGCGTACGCGCAGGAATGGCATTGTCATGAAAATCCACTACAGCGAAATAAAAACAACAGTCTTACGAGTCAGGACATGACAAAAGTAAGATCAAGGAGGTTAAAACCTCCTTCAATGGTAAGACTATGACTAGAGAAACATAAAGTTCATACATAATGTTACTATCTGTTCCCAATCTTATAAACCGCGTTAAATATGTTTGCGGTCGGAAGTTATTTTCTGTGACTTGCTGAGAATAATATAAACTTTTGTAGTTTCTTTACGTTTTATTTCTCCTGAGTAACATTATTGAAAATAGGAAAAGCTACCACGCCTATCATAAAATATACTAAGATACATTCCTTCAAGATGGTCAGGGTAGTTTTATGGGTGTTCCGTGGCATTTCTAATGACCCGCATAATTGTTTGTCACAAAAAATATCAACAATGTTACAACTTTCTTGTCCCTCTGGGTAAAAAATATCAGAAAAAAATATCTGATGTAGTCACCGTAAAAGTAGCGATCAACATTAGTATTGATGCATTTGTTAACAAGTTTCCTCGGTTAGAATTTTCCCATGACTTTCTTTATAAAAGTCTTATTTCGAGATCAAATCATAAACATACTTTCATGTACTTGTTTCCGAATATGTATACAAATCTTTTAAAGAACATACAGACTAGATGTAGAAACTATGATGTTAACATGACATGGAAAAGCGCAAGATAGCTACGGTGAGTAAAGCGTAAAGCTACGGTGAGTGAGGGAAAATTGAAATCCGTTGAGCATTTTTTTAATTACAACATAACGATTATGCGAAAAGGGAAGTCGTGGCAAATTATGACAAATTTGTCCGCAAATTATCCCCGAACCAAATTTTTTCCGAAAAACATACTTTGCATATGCAAATGAGGTGCGCGAGAGGGGGTCAGAATCAAAAGCGCTGGCGGCGCCAGGCCGGCTGGACCACTTGCCAGGCCTATTCTTCTCCGGCCATTCATCTACCTGACAGGACAGGTATAAAAACCCACCTGTCCACTGCGGGTCAGTCTCACTCCAACCGACTCAGATCGCGAGTGGACACCTCCCTCCCAGCGCTCCAACTTTAACTGACCACACCTGGCCGACACAGCGCTCCAGTGCTAGCACTATCTTTTCAGAAAGGTAAGTCCATTGTTTCATCTGGCCTTGTACCGGTGCTCTCGTTAAAAAACTGGATCATTCCGTGACTTTTAAAACCACCTGTACGAGTATGGCGTGATAATTATCCGTCGAAGCGTGACCTGATTTTTTCGCATGGCAAGCGGGGCTTTCTCTCTTAAAAACGAAATCTTACAAACTTTTGTCTTGAGGCCTTTAGCGAAAACAAGTTACGAATGGGATTTGGGAAACCTGTTATGGAAAGTCTGTGGTAAATAGTTATCAAAATGAGTTTGTTATCCGCCGTAATCCAGCGAGGATTCTCTGGATTATCGGATTGGGTAGAAAACTTTCCCAAACGGCCGCAGCTGAACAGAACCAACTCAAATTCTCCGCCCCTGATCTTCTAAATCCTCCTCGATGTAGCAGTAATAGGTTGCTTTGTTTTAGATCAAAAGAAATATTTACAATCTGAGATCTTGTACAGTAGCTTTGTGTTCGGTAAGGGGAGGGGTTTACACCTGTTCGCTTTCCGAGTGTCTTGTCGGACTTTCATCACAAACGTAGGTAGAAAATGGTTACTCTTACATTTCTAGACTGAATTTTCCAGCTGATTTCAAACAATGACAAATTTGCAGTTTGGAACAACTTTGAATATAGTGCATACTTTCCAACACAGGACAATACTACTTAGCCAAAGTGCATTCCAAGAACGCAGATATACGCGAGAGATATTTAAACAAAGACATCAATGTGACAGCGTGTTCATCCTTGGGTTAAAACAAGTATTTCAAATATCTCAGTCAGCAAGCGGTGTTTTGGCTTCCTTCAAACGCTCTAAAAACTTTCATCAAGATTTTTCTAGCAAGGAAAATTGACTCAGTATTAAGACCTCATGATTCGTACCAAAAGTTGATATCAAAATCTTGAACATGTTGTTATGTTTTTTTCTTCATACTTAGTTTGGCTACAGTGTTGACTTACAGAAAACCCCTATTTTTACACCTGTTCGACCACTTTGCGTTTCAGATATTTCCATAATCAAAACCTGCATAATGTGAAGCCTATCCGGCCAGAAATTAGCATCAGAATTACAGGCCTGTGATTCACACCTATTTGCATATCGCATATATTATCGCTTCTTGATGACTTAATGAGCAATTGGAATTTCAATGGCACAGTACCCTTTTCAAATGCAAATTTCTTATCTAGTCTTACCTGTACCTGTTACCCAGAGCTTGTGCTACCTGCTACAGGTGCAAGAACAAAATTAGCAGGGTGTTCACAAGTGTCAAATGCTGACGTATATGAAACTAAGAAATTGAATCGCAGTCATAACGTCCACATGTCCAAACTAAAAGTTAGAGTTTGTTTAGGTGAAGCAGTCTGGCGAAGCTCTTGGCTTAAGATTGTGTATCTAGATTTTGATCTCTATTGTTTTAACACAGGATGCTCCACAATAACAAATCCATTTAGGCCTGGCTGACTAGTCACAAAAATTAAAAGTCCAGAAATATGAAATTTTGTAGACTTCAAAACAAATCTAAGGGTGTTCAGATTTCGTACATTTTGGGTGAGGAAAAGGTCTACAAAAGAATCGTTTGAAATTCATTCCACAAAGGAATATTTTATCGCTCTTATCAGGTAGACATGTAAACTACTGTGTCCTACAAAAATTGAACAAAAAATATTCCCAACGCTACACGGATGGGGGATTAGATCAGGCGATAGTATGTCCTATCTCGACCGTCCATAGTTACGGTAATTCTGCAGCGGTATGCGCTCTTTTGTCAGAATGAAACGTCATTTTGTGAATAGCATAAATACGGCTCTGCTTGGTTCAGACATAAATGACTAATTCTCTAGAACATGTCACAAAATGCAAAATTCGAAACACTGAACATGGTTATCGGCCATTAGACATGATTCTTACTTTGTTTGGGGAAAGGAAGTTAGGAAATGTGTACAAACATAGAAAACGTTGTTTGGGGAATTTTGTTAGGCATGTTAATCACTGCCAAACAAAAATTTGACCCAGAATTTATCCGACCTATATTGTTTCTTTCTTAGCTTACGCGTTAGCGAATAAAAGATGCACTGTGTACAAAATATAATGTAGTAAAAAGAAAAGAAAACGAACACAAGTTTCAACACAATGCTGGTAACATTAACAACCAAGAGTGCCCGTTCTGGGACAGGAATTTGCCCATATGGAGTTACCAGTAACAGTTTCAGCGCATAATTGTATCAATCGCCGGAAGGGATACTTTTAAACTGTAATGCCGCGCATTTTTTGGACGGACAACTGGACAACGGAGTCAGAAAGTTTTAGGCGGAGGGTGGAGATTTGGTTGCTAGGCGTGGTCCCAGTTGGTCGCGTTGACTCAATGATTTCCGGTGAGTTTTAAAATGTCAAAGGAACAAGTCCGACTTCGGGGAAACGCCTTAAAGTGTGAATCATATATTGAACTGGGTCATCCAGGGTTCACCCTAACCAGGTGCTGTCATCACGTGAAACAGGTGTGAAACATATTTGGGCGAAACCACTCACAAAAATGAACTCATTCTGGGGTAGAATCCACAACTGTCTAAGTAATATCGCCCTTTACAGAACTATTGGACGAAGACGTCGTAGTAAAATAAGAAGACTACCCATGACTGGTAGCCCTTTAGATTTGAAAAAAAGTGAATCTTAAGCTTTCGTAGCGTTTTAAATTGGTTTATCAAAAACAGTCTACCCTTGTGACATAAATGAGAATAGCACGTTTCAGAGCCCTCGGGCAGCCGAGGCTCACACGGCAAGCATGGTCGAAAAAATTAGGGGGTAGGTGGCTGGCCTCATGACGGGACGGACGCGGTACTGAAGATGGCTGCCTCCATCAAGCCTGACTTTGAACCTTGTACTCTTAGCTAGCCCCTCGCACTAACCACTGGCCAGGTAAATCTAAATGTCCCCCCCCCCCTTTAAAATTTAAAGGACAAAGCGCGAAGGGAGGGTGCTTGCCAAAGAGTTAGCGAGCTGTGTGGAATTGAACCCCAAAGGCGGTGCCGGGTAACCCCGGTGCACACGCCTGGCACAGATAATGACACCACCCATACTTCTGGCACAAGTACAGATTGTTCTGTAGTTATGTTCCGTTGTCAGTTCGGTAAATTTTCGGCTTGACCCGGGATTTTCTTCCAGCGCGTTTGTATCATGTTCAAAACGCGGCGGCGACGCTCACATAAGACACGCGACCTCATACTTGCAGCATGTACGTTTTTTGCTCGTTTCGTTTGTCGACATTTTGTTCAAAGTTTGAATCTGTTCCTGGTGTTGATTCGGAAGCGTAAAAATAACGTATGATTGTTGAGCCGAATGTCTCCTAAAGTTGACGATTGCATATGAAGATGTCATTGTGTAAGATTGTCACTAAAATGTCGCTGAATGTGTGGTGAATCCTGAAGTTGATAATTGAACATTTTTGTGTGCTTCCCTCTAGGCTTGAACCATCGGAAGAACGTGACGAAAATGCCGGCTGCTGTACGAAGCGGGGCGGGGGCAAGTGGCAAGATGGCCCGAGGGAACAGCAAAGTCCGACCGGTGTACAGGTCAGCGTCTACTTTGCAACATACTCGCATCTAATTTACCATATAATGCAACGTTGTCACAATTCAACCTTTCCACAACTTTCTTTTCGCTGCATCTGTTTTCATTTTATCTTTTTTTGGTAGATTTTGATGTCCAAATAATTTGGGAGGGGTTCATAAATGTGTGTAATCATTTAAGTTTCAAAGTCTGTTATCTCTATTCAACAACGATTGCTTTACCTCTGTGCCTCTGTACAGCGTTGTTAGTCAGGTACACCTAAGGCTTTGAATTTTCAGATTGGTAAGATAAGAACAGCTCACAAGCCACAAACCCTGCTAATAATCCCCCGTATCCCCCCTTCAGGTGTGAGCAGTGTGATTATGACACCACCCACAAGGGCCACCTCATGGAGCACCAGCGGACCCACACCGGGGAGAGGCCGCACAAGTGCACCATGTGCAAGTACACCGGCTCCAGCAAGGGCCACCTGGCCTCTCACATGCGCAAGAAGCACCCCGAGTACAAACCCTACAAGTAAGTACCATTATCTATGACAGATATATATTTAATCTGTTTAAATTCATTTGAGTACAGAGTCGGTTTCAGCGCTTTAGGTGAGGGTGGAGTCCCTCAGTGTTTGTAGACTTCTTGCGGTGAGTCAATGTCTTGTGGTGTGAAAATATCAGAAAAGTCGCCCCTCCCACGACCTGCTCAGCGAACCACCATTGATAAAGATGTACCTAATGAGCTTTTGAAATCATTGTCCCTGAAGATGGTTAAACAACCTGCCCTAAATATACACACTCAATCAGGAAATTCAATCGTTTCCCCCAATAATTACTACTTTCCTGACACTTAGAATGCTTTGATTGACACAAACGAAAACGAGCGAGAGCAACAAAACTTTCCAACAAGTCCATTTAAAAGTAGCCTTCATTTAAAGGGCGGCTATGCCTCTTCCGAATCATTCGCTGTGGTTGTTTTATACAACACAATTCGGCCCTGCAACTTTTTTGTCAACAAAGGTTTCCCTCATGACTGGGCTTGTGCCTGCCCTGGGGCTGCCAGGTGTCAGGAGGGCTGCCATTCTGCACAATTATGCAGAAATACTGGCAGCCGTGTGCTGATAACAGAAGAGGGGCCCAGCAATTATCTCCCAGACCACAGGGTGTACTTTTCCACCTGCAAACCAAAAACACTTGTCAGATATCTTGGCAGGGATATAAAAATAGACGAAAAGTGAAAAAGCACATCATTTTTATCTTTCAAGAATTCTGTAACCTTCGCTACTCTGTTAGCTAAACTAGCGTGGCAAACTTCGGAGATAGGAGAGCCAAATTAATTGTTCTCCCAATCACTCACAGAAATACAATAATTGGAGGTGAAATAGACTTACGGTATTACCAATTTTGCAAGGATGTTAGGGCAAACAATCCTGTCACTTGTAGTAAGTGCTATGGAAAGGCAAGAAAGGCCACTAAACAAAAGAGGGAGGTTACAAATGTGCTTCCAGGGGTCACACCCATTTAAATGTTACCTGTCAGAAAGTGACAGATAGACACAGGTAGATGAATGGGTCCCCTTACACAACTCCAGAGCTGGAGGTCAGTCACCTGAAAAGACTGATTGTAGTTATATATAGATAGTATACTAGTACATCATTTGAGAACGAAGGTATCAATAAGCATGTTTCCTTGTAGATGTTCACTTAAATATGCTGTGACCTATAAGGATTTGGAACAAGGATGAGCAGATGCCATGGTATTAGAAAGTTTATGTACAAATACAGGAAAGACACATATTATTTGCAAATGTTGGTAGATATAATTGGTTACTGTTGATTATGTGTTCAACGTCATGCCAATCTCACCATTTCCCCCCTTTTGTGTTTCCATAGGTGCAACCAGTGCGACTTTGTCGGAAACTTTTCGCGGGACCTGGTCGCCCATCGCTGGAAGCACACCGGGGAGCAGCCCATCTTCTGTACCGAGTGTGACTACGCCACGCCGTGCAAGGCCAACATGACCGCCCACTACAAGCGCAAGCACCCCGGCAAGCGACCAACCAGGTCGGTTCGTCCCAGCAAGACCATCCCGCGCAGCGCGATCGACGAATCCGTTCCCCTGCCTTCCTCGTCGACGCGGTCTCCCATGCCCTACTCCATGTACCCCTCCCCGCCGCCTGAGGTCGAGACCACAGTGGAGTACCCCAGCTCGACAAGCAGCACGTCCGAGGACTACGCATCTCGCTCCAACTCTCCCGCCATGTCCCACTGCGACTCTCCCTTCTTCAACAACGCCGACCCCCAACAGCAGCAGCACAACGAGTTCAACTTCTACGACGAGCACTACAACAACAAGAAGCCATCGATGATCGAAAACGTCATGTCTCACGAGGAGTTCCAGAACAAGCTCCCAGCCTTCGCCACCTTCAGCAAAACGGACATGCCGCCAAACTTTTCCTTGAATGTCAAGAGAGAGACCGCCACGGACTGCGAGTTTTCCGCCCCGATGCAGACCGACGTTCAGGTACATCCGGGGTTCGACTCCTCGTGGTGGCAGTCTTCGGTCCTGACACCGCCTGCAGAGGAGTTCCAGCAGACGAGCGACCACTTCTCTTGGTCCCTACAGAACCTCGCGCCGTTCTGCGACCAGATCGATGACCCGTACTCGATCCACGACTCCATGCAGCTCCCACAGATCGCCAAGAGCATTCTCAGAGACTTTGACGCCAGTTCGCACTTTATTCCCGTGAACCCGGAGAGGCACAGCTCCAAGCCGGGCGGCTCAGGCAGACCGTACAGTCCCTACGATGAGATCGATGTGCTGGAGTTGGAGAGATACTTGTAAAGAACTCAGACATGAACTTGAAGTTAAACGTCGCCAAAAAAACATGCACAAAGCAAGGAGACAATGCACAAAAAGGCTACCTAGGACTATATGGGTCCTTTGTCAAAACATTATAAGGGGTTTTATCATGATTGTAAATATGTACCATTTTCCATTACATCTTAGAAGTAACCTTAGTTCCAATCATTTAATCGTCATCAGAAAGTTGTCAGAAGTCACATTTCAAGATGGAGAAACTATTGCACGGCCGAATTATGTCACATGTATTGTAGGCATTGAAACAAAACAATAAACAAAACATGCCTGCAATACACGGAGAAGCACTTAACCATTGATGGCATACACAGTTCAGTAACATACAATTACTTTTGAAAATATGATTTTGCAGTAACAGCAGCCAAAATTTTGGCCTTGAATTCATCATTTCCAAAAAATACATTGTAGTCAGAAGAAAGATATATTTTTCTACTGTGTACTGTGTATAATCATGAGTGGGTAAGTTGCTTGAAATGCTAGTGATGTTTCTCCATTCTGGAAATCGTTTGACTGTCACCAAACGTACATTTGAAAAGGAAAAGCAGCCAAAGTTTTTGCATGGATTTGTTATATCATAATTTATCAACTTCTATAAAGTAATACTGCCAACAAACCTGTACATAGTCCCTTTTTAGTTGCCAAAGGAGACAACCATTGTAATCATTGCAGTTACAACTGGTGTGGGGTAAACATTAGTTAAGGCCCAAGGATAAGTTTTAATACGCTGGTATTGTTGAACATGTTATTTTACTGTACAGTTTTCGCATAAAGGAGTGAGGGAAGGAGTTGAATGTAAGTTTTGTATGTCTAAAAGATATTTTTTACTACCTTCAAGAAATTGAAATAAAACAATGAAACCTATGGCACTGTCTGGATGTGTCTGCTTTATATATTTAATATTAGATAGATTAACAAGCTTTATCCTAAGGTATTGTAAGTGACGTTTCCATATTTCCAAAGCCCCAACATAAAAGTATAGACAAAAGTATTAGCATGAAATGAAAGTACAAGTCTCAGAGACCGAGTATAAAGTGCAGCTGTGCCAAATGGGGAGGGGGCAGTTTGACTTTGAAACACTCTTACCATTTCCATGTGGTTACATAATAAATTTTGAAATTGGGATCAGTCAGTCAGGTTTATATGTAGCATCATACATTTGGCTAAAATATATATCATTAAGAAAGAATAACCCAGCCAACTTTGGAGTTGAACTTTGACGTCCATTCTTGAATCGTTGGACCTATTTTCAGGGTTTGAAGCTAAGTTAACATAATAGCTTCTATATGAAGAACAATGTTGAGCAGTTGCAAAATTAAGCTCAACCCGAACCTTTTAAATACAACTCATTGTGCATCGGAATGGTCACATTTAACAAATTGGTTGGTGGCAAAGCATTAAACTAAGTCTTATCAAAATTCTTTGCGGCTAAAGTAGCAACGAAAAATGCAACTGACCAGCAATAAATAGGAAAACCCAGGTTGCAGGTATGCAAAAGTTATCAACCCTACAAATGTATCAGAAACCAGGCATTGACTGGCAAAGAGCAAGACAAAGGGCCACCAGCTTTTGTCTAATAGTTACTACCATGGTTTGTTCTTAGTCAAGATACTGTTAATGCAAAAATGTTTGCAGTAGTTTTATGTTTGCGGTTTTTGAAATGAACTCTTCAGCGTAAACTTAAAACCACTTGTCTTTTTTGCCTAAAAATCTACAACACATTGAATGGGGGTCATTGACCTGCGGATGTTGACATAAAGGATGGCATCTTGCCATGAGATACATCAATTGAAGCACTGTTAAATACTGCACAGTAGTCTAGTGGAAGAGTTGTGACATAAAAAGATACAAGCCACTTTGAAGGGAATATGTTGGTACCACAACTAACGCATTTGTTGAAACAATATTGCACAGTAACTACAATGTAGGTCATTCCATACATGTAAATAAGCCAATCAGTCAATTTCCAAACTGTTTGAAAGGCACAAAGGTGTTGTTTTCACACACAGACACCCGTACATACACAAACGCAAAAAAAAAAGTTTTCGGAAAGAAAAAGTGATACAGTGCGATTACTGTAAATACATGTAACTTGGTGTGGTCTTTCGCGATAAGGTGGAAATGGGGTGTTTGCGGTGGTTTTAAGTTTGCAGCAGCGCTATAGACACATACTGCTACAGTCTTGGACAAAAATGTTCGCGGTGGTTTTAATTTTGCACTGAAACAGTCGCCGTGAAAACCACGAACATAAAACCACCACGAACATTTCTGCATTTACAGTAGTGTGATGACCCCATTTCTAAACAGAGGTGAAACATTCATCATCCATTTCTTGCATTGCTGGAGGGGAAGTCACTTAAATGTGGACAAAAATGTGGCTGAACAGCTTAATCAACACCTCTATAATACTCAAGAAATACAACCATAGTCCAAACTCAGAAGGAGAGAGAAAATTAAAACACTTTAAAAAGTGGTTATCTTGTATGCAACATGATGAACTGCAGGATAGAAAAAAGATTCTGAATGAAGAAGTTTTTAGTGAGAAAACCACAGATGAACAAAGCTATCTATGTATGCATGATACCCCTGCTTGAATCTATTGACATCCATCTATCATTCAAAATGACATGTCCTGATACATGTACCACGGCTGTCTCCAGGACCCGTCCCTCAGTCTCGGAAATTTGCTTGTTGGGACAGAAAAAAAATGTCGCCCCATTGGTCCATAAAATCTGAACTTCATGACCTGAAAATGTATTTTCATAGCCTTAAACTGACAGTTTAAACGACAGAAATGAACAACATGGACTCCAAAACAATGAGTGGGATGGAAAAAGAATTAAAGCTGGAGACAGCCCTGTCTGTCACTCATGTGTGTTCTATGTTCTCTTAAGAACTTTGAACAAACATTTTATGCCAGAAAACTACCTTTCAAACAGTCTTGATGTACATAGAGCAATCACAAAGCTTTGGATTGGCTGTCACACATCAAGTAACATCTACTAACATAATTCCACCAGGGTACATAATTCCGCCACCCTGAAAAGATACGTTCAAACAGATTTCTAAACCAACGTCCCCCGGTATAATGCACTCCTGTATATCTAAACTGTGTATACCTGGAGGGGTGCTGCACTAGAGATATATCAAACACAGTTTTTCAAAAGGTCGGATTTATGTAACCCGGCGGATTAATGGTAATAGAGGTTATAGAAAGTGAGAACTTCCAGAAAACATCTGATGACCAGAGGGTTTGTCTATTTTATCCAGAACTAATGGAAGATGAATATCACTTTTTGAATTTGTTTAGGTTTAAGGTAAAGGTAACTTAAAAAGTGTCAAACTTCAGACTGAGGATGAAGCATGACGCTTTTTTATTAGCTAGTAGTGCAATGCGGCTTCGCTACGATTCGCATATTTTGGCTAAGCACACCTGGTCACCCCTACTCTTCTCAGTAAGTGTGTTGCAATTGGGTTCTTTTACGTGTAGAGGTTTGATGCCCTAAAGCTCCCTCATATATTACACAGGGCTACACCCTCCAATAGGACTATGCAACTCTTTTCCAGTTGTGTCCAGACCCGGACTTGAAAAAAAAGTGGCCTAGTAATATCAACAGTACTCAAATACTGCATCCTCCTTAAAGCAGGACCCCTATCACACGATTCATCGTTGGCTCGCTCGCGTAGGGGCCCTGCTCTTCAGCGACGGTAGACACAGTTCTGGCGCCGTTACTGACAGTTGCTCATGAATAATTAATGAGATATCCTTATTTGGCAGTTAATTTGTTCTGAACCTAAAGTAACGATGTGAGACGTAACCTGATTGGTCGATAGCTTCCCAGCGTCCTTTGTGCTTTTGCTTGAGATGAGGTTTAGCAAACCCTCTGATTGGCTGAAGCTGTTTTGGTGGCGACGGCGCCAGAACCATGTCTACCGTCGCTGAAGAGCAGGGCCCCTACGCGAACGAGCCAACAACGAATCGAGCGATAGGGGTCCTGCTTTAAAGAGAGTGAAATACTGTAAATACAGAAATGTTTGCTGTGGTTTTAAGTTCATGGTTTTCACAGTAAGCTCTTTGCCGCGACTTAAAACCAATACAAAATGTTTTGCCCTCCCATCCCCTTGTCTACTATTGTCTCAAATGTGAACCACTGTGAACACTCAATTTTCTATCAAAACCATGCAAACTTAAATGCATTTACAGTATGCCACCTTCTTCTCATTATCAGAAATAACAACGGTTTACCGTAAATTTTCTTAAAAGCACCAGTGATAAATATTACCTAATTGTTGGTGGACAGGACAGTTCCATTCAAAAATATCATTTTACAATATCTAGTTTCATTATGAACCATGACTCTGACTCATCTTGCCCTAGGTTTAGAAGCAAATTGACCTCTAGGCGTGGAGCAACTTGACACTTGGGTGGGACTATTGTAAGACAACTATAGGCTTATTTGTGAAACACTTTGTGAAGTCACTTTTCTATCTATGACCTGATTCACACTGGGAAAATTTTCTGCACGTACTACAATGACGTACCACAGCGACTTTGGCGTACGGCCCCTTTTATCCTGGGTATGAATCGGCCCTGCACGTCCTATGACATTTTTATTGCCCGTACGATGGCGTTGTACGTTAACTCCAAGGTGATTATTTAGTGTACTACTCAAGTACAAATTTATCAATCCATTGAAGACTACGTGGCCTTTTCGAAGTAAACAAAATCCACACATCCAGAATCTAGTGATTATTTTCTGGTAAACTGCATAATCTCGGTACAGTGCTCAAAAGGAATTTTTGGGAAAAGGTGAACTGGTGCACCTGATCTAAAAATCTTTGGTGCACAAAAAAATCTAAATCAATTGGATGTCAACAAAACCTCAATGCCTCTCTTCAGATTTGAATCTGACATTAAAAAAAAAACTAATAAAAAAAGTAATACAAGAAAGGTTTTTCTGACACTTAGATGCCAAGAGTGCTGTATACTACTAGGTGTACAATTATCTTTACATACAAAACCCTACACAAGTAAATCATACTGTTTAATAGGTGCACCCAGTAAAAATTGGGTGTACTGAGCTTTAATTTTGGGTGCACAAAAGTGCAAGTAATTTGGGGTGCACAAAAGTGCAAAAATAATTGCACCCAGTGTATTGAGCTCAGGTGTATCATGCTGTTTAAGTCCCTGGATAATCCTTAATGACTTCTGATTACAAATGAAACCTGGAAGGGAGAACAGCAACCAATGTCTTATGTATCAAACCCCCCACACCAGTAGTACGTGTATCATACATCATTTAAGTCGGACAAAAGTCATCGCCACCTTGTCGTTTGCTAAAGGACGTAGCGTAAGTGGTGACATTTGGGTATTGAAGCCCACTGATCCAGACAGGAATAGGTCACCGATATTGTGAACACCAAAGACGACGTGTCCTTCACCCCTGACTTGAAGCCATCTAAATTGGCCAATAAAAATTCTTAAGTCTGACTTTGACTGAAGATTTCGGGAACTACACATTAGCCTCCGCGAGGCCTTCCTACGAGGATATGGATCGTAGAATTTGGCAAAAAAAGGGAATAATTTGCCAGTAGAATCAGTCAAGGATAAAGTTAATAATCATAACTGCACCTGCGAATGAAACCAAACTTCCCTGGCAAATATTTCCCTATAGCCGGCGTGGTTAGTCTGGTACTACACATGCTCGCAAACAATGCTGGATATGGGTCTCGTAATAATTATAGCATTCTCTTTTATTTGCAGTGTGTCATAGGTGTGTCTGTCTAATACCCTGTGAGATTTTATGACTGGGTAATGAGTAAGAAATCACGTTGAAGGTCAATAACAAGTGCTTCGTATCTCTACACATTTCTGCAATACCTTTAGGAAAGTATGATTACTGGGCAGTGTCTGGAGTTCGGCAGAAGACACTATTAAGAGTAATTGACCCAGAGAAAACAGGCTTTAAGTCTCACAACAACAATCCTACGTAACAATTTTCCAGCCAGACGTACCGATTTTTTGCCTGACTAAACCTATTATTCCGCATGATTTTCTTCCTTAGACCAAGAGATACATACGTTTAGGCTAGCCCATATAAGTTACAATTTTACTACATTTAACCATTATATGCAAAGTTTAAAAAAGAGATATGTGCTTGTTAAATTTTGCAGGGGGGGGGGGAGGTTGCTAGGGGTAATATCTTAATATCTTAGAGACATTGCAGTTTAAAAAGTGTTACGTTATGTAAGTTGTGTGAGCATGCCCCCTGGCATCGTTTTATCTCAAGTTCCCAATACCTTTGGGGTTCCCAGACTAGTTGTGCGAGCTATTTGCTTACTTTGAGATGCCAGCTTAAGCACATGTTGGGTGTGCATTATCATAAGTCTCTGTTTGACTGTTATTTCATGAGAATAACTGTGGTATGAGACCAAGAATCATCACAGCCAGATGGAGCCAACCAACCAGGATTCCCCTTTTGACATTCAATAAACAACTGTTCTGGTATTTTGATTTCAAAGAGTGATTTGCACCATTATATCATGGGGGTGTATTAAAAAAAAGGTGATATACTGTGCACCCCCATAATATGATGGTATACAGCTAGCTAGCTAGCTAACAAGCAAATCCATCGCACACAGCAAAAATGACAACCAACCAACCAACCAACCAACCAACCAACCAACCAACAAACAAGCCAGCCAATTAAGTATGTATAATCATGCATCAGATTCTGAAATAATGACTGACACCACCATGTTTTGCAGATCACCCAGTGTACTTCACTTGAATTCTCACAAAAACTAAGGTAGGTGTAGACAGAACAGCGGTTACTTAATGTTAACACTGCAGAAACAATTCACAAAAGACCATGTCAAACACTGGGATGACACAGTCCCAAAATCATCAACTTGGAGGCACGGTTGCAACAGCCTGTAAGAATTTCTGCCGCACATCTCAAATTTCTAGATAACACCTTTTTTTCTTGAAATAAAAAAAAATCTTGTAAATGAGAATTTTTTCACACACAGCCATATACTGTCATATTTATTGATACTTTTGCAGTGTGGCGCACAATTACACACCAATACATTCTGAAAGAATTATCCATATCATCGCTCATATTTTTCTCCAATAGGCCAATTTTTTCAAACTTCCTATTCAGTGTGAAGGCATCTACTTTATATTTGACAGTTTTGCTTGCATACAAGATGTTGTTTTTCAGATTACAATAGTTACATGAGAAACAAATGAATCACTTAAATCATTTGAACTCTGTAAGGCCGTTTTAAGCATTTCAATCTGTTACCATAAGCCGTCGCCTTTCAAATATCACCTATTGAATGTACTAGGCATAGAGATGTTATAGACGTAACTACTCATTTGCTAGCGGCGAGAAACCTCTCGTTGATATTTTCCCAGTTGACGACGTTCCAGATGGCGTTGACGTAGTCCGGTCGGACGTTCCTGTACTGTAAGTAGTACGCGTGCTCCCAGACATCAATGCCAAGGAGAGGGATAAGACCTGGGGAAGACAGAAATAAGTGACAGGTCATTTTTTATTCATAGCATTGACTTGAAAATACCTCATGAACTCTACTAGTCTTTAGATGTTTGCTGTGGTTTTATTTCTGCCTTTGTTGCATTGCCTCTCCACCACAAAATTGTTACACCACGTTTTTGAGCTGCAGTGTTGTTTTGCCCGAGAACTTAAAACACTGAAAACCTCCTTTATATTCCTACCACAAAAATAACTGAATTTCCAGTCTGTGTTCCTCTCTGTGAGAATGGTGGTATACCAAAGTTTGTAATATTCATCCTACTCTAACTCCAGTTTGCTCCTCTGATTGCATCCAAGCAGAATATGATTTTTTTATACTTTTTTAAGTCATCTGGCAAAGACAGTCATCAGACATCTTCGCCAACCAACTTCCAACCACAGACGACCTTGCTCACTACCAGTAACTCCAAACCATGGTCTGGAGATTGAAGGTCATGAGGCTATGATTGGCTATGAGATACGGGTGCTTTAGGGTCAGTGTACTGGTCGGAGATTAGTTTTATTGTCCGACTATGGAGGTCTGTAGGATGAAATATAGCTGGAACTTGTGAAAGGAAACACTTCTAATCATGGTCGCCAACTGAGACATAATAACTACTTTTGTCTCCTTGAGTGAGTGTTATTGAGGAGGTATTTTAAACCTCCTAGGCAGTGTAATGACTATAATTATCGGCATTAAAGAACATAGCAAGGTGTACTATATAATATTTCAAATGTTTGTTTTTATAAAAATAGAGGTCATGGAATCCTCTGGTATGTGTGGAATGCAAGATAAAAAAACATTTGCATTTATCTAGAGACAAAAAGTTGGATTCTACCATGTGAATTTTGGCTGATCTTAACTCTAGAGAGCCTTTTATATATCTTGAGAACCTGACAGACTTTTCTCAACTCCGAAGAAAATCAGCTGCTGTATAACATTGTAAGGCTAAATGTACCGTATATCATTTTAGTGGTACTTTCTAAGAATTGTAATCAATGTGTTACAATGTAAATAAAAAAGTCATTATCAGGGCTTCACAAGAGGCTTCTTTTTGAAATTGAACACATGGATACAATTAAAACGTCTAGTCTACATATCTGAATATAATAGATCTATCTTTTCTTTTGCATACATTATTGTGGGTGACTTTTTTTGTTTTTTTGGAGGCAGTGGCTAATATATAGTCTAACGTTTTTGATAATAAGTAGCTTTTGTGATTTTAGTACAAATGTAGTTTTTCAAGGTTTTCTAGATTGTGAAAGCTCTGAGAGATTGTGGTTGTTTCAAAAAGCCTGTTTCTTTCAGCCTCGTACTGAGGGAATTGACAAATGAAATGTATGTCATTTTCCACTGCATCCTTTGTACAATACCTGCACAGTCTGAGACCTTACTGTACTTAATACCTTTGTGCCAGCTTGCTCACCCTTAATCCTAGAAATTCTCCACTTTTTACTAAAGAAAAAAATGATAAACATCTTATCAACTTAAGTGGTTGTATCTTTGTCCCCTTAAGGTACAAAGCAGTGACAGTGATTATCTAAGACAGTAGTGCTGTATTGTTACAGCTGATGGTAAGTCAGATGACAGAAATCCCCTTAAGAAGGCCTTTGTTGGTCTTAATGTGAATAGACTTAGAGTCTTAAGTTACTGGTAGAGGCGCAAAGGCAATTCTATGTCCAAATGCTGAATGTAGTGTAATAGCTTTAAAGATTTTAGAGATTAGGGATTTTCATTAGTCACACGTATCTGTATCTGTATAGCTGGTATAACCGCCTTCTGTGTAACAGACCAGCTTGACAGGCATGCGATGCCACCTGACGACCTGTCACACCTAACCATTGTACAGTTAACTCCAGGCTTTGTTTAAAGCTATCTTGTGAATGTGAGGATGCCCCAACTGTACTTGGTGACTTCCACTCTACAGTATGGTGGCGTCTGTGTGGCATAGTGGCAGAGCATCTGGCTATGAACCAATGAGACCCAGGTTCAACTCCCAGAAGTGTACCCAGACATGTCCGGACATGTACCCAGACGTTGTGCCCTTATTTTGGTGGGAACTTCACTTTGAGGTAGAAGAGGAAAGGCTTTTTTGCCACGTTTTAGGTTCGCAGTTGAATCAATCTGTAGTTACTGTATATACATTTGTATACTGTAGTTATGTCACTTAAAGATTTCACCAGTAAAATCAAATCACCGTGACATCTTCCAGATTTACAGTTACTACACTTCCTACCTGTGGTTGCCTGTAGGGGATCCTGGTTGGGACAGGCAGCGATACTCAGTCTGTTATTCTCCTTGTCATATCCCAGCCACCCCCATCCAGACCCCTGCACAGCCACGGAGGAAGCTGACATCTTCTTCTTAAGGTTCTCGAAGGAGCCAAAGTCTCGATTGATTGCCGCAAGAACTTCTCCTGCAGATAGAGAGGTGCTATCTGTTTATTTCTTGAGGAAATTGAAGTTAAAAAAATTATTACATATTCAACATGGCATCAACATACATATACTGTAGTTCAGTTCAGTTTATCCTCAGTGAGGCAATACCGGTGTCTCCACATGTCCCTGTCAAGCACGATAGAGTTCACGTACTGTAAAACAAGAAATCTTTCCAGCGATTTCACGGTGAGGGCTCACCATTGACATGTACTGTGTTTTGCATTGCATTACTACGATTGTCTCAATGAAGAATTCCTCTCCCTTTCTCCTGCAAAATCAGGTCCCTGGGAACCTAAAATGAATCAATTCACAGTACCTTACATGACATTGAACTACAAATAGTGCTTCAAAACCATCATTGCTGACAGCTTGTCTTGTGACTATGAGTGTGCAGTGACGGTGGCACAGGGCGTTGCCTGCCCAAAAGATTACTACATGTAGTATGTTGGGAGGGCGTCGCCTTCCTAAAAATCAGACTGAAACCCTTGTGTATTTTTTTCACTAATACTAGTTATAGAGATATCATTTTAAACTTAGCTTACTCTACTAGCAAAATGCAGGAAATAGTGATTCTGTGGGTCAAGATGTTAAAATTCTTCCCCAGACACCCTTTGGCGCTTCACATGGTGAAAATTAAGTCAGCAATATCTGTCACTCACCACCCCACACCCATACGAAATTTCCTATGGCCACAATCATGGTTTACGAATAAAGGAAAGCTTGATACTATTACTAGTAAGTGTAACTAAAGGAGTATTTTTTGGCTCCTTTTGTGGCAAACTCTAGAGAGTCACTGAATGATTTTGAAGACATCTGTGTGAGTGTCTTACCCTGTGGCTCCCCTCCTCCGTTAGGAGACAGGTTGGTCCAGAAGATGGAGTGGTTCAGGTGACCTCCACCGTTAAACTTCAGCGCCGGGCCCAGAGCTATCTCTGTTGTCACGTCACCTGAGATACAACAACAACAACATCAATAACGATAACAGCAAAGCTTCTGGGATAGGCCTAGAGCAATCTCTGTTGTCAAATCACCTCAGACAGCAACAACATAACAACAATAACTTGGGCTAAACTATAACTAATTCTACATGTACTTATTACATACATTAATAGGGCTCCTTTTCCAATAAATGATGATTGCTGAGCGACCATACATTGATAAGAATTGGATTTGTGTAACCCTTTATTTCATGAATGGAATATGAATGATGTAAGATGTTAAAGTATGATTCAAGAGACAACCAAACATATAAAACATGAAAAGATTTGTTCTTTGTATATTTGAAATTTGCTAAGAGACCTGTCCATTGTATGGTAGCTCAGAGTCCCTTGACCCCATACCCCCAACTCATGACATAGGCTTGAATGATCTTGTTGAACTGTTGAGTTATTTTTAGCTATAGGAAAAACTCATCCATCAGTTAATAACATGACAGAGTCAAACCAGTTTCTTGCAAAATCATGCAAATGACTGTCTAATTAACAGTACCTGAACAAGCTGGAACACAAGTGGAGACCGTTTATTAAACCAAAGATAGGTAGATTCTGTGACAGAGATGACAATTTTGACAATCTTGCACTTGAGAAGTAAGAAAACTTGTGAATCCTTTTTTAAAGATTAGAATATGTAACTATACTGGCAAAGATGATAATTTACCACTAAAAATGACAGTTGGTTACATGTATAACTTACAGATTTTTGACCAAACTTGTTAAGGTACAGCTACAGGTAAAGGTGCAGACCAGACCTAAAGCACTGTACCTGTACCTGAAAATAGCGATATAGGTACACAGCCCTATTGCCTACCCTTTGCCTGTGCCTCTGCGAGTTTTTCCTCGGCCACGTTGAGGTTGTTGACGTAGGTGGCGTGGTGTTTGGAGTGGTGCAGCTGCATGATCTCCGCGGAGATGGTGGGCTCCAGCGCTCCGTAGTCGTACGGCAGGTCGGGGAGGGTGTGCTTCAGTCGCGTCCCCGCCGCCGCTAACAGGCCGGGACGGGACACGACCCTAAAGATCAAAATCAGACGGGAATAGAATACAGTAAATCATGTTGACTTCACTGTAAGTTTCGAAATATTCAGGGTGGATTGATTTTCGCAGTTTTTTGTGATTACCACATGTGGCCATGTTGATTTGATTATATGGATGACATCCTCTGGGAACCCCAAAACTGATGTGAGCATGCAAGTAAAAAAAGTTTGGCAAAAATAAAGTCGCCTTCATCATGAAATCTATGTGGTCAGGAAGGTTGAACAGAGTGGGATGGGACACGACCCTACAGATCAAAATCGGACAGGAATGGAACTACAGTCAATAGTGACCAGTGACCACCTGTCTACACAGACCAGATTTCGTTGTTGCCATTAGTAGTAGCGGTCTTATTGGGCAGGTTTGACTGTACAGTAAATAATTTCTAGTTTATGTGACTTAGGTGTTAAGTTTGGAATGTTCAGGGTGGTTTGACGTTTGTAGTGTCCATCGTTACCTCTCAACTGCAAAATTATGTCATTATTGCTAATATGCATTTTCATTGCATTAAATTGATACAAAATTGTTTCAGCCACAAACTTAAAACACTGCGAAAGCTACTTCCCCGCATACCCTGATATCATGTCCGCGTACTTAGGTTTGTGGCAACCTAGTTTTGTGGTAGGAGGTGGGAGGAGGTGTTGTCCTGTGGTGTTTGTGGTTGAAACAATAAAGAATAATGACAAAATGATCTACCAAGATATCTATTTCTAGTGACAAACTGTGTGAGAAAGTTTGTTTCTTTTCGTATAATATGTAAATATCCCTTATAAAACCCGAACAATCAAACCCAGTACTAGTACCCACCTGCCAGCCCAATGTGACCACTTTTTGGTAGTCCCTAAAATAATTTTTCCTACTTTAGCACTAAGACCCCGTTCACACTCATTTTTTTCAATCGCGATTGAAGTATAATCGCGATTGTTCGATCCGATCGCGATTGAACGCAAAGAAACTTTTGCGTTCACACTGCTTTTCGCCAAGTGGATTAAAGTACGCCGTGATCCGACCGCGATTGAAGCACGAGGTCAAAGGTTCGGCGTCGCTTGCTACAAAATGGCGGAAGTCCCCCAACTCTTGATGATTTTGTATCTCTGGAGAATGTTCTGTAGCCGTGGAAGGGAACGCAATCGGCGGGCTATGATCGCGAGAAGGCGTGAACGACGAAGGCTTTTGTATATTGGCCTCGCTGTAGTACGGGTAATGAACGCGACAAGTGCTGTAGACAGGACAATCTGGGAGCTTGAATGAAGCGACGATTGGTGGGAAAACATTGTACTTGGTACATTACTTATGTGATAAGTTGCGACCCTAGCCTTGAACCGGCCGAAATCCCCGCGGATCGCGATGGAATGAATCGTAGTTGCGTTCACACTCAAAATTTGATAGGATTGGATTGGATCCAATCGCGATTAATCCAATCAAACTACCTCCGGAGGTAGTTACAATCCAATCGCGATTGGATCGTTTTGGATTGTTCCAATCGCGATTGGGAGCGTTCACACTGAAAAAATCAATCGCGATCGGATCGATTCAATCGCGATTATACTTCAATCGCGATTGAAAAATATGAGTGTGAACGGGGTCTAACCCAAGCATTAAGATTAAGAATCCCGTCTATGGTGCCCAATTGTTTACAGCAATAATTTTCCAAGTCCCTTGAGTGTTCACTATAGACAGGTTTGACTACATAGGTATAATCTTACAAGCCCTGTGGACTTGTGGTCTAACATGCCACTGCCTATTGTTCATTTCCCATATGGGTCAAATTCCTTGAAACCCAGGGGTCAGTAGTTTAAAGTCCTATTCCATTTTGTTGCCTATTGTAAAAAGTGGCATATTGGCAGTGGTTTTATGTTTTCACAGTGAGATCTCACTGTAAACTCATAACATAGTTAATATTTGTTCTGTCTTTGATACTACTGTATATTCATATGCTTGCAAACAGAAAGGTTTGAAAGAAGAAGACAGTTTGCAAATTTTGTAAACATCCCTGACCCAGATAAACATGAATTATGAATCACTGTGAATCATATGCAGCCATGTGTAAAACTGTGTAATTATAGAGACCTCCCTTTCTTTATTTTGCCTGATATAGATCACATGGATTAGTGCTGTAGGCAGGTGCCATGTGCTGGCCAAATCTTTGCAGCAGAAGTTTTTAAGAGCAAATAGGTTTGATAGACAAAGAGATACTGTAAATGTAGAAATTAAACAATTGAAAGCACTGCGAATATTTTTGCCCACCTGCCACTTAAGCGCTTACTATTGTTTCAAACGCTTGAAACCACTGCAAACACTCCATTTTCTCCCTTCCCCGAAATAAAAACAACAAAAAACCCACACGAACTTAAATACATTTACAGTATCCTGGATGCCTGGCGAGGGAGCAAAATATTTCCTGCATGCCATGTACTCCTTTGAATTGATAAAAAAAATCTTGCAATTGCATTTTGGAAAGTTACCAAAATCTGTTCCCAAAATCTGTACCATTTTTTATATTGTTATCTGTTGTATCATTGGGTCACTAAAACCTTTGTGTTGTGGGCAAGAGAAGTTTTGGTACAGGTAGACATGGTGACAAAGAAAAATGACTTTCATAACCCCGTGTGTTGTGTCTTTTCATAACATCATAACATGATCATGACGTGACAAAAACGCCACCTTGCAGGTCACAGCAAAAGTGCTGCAGTTCTACTCAGCTATGGTGACCTTGTGAACGGCATCATGACGTTATCCCTTTTCGCTGACTCTATCCTACTCAGTCACCGCCAGACTCTTTCTCCATCTTACAATAACAAATCTGATACACCTTTTCATGTATCTACTTGCCATCTGCTTTGTTTCTTAGTGCCCTAAAATGACTAAGATGCCCGGTCTTTCCGAAACGTGCAAAATCATGTTATGATCCCGCCAAAGTTAACGGTGTATTTATGCACCACCGAATCCATGACGTGACGTCCAAACTCACCTCAACTATCAAAAAGAGCTAGAAGACACACTAGACTCACCTTTGGGTCAGTTTGACGCATGACAACATCTTGGTGCTCTAATCTGTTTTCAGGGGTTCCACAGCACGCAGCTAGCTATCTGGAGAAAGGGGAGGGGTGATTAGACTGTTCCAATTCCGGGAGCACTTTTAAATCGAAATACAACTAGCAAGGTATTTGTCAATGCCCATCATCAGATAGTATTCAAACTAAAACTAAAATTTAATTTGAATAGTCTTAGTATGAAATATTGAACAATTTTTAAATCTATGCTGAAATATTCTAGTTGATAGGATCTAAAGATATGCCGACTCCCCCTATAAGGATTTGGAAAGGTCCGAATTACCCACAGTGCTTTGTATGCATATTTTGCACATGGCGGGCGTCCATCTTGAAAATTTGTCTCTGTGATCTTCGCGGGAAGAACCGAGCGTAGATGCGTCGCTCTGCCTGACAACCGCCGTTTCTGGATTACCAACGATAGAAGAAGGACTCTAGATTCGAGAGGTAAGTTCCTTAGAGGGGGGAGGTTCACCTTGGAAAGGAAATCAAGCGTTCTGTCTTGGCGGGTCGACCGCCATTTTGGTTTCTTGTGTTCGCTTTCGAAAGGCAACTTCAGATTTCTTGAAGGATTCGTCCTCGCAGTCTTTCACATTGTGCCTTTTTAGTACATCAAACCACCACAGATGTTGTAAAGGACCTATAGATCACATGGGTGGAGAAAACCCGTTGTGGAATTCCCGCAACTTGGTGCAAAACAACATATACCGAAAAACACCAGTTGACCCATGACTATTTACAACAGAGACGCTTTCGCTCTGTAGCGACCTTAGCTACGGTCTCCGTACAGTAGCAGTACTCATGTCCAATATAATTTAATTTTCCTGAATGTTTGAACTCTGTGATTTTGTTTGAAATAAACTTGTTGAAGGATAGATTTGATGAAAAATCCGTTCAGTTCATGTTTTGTTCAGTTTTGACCTCTGACCCTCATATGCATACAAAACAGATTTTTGTGTAAGACTGCATAGTTAACGTCTCTCTAACATAAAGAGGGCTGAATGGAATGTTTTACAAAAGAAAAGTACAACAGAATCTTTTCAAGAAAAAAATAGAAGTGTGTGGTGCTGTTTTAAGTAATTAAAAAGTTCATACCAGAAGGTGATAACGCTAAACTTGATGTTCCCTTCCGCAGTGTGTGCATAATGATGATGAATGGTTTTAAGTAATGGAATAAGAATACATGTATCTAGATGCATTGATAAATCAAACTGTTAGCAACTCCATCAGGAGGTAGACTACAGTTTTATTTGAAAATTGTTTAAAGTGTGTACACATCAAGTATCAATGCAAAAGTATGTATTTTAATTTTAAAAAGTTGGAAAAATGTAGTACAGACTGTGCAGTAGTATGTAGTAATATTTGTTTCAACACAACATTTTTTTATTTTTCAGGGTCTAGAGTCATGTCTGAGGGTGACCCTCCACCCAAAAGGGTAAGTTCTTCAGAAAACAAACACTGAAACAGATTTAAACAGTTTGACACAAAACATAGCATTGCCAATAGTTAAGAAACTAAGAGATATAGAGAAAAGGAATCACATGAAAAGATATTGTTGTATACAAAAAGTTGGCAAAACAAGCTATGTAGCTGTTTAGTAAGATACAGTAGTGTACTTTCATTACCCCAGAAAAAAATCAATACCTTAATTTTGTTTGGGATTGTACTTTGTGTAACCTGTGAGTCAGTGGGGCAACGGTCACATTTGTCACAGGTTTCAGCCTTACCTGGTTGTCCCTTGTGTACAGGGTAAAGATTGCCCGCAACACAAATTTGCCAACTTGCATACAGAAAGCATGTAGGACAATGTCTTCTTTTAGATTAGTTGGCACTCATATTCATTTTCCAACCATTTATGTTTAATTTCAAGCTCATGGTTAGGGATCATGTCCTGTATCATATCTATAGAAATAAAATGTATGCATAAGATTTGACTATTACTGTATTTTTTTCTCATCTTTTCCAGTCAGAAATTTCACAATGATTTGTTTTAGATGGAATCTCTAATACTAAGACATAGATGTTTATATATTTATCTCCAGGTGAAGCTAAGTGAAGAGGAAGTGAGGAAACTACCAAGAGATGAATTGGTGAAAATGTGAGTAAACTTTAAAACCAGGTCTTTGTGTTACTGCAGTAGCTGTTTGGCTTCTGTTTCTCTATTGATTTTGAGTTTAGGTAGTAGGGAGAAACAAAATGATACAAAGTTTTTGTAGGTTGCTCCTTGTATTTACAAAATCCACATTTTGGGTTGCTTTTGGGTGTGCTACTACGAGGTCTCGAACAATTGAACACACAGCACACAGGAATTGAACACACAGCAGATTTCTTAACATTCTAAACCTTTATGAATTCTTGTAGACTTTGCCTCTGTCATATGGTTTTCATTAGATTTGAAACTGACTTCTTTTTTCATAAATATGTAATTGTGGTAAATGAATTTCTGTCCATAGCTGGTCAGAGCAGAATGCCTATGTCCAGTCTCTGGAGACGAAGAACAATGCAGGACCCAGCTCAAGCACGGAATGTAAGTATTTACATCTGTCTGTATGTAAAACACAAAAGACCATACAAGTCCTTTTGTAAATCATGTAGTCTGGATTACAACTTACCAAAGACCATAGCTAAACTGTAAGATAAAAATGTGCTATACAAGAAGACATTGCTTAATGTCCAACCAGTGTCTGAATAGCATTTTGGCAGAACGTAGTGCGTATACCATTATTAGCCTGTTATTTAAACCTGTCATAACTGCCGATTCTCTTTTGTTCTGTTTTGTCAACGTTGCATCGGAGCATATATACGAGATATTAACCTTAAATACGTGGACACGACCTTAAACGCTTACGTTCTGCCGACGTGCTTATCTTAATATATGGAGCCCAGTATTAACCCTGCCTCCCACCCAAACCAGGTGAGGAGCTAACAGGTCTGAGAGAGTCAGAGGAGAAACTGAAGCAGCAGCAACAGGAGTCGACCCGCCGCGAGAACGTTCTCGTCATGAGGCTCGCCACCAAAGAACAGGAGATGCAGGAGATTGCCGTGAGTTTCATGCTTAATCTTAAGCACACTGAAGTTTGGCATATTGGTTACTAGGGGTGGATACCGGTTCGCTGGACCTGATTCGGACCTATATAACATCCAAGAACCGAGTCCAAAAACCTGAAAGCCAAAAACCTGAGTCCAAAAAAAATGAACAAAGTACAAATATATTTTTCTATTTTGTTTGATGAAAAGTGTTTTGAGTCTCCCTATGAGAAGAAAAGGCATATACAATGTAAAATAAGTGCAACATTCAAATATCAAATACTGGTTTGCCTTAAAAGTCTTCTCACCAAGAAACTTTTACAGTCATGCATGTCAGTCTTAATTCGCTATGCTTAATATTGGTTTAATAAAACAAAACATGTCAACTAGACAGGATCATGTCCGGACCTGAACCTAAATCTCTGGACCTAAACCTGGACTTGGACCTTATTAAGCTGAACCGGTATCCACCCCTATTGGTTACAGAGTTTGGCAACGGCGAAATTTGATATGTAGACTTGACTATGTTTTCAACTGTAGGTCTTTTAAAAAGAAGTCAACACGTAAACTAGAAACACAAGAAAGTATTGTTAAGGACAGTTCCTCTGACATCTGTCCCAGTATGTACATGTATGTAACAGTATGTTTTACTGTCTCATTTGAAAGAGTACAATCCTGTCTATAACATGATCTCTTTATTTCTGTAAGTCACATATTGAAATAGAGATATAAACAATGTAAAAATGAAAGGACCACAAACATTTCCAGTAACATCTCTATTGTCCACCTGCAGAGTCAGATCCAGGAGGTGAAGCAGGGTCAGACCCCGGGTACAGCGCAGCTGCGCACCATGCTGCTGGACCCTGCTGTCAACCTGCTGTTCACACGCATGAAGCAGGAGCTCACCGACAGCAAGGACAAGCTGGAGCAGGCCCAGAACGAGCTCAGCGCCTGGAAGTTTACACCAGATAGGTGAGACTTGGGAGGGGTTTACTCCAGAGGATGTCTAACTCATTGCACCAACCTACTTATTAGTTTGACCTTGTTTGAGAGAATTTACCTTGTGCAGTACTCCTGTAGAAAGGAACGTTCACACCGGGAATTGTGAATCCCAATTCACGAATCGTGAATCCCAATTCACGAATCCTGGTATGAATGGGATCTAAGATTTATTGGAAATTGGAGAAACCTCACTAGAATCAAACTGCTTTATAAGCTTAAACTATGCAAACCATAGTACATATTTACAAAAGAGTGCAAGTAAAGTGTGTCGTTTGAACTTCTTATTATATGTTCTGTGTTTTGTACATCCACTTTTGTAGTTCAAAAAACACACTTTAGTAGGACTTTTTGTGAAATGGGATTCTCAAATCCTGGTATGAACAGTCCTAATCTGGCTCCAATGGCAGGGGGGAGTTAGTCCTGATTTTAGGATTCGGCTGATTATATCAGGATTAATCCCTTGCCAGGATGAATTCCAATTTGCAAATCATGGCATCAACAGTGTCTAGAGGTGAAGTATTTCCACATTCCACATTTGTGTAAAGCCCAGGGCTTGATGTACTTGACTACATTTACAACTTGTTTCTGCTTGCCCCCCTCCCCACACTGTCGCACCCACAGCCAAACCGGGAAGAAGCTGTGTAAATCACTTGTATATATCCCGGGGCTTATTCTACATACAACTACATTTACAACTTGTTTCTGCTTGCCCCCCTCCCCACACCGTGTCACAGCCAAACAGGGAAGAAGCTGATCTCGCGGTGCCGGATGTTGATCCAGGAGAACCAGGAGCTGGGCCGTCAGCTGTCGCAGGGACGCATCGCCCAGCTGGAGGGGGAGCTCGCACTGCAGAAAAAGTACAGCGAGGAACTCAAGTCAAGCCAGGACGGTAAGAGATAGAGATGAACTAGCACTACTGTAAATTCGCTCTGCAGAAAAAGTACAGCAAGGAACTCAAGTCAAGCCAGGACAGTAAGAGATATAGATGAACTAGAACTAGAACTACTGTAAGCTCGCTCTGCAGAAAAAGTACAGCGAGGAACTCAAGTCAAGTCAGGATGGTAAGAGATGAACGAGAACCAGTATCCTAGATAAATAAAAAATAACCAGTTTCCTAGGATCCAGAATGACTTCTATTTGTTTTCACAGGAATTCAGTTTCGTAGAAGGGAAGGAGGTTTTTGCAGGGTTCAATGCTGAAACAATTGAAACTTAGGTCTAAAAGATAATAACTTCTTTTCCATTTTTTAGAAAAAAAGGAGAAACTTTGCATTTTATCACAGATTTGCAATGATGCAGAACAATACTCAAATGAACTCAAACCAGGAGAAAGACTATGGGTAAGATTATAGGATGAGTTATAAAAAATTGCACATACACATACACAGAGCATGTAAATATTTTTGTCCTGAAACTGTAGGAAGAGTTGATAAAATCTGTCTGTATTTCCCACAGAACTGAACGACTTCGTGATCCAGCTGGATGAGGAGGTAGAAGGTATGCAAAGTACAATCTATGTCCTTCAGCAGCAACTGAAAGACTGCCGCCAGCAGCTCGCTCAGGCTCACCAGGAGCTGACGAACGCTCGGACAGAATTGAGCCACGCCAAACTCATGGATAGGACAGAAAGGACTCTGGAGGCGACGTCCGAATCAATGGAGGGCCTCGGCCCTCACCACAACCCCGGCCACGCTTGTAATAGCCTGGCCAACCACTCGTCTACGAGTAGTAACGACCTGCCCGCCAATAACGGCGGTCACGTCTTGACTTCCCTGCGCACCAAGACAGAGCCTAGCGAGGAAGTAGAAAGCAATTCGTGCAAAACGAGCCAAAATGCTGCCGAATTGACTCCCAACTCGGACCCTCTCCTGGAGGGGGTTCATAAACACGACCAGAACCAGGTCCTGACCAACACTCTCTTGGAGGAGGTTTCCAACTCAGATAGTAGTCCTAGTCAGACTTGTTTGGAGGAAAAGACTGCAATATCCCTTGACGGTCTCACCAGTAACGAACCCAATTCGATTGGAACAGACCCTAGCTCCCCCGAACAGACTTCTGAACATAATGGCGTCCCCGACAGCGTTCCCCGTATATACAGTCAGGGAACCGCGTAGATTGGACTGCGCTAGTAGCGCAGAGTCGTTCCAAATATTTGTCCGAAGCTTCAATGTTGTCCAGGTGCTCTCTGTCATGCGTACGAGATTGTTTGTGCCTGTTAATACTATCTATTCACCTATTATTATGTTGGTAGCTGGACACAAAACTGAGAAAAAAAGTATTTCTGTGCTGCAAACTGTGGTAATAAGAGTAGCAGGTACACTTTATAGTTGTAAAAAGGACCTTTGATTATTTCTGTGAACACTAAAGTAACTCTGTGCACTGTTGTAGATTGTGTAATGATCGTTTTTCTGCTGATGTTTTCAGTGATCTTGTTCATTATCAAGCATCTCCGATGCTGTGTCACTTTTAAAACAATCTAAAACATTCAGTACTTTCACATGACAGGTGTTTTTTAAAAATCCAAAGCCAATAGAACATGAACTTGAAGATATTTGGAAAAACACACACACGGATGTCCCAAAGGAATTCACTCATTTTGTTCTGAATGGATGATAAAGTCATAAAATGAATATTTTGTTTACAAAGGGAAAATGCATGACTGCCATGTTTTATTCACTGCTGCAAGAGTATCTTTGCTACAGCTGTATTAGTAATTGTTTTTATTGAGGGGACAATTTTCATCTTACAGCTGAGGGTACATTTTCTTTAACACATAACAATAGAGGACCAAAACAGATAACAACATGGATTCTGTTGCTTCAGATTCAATTTAATATCTCCATCTTAAAAAAGAAATTGGCAGCTTTCACAACTTGACAACTTATAGAAATGTCAAACCATTCTGGCTAAAAAAATATGGATCCTGAAAATATGCTCTATGAATGTATAGCATCTTTCTCCAACAGGTCTCACCCTTTTAAAGGCAACTTATGGTCAAGGAGATTACAACTCAACTCAAGGCAAAGATTACAGATATAACTGATACTTGGGGAGGGGGGAGGTAAAATAATGATTGTGAACAACTTTCAACAAGGTCATGATATGTATGTACAATTTTGCCAGTGCTTGCATTCTATCTGTTTTCTGTATATGTTCTGGACAAAATAGACCTCAATCACCTCTATGAGTTGATTGCTCTCTGCTCTTCGCTTCAGGTGGGGTAAAAACAACTCTAGTATGTAAATGAGGTTGTTAGTAACTACCTGAATGTATACAGACGTGTTCCATTGGTGCATTTATATGTTTTCTACTGGGAAGACCCAACTCTTAACGTCCAGTGGCTATGACTAGGAGATGTGTCTATAAATTTTGGTTGCAGTTCTGGAGGCTGATGTCTTTTGAGTTGCAGGTGTACACACGTTAAGCCAAAGCCTCAGATTCTCGTACATGGTCCTGAAAATAAAGTTCACCTAATTCTGCAGAATTCCTGTTTCTTTGTCGTCTTGCTGTGTACATGGTCACATAGATAATGTTGTTAGAATGTAATTACATGTACTATTAACATAATTCTGCCCAGTCACATATATTTGCCACCCTGAAAAAGATGTGTCTAAAGAGATCTCCAATGCAACATCCCCCAGTATAATAATGCACTACTGTATATCTGACCTGCATGACTGGGGGTGCTGCACTAGAGATCTCTAAAACACAAGTTGTCTTTCAAAGTGGTACGTACTTGTACATGTATTTAACCTGTCAGCTAAACGTTAATGCAAGTTAGATAAGCTAGCTGTATGACAAAAAGGCAGACAACAAGTCTCCAAATTATTTTGGGAATATTTAAGGTTTTTAGTTATTTGTATTCTTCAAGTATGCATTAAGGTAATACATGGTGTTGCTGACCTTAAGTAAAGATCTTACTGCGTGCAGGGCAAATGTTGATGGGGAAAGAAATTCCTTGCCAAAATGTGCCTCATTTTGTTTTGGGTGTGTGACGCCAACACGAAATATCGTTGTACATGTCATATTTACGGGAAGGGACATAACATGGCATTTTTCTCGATCAATGCCAAATATTTTCATTGCTCTATTGATAGTTAATGGAGAGATCTTCCGTACAAGTCTAAATATCTGGGATTTTTAAGTGAAGTATGTGTATCAATTCATAGTGCATGGAGCCGCCAAAACCTGTGGTTCTGTATAGCCCCTTGATAGAGGAGTAATTTTTTACCTATAAGGTGACGTGAACCATGTGTATTGATTCATAGTGCGTGCATAAAGCATATTTACTCATCGACAGGTAAGTCATTGAGGTTTCTCATATGTTTGCTCATAGTTGATTGGTTCAAATTGAGTCAGATGTAAACTCATACTTGCTTTGTTAAGATCTAATTACTTTTGGCCATTCAGCAATAAATAAAAGAAAGCCAGCCGAAAGTCTGTAACCGCTATGCATCAGTTCCCGATGGTCGCGAATGATTGAAAAGTCCCTTCCACTATAAAGAAATTATGGATGCTGTAAGTTAATAAATTTCCGCTAGGTGTCGCTGTAGTACTACTGATCAGCAGAGAAGATGGCGAAGAGCGGTATGTACAAATATGTCTCTGAATGCTCTGTCGTCTGCCGGTCTGAGCGGGAAGCGACTGTAAATGTCGGATGTCGCAGAAAGGTTACATTCAACAGAAAAAGCTTTCCGCTATTTGTAGATGTATAAAGTATGAAAGATTTCTAAATTCGCGTGTTTATTATGGAGGGGCCGGGGGCGGCACGCAACAGGCGCATATGGGGAGGGGGGCGTGGTAACAAGCAAACCGGTTCAAATCCGAGCCAACTTGTATACATGTGTTTTTCGTGTAACGATACAGCAAACCGATCTTTGAATTGAGAACACTATCAACTGCAATCACAACAGACTTTAAAATGTAGCGTCAGATTATATGACTCAGCAATTTTGCTTTGTGTTTAAAACAAATTAAGTTTATGTTAGGCATATTTTTCTTGGCCTGTTCTTTGGACTAAAGAGACAACAACAACAAAAAATTAAAGAAATAAGCCCTATGCTAAAAGTACTCATTATAAACTTTGCTTTGCTTGTCATGTGCTATGTAACAGTTATCCAATAAAGCAATATGTTAAGTGACTTATTATACTTTTGAAGGTGGGAGAAGAGATTTTGGATCTTTCCAGTCCTCCAATGTTCAGGAGCTGATTAATCAACCAGAGGTGAGAGTTAGTCAAAAAGGAGTCATAAATCTTTGCAATTGTTTTCTTAGTGCAGTTTTTGCAACCGCTCTTGACCCTTTCACTGCATAATCGTAACACTGTGAATATGCGTTGACTATGTGAGTGTGTCACTAAACAAGAGTGCTGCAGTCATACTATTTAAATCCCTACCAACCCAGTGTCTGACATTGGCTGGGAAATTTTTTCACTTTTTGGGGGGACATACACTCATACAGTACCATGAAATCGGTTATGGGGATGTGCTATAGGGTGATCATAACAAACAAGGTACTGTATTACTTTCAAGGAACATACTAGTATACAAGCTTTCTAGTGATGAAGACTTACTGAATGACACATCAGATGCATTGCCATACTATACCTTGGTACAGGTATATATATAGAATACAACACGGGGTATTCCGTATCACCCGAGGTACCAGCCCGACCGCGGGTCGGATCGCCCGACGGCCGTAGGCCGGAGGGTGATCCGACCCGCGGGAGGGCTGGGACCGAGGGTGATGCGGAATACAACGTGTTGTATTTTATTTATGTCATACCTTGGTCATACCCACCCGAGAAAACACACATTTCAATGCGGAATGCGCCAGAAGTTGAGGGAGTTTTTGTGTCCTCGAACAAGAAACTGTAGCATTACATTGTTCCAATCTCAGAATCCGGTATTCGAATTTCCGACGGCCGCACAACCGGCGCGCTCGAAATGCGTTCGAAATATTCTATGGAAGCCTGTGTGATAACACTTCCGAACCCTATGTGATCCGGATAGTTATCACACGGTCCGGAACACCCGTATCAGGCCCAGGCATTACATAAATAACATTATACCATTTTGCTACAGCACATGTTAATTAAATCTTGTATATTTCAGGATCAGTATGTACCACCACCTTTGCCCTTTGACCTTCCCTCCTTTGAGGACTACAAGGATCCAGAAAAGTGCCCTAAATTTGGGAAGGAGATGAGAAAAAAGCACTTCCTATTGGAGGTAAATGTTATGTTCTTCTTATGTTATCAATCAATCAATCATCCACAACCATCAGCTGCTGATGTATCATGGCTGTGGACAACTCTATCCAGGATGTTCTATATATGGCACAGGGCCCTGGTGAACACCTATTCTCTAGGTGCCCTCAAAACTATGTAGAAGAACCAGGGAGGTTCTCAGAAACTCCTTGGAAGAACTATAACTTATAGCTTTGTTTCAGGTCTCAAGTTTGAATGTACATTTACAAGCATGCAGCTCAATAGAAAATATGTTTCTTGCTTTTTTCTCTGTTGATATAGCAACATTAAGTCACTGAGCTTAATTTTTTGAAACTTGGTAAACAATTCATATTGCGTTTTCAGTATTAGCTATAGGTCACATTTGGATTTGACAATAATCAGATATCCCTTTTCTTGTTCCAGGAAGACTGTGTGTTCCTGAACCATGGAGCATTTGGTGCTGCCCTGAAGGATGCCCTGGATGTTGCCATGGTGATTTTCCTATCAGTTCTAACTGCGCCTCCTGGAGGCAGACAGATGCACTGCAGGTGTTTTCTTTGATGTAAAGAGCAAGTGATGCTTCCAATCAAGAAACAGAAAACTTTAAGTTGGTATTTAGTTGCAGTAAGGAGCAACAGAGTAAGAATAAACTTCAAAACATAATTGATAAGAAATTTGATGGAAGAATCAGTGTAGCTTTACACTGCTCTCTCAGTCACTTCTGTTATTAGAAGCAACCAAGAGAGTGGAGTAAAGTTAAAAAGGCTGGCACCCAGGCTAGAATCAGTGCCAAATGTGAAATAATGCAAAATGTAGGTGTCAATTTATGAAACGTACTGATTTCTTAAATTTGTTTCCTCAGAAATGGCAGGTGGAGGTGGAGCGACAGCCGCTGCGTTTCTTTGACAGACAGGTGTTGCCTCACCTGGTGTGGGTGAGCCGTAGGGCGGCACAGTTTGTAGGTTTGTGGCATTCTTACATTTGCATGTCTTTTCATCATGAATGGAAATATAACAGCACTTACAGCACTACAAATTTCTATCCAGGAAGCAGATGACACCAAATTTTTTGCAAAGCATATCATATTATTCAGAAAAACTAAACAGCACATTATGTAATGTGGAAATACTGCAAATCTTTAAATTTCTGCAGTGGTTTTGAGAACATCAAAAACTTACTTTCCACTTCTATCAGCAAAATAAAATTTGTATTGATAGGTTTTGCTGCCATTATCCCCAATGTGTCTCTTGTTTAGTGTCATTCTTAGGTATGGTACAGAAACTAATGATAACGTTTTTCTATCAGGAGCGGACCCCAGAGACATTGCCTTGGTAACCAACGCGTCCACCGGCACTAATGCCGTGATCAAGAGCCAGAAGTTTGGTCCCGGAGACGTGATCTACTGCCTCAGCGTCACGTACGGCGCCGTGAAGAAACTGCTGTCACACGTACGTGATGAGACAGGTGTTACCATACAGGAGGAGGTGGTCAGGATTCCACTGGAGGGTCCAGAACAGGTGAAAATACCAGTCTAGGTTTCCTGATTCTGATTTTGTCATGATGCATACTGTAAGCTGACAATATGACAACCGTAAGTTAGAGTTAAAGATGATTTAAAATACAAAAAAAAAACACACATCTGAAACATAAAACATTTGTTCTTTATACGTATGAAATTCAGTGAGCGAGTTGTCAAATCTTTTGTTGCTCAGCAGTCCCTCCACAGTTGCAGCCAGGTCTAGTGAAAAGCGGGGTGTTATGGAATATGTTGAAGATGGGCTAAAGCTAGTCAGGCTTTCCCATCAGAAGTAAGCTAGCCTTTTTGATTGATTTGTGACACAGCATTGATTATGGGACCCATGGGATTATTTGCTGACTGTGCAAATGTACAAAAGTTAGCCACCTGTCCTCCGTGCCATGCCTGCTGTTTAAAAGGGCTACATTACTCCCCTGGTTAAATGACATGTCAGTAGAACAAAGGTTAAATCAGTTGTGAATGTTCCAGATTGTGTCGTTAGTACGGAACACCAGTGTCATTTGTGATTGTTCCAGATTGTGTCGTTAGTACGAGACACCCTGAAACCAGGCACGCGACTGGCTGTGTTCGACCACATCCCCTCCAACACCCCCTTCATCAACCCCCTCAAGGAAATGATTGACATCTGTCGTGACAGGTCAGGCAAGGAGTTTTAACAATTCTGGAAAGATACTGCCACTGCTGTCTTGTTATTATATTAGTGGTACTTAGTGGGACATATTTTGACTCCAAATATTCCATTATTTTGTACATTTTTGGCCACCTTCTAATCCTTTTTTTGTTTTTTGTCATTATATTCAGACTGTGAGTTTGATATGCTAGTATGATGTTTGAAAGCTGATGTAATTCAGTACTTCTATTCCTTGACTTCCACAGAGGAGTTCCAGTGTTAGTGGATGGAGCACACTCACTGGGAGCTCTCCCGATCAGCCTCAGGTAGTCCACCAAACATTTTGTGTACATGTGAGAGACAAATTTCCTCATAATACAAGAATAGTTATTAAATTTTAGGTAGATAGATATTGGCAGCTACTTCTTTGATATTTCAACATCAATGAAGGCAGGTAGGACAAAAGAAAGGTTGATAGACATCCTTTATTTTCTAGCTTCTTGTATTGCTTGCAGGATGAACAAAGAGAGAGTGAACCCTTGATCTGTTTTTTTGTCATCTCTTTGTGTTCTGCAGGTCGTTGAACCCAGACTATTACGTGACCAACGCCCATAAGTGGTTCTGTTGTCCGAAGGGCGTGGCCCTGCTGTACGTGCGGAGAGATCTACAGGAGACGACACGCCCGCTGGTGGTGTCCCACGGACACGGGGCGGGGTTCAACGCCGAGTTTGCCTTCCCAGGTTAGGTTTGGTTCTGGGATAAACCAAATTTTGAGTAACATGTTATGTGATAGCCTCTACCCCTATTTATTTTAATTTTTTTTTTTCTTTGTTTGAAATGGTCAAAGGCAGTGTAGTCTTGATTTTTCAAATCTTTCTGATTTTAAAAATCGTTCTGATTTTTTTAAACCTTTCTGATTTTTGAAAATCTTTTTGAATCTTTTTTATCATTTAAATCTTCCTAAAAGTGATTGACCAAGAGATAAGTCTGGAATTTTTAAATGGTGTTTGTAGATTTGTTAAACAATAGTAAAAAGGTATCTGTGGTCATGAAGGACTACAAGTCAAGTCAAGAGATTTATCAAACAATAGAGTAGGTATCCTAAGTATAACTGTCACCTTTTACAAATCTTTTGCAATGACCATGCTTTGTTTTTATCACACAAGAATATACAAATTACATGAAAATACACCTAACTTTCTTTTACATACTTTGTGCTGATATTTTCCCTCAGGTATGAAGGACTATAGTTCCATGTTGTCCCTCCCCACTGTACTGGACTTCTGGCAGTGTGTGGGACCAGAGAGGATCCGGACGTACCTACACGACCTGGTCACACAGGCAGCCGAACTACTGGTGGAGAAATGGAACACTGGGCTACTGGCACCTCTCAACATGTTTGGTGGGTCCGATATTTCAGATGTAACTTCTGAGTGTCTGTATTTGTATGGCACAAATGATGACATATATGTTTCAAATGTGCCTTCTGAGTCTCTTCTATAGTATTATCAATCATGACGTGTATTAGCTTGTTATCCATCCTAAATTGTATTCTAACCCCAGGTTGCATCTTCACAGAATACAAAATGTAGTCCGTCTCTGTCCCTGTTTAAATATTTGGCCCTTACACCCAGGCTACCCGGTATTGCAGCTTAGAACATCAAGGTTAAATACAAAGACAAACAGGCTTAGAGAAAAGAAATGGTGGAACTACATTATAATGCTATATAGGCTGAAGGTTTTCATGTTTTATTTTCAAATTGATGTCTTGAGTTTGTGTATTAGGTGGTTTAGGGAATACTTTTTTGGTGTTGTGGAAAATGTGAATAAAGTTTGAATGCTTATTTTGTCCTGCCAGCTTCCATGGCACTGGTGCAGTTGCCTCCTGCTTTCCATGGAGGCGCTGCTGCAACCTATGACCTGGCTGAGAAGATACAGAACCAACTGTACCACAGGTTTAACATTGAGGTATGTATGTATGATGTCATATCCCTTGTACTTTGTAGTTATATCATGCAATACTTCAAACTCTACCTTAAACGGGTACCAGACAAAAAGTTTTAATTTTGACCAAAGTCGTTAATTTTTTTCTGCTCTTGAAGGTGTTCGAGCATATAGATCTTATCTTTTAAACAATTACGTGGGGAAATTATAGTAGAAAGTATAAATAAGCCTTTTTGTCATATAATTATGCATGTGTGTAGGCAGTCCATGTCACTTTATGCTGAATGTTGCTGACATTTTCACCGAACTTTTACACTGTGTAGGTCTAACTGCATTGCTCATTGCACTTACTCCCCCTAGGTGCCACTGAAGGCAGTGCAGGGAGAGCTGTATGTCAGGATATCTGCGCACATCTACAACGATCTTGCTGACTATGAGACATTGGGAGACGCCATCTTACAACTTAAATCTGAACTGCTGTAGAGCATTCCAGATCTTAGCCTAACTAAATTTGGCTCCTAGTGGCCAGCTCGATGGTTGCTGCCTGCTCTTGGGGAAGAGGTCATTAACCCCAGCCAGTGAGAGGTGTTGTAAACACAGGCTACATGTATCTATATCTATGGTCTGTATAAGACTCAGGGAGCAGGATTCATAACTTTTGTACTTGGAAATAAGCATGTTTTAAAAGGATGATAAGGTCTGCTCAGGAAAATTGATGTCTTTTTTGTCAGTCTGATGTACATGTACCATGTATTTGAGGTAGCCTGAATACCAGTCCACTTATAGTATCTGTACTCTGTATGCTGCAAATGGCCAATTATTGAGAACTAGAGCATCCAAAA